>CM042086.1:39924763-40524763 GCA_023512835.1 Taxillus chinensis
CCCCCAAAAGGTAATGTTGCCAACTCTTCAAGGCAAAGATGACAGCCACCAACTCAAGATCATGAGTAGGGTAATTCTACTTATGAGGCTTTAGCTGCCTCGACCCATAAGCTACCACACTGTGCTCCTGCATAAGCACACACCCCAAACCAACCCTGGACGCATCACAATATACCTCATATGGGATATCCTCCCGAGGTAACCTCAACACTGGTGCAGTGGTCAAACGGGTTTTGAGAGCCTCAAACGCCTGCTGACACTTGTCAGTCCACTCAAACTTCACTCCCTTCCGGGTCAACGCCGTCATAGGAACTGCCAAACAGGAGAATCCCTCTACAAAATGACGGTAATACCCTGCCAAGCCAAGAAAGCTACGAATCTCGAAAACATTGGTTGGCCTCTCCCACGATGCCACAACCTCAATCTTGGCTGGGTCCACCCTAACTCCCTCAACTGACACCATATGGCCAAGAAAATGGACTTCCTGCATCCAAAATTCACATTTGCTAAACTTAACAAACAACTGCTGGTCCCTCAAGGTTTACAACACTGTTGCCAAATGCTCCACATGCTCCCTCTCCGTCTTGGAATATACCAAAATATCGTCTATAAACACCACCACGAAAGAATCCAAGTATGGAGCAAAGACCTGGTTCATCAAATGCATGAACATTGCTGGCACATTAGTGAGCCCGAAAGGCATCACTACCCACTCATAGTGCCCATACCTGCACCGAAAAGCAATCTTAGGGATGTCCTCCTCCCTAACCCTCAACTGATGATACCCCGACCGTAGATCTATCTTGGAAAACCACCGGGCTCCACTCAACTGGTCAAACAGGTCATCGATCCGAGGCAACGGATACTTGTTCTTCACAGTCACCGAATTCAGCTTCCTATAGTCGATGCAAAGGCGTAGCGTGCCATCTGCCTTCTTTGCAAAGAGCACCGGAGCACCCCAAGGTGAGGTACTCGGTCTGATATACCCCTGGTCCACCAACTCCTCTATCTGTCGCTGAAGCTCCCTCAGCTCGGCTGGCCCCATACGATATACTACTTGGGAGATTGGGCCAGTCCCCGGTACCAACTCAATGGTGAACTTTACACTCCTTTTAGGAGGTAAACTCCTCAATTGGTCAAAAAAGACATCCTGAAATTGGTCAACAACTGCTAGCCACACTCTCTTTTACACTTTCCCCTCCTCAGCAAAGGTCAGGGCTGCCAACCTGTGGGTAATGGCACCCCACTAGTCCAACACTGGCCCAGCCCGACTCGCCTCACAGTCCCACTCCCCCTACAGGGTGCAAGAGGTCCTTGCAGGTGTCACGAAGGATACACACCGCCAATAACAGTCTATCTTGGCTTGGAAAGCCATAAGCCAATCCATACCCAAGATTAGGTCAAAAGTACGCAAGGGTATTACATGCAAGTCAAAACTTAGCTCCACATCTCCTATGGTTAACACACGATCCACGGCAAACACGCCGCACCTCAATCATACCTCCCACCGAAGACTCCACTACTAGGGGTCTCTCTACCTCAGCACATGCTAACCCCAATCCCTCAATCAGAAGTTCAGCGACAAACGAACAAGATGCACCCGTATCAAAAAGTGCAGAAACAAGCGTATGAGAGATTAAGAAGGTACCTCTAACCACCGATGGTCCTGCCCCACCCTCCGCTGGTGGTGGTGGTAGCTCAGCCTCCTCCTGGTACGTCGCCTCCAGCACAAACACCCTCCCTTGGCCCGTGCCACTGGTCGGCTCACTCACTGGGCGCTTACCGCCAAGGCTACCTCCAGGCTTCGCCCATCGCCGCTCCGGCCTCCCCCCGGGGTCGGGTCTAGTTCGATCTGCCTGACTAGCCTGCCACCGACGAGCTGGTCTCTCTGCTGGTGCACGGAAATTGGCATCACTCCTCGTGCTGGATGCCATGCCTCCAACTCCCTTGTTGCTACTTCGGCAAACCCGGCTCAGATGGCCCTCTCGTCCACAACTATTGCATTTCCAGTCTTTCTTTGGACACTCCCTCCTAAAGTGGCCTTGCTCCCCACAACAATGACAACCACTGGAGAGACCTCCTGCTGGACCTCCCTGTCTGCTACCGCCAAAGCTAGACCTCCCTGGGTTCACCAATGTCTGTCCCCTGCTGCGGAAGAAACTGTTGTCTCTCTCTTCCGTCTTAGGCCTCTTGGGCCCCGAATCACGTTCAGATCCGCCCTGCCATTGACCCCGATGGGCTCGCCTCCCATCATCCAGCTCTCTCTCAGCGATACAAGCCGTCTCCACAACCTCAGCATAAGTCCTCAAGCGCAAGATCGCCACTCTCTACCTAAGGGCTGGCCTAAGGCCCAAAGTGAACTTGTAGACCTTCAGGTCCTCCTTTGCCACAGTCTCAGGAGCAAACCTACTCAAGCTCCGAAACTCTTGCTCATACTCAGGTACCGTCCTTGATCCCTGCCTCAAGCTGCCAAACTCCTCCCTCTTTTGCCATCTCAAGGACTCCAGGAAGAACTCGTCATGGAAGAGCTACAAGAATTCCTCCCATAACATGAACTACACCGCACGGCTCCCCGCGACACTCAACCACCACTCCAGAGCACTCCCCTCTAGCTGCCGAATGGCCAGTCTCACCTTATCCTCCTCCCGGGGTAGGAGAAAGGAAAACACATGCTTGATCTGTCTCAACCACTGCTCAGCTATCACTAGATCCCCTTCTCCCTTGAACCTTGGAGGTTGTTCCTTTCGAAACCTCGTCACAACATCATCTTCTGCACGAATTGGTACGCTGCCCAGCGAACTCTCACGCTCACGAGGTAACTCCCCCACTGGTGGTGGCGGCGGTGGTGGCACCACCTACTGTGCCGCCATCTCACGGCGCACCTCCTCCCGAACTTCTTGCCGGATACCTTCCCTCAGCTCCTGGACTTCCAGTCGGATGCCCTCTCGCAGCTGCGCCAGCAACAACGCATGTCCTCCAGCGGACTGCCCCGCACCCGGACCCTCATGGGCAGATGACTCATCAGCCACTGCCCCGGACGCACGTGTCACTCTCCTCAGTGGCATTCTTACTACATGAAGTAAGAAAAACAACCGTCAAAACGAATTCATAATCTATTGCGTGTCACTACCTCTACCCCAGTTAACAATGCTACTATCACAAGGCATATCACATTTCACACATTGCATCAATCCACATTGCACACAGCTCAAATAAACAAGGACCTTTCCTTGTAGTCATGCTCAAGGTATTTCAAGAAAAATCAGAGTTGCACAGTGCACACCTTATCACATATTCACATTTTTTCTTTTATCACAATTACAATTTTAACAGTTATCCACACCTTCACACATAACAACAAATGTAACTAGTGCCCTAATGCCCATGCATGCAAATCCTACCTCAGGTTTAGACTACTCCAAGTACACCTTAGAGGCTCCAAGAGGACCGTGTTGATCAGGCATGTCCCTCTAGGCTCCTCCAAAGGACTCAAGATAACTAGATCCGCCCACTACCCTAGGCCAACTAGACCATGCTCTGATACCATATTGTCACGCCTCGGATTTCCAACCTGAGGGGACCGGAACGTGACCCTCCCTTTACCCGAGTTTGGATAAAGGGGTTAGAATACAACATACACTTCACATTTTTTTATTCAGAGACATTCATATATTTATTAAGTTCCAACATTTCAAGCGTGTCCAAACATGCTTTTATTACATTAAACTCCTCATTACAATATCTCCCCACTAGGGTTACAAAGCTCACAAGAACAACAAAACTCAAATAACAATAAGCAAGCCACAAACAGGTCTTCCACCTTGGTGTTCCCACCTTACGCCTGTAGGTCCCTATAAAGAAAACAACACGGTAAGAGGAGTGAGCAACCACAGCTCAGTAGGGATCATGTCTCCCCAACCCATCCCATGCTCTTAGAATCTACATGAGAACGTGTACTAGTGCAGTGTCGTGATACAAATTATTTTATCATATAATAACAAATCACATCAGCAAATACAATCTTTTCTACAGCCACACAGGCTAACAGGTCCACAGCCACACAGGCTAACACATGAACAATCCCGGGCTTCCACAACCACCAGGTTCCAAGAGCAGTCCTAGGCTTCCACAGCTACCGGGTCCCACAAAATAGTCCCGGGCTTCCACAGCCACCGGGTTCCACAAAACGGTCTCGGGCTTCCACAGCCACCGGGTTCCACAAAACAGTCCCGGGCTTCCACAGCCACCGGGTGTACAAGCAAACATGCAGCACACATGGCCATACAGACATAACATCAAACACTTAGTATGCTTAGTCACACAGGAATAACATCGAACACTTAGCATGCATACATTTACAGGCTCACAACCCTGCCACACAAATATAATCTCAAACACATAATATGCACCACCTCACAGGCATAATTTCAAACACTTAACATGCGTGGCCTCACAGGCATAATCTCAAACACATAATATGCACAGCCTCACAGGCATAATTTCAAACACTTGGCATGCATATATCCAAACAACACGCCATTGAAGGCCAACATCCATATAGGAGATCACACCTATATGAATTTATATATAAATAATATAATAACAAGAACGATATCCAATGGTTTATTCACCACAGGGCTTAACCCCGAATTAGGTATGAGACGACAGAACCCCTACCTCAAAGCCTCCACGCCAAACACCGTCCGCCCACGGAAACACCACCGCAGCAACCACGACCAGAAGCTCTTCTTCCCCCCCCCTCTCTCTCTCTCTCTCTCTCTCTCTCTCTCTCTCTCTCTCTCTCTCTCTCTCTCTCTCTCCCTCTCTGTGACGGCTGCAGCGGCTGAAGAAGAGAATGCTAAACCTAAAACAGGGAGTCTTCACCTCTTTATATAGACACCTCCACACCCCAAAACGACGTCATTTTGATTAATTGAATCGCAGCATCAAAACGACGTAGTTTTAATAGAACAAGCTACAACCTTCCCGCATCCATACACGCCAAAATATCCATAATTCCAATATGCCCCTTTGGAAAAAAATGTTTAGAACAACAAACCAAGGTGACGGTACAAAAATATGGCTGCACGTCGTAATGCACGTCATATCCCCATATGACGTGCACCTCCAAAAGCTGTGAAATTCTACCCCAAACTTCCTAGGATCATGTAGAAGACAGGCAAACCAAAATCCCCTTGCACGTCATATCCCCATATGACGTGCATTGTCATGTGCACCTCGTAAAAGTCCTCTCTTGGGCCCATCTCTTACCTCAAACTTGTGTATCAACAGTCAAGGTGTTTTAGCTGAAGTGTGTGGGAAGGAAACTCCCTAAAACCCAACAATTTCCACTCACAAGGCATCTGTGAGTTACTTCTTACATACCGCAAAACACGGGTCATTACACAGGGCGTGACAGGTTATGCTTTGAGCATGTATTGAGTGGAGGGTGTAGAGTGATAGGATCCCTACCGAGTTGTGGTTGCTCACCCCTCCTGTTGTGTTTGCTTTTGTTTGTTTCAGGTGCTTACAGGAGCTAGGAGGTTCACCAGAGTTGGAGGACTTGTGTTTGTTTGTATGTTTGTTTTATTGGATTAGAAAAACTATGATGTAACCCCGTGGGGGAAAGAACATATATGTATGTGTGTTTGTATTGTGATTTGAAATGAGATTTCTGTATATGTGCAATATGGTTTTAAGGACGGCACCCGTGCTAGGGTCCCTTTCTCGGTATTCTCACCAACCCCTTGTCCTTTCGAGTGTGGGCATGGGAATTCACTATTCGGTTTCTGCGAGCCGAAAGGCCGGGGCGTGACATCTATAGTGGATGCTCTAACAATTTTTTCATTTGACTCTCTACATGCATAAAAGGCTATAGTGATTCTTTATTTATTGAAGAATCACTATTTATTATTCACATATTATTTTATTATTTTTTATCTTTTTTTTTCTCTCCTCCATATAAATAAAAATTTATTATATTAGAAATATAATAAAAATTATTATTTTAATAAAAATAAAATTAAAATAAAAAATATTATTAGAATTAAAAAAAATTCACAAATAAAATACATATTATTATTAAAAATACTTCCATAAATAAGTAAACAAAATATGTGGAAGTAAAATGAGTAAGGTATGCTCGTTTTGTTTTTTTTGTTGTATTTTTGTTTTCCCTGGAGGAAGTATTTCCAGATGGTACTTAATGGCGTGTCGCACTCAGCAGGCTGCCACCCACGCACGTAGGGTTAGAGAGGAGCGCAGACGAGACGACGCTGGACAACCTTAACACGCCGCGCCAATAATCGTGAGCTCCGGACGACGCACCTCTCTCTCTCTCTCTCTCACGCTTTTTCGGGTCCCTATTGCTCCAGGTGAGTGAATCCCTTCGATTCCAGAGAATTATCAAATATTCGAGTCAACCAACTGTGTATTGTGAATCATATTTATGGGTATCTAATCGTGAGTTGTTATTGTCTGATTTTTAGGAGAAAATGTTTAAGGTCGGTGGTAATGTTCGAAAACTGTTTATGTTCATCCCTGAATCCTTTTTCATACTGTTCCTTCGTTAATAATAATAATAATAATAAATCTTACTATTTCTCATAATATGAGTTGCTTTTTGTTTGATTTTCTTTCTCCCTCGCATTTTATGTACAAGGGCGGGGGCATAGACCCTGGAGAACTTTAGTTGCAAAGACCATATCTTACGGTTGTTCATAATGTTTTAAAACTAATTGTAAGTTCATTCCTATTAAAGGCTATTTCTTACGGTACGTCCGTTAATAATAATAATAATAATGAAATCTTACCATTTTGCATAATAGGAGTTGTTTTGTGCTTTTTTTTTCCCTCTCAATTTATGTACAATGGTAGCGACATAGAGGCTAGAGAAATTAGTAGTAACAATTATTGGCAAAAGGCCATGGAATCTCTGGTTGTCAGGTGAGAAGGAAGGCATGGGGAGGGAGAGAAGCTTCCAGTGAAACCCATCACTCCAAAAAGAAGAAGAAGATCGAGGAAAGTAATGGATCATCAAGTTGATGAAGAACTTGGAGAGAAATTTTCAAGTGGATCAATGATGGAGGTGAAGAAGACAAGGAAGAGGAAACCTGATATTGAAATTAATATGAATGCCAATCCGTTTATGCGAAGTTGCAACAGCTCTATGGATGGCAATCAAGAGAGAAATTTGCAGGAAGAGAATAATCATAAGTCTGAAACGGCTGTTGCTAATGGGATTAATCTTGATGATTTTTTTTCTCAATTTGCCTTCAAGGGTGATGTTGCCCGGCCTAGAGGAAATAGTGGTAAGCATTGGCGGGAGTCTGTGAAGTCTTGTGCTCTCTCTTCTCATCTTTGGAATGGCGTGAAGAAGCTGGGAAGGACTGAGGAGAGTGAGAGCCTGACCATAAAACCTGCCTTCCCAAGATTAAGTCAAGAAAAGATTCACCAAACTTGTTATGAAGTTGAAACAGATATTTTGGAGAAGGGGACAGCTGATCAGAACCTGAAGAAGAAAGTAGATGCAGAATCTCGGGTGGATCCTAATGACTTCCAGGCCCCATTGATGCAACCCAAAGGTAAGGATGATAGGATGGATCCAATAATCAAAAAGAACAACAAAGCGCATGAGGAAGCTTGTTTCATTTCGTCTTCCATCCAGACCTCAATGGGGCAACCAGCAGTTGTAGATGACAGAAAGGATATGAAAATTAAATTGTCAAAGGTCCAAAAACTGAAGAAGAAGAGGAATAAGAATGCACATGCAGAAGTTCGAGTGGTTTCTCCTTACTTCCAGATCCCAGTGGGGCAACCAGTAGTTGTAGCTCGCAAAAGGGATTCGAAAATTAAATTGACAAGGGGCCAGGAACAGAAGGAAGAAGATGCCGAAGTTCGAGTGGTTTCTCCTTATTTCGAGATCCCTGTGGGACAACCAGTAGTAGTTTTAGGTGACAGAAGGGATTCGAAAGCTAGATTGCCGAAGGGCCAGAAACTGAACAAGAAAAAACAGGAACTTCAATTGGTTTCTCCTTACCTCCAGATCCCAATGGGGCAACCAGCGTTAACAGATGGCAGGAAAAGTTCCACAGCCAAATCACCAAAGCCACGCCGAAAGTCCCGTCCAAAGGTTTTGGTGGTTTCTCCCTACTTTCACCCCACACCAAAAGAGGAAGTGAACATGACAGATGGTGAAGTCAGACGAGCTAAAAAACCATTGGTGATCAAACGTTATCTCTCTGCTTCCCAGAAGCGAGATGAGGCCTACTTAAGGAAGACATCAGACAACACATGGGTGCCACCACGATCCCCCTTTGGTCTTCTTCAAGAGGATCACGCTCATGATCCTTGGAGGGTCTTAGTCATATGTATGCTCCTTAATTGTACAACAGGTGTTCAGGTATTTTTCCCTGAGGAATGTTTTTTTTTACTAGGAACTATAGTCGCTATTAGAAATTCCACTTCATTCTAGACGTTTTACCCACTGGTTGCCCCACAGGGATCTGTTAGATCACCAATTACGTACTGCACATTGACATGGCAATGTTTTATTATAAATGTTCCATTTGCATATGGACATAGCAAATTTGAATCTGTTGATTAAAATTGTAATTGCAGGTCAAAAGAGTGATAGAGGATTTCTTTGCTTTGTGTCCTGATGCTGAAGCAGCGACAATTACTCCTGCCAAGGAGATATTAAAGGTGATAGAAACTCTAGGTCTGCATAGGAAGCGTGCTGTAATGATTAGACGCTTATCCAAGGAGTATTTAGGGGAGAGTTGGACGCACGTCACACAGTTGCATGGTGTTGGGAAGTAAGTGCATTAGTCTATTGTACCGGTTCTGGTTGCATATATGGAATCAAATATTAATACCTAAATTGGTTGCTTACTTTTGGGGCAGGTATGCTGCTGATGCGTATGCAATATTTTGCACTGGAGCGTGGAGGGGACTGGTACCATTGGATCATATGCTGGACAAATACTTCCAATTTCTCGAAAGCTCAATGGGTCGTGGTAGACGCCGATTCTGTTGATGCCATACAAGCCATGTACTGATCCTATGTTGGGCGGCCTAGGCAACAATAGTACTTGCTAGTCTTGTCAAAATTTATTGATAATAATTTATTAAGGTTGTATAAGAGTCCTATGAATTGTGTGGCTTTCACTTCTACTTGTGCTTGTCATGCAGGACCAAGGTCCGCCCATTTGAGCTTTTGTAATGCTTTTGCTTTTTTGGCTTCAGTCCTAATGTTTGCAAATGATGTTTGTATTCCTTTTGTTGTATGAATAGAAGGAATGCAATGCTAAAGCCCTGATAGTTATAGGGGGAGGTTTTCGTCATCTCCTGTCATCTAATGAATGATGGTTGGTTTTTAAATTTTCTGTTTTTGTTCTTTGTAGTCCGTAATCAGCAGTATGATGGAAATGTCAAGTTGGATAGTGGCAAAAGTTTTCTCAGATTGTATCCAATTATGTATGATGCATTTAGTTGCGCTACATTGCCATTTTGAGCGTGTTTTACAAAAGCCCCAAACTATATTTCTCTACACAAAATTGAGCGAAAGATTGGCAACTTGGGTGGCTTTAGTTTCAAGGTGTTTGACATCCCATATGTTAATAATTCAAAATTAAATTTACGTCATACAAGGTTTTTTCTTCTTCGTGGTTTTGGTTTCTTTGTATGTTAAGGTTTTGGGGGGGGGGGGGGGGGGGGCAACTCTATTTAGATGAACTCTTGGATACGTTGGGAATGGGAAAGGCCACAATAATTTAGTAATGTAATTTTTTACCGCTGCTTTGTGCAATGCTGCAAGACAATACACAGAACAGTGAAGACCAATGAGGAGCATTTTGGCGATTTTGCAGTTTTCAAATAAGATAGTGCCAGATGACAAAGTCTATTTCATTAGAGTAAATCTATTTGTAAGTTGTAACCACAAATTAAAACCGCGATACAACTGGATGACGTGGCGGCTCCAATGTCATATATGGTCGGTCCTCTTTTCTAAATTCATTCACTTTAGATCTTTTCCGCCATCCCCCACCTCGGAAAAGGTCTCCAGCTACATTGTGAAGTTGGCATCTATCGACCCCGCTTTGATGACGTCAGTGCCTACTTCATCGAGTGTGAACTTCCATGTCGCTTACTACAAACAGTATGTCATAGACCGCAATTCCAGATTTAAGGTTCTTAAATCTAGGTTTTCAATTTAGTTGGATTGATATATGTTGAATCATTAAATGAAATAAAAACCGGGGTTTCTCACTTATACCTTGTTGGAGAGAATCTCGGTAAAGGGTAGATCTTTACCCCTCATGTTCTTTTTCATATATGTATATATATATATTGTTTTAGTCTTAGGAGAAGTTGATGGGTTCTAATTACTTTAATTTGTTGGATATACGTGAGAGAATCACATTGAAACCCATTTAATCTCATTTTTCAGAGAATTAATAGTTTTATAAGCACCTGTGGCAACATAAATGGAGATCATTAAATTACATAACTTAATATTCTTGTAAGTTCATCTAATTTGTCTTTCAATATAATATAGTGTCATCACCTAATTTCGTTGGAGGAAAAACCTACTTTTGGGGTGCAATTCTTCCAACCTTTACCTGAATGGTAATGAAAAAAAAAAAAGTCATCACCAACTGTTTTTTAGGTGTAGTTAGTCACCTAAAAATAATTTACGTCGCTAGAGCTAGGTCTGAGAGTTGGTTATATGTATAGAATGATTAGCACCCCCACAATGCCCTTTCGACACCTATTTTGGAAAAAGGAGGTTTCTAGTTTGTTTTATCCTCTTGTTTTAATTTTTGATTGTCTAAACTAAAATTATTTTTATTTTCATAAAGACTTAAAGTTTCTATTCTTTTTATTTTTCTAAGTTATTTGTTGAAATTAAATTAAGTCCAAACTTAAAGTTTTTTCTTTTTATTTTTTTAAGTTATTTGTTGAAATTAAATTAAGTTCAATTATCCTAAAAAGTCTAAGAGAAAACTTAATAATTATTTCGAAAAGAATTTAATGTAAAACTAAAGTCTAAAAGAATAATTCTTAAAAAAATGAATTTTAAGATAAAATATTCACAAACTTTTTTTTTTAAAAGTAAGGAAATTTTAATTTTTTATTGAAGAAAAAAAACCTTTGTATTAAATTTGACTTTGAAGAAAAACAATTTTAGTTAAAACTTTTTTTCCAAAAAATGTTTTATGAGGTTTTTTTTAAGCAAACATAATTTAAAGTGTCACGTGTGATAGGTGACATCCATAAAATAAAACAAAACTATCTTTTTCAAAAGATAGTTTTGAAATGTATAAATTTCTAGCTTCCTTGGCATTATTAATTAACGGTGTTGTAGTGTCCCACATCGGTTGGGGAGGAGAACGAAGCAGGCTACTTAGGTGGCTATGGAAACCTCTTCTAGAATGACGCATTTGGGGGCCGAGGGCCTACCGAAAACAAAACTGTGCGGGCGAGGCCCAAAGCGGACAATATCGGGCTACGGGTGGGCTGGGCTGTTACAATGTCCCACATCGGTTGGGGAGGAGAACGAAGCAAGCTACTTAGGTGTTTGCGGAAACCTCTTCTAGCATGACACATTTTGGGGGCCGAGGGCCTACCAAAAACAAAACTGTGCGGACGAGGCCCAAAGCAGACAATATCGGGTTACGGGTGGGCTGGGCTGTTACAAATGCTATTAGAGCCAGGGCCCGGGATGGTGTGCCAGCGAGGATGCTGGGCTCTCCGGGGGGGGGGGGGGATGTAGTGTCCCACATTGGCTGGGGAGGAGAATGAAGCAGGCTACTTAGGTGGCTGCGGAAACCTCTTCTAGCATGATGCGTTTTGGGGGCCGAGGGCCTACCAAAAACAAAACCGTGCGGGCGAGGCCCAAAGCAGACAATATCGGGCTACGGGTGGTCTAGGTTGTTATAGGTGTAGATCTTGTTCCTACCATAGAAGAATATAGAAGATTATTAGATATCTAGGGCCGGCCCTGAGATCTAGAGGGCCCAAGGCGATAATTAAAATGGGGCCCTAACAAAGTAAGCCAGCGGAGAAATATCCATCGGCAACCAGCAGTGACGAGCTGAAGGGGCTTCAGGACTAGGTAACAACTAGTAGCAGCAGCTGCCGGGACGTCAAGCGTAGGGTCTAGAGAGAAAGAGAGGAGATGCGGAGCCATGGGCCGACACTACATGGATATCGACCGTCAACCCTTGAATTGGTGGCCGTCCGGCTGGGCTATCAGGTACTAGAGCGTAGGTAGCATGCATATTAGCATGACATTAGGTTATGCACTATGTACTTATATATTTATAAATATATATAAACACATTTAATAAAATAAAAATTCTAAAAATAATAATATGAGCGCCTCTCAAATTGGACACAAGAAAAATATATTTTTCTATTTTTGAATGTTAAAATGTTATTTTGTTTTGACGTGAGTTTCTAGGAGCCTTATTTTCTAATGGAGTTGAAATCTACCAAGAAGCCTTTGCTCGAGACTCTGCTTGAAGCTAGCCTCGAGTAGTTCCCAGTCGCGAATTGTCGCCTGCGTTCTTCCCGATTTCATCCCAAAACCCAATTATACTCGTTAAATCATCATTTTCAAGCATCAATTCATCCCTATTAAGGGTTTCTAACATCATTTAGCCACATTAGGCTACCAAACAACCTAAATCATCTAGGTTTCATGCTTAATTTTCATTTTTTTCCAATTCCTAGGGTTCATCACAAATTTTCATAATTTCATCTAATTCTTGCCTGTTACTCCAATGAAATAGCAAAGAAAGACTGAAGAATCAATGAAACACCTACTTGGGATGATTCTTGAGGATCGAACAAGCTCAAAATGCCCCAAAGCGAAGGCTCCAAGCTTCCTTCTCTCTCTCTCTCTCTCTCTCTCTCTCTCTCTCTCAGCTCTCCTGCGCACGAACAATGAAACGTAACGTGGAAGCTCTTACTTTCCTCTTATTTATATTTCTGCATTTTCTTTCATTAATAAATCCCAAAAATATTAATTGATCTACTGGGGTCACGAACTCCAAATTGAGCCCAAGTACAGCCAAAACGCTCAAAATGACGAGCACATCACTATCCAAATATTTTTCAACCCAAATGACCGCTCAAACGCAAGGTCAACCAATAAACCTCGAGAAAGTCAATAATCGGGCCACTCGGAGCCCCGACCCAGAATTGGGCTCAATTACAGTCAAAATGCACATATTGACGAACACAATATTGTCCAGATGTTTTCAGCAATAGAGAAAGACTATCTCTCATCCGTACCCAAATATGGGTCTTTACAAGGTCAGGTGAAGCTTATTTTGCATATTCAGACTCTCTAAGCATCATGGAACAGAACTTCCTTCTGGTCGGGTGAGATTTGAGGACATAACATGGTGGTTGGGTGAAGGTTGGGTGAAGCCTTCTTCACCCGACCAAAACCCAAAATTCGGCGATGGACTTCTTATTTTTGCACCTTCCTTATTCCCTTCTGGACTCAAGTCAATTGATCAAAGGACATGCATCAAATATTTATGTCAAAGGAGAATTCATGGAAGAAATTCAAATTGAAGAAGGGTGCTATTCATTTGGACTAAATTTTTTATAGAAATTAAGGGAGTGTTCAAGGTCATTATTTAATCTCTTTTTCAAATTCAAAAACAAGGAGTAATAAGAGATTAAATAGGGGGTATTTATTTGGAGAAATTATATGGAATAATGGAGAATTCAAAATTAAAAATTTAAATTCAGCTTGGGAGGCTATATAAGGGGCATCAATTCATCATTTGTAATCATTCAGTAATCATCCAATCTTCTACCATTCTATAATTCCATCTTCATTTAGAATAGAGAAAGGGAGATTGAAGAAGGTTTGGGGTATCATTTGGAGCTTGAAGGCAATCTGCTTGGAAAAGAAGATCAACCTTGGAATTTCTTGGTCAATATAGGCAAGCAATCCTTTTGTTATTCTTATTCTATGTTTTGTAATTCTATTGTCTTCAATCAAACTATGAAAGCTTAAAAATCCTTGATTGAGGTTAGGATGGAGTTTGATGTAATAAATTAACTTGAAATATTTTAGTTCAATCTTTTTCACCTTGTGAATGTTTATTGAATATCTTGGGTTTAAATATAAAATGGATTTGGCCAATTCATTTTATTATATTAGGTATTTATGTGTAGGATTAGAAGATGAAGCATAAGTATTGAAAAAATCAAGATACTCAAACTAGGGGTTGCATAAGTGCGGAAGCCAATGTAAAACCTAGGATACCAAGTTAAGAGTGAGTGTGACGCTAGCTCTAGACTAGACAGCCAAATCTTAAAGGGTCACCCGTCCCACATGCTAGGGTGTACACAAAATTACTACACTTAGAAAAGGCTAATTCATGTATTGGATGTTGGGTATTAAATATTATCACAAGGAAAGAATTAGATTGAACTAAGACATAATCTTGGGAAAAATACATCAAGTGAAATCTTAACTCTAATCACCTTTATCAATTGAACTTGTGTCTATTCGAAAAAGCATTTCTCTATCTCTCACTTTCCTACAAACAAAATTGTTCAAATTCAGTTCTATTTTTATATATTTTTAATCAAAATCTCTTTATAAGCTAGTTAAAATTTTCAATATCTTCATCCTTCCCTTGGATATGATATTCGGACTTAAAAATCCACTTTATTACTTGTCACGATTTGTACACTTGCAAATTTCCGATCAAGTTTTGTACACTCGAGGTCTTGCACATTTGTGAACATATCATCGTCGAGTGCAAAGAAAAGGCTAACCTTTCCTTTAAAGTCAAGCTTCACTTTCCTCTACTCCACCTTGGACCAACTTTCTGGGTCTTTCGTCTGTAAACGGCCTCTCTGGCTTCTTGTTCCTCGACCGGAACTTGAGCTTGCACAGGAACTGGAGCTGTGCTGCTGGAATCCATATCTGTCAGTAGGGATCTCTACAGAGTTGTAGAACTGCTCTGATACTAATTGTAGGTCTCAAAGTGAGTCTAGAAGGGGGGTGAATAGACTATTTTTGTGGAAGCTAAGACTGTAAGCTGGTGAATGAATGTTCAAGTGATGACTATGTTATGAATATTAATTGAGAAGAAGACAATATGGTATATGAGTGATTATTGACTATCTAACAAATCTGAGATGAGAGTTAATGTTGTAGATGGGACAGACCTCAGATATTTAGTGAATATTCCTACAAATGTCAATATGAAGAGATTGACTCTATTTGGAATGTTCTAAGATAGATTTCGGTTGTAGATAAACAACACAAAGAGTAGACTAGATGATGGATGCTAGATCTGTTTGAACAAGATTGTATGATGAATCATTCAAAGATGTTCTTATTCTTTGATCAACATGGCACATAACACTTGGATGAATTCTCTCAGAGTCTTTCTCTCTAGCGTTGGAACTCACTTCTTTTGATTATGCCAGAGTTATATCTTTAATGCGTGTTTGAATTCTGTATCTTGTGTTCTATTCCTCGCTTTCTATGAGAGTTCGACTTATATTATTTCGTTTTGCATGTGAGAGATATATTTTAAGGTTATAGTGCATGTGTGCCTTGTCGTCCATCCCGACAGTTTGACTTCCCGCCACTTAAAATGCGGAAGTACAGGGAATGGGTTAATCTGCTCTAATTCTGCATATCTGTTTTCCATACTGCGTATTTGCATGCCCATACTGGTACAGTTGATCTTGGCTGTTTATCCGTTGATGGTGGTTGGCAGTCATCAATGCAACAATAAATGCGCTCAACTGCTCAGGATAGCGTGGGCTTACTGTATAAACCCTAGTTGATGATATCGCTAAGTAAGATGCTTAGGGTTGTGAGTTTGCCTCGAAGGTATGGTGACTTGAAGATTTACCTCAAACATTTGGGTCAAGCCTCTTTTTAATGTAAAATGATACTTCAGGCTTCAACAACGTTAGATCCTGCGAATCTTCGACTCTGGTTTTCTTCGAGTCTTCGTGGGTGGTAGTTTGCAGATGATGACAAGCTCACTCTATAAAATAATCTTTGACTCTGCGAGTTTTCAATTCTGCAAGTCTGCGATGCTTAGAGTGGTTTCTCTTTAAGTGTATACTTACTCACTACTAAGTACGTGTCTTCGATTCTATATCTTAGAGTCTTCATGGATGGCAGATTACAAGTTGGCCTAAGTTTAACAGTTCACTCTGTGTTAAGTGAGTCTTCGACCCTTCAAGTCTTCGACCCTTGCTGCGACTCTTCAAGTGACTCTTATACTGAGTATACATAGCCTATGCCTGTTGTCATCACCGGATTTCGTCCGGGAGGGAAACCGCTTTTGGGGTGCGGCTCCCCCCCAAACCATCATTCGGATGATGATGAAAATACGGAGTCGCCACCAACCGTTTTTGGGGTGCGGTTGGCCACCTAAAGGAAAATGATCTAATGCCTCTAAGGGATGGGCTCGGAAGTTGATTACGCGTGGGGAAGGACTAACACCCCCACGATGCCCTTTCGGTACCTATCTTAGGAGTTGGAGGTTTCTAGCTTGTTTTAAGTGTTGTTTTAATTCAACTAGCCTAAGGTTAGGTTGAAATTGCATGTAGCCTAAGGGTCTACCCTTTTTATTTTCCTAAGTCATTTGTTAAAGTTGACATTAAATCTAATTTCTCCTAAACATCTAAAGGAAATCTAACAATTTGATTTTTTTTTATTTGTTTCTAAAGGGAACCCTATTGTTTATTCATTTCTTTTCTTTTTTTTTCCTTCTCTTTTTTTTTTTTTTTTTTTTTTTTGTTAGAGTCCTAAATTAAGTCTAAGTTATCTAAAGCCTCAAGGATGATCAAACTTTGGGAAAATGCTAAATCCTATACTAAATGTCCTAAAAACATCAATGATACTATGGGTAGAAAAGAAATAGAAAAAGAAAAACAAGAAACACATTAGCTTCATTGTTTAGAAAATGTTTTTTTGTTTTTGTTTGGAAAATATTTTTTTGTTTAGAAATCATTTTTTATTTAGGATTTTTTTTTTCAAAATGATTTCTTTTAAATACATAAATAATTAAAAAACAAACACAAATGTAGTGTGTGATAGTGTGCCATTTACAAACAAAAAGTAAACTCTCTTTTTTTTCCTCTTTTAGTTTTTCTTTTTCTTTTTTCTCTTTTTTTATGCCTGATTTACAGATTACAACATTAGCATTGGGTACATAATCCTTACCTGCAACATTACAAACGGCTGAGACTAACATCGCCCTAATGGCCAGTTGGAAAATTGCAATTTACTCTAGCAATTTAAGTACAGTAACACTGAGATAAATACTCAAACTATCTACAACGCCTATAAAAGGTCAATAAAATAATGGAACGTGCACTGCTGGTGAACAACTGGGTGCGACATTGTCGGAGGACGCATGCCAGAGGCAGAAGACTTTCAGGAGAGTGGTAACAAAGTAAAAAAAAACAAAAAAACAAAGTGACATTCGCCAATAAACTAGCAAAACTAACAAAACGAATCAATAACGAAAACAACCAGAGAACAAAATCAGTAACTAGACCAGTAGCAAAGAAACCAAAACAGATGACAAAATAAACTAGTGATCACAAAATAAACTAGTGAACCCGTGAGGCAAGCAGAAGACACCTCGAGGAATGCAAACCCAGACATGTTTAAAGTACAAAAACATAAGCAGACATATTTTTCTTAGAACAAAATAATGAACCACCCAGTGTACAATGTCACGCCCCAATTTCCTTTCACTTGGAAATGAGTAGTGACTGTCCATGCCCGCACCCGAAGGGTCAAGGGGTTGGTGCAAGTACCTAAAAAGGACTTATGACACGGGTGTTGTCCCAAACTTGTACAACCAGGCTAACATGCCACAGGGCATGCTCCTGCTCCCAAACCATGCACACAACCACAAATCAAGCAATAACCATATCTCAATTTATTACATTTCAAAGGAGCTCAAAGTTCATTACAACTCAATTGGGGAAAAACTCCCATCAAACCACAATATGTTCTGTTTACAAACAATCCAAACCATAAAAACACAAATCCACAAAAGCAATGAAATTAATATAAAGTCTAGCCTCAGTAGTGTAATGACTCGTATTTTGGGATATGAGGAGTTAGTCAGTTTTGCCTTTTTAGGTGGAAATTATTGGGTTTTAGGGAGTTTTATTTCCACACACTTTGGCTAAATCACCTTGTATGTTGATAAAGAAGCAAGAGGCAAAGTTTGAGCCTATTAGGGAGTGCACTTGAGAATGCACGTGAGAATTGCTTTTCACGTGCAGTGAGATTTTTGCATGGGAGCCTTCCTAATATTGTTCCAAGGCTTGTAGTGAAATTCTAGAGCATTTGGAGGTGCCCGTGAGAAAGGCCTTTCTCACGTGCAGCCTCCATTACCTTTGTTTTTTTGTTCTGATCCTCTTTTGCTAAAGGACCATGGTGAAATTATGAGTGCTTTGTCCTGTGTGGCTGCAAAAAGGTTGTAGTCTGTCATCAAAACTACGTCGTTTTGATGCTGGGATTCATTTAATCAAAACTACACCGTTTTGGGGTTTGAGTTGCCTATATAAAGAGGTGAAGACTCCTTGTTCTAGGGTTAGGGTTTTCTTCAGCCACTACAGCCGCCGTAGAGAGAGAGAGAGAGAGAGAGAGCTAGAGAGAGGGAAGGAAGGAGAGCTGCTGGTTGCTGCCGGAGCATCTTGCGTGGGGAGGACGGTGTCTAGCGCGGGAGCAAGGAGAATCTTCTTTAAGGTAGGGGTTCTGTTCTTCCTTGTACCTATCTCAGGGTTATAGCCTTGTGATAGGCGATTTGTAATCTGGATATATATATATATATATTATATGTAAATCCATATAGGTGTGATCTCTTATATGGATGTTGGCCTTTAGTGGCGTGTATGTATTTGAGATTAGGCCTGTTTGGCCATGCGCATTAGGTGTTTGATATTATGCCTGTGAGGCTATGCATGTTATGCGATTGATGTTATGCCAGTGTAGTTATACCTGAAAAGTGTTTGATGTTATGCATGTGAGGATTATACATGCTAAGTGTTTGATGTTATGCCAGTGTGGATATGCATGCTAAGTGTTTGTTGTTATGGCTGAATAGCTGAGGTGTATGTTGAGTGTTTGGTGTTATGTCAGTGAGACTGACTGTGGAGCCTAAGAAGCCTGAGAGGCTGAGGCAATGTCTGTGGAGCCTAAGAAGCCTGAGAGGCAGAGGCAATGCTTGTGTACCTGTGGAGCCTGAGAGGCTGAGTTAATGTTAGTGAGACTGACTGTGGAGCCTGAGAGGCAGAGGCAATGCTTGTGTACCTGTGGAGCCTGAGAGGCTGAGTTAATGTCGTGAGATCGACCGTGGAGCCCGAGAGGTCGAGTTCTGTCGCTGGGACTGACTGAGGAGTTTTTGTGGCAATGGTTGTACTTGTTTTGTGGCTTGTTGTGTATAGTATTGATTATGACCTGTTCAGAATGTAGTTGCCATGACACCGCACTTGAGCACTCCTTCATATAGATGGTAGGAGCATGGGATGGGTTGGGGAGACATAATCCCTACTGAGCTGTGGTTGCTCACCCCTCCTACTGTGGTGTGTTTTCTTGCAGGAACTTACAGGCGTTAGGTGGGAACACCAAGGTGGAAGAGTTCTATTTTGTGGCGTTGTTTTATGTTATTTGTGTTATGTAATTCCGTTGAGGCCTTGTAACGCCAGCGGGGAGATATTGTAAAAGGATTTGGAATGTAATAAAGACATGTGTGATTGTGAACATTTATCATGGGTTGAAGATTAATAAAGATATTTAATTTACATCTTTGTGACTATCAGTGGTGAATGTATACGTTGACCTGCTTGAATATTTGTTTTGTACATCCACCCCCTGCCCACCGGGTTGGGTATAGGGGAGTCACGAACCGGTTTCCTCGGGTTGGGAATTCGGTGCGTGACAGTATGGTATCCGAGCATGTTCTAGTTGGCCTAGGGTAGTGGGCGGATCTGGTTATCTTGAGTCCTTTGGAGGGGCTTGGAGGGACGTGCCTGATTAACACAGTCCCCTTGGAGCCTCTAAGGTGTACTTGGGGTAGTCCAGACCCGAGGTAAGATTTGCATGCATTGGCATTAGGGCACTAGTTGCATTGGTTGTTGTGTGTGAAGGTGTGGATAACTGTTAAAATTGTAATGGTGATAAAAGAAAAATATGAATAATGTGATAAGGTGTGTATTGTGCAACTCTGATTTTTCTTGAAGTACCTTGAGCATGACTACAAGGAAAGGTCCTTGTTTATTTGAGCTGTGTGCACTGTGAATTGAACTGTGTGCAATGTTGATTGATGCAATGTGTGAAATGTGTGTGATGCCATGTACTACTTGACTTGATAGTGGGGTAGAGGTAGTGAAACTCGATAGTTGTCGAATGTGTTTTGACAATTGTCTTACTTACTTCATGTAGTAAGAATGCCACCAAGGAGAACGACATGTGCGTCCGGGGCAGTGGCCGATGAGTTATCTGCCCATGAGGGTCCAGGTGCGGGGTAGTCCGCTGGAGGACATGCGCTGTTGTTGGCACAGCTGCGAGAGAGCATCCGAATGGAAGTCCATGAGCTAAAGGAGGGTATCCGACAAGAAGTTCGGGAGGAAGTACGCCATGAGATGGAGGCACAGCAGGTGGTGCCACCACCACCACCACCACCACCAGCCGAGGAGTTACCTCGTGAGCGTGAGAGTTTGCAAGGTGGCGTACCAATTCGTGCGGAGGACGATGTGGTGATGAGGTTCCGAAAGGAACAACCTCTGAGGTTCAAGGGAGAAGAGGAACCCGTGGTGGCTGAGCACTGGTTGAGGCAAATTGAGCATGTGTTTTCCTTCCTCCTACCCCGGGAGGAGGATAAAGTGAGGCTAGCCATTCGGCAGCTAGAGGGGAATGCTCTGGAGTGGTGGCTGTAAGACCCGCAAAATTTTTAGCTATTTAAGTTCTTACTTAAAGAGTAATAATAATAAAATAATAATAATGTTATTGTTAACAATAGTTAGAAAGGATATTTTAGATATTATCACGATAAAAATAAGCACCCAATATAGTCATTCAAATAACATGTGATAAGTAGCCGTTATGAATAGTATCCGTCCGTTATGAATAGTATCCGTTTGGACTTCCATAAATAGGTATGAGCATGAGATTTTATTTATAAGAGAGTATAGAAGTAAGAAGAAGAATAATAAGAGTTATGGCATCAAGTTCTCAAGTACTGCCATCCGAGAATAGTGTACGCGATGAAGATCGGCGAGCAATACGACTTGAAGTTACAAAGCTATGCTTTGCTATAGATGAGCTAAATGCTCGTGTCCAATGGCTGCAATATAATGCGATGAGACATAGGGAGAAGTTTGAGGTTATTCGTGCGACAACCACGACAATGTTAGCCGAAGGGTTGTGCAGCTCTACTGCCGAAGCGCAACACGTCCTACGCACATACGCTAATATAATTCAAGAAATTTTACGAAGGCCATAGAATATGATATTAATGTTTATGTTTAGGATTATAATATTTTATGCTATAATGTTATCTTACTTTATTGTTTATTGATTATGCAATTATATTATTTTATCTGCGTAAATATTAAATACGTTATAAAAAAATAAAATAATTTCTTATATGTCATAAAACGTTTAGATGCTATATATTATGTCATTTAGGTTCTTAAACCAAATTACTATGGGTAAGTAAGTATTACAAGCTGTAACTTTACCAAAAGTATAAAACATAGGTAAGGCCCAAAAATTTGAATGAGGCAGATTCTGGAGGTCCCATTCAAAAATTCATAACTTGAGTTATACAGATCCAATTGACATGAAACCAAAGCCCATGTGTTCATTTATGACTTAGCTAAAACGTGTAGAAATTTCAGAATTTAATATGAAGCCAATCAATTCCAGAATTTAAAATACTACACATAGGTTCAGTATGAACGGGTAAACATTTTAGTATGACTTTAAAATTCAATAACTTTTGTTATACATATTTAAAAATTATAAAATTGATACCCATTTGTAGATATTTGAGTTAGTAATGCAATACAATTGGCCATTTGTCAAAAACTATAAAATTAAAAACGTTATAATTGAATTAGTAGGGAGTACACCAATGTGGACTTTTGATGCCAAAGGAACCTTCTAGGTTTAAAAGTCTTAAAACATTTTTTAATGGTAGGAGGAGATAACCATGTTTTTAATAAGAGATAATATGAAGAAAATAAAGTATTATATATATTTTAAATAATTTAATTTAATGCCAAAGTCAAATTTGTACACTATTTTTCACACTATTACACCTACCATCCTTGCCTATATAAGGAGTGTCTTGCCTCTCCTCTTAATGCACAAATCCCTCAAGCCACACCACGAAATTCCCTCTCAAAACACTCCCTTAAGCCCTCTTAACACCCCAAATACTCTACTCAAATCCTCTTTTGCTTTTGGTACTTACCAAGCGTCGAAGTTCTACGAAAGGTAATACTTAAGATTTTGAAATTTTGAAGTTACTTCTTATTTATTATGTAGATCTATATGGTTGGTTTTACCACCTCATATATACTATATTCATGGTTGGTTTTACCACCTTACATATGTTATTTATATGATTGGTTGTACCACCTCGTATATATACATACATGGTTGGCCTTGCCACCTCATATATATTTATATATACATGTGTAATGATTTTAAATTATAGTATTTTATCATAGCATATATTGTCATTCTATAATTCAAGTGAAAAGATGAGAATATTAACTTATGTTTTTTTTTTTTTAAGGTTCTAGATAGCGGAAGATCGTAAGGAACGACTTCCAAAATGAATTCCCCGATAATCGCCCTTCTTCTTCTTGAACCCCAATTGTTAATGCTTCAACCTCACAACCTATCCCCATCCTTATCTCCTCCTGATCGTCCCTTTAGACCCGTGTCTAATATCCCCTCATGGTTAAGGTGGAAGACACGTAGGAAAAATAAGCTTATCGAACGTCTTTTCCGTTCACCCAATACAAGAAGTAAATCTTATTCAAAAACTCTCAAGGCATATAACCTAGTTAGTGCACAACTCAAGGCTTATGATGCATGGGATCGAAATAGGATATGGAACAGCAATAGAAGTGGGAACCCAAATTAATATTCAACCCCACAAGCACGGTATGCCTATTAAAAGATATAAGTTAAAGTATGATATATATATATATATATATATATATATATAAAAGGAGATATGTGTGATATTGAACTTTTCAAGCATTAATGCTAATTTAGTGTTTTGATATTTTTAAGGTTTAGAACGCGGAGAACGACAAGCGATTGTAAGGGTTTTTCTTTTCCTTTTATCTCTTTTCTCTTCCTCTTTAACTTGTTTTATTTGGAATTATTATTGTAAGAGTTTTATGTTTCTTATTCTTCTATTTTCAATTTATTGTTGAAAACATTAGTTTCTTTTTAATCTCTCTCTTGGTAATCTATGCTATTGATTGGGGTAGATAACCATTTTGATATTCGTGGTTATCCTTGTTAACTTTGAATGTTTTATTGAAATTTTATGTGATGCCTCGTGTTATGTATGTTAAAGTTGTTATAACCTCTTATGTTTAGACAAAGTAAGTTTATGATGGGTAGTTCCAGAAAGACCTCCAATGCATTGGGTAAAGAACATCACCTGGAGAGTGTCAATCCAAATTGATAATATGTTATGTTATGATACGGTATCTGGGTGGTTAACCTAGGTCATGATGTTATGATACGATGTCTAAACATAATCTTCCATGTTATGATTTCCTTGTGAAATGTTGATCATGTATGATGTGCAAATATTATATGGTATTTCCTATGTTCGATATCTTCATGGTTTTCCTTACCCACTTATGTTTACCCTTACTGGGCTATTTGAGCTCACCCTTTTTTTTATGATTTCTTTTCCAACCCCAGGTGATTAAGGGATGGAGAAACTATGATAAAGAGTCGAGAAGTGCTTGGAAATAAAGTTGTGTGAAATTTTAAAGATTTATTAAGTTGTTTGCTCGTGTGCTTTGTTATGTAATAATGGGTTATGGATACTTAGTCTCTAAACCCCTAAACCTTAAAGATCTTGGATTGAAATTTGTAATAATGAATGGTTTGTTTGATTAAATAAGTAATAGTTTCAAATTGATATAAAATTTGTATATTTAATTTCCGCTAACGCACCCAGTTTGGAGGTTCAAATTTGGGGGCGTTATAGTGGCAGAGTGTCGCGGGGAGCTGTGTGGTGCAGTTTATGCTGTGGGAGGAGTTCTTGCAACTCTTCCACGATAAGTTTTTCCCTGAGTCCTTGAGATGGCAGAAGAGAGAAGAATTTGGCAGCCTGAAGCAAGGATCAAAGACGGTGCCCGAGTATGAGCGGGAGTTCCGAAGCTTGAGTAGGTTTGCCCCCGAGACTGTGGGAAAGGAGGACCTGAAGGCCCACAAGTTCACCTTGGGTCTCAGGCCAGCTCTTAGGCAGAGGGTGGCGATTCTGCGTTTGAGGACCTATGCTGAGGTTGTTGAGACAGCACGCATAGCTGAGAGGGAATTTGATGATGGGAGGCAGGTCCACCAGGGTCGCCAGTTGCAAGGTGGTTCTGAATGCGATTCTGGGTCCAAGAGGCCCAAGACTGAGGAGAGAGATAGTAGTTCTTTCCGCAGCCGGGGTCTACCATCTGTGAACCCAGGGAGGTTCACCTTTGGTGGTAGTAGGCAGGGAGGTTCAGCAGGAGGTCTCCTCAGCGGTTGTCTTTGTTGTAGGGGGCAAGGTCATTTCAAGAGGGCCCCAAGAAGGACTGGCGGTGCAACAGCTATGGGCGAGAGGGTCACTTGAGCCGGGTTTGCAGGAGTGGCAACAGGGGAGCAGGAGGCTTGGCATCTAGCATGAGGAGTGATGCTAGTTTCCGCGCTCCAGCGGAGAGGCCAGCACGTCAGTGGCATGCTAGCCAGGTAGGATATTTTTAGACCCGACCTCAGGGGAGGCAAGAACGTCAGCAGACTGAAGCTGGAGGCAGCCATGGCGGAAAGCGTCCAGTGAGTGAGCCGACTAGTGGCACGGGCCAAGGGAGGGTGTTTGCGCTGGATGCGTCATACCAGGAGGAGACTGAGTTACCACCTCCACCGGCTGAGGGTGGAGCAGGACCTTCGGTGGTTAGAGGTACCCTTCTGATCTCTCATACGCTTGCTTCTGTTCTTTAAAATACGGGTGCATCATGTTCTTTTGTTGCTGAGCTTGTAATTGAGGGATTGGGGTTAGCATGTGTTGAGGCAAAGAGACCCCTAGCAGTGGAGTCTCCGGTGGGAGGTGTGATTGAGGTACGGTGTGTATGTCGTGGCTGTGTGTTAACTATAGGGGATGTGGAGCTTAGTTTCGATTTGTATGTGATGCCCTTGCGTACATTTGATCTGATCTTGGGTATGGATTGGCTTATGGCTTTCCAGGCCAAGATAGATTGTTATCAGCGGCGTGTATCCTTCGTGACACCTGCAGGGACCTCTTGCACCTTGCA
The DNA here is from genome assembly GCA_023512835.1 of Taxillus chinensis. Classification (NCBI taxonomy): domain Eukaryota; kingdom Viridiplantae; phylum Streptophyta; class Magnoliopsida; order Santalales; family Loranthaceae; genus Taxillus; species Taxillus chinensis. Next base: position 39,950,333 of record CM042086.1, read on the forward strand.
GGGGGAGTGGGACTGTGAGGCGAGTCGAGCTGGGCCAGTGTTGGACCAGTGGGGTGCCATTACCCATAGGTTGGCAGCCCTGACGTTTGCTAAGGAAGGGAAAGTGGAAAAGAGAGTGTGGCCGGCTGTCGTTGACCAATTTCAGGATGTCTTCCCTGACCAGTTGAGGAGTCTGCCCCTTAAGAGAAGTGTGGAGTTCACCATTAAGTTAGTACCGGGGACTGGTCTAATATCCCAAGTGGCTTATCGGATGGGACGAGCTGAGTTGAGGGAGCTGCAGAGGCAAATAGAGGAGTTGGTGGACCAGGGGTATATCAGACCGAGTACCTCACCCTAGGGTGCTCCGGTGCTCTTTGCTAAGAAGGCAGATGGCACGCTACGCCTTTGCATCGACTATAGGAAGCTGAATTCGGTGACTGTGAAGAACAAGTATCCGTTGCCCCGGATAGATGACCTGTTCAACCAGTTGAGTGGAGCCCGGTGGTTTTCCAAGATAGATCTACGGTCGGGGTACCATCAGTTGAGGGTTAGGGAGGAGGACATCCCTAAGATTGCCTTTCACTGCAGGTATGGACACTATGAGTGGGTAGTGATGCCTTTCGGGCTTACTAATGCGCCGGCAGTGTTTATGCATTTGATGAACCAAGTCTTTGCTCCATACTTATATTCGTTCGTAGTGGTGTTTATAGATGATATCTTGGTATATTCCAAGACGGAGAGGGAACATGTAGAGCATTTGGCAATAGTGTTGCAAACCTTGAGGGATCAGTAGTTGTTTGCTAAGTTTAGCAAATGCGAGTTTTGGATGCAGGAGGTCCATTTTCTTGGCCATGTAGTGTCAGCTGAAGGGGTTAGAGTGGACCCAACCAAGATTGAGGCGGTGTCATCATGGGAGAGGCCAACCAATGTCTTCGAGATTCGTAGTTTCCTTGGCTTGGCAGGGTACTACCGTCATTTTATGGAGGGATTCTCCCGCTTGGCGGCACCTATGACGGCGTTGACCCAAAAGGGAGTAAAGTTTGAGTGGACTGACAAGTGTCAGCAGGCGTTTGAGGCTCTCAAAACCCGTTTGACCACTGCACCGGTGTTGAGGTTACCTCGGGAGGATATCCCATATGAGGTATACTGTGATGCGTCCAGGGTTGGTTTGGGGTGTGTGCTTATGCAGGAGCACAGTGTGATAGCTTATGGGTCGAGGCAGCTGAAGCCTCATGAGAAGAATTACCCTACCCATGATCTTGAGTTGGCGGTTGTCATCTTTGCCTTGAAGAGTTGGCAACATTACCTTTTGGGGGAGAAGTTCATAGTGTTTTCTGATCACAAGAGCCTTCAGTACATCTTCACTCAAAAGGACTTGAATTTGAGGCAGAGGAGATGGGTTGAGTATTTATAGACCTTTGACTTTACTCTTGCCTATACCCTGGGCAAGGGTAATGTTGTGGCTGACGCGTTGAGCAGAAAAGGGAAAGCTAAGGTGGCTGTGAGAGAGTGGAAGCTGATGGAGCAGTTGGCGATGTTGCAGCTGCAGCCTGTTGTTCGAGATGGTGGGACAGTCCTGAGTCCTTTGATGGTTGTGCCTGAGTTGTACCAGCGCGTCCGGGAGGGACAGTTGGGTGACATTGAGTGTGAGGTTCTCCGTGCCCGTATTGAGGCTGGTGAGCTATCTGAGGACTGGACAGAGGGTCCTGAGCATGAGTTGTCTTTTCAGGGGCGGCTAGTCGTGTCTTTTTGTCTCCGGGATGAGGTGATGAGGGAGTTTCATCAGTCTAGGCTTGCCGTGCATCCAGGGGGTACGAAGATGTATCATGCGCTTCGGGGACATTTTTGGTGGCCTGGGATGAAACGTGATGTAGCTGCTTTTGTTTCGAGGTGCCTCACTTTTCAACAGGTGAAGGCTGAGCACCAGAGGCCGGCGGGCATGTTACAGCCGTTGCCAATAGCCGAATGGAAGTGGGACCACATAGCGATGGACTTTGTAACTGGACTTCCACCCACCGCTGGGCGGAAGGACATGATATGGGTGATTGTGGACCGGCTGACTAAGTCGGCCCATTTTCTTGCTGTCCGCGAGTGGGATTCCATTGGGGCCTTAAGTCAGCTGTATGTGAATGAGGTGGTGAGACTGCATGGGGTTCCATCATCCATTGTGTCCGACAGGGATTCAAGGTTTACTTCTCGTTTTTGGGCAGGCTTGCAGGAGGCTATGGGGACAAAGTTTAACTTGAGCACAGCCTTTCACCCTGAGACTGACGGTCAGACTGAAAGGACGAATCAGACCATGGAGGACATGTTGAGGGCTTGTGTGCTAGATTTTGGGGGTTCGTGGGCAACTCACCTTCCTCTGGTGGAGTTTGCCTACAACAACCGTTATCAAGCATCCATTGGGATGGCTCCTTTTGCGGCGTTGTATGGGCGTTCGTGTCGATCACCTTTGTGTTGGACCGAGGTGGGGTAGACAGCTCTCTTGGGTCCACAGTTGGTTCAAGAGGCTACCAAGAAGGTTAAGTTGATTCGTCAGCGGTTGTTATCAGCTCAGAGTCGACAGAAATCCTATGCGGATCAGCGGCAGCGACCTTTGGAGTTTTCTGTGAGAGATCATGTGTTTCTCCATATCTCTCCACGACGTGGACATCGGCGCTTTGGGAGAAGTTCCAAACTCTCTCAAAGTGTTTGATGTTATGCATGTGAGGATTATGCATGCTAAGTGTATGATGTTATGCCAGTGTGGATATGCATGCTAAGTGTTTGTTGTTATGGCTGAATAGCTGAGGTGTATGTTGAGTGTTTGGTGTTATGTCAGTGAGACTGACTGTCGAGCCTAAGAAGCCTGAGAGGCTGAGGCAATGTCTGTGGAGCCTAAGAAGCCTGAGAGGCAGAGGCAATGCTTGTGTACCTGTGGAGCCTGAGAGGCTGAGTTAATGTCAGTGAGACTGACTGTGGAGCCTGAGAGGTTGAGTTACTGTCAGTGGGACTGACTGAGGAGTTTTTGTGGCAATGGTTGTACTTGTTTTGTGGCTTGTTGTGTATAGTATTGATTATGACCTGTTCAGAATGTAGTTGCCACGACACCACACTTGAGCACTCCTTCATATAGATGGTAGGAGCATGGGATGGGTTGGGGAGACAATCCCTACTGAGCTGTGGTTGCTCACCCCTCCTACTGTGGTGTGTTTTCTTGCAGGAACCTACAGGCGTTAGGTGGGAACACCAAAGTGGAAGAGTTCTGTTTTGTGGCTTTGTTTTATGTTATTTGTGTTATGTAATTCCGTTGAGGCCTTGTAACCCAGTGGGGAGATATTGTAAAAGGATTTGGAATGTAATAAAGACATGTGTGGTTGTGAACATTTATTATGTGTTGAAGATTAATAAAGATATTTAATTTACATCTTTGTGACTATCAGTGGTGAATGTATACGTTGACCTGCTTGAATATTTGTTTTGTACATCCACCCCCTGCCCACCGGGTTGGGTATAGGGGAGTCACAAACCGGTTTCCTCGGGTTGGGAATTCGGGGCGTGACAAATAACCTACCACCACAGCTCTTCCACCTACCGCCTGCTAGACCCTGCAAAAGAACAGTTTATAGGAGGGGTGAGCAAACCATAGCTCAGTAGGGTTCCAGTCTCCCCAGTGTCACGGGGTCAGCCTTTATAGCAGCTTAACCCGTGTGGCACCTAGTTCCCACCCGTACGAAGGAACGCTAGGTCAGCCTAACTCATCGTATTTGGATCGGAACCCATCGATCCGTTGTAAAGCAATTGTGTACGGAAGCGCTTAGCGGAAAAACGATTTAAACGAAGGCAACAAACGATTGTATTGATTGCTTGAAAGCTTTACAACATTACTCCACTACATATAGATGTTAACACTTTTCTGGCTATGTCGCCAGGAGAAATCATATATGATCGAAATCTAAAATCTCTACAACTTACTCTATAAGCTAAGTACAACACTTTACAAGGGGGAAATACCCCGAAATAGCCTAAGTGTGCTAGGATAAGCCTCGGTCCATGACATTCTCCCCCACCCGATTTCGCAGCGTCCTCATTGCGTCTTCGGCTTCCTCGAGCTCGTCAAACTGCCTGATGTAGCGTTCGACTCCTTCACAGTACTCTTCAATCTCCTTGGAGAATTGCCCCAGATCCTCTTCCTTCTCCCAACTTGCCTCTTCAACCGGCTTGTTCTTCCATTGGACGTAGTACTCCACCCGGCTTGGATTTACGCCTCTTCTTGGCACGACTCTACGAGAATGGATTTTCTCTATCTCTTTGTCGTAGGTCTTGCCTGTTGATGCTGTTGGTGTCCGCACCGCCCGTTGTCCGCTCGTGTCTTCCAAGTCTTCGTGGTAAGGCTTGAGCAAGCTAACGTGGAACACCGGATGCCTTTGTAAGCTAGTCGGGAGGTCCAGTTTGTATGAGACCTTCCCAACTCTCTTAAGTACTTTGAAAGGCCCCTCATATCGGCGCACCAAACCCTTATGCAATTGTCTGAGTGCTTTGGTTTGGCGCGGAAGGAGTTTGAGCATCACCATGTCTCCTTCCTGAAATTCCAAGGGCCTCCTTTGTTGATCCGCCCACTTCTTCATCTTCTTCGCTGCTTTGTGCAAGTATGCCCTGGCCAGATCCATCTGTTCATGCCATCCTTTTGCAAACTTGAACGCCGCGGGGCTTTTTCCAGTGTACCCCCGAGTGATGGAAGTAGGCGTCAATGGTTGCTGCCCAGTTGCGAGTTCGAACGGACTCTCGTTCGTGGACTCGCTCTTCTGCAAGTTATATGAGAATTGGGCTATGTCCAACAACTTGGCCCAATCTCTTTGGTTGGCACTCATGTAGTGCCTCAGATACAGCTCCAATAAGCCATTGACACGTTCAGTTTGGCCGTCTGTTTGTGGGTGGAAACTTGTTGAAAAGTTTAAGTCTGAACCTATTATCCGGAACAGCTCGGTCCAAAACCACCCAGTAAATCAAGAGTCCCGATCGCTCACGATTGTCTTTGGAATGCCCTAGTACTTCACCACGCACTTGAAGAATAGTCGGGCCGTGTCGTCTGCCGTGCAGTCCTTCGGAGCTGGAATGAAAACTCCATACTTAGAGAATCGGTCAACCACCACAATGATCGTACCGTATCCTTCGGATCTTGGGAGACAAACAATGAAGTCCATCGAATCACTTTCCCAAGGTCTTTCCGGAGTAGGCAAAGGTTCTAACAGTCCCGCCGATTGCCAATTCTCTATCTTGTTTTGTTGGCACACAAGACAAGTCCTTACATACACTTGGACGTCCTCGTAAAGTTGAGGCCAGTAGTAGCTCCGTTCCACCAACGTCAAGGTACGATCGACTCCTGGATGGCCAGCCCACCGCGAGTCATGACATTCTTTGAGGATGTCTCTCCTCAAACTTCCCTACTTAGGAACGTACACCCATTCCCCTCGAGTATGGAGCAAGTCATCTCTTAGCCAAAATCGTCGCGTCTTCCCAGCTTTGACACATTCCACCAAGAACTTGGCTAATGGATTGTGCTCCATTCCTTCCTTCAGTTTGTCCACCAGAGGGAATTGTGGTTGGCTAATGGCTGCAAGTTCTGCCTTCCGACTTAGTGCATCGGCCACCACATTATTTGTGCCCGGTTTGTACTCGAGCACAAAGTCAAATTCCGGTAGGAGTCCTTGCCACCGTGCTTGCTTTGGAGTTAAGTTCCTTTGGGTTAGGAAATAACTCGTAGCAATATTGTCCGTCTTCACCACGAACTTGGACCCTAGCAAGTAATGCCTCCACACCCGAAGGCAATGCATAACTGCCGTCATCTCCTTTTCATGCACTGCGTACCTCCGTTCGGTACCATTAAGTTTCCGGCTTTCATATGCTACAGGACGCCCCTCCTGCATAAGAACTCCACCGATGGCAAAGTCTGAAGCATCGGTGTGAACTTCATAAGGATTCGTATGGTCTGGCAGGGCCATCACCGGTCCGTTGGTCACCGCTTGCTTCAACTTCTCAAATGCCTCTCGGCAAGCATCATCCCACACCCAAGTCTTGTTCTTCTTTAGTAGTTCCGTCAAGGGTGCAGCAATGTGGGAATAGCCGCGGATAAATCTTCTATAGTAGTTAACCAAGCCAAGGAAGGAGCGCATTTCTGGGACTTTCTTGGGCGTCTCCCATTCCTTGATGGCTAACACTTTCTTGTTGTCCATCTTTAGTTTGCCGCCGCCAATGATGTGACCCAAGAAGGACACCTCCTTCTTCGCAAAGTCACATTTCTCCTTCTTCACAAAGAGTTGATTCTCCCTTAAGATTTGGAAAACCCGCCGTAAGTGTGCTTTGTGTTCCTCCAACGTTTTGCTATAGACAACAATGTCAACAAGGTACACTACGACGAATCTATCCAAGTATGGTTGGAAGATCCGGTTCATCAACGTACAAAATGTGGCAGGGGCGTTTGTGAGGCCAAAGGGCATCACCAAGAACTCGTAAGAGCCATATCTTGTGACGCACGCCGTCTTTGCCTCATCACCTTCGGTTATCCGCACTTGCCAATATCCCAACCGCAAGTCTAGCTTTGAGAACCATCTCGCAGCGCCAAGTTGATCAAATAGGTCGGATATGAGTGGGATGGGGTAGCTGTTCTTCACCGTAATCTTGTTTAGCGCCCTATAGTCAATGCATAGCCGCATCGACCCATCGTGCTTCTTTTGGAACAACACCGGTGCTCCAAATGGCGCTTTGGATGGCCGAATGAACCCGGCATCCAATAAGTCCTTTAGTTGTTTCCGAAGTTCCTCCAACTCCGGTGGTGCCATCCGATAAGGCACCGCAGCAGTAGACCTTGCACCGGCCTCTAGTTCGATCTTGTGGTCCACCTCCCGCTTCGGCGGAAGTTGTTTGGGGAGTTCGGGTGGCATAACGTCCCCAAACTCTTCAAGGACCGTCTTCACTTCGGTTAGGGGCTCCTCCCCAACACTTGGGCATCCTTCCTTCACCATAGCAATGAAGGTTGGCTCCTGTCGCTTAACTCCTTTAGACAGTTGGAGCACCGAAAGAGACCTCGCCTTGAGTTCCTCCTCCCTCATTACTTTCACCATGCACGTCTTCCCCTCGTCCATGATGCACATTGTGTTGGTGCTAGGAATTGGAATTGCCCGCACCTGGTCAATGAACTCCATCCCCAACACCATGGGATAGTCGTCCATCGACACTACGGAGAGATTAACCTTGCCTCTCTACTCGCCAATACTTAGCTCGACGCCTCGAGCCACGCCATGGATTGGACTGGCACTGGAGTTCACTGCCTTCAGCCAGCCCTTCTCTTCCTTGTAGACTATCCCCAGTCTACAAGCTTCTTCGATCTTGATGAAGTTATTGGTCGCACCCGTGTCCACCAAGGCCTTAGTTTCAAGGTTGTTGGCTTTAACGAGCACGTACATGCGCCCTTTCTGTCATTCGGATGGTGGCACCTCCACCTTCGCCTTGATTGCATTGAGGAGTTGCAAGAAACCAAGTCGTGGATCCCTCGCATTCCTCTCTTCATCTTCGTTGATCATCGCGAAGAGTTTGGAGTGCTTCGGGCACTCGAATGCCTTGTGAGGGCCTTCACACAGGAAACAGGAGATCCTTGGCTTCTCCCCGTCCTTGGAACTATTCGCGAAATGTTTTGGGCAAAAGTCCTTAGACGGTTGGAAGGGTCTCCCTTTTCCTTCACTTCGGTTGTCTCCCCCACGTTTCTCCTTGTGGAACCTGTTCGCCTTGGAAGTCGATGAAGAACTGGTAGTTTTCTCCGGCTTCTTGTATTCAATGAGTGATTCGGCCACCGCCATGGCCGACGCCAGGTCCTGCACATTTCTCCGCTGCAACTCCAACTTAGCCCATTGTTGCAATCCGTCCATGAAGGAAAATAATGAATCCTTTGCGGACATATCCGAGATCTCCAATATCAGCTCGGAAAATTCACGGACGTACTCCCGCACCGTGCCTTTGTGGGTAAGGCGCCGAAGTTTCGCCCGGGACTCGTCTTTTGCGTTCTGGGGATAGAACTGGGCCTTGATCTCCCGCTTGAAATCTGCCCAATTGTCGATAATGCATAGGCCGCACTCCTTGTCGGCATATCGTCGCCTCCACCACACCATAGCCGAATCGACTAAGTATAGTAGAGCGGTCTTCACCTTCTTTGCCTCGTCGACAATGTTCAAGGCATCGAAGTACTGCTCCATGATCAAGAGAGACCAATCCGCCTTGATCTCTTTGATTTCCTCCTGCATCGCTAGGATTTGGGACGTGAGAGTGTCCTTCAGGCCGTCGAACCGAGAGTTCATGTCATCCATGACGGAGTTGAGAAGCCCTTGCATCCTCCCAAAACTTTCCTCACCCTCTGAGCCCAGCTTTTCGATGCTTTCAGTGTGCTCCTCGACCACCTCCATCTGTTCGGCTAACGCTAACTCCAATTTGGCTAGCCGACTCTCCAGCGGACATGTTTCCCTCGAAACGGACTTATTTCTCCTCTATTCCTTAGCGTGGTGCTCCTTGTCGTGGCTTTCGTGGTCGCCACCACTAATGACAACAGATCCTCCGTTTGTCATTTTTACACTGTCTCAAAGTTTTTGATTGTTCTACCGAACTTAGCACCAACCGTGCTCTGATACCACTTGTCACGGGGTCAGCCTTTATAGCAGCTTAACCCGTGCAGCACCTAGTTCCCACCTGTATGAAGGAACGCTAGGTCAGCCTAACTCGTCGCATTTGGATCGGAACCCATCGATCCGTTGTAAAGCAATTGTGTAGGGAAGCGCTTAGCGGAAGAACGATTTAAACGAAGGCAACAAACGATTGTATTGATTGCTTGAAAGCTTTACAACATCACTCCCCTACATATAGATGTTAACACTTTTCTGGCTATGTCGCCAGGAGACATCATATATGATCGAAATCTAAAATCTCTACAACTTACTCTATAAGCTAAGTACAACACTTTACAAGGGGGAAATACCCTAAAATAGCCCAAGTGTGCTAGGATAAGCCTCGGTCCGTGACACCAGACCCGTCCCACTCTATAATATGCATGACAAGTGTATACTTGTGCTCGTGTAGTGCCTAAAGCTAAAACAGCAAACATCACCCAGTAACACGCCATTTACCTGTGCCCACACTGGAGGGCAGAGGACACCCCGCCACCACGGCGACATGACATACCACATCCAGGCAAATGTTGCATGGTCACCAATGCAACATTTTCCACCCGAGTCAAATATGGCCATCACCTCCTCGGACGCCATACCTACCCTCAGGAATCAGTGCAGACTTAGCCCACCGTCGTGAGTGCTACACTGAGGCTCAGGACCGTAGTCCTGGCCAAATCTCAAAGGGGTCCAGTAGTTGTGCCTGGCCCATAATGTCAGCTCAACCCACAAGTATTTGGGTACTCATTCTCAAACACAAGTTCACAACATCTCAGCAAGTACATTTCAAGTACATCTCAGTAAACACAGCTCAAACGCAAGTGTAACTCAGTAATGCAACTCAGGCATACATAACTCAGACATATTAATGTAAATTAACAGTGCACTCAGCTCATGCAGTGCAGCAACATTCTCACTAACCTTCACAGTTTACAGTTTTACCAACATAGGTGTTTTTGAACTGTTTTGGCAAGTTTTTAGACAAATTCAACTCATGAACATTATCAAAATCACTCTATTTTCCACACAAGGGACTTCTGGCTAAATGGGGCAGCCAAAAGAGGCAAAATGAAGGGTGCACGTCATATGGGTCATATGACGTGCAGGAGTATTTTTGGCTCCCTACCTTCTACACATCTCAAGGAAGTCTAGGGTAAATTCTCAGGGTATTTGGACCTACATGTCATATGGGGATATGGCGTGCAATATAGCGTGCAACCATGTTTTTGCACAGTTTTCTTTGTTTTGTTATTCTAAAGACTTCTCTCTAAAGAACCCACCTCAAATTCCGGTTAGTTTGTGAGTTATTAGGTTTCAAACCTGGAATACAAGGCCTATTTTCAATTTCAGCCCCTACACTCATGCCCAACTACCCATCCAGACAAACCCAGACCATCCAAATCAATTCTTCCTCAGATATCTATATTGAAAATCTCACAATAAACCAACACACGCATATATATATATATATATATGTATATACTCATCATCACATTCACAAAATTTTGGGGGTAAGAGAAGGGTCACAAAGGATCCACTACTAAATTTCCAGGACTCATCCATGACAGGTAAAATCCAGAATTTTGTGAGAGAGTTTCAAGGGTTGATAAAGAAATCCCCACCTCAAGAATTTAGGAATACAACAGATCGTTGTATCCTAGCTACCTCAACGCCTCTGGTCTCCCGTCGTCAGCAGGAACCTTAGATCATCAGCCTTGGATCGTCTCCCTCCGTCTCTGGCCGTTATTCCCTCTCTGGCCGTCTCTCTCTCTCTCTCTCTCTCTCTCTCTCTCTCTCTCTCTCTCTCTCTTTTTGTGTGTGATGGCTACAAGGGCTACAAGGATCAAGAACCCTAATCCTTAGAGCTCCTCCTTTTTATATAGACCCCTCTTAATCAAAACGACGTAGTTTTGATTAATTGAAGCCCAACAGTTTACAGCCCAAAGCCCATGGTTTTCTAACCCACCTCATTAAGCTCAACAGCCCATTTTTATTAAGCCCAACTCATATTTAAAATAAAAACCCTCAAATAAATGTTAATTGGGATATTTAAATATATGTGAAATTCCTAAAATACCCCTCAGGGCCTCAAACTCCAAATTGAGCCCAAGTATAGTCAAAATTCTCCATTCGACTAGCACCTCACTGTTCTGATGTTCATTCTCTAAGACACGGTCTCTTACTCAAGGCTAACTCCAAGAACCCCTCAAACACGGGTCCTTACATACAAAAAATGTTTTCTTTGGTCTTTCTTTTCCTCTTTTGCTTCGCTTTGAGTTTTCCATGTTCCAATACTAAATCCAAGCATAATACAACACAGGAGACATGTATCCACGATGAGCTTAAGGTATAGATGAAAACGTGAAACAACATTCAACGGTAAGAAGAGCATTCATTCACGCAGACCAAATATCACCAGCCATAAATTGTGTTTTGTACCTCTTTTTTTTTTTTGACAGCACGTAGTAGACAAACGAAAAATGAAGATGTCAATCCATCTCAAACACACACATACGAAGAACAACACCCAAGCACAAATCAAATAAAGGAAGCATGACGAAATGAAATTTTCATCAAAAAGGACATGTACACAGCAAAAAAAAACACCCAAGCACAAATCAAATGAAGAACAGTGATCAACCACACTCAAATGAAACTTTCTTCTTTGCCAGGTAGGTTCCTCCAACAAACGAGGTGTCTTCCTCTAGCACCAACCGGCTGTCGTGGGGCACCAAATTGCGTTCTTGCGGGCTCTCCACTTCGCTCCACTCTTCCTTTCTTTAATCCAAGGAAATCAGACGAGATAGCAGTAAGCCATGGTAGAAGAGGATTATGGCTTAAGTGGCCAGGTGAGGTGGATAATACTCTAGAATGACCAGCTGCGTGACCTCCGACCAAGGGAAGCAAAGGACACGAAGATTTTCTAAGTTCGGCGGTGGAGAAAAGTAGTTTTTTTTAGGCTTTTTTTGGATTCTTTGGAGAAAAAAGGAGAAGAGATCGAGAGATTTACTGCTGGGTTTCTTTCGGAGAAGGAGGGGATAAGGAAACGATGCTTGTGGTGATGGGATTTTTTTGTGCGGCCGGCTAGAGGGAGAGAAGGGACTGAGCCGAGAGAGGAGAGTCAACGTTGGTTTTCTCTTTCTTTTCGGCCAACCAGAGGAACCAGGAGAGAGGATGATTTTGGGGTCTGGGTTTCTAGAAAAAATATGGCAGGAAGGCCCCTAGTTGATCAGGTGTGGGGGTTTTATAGGCGAGAGGGGTTAGGGTTTGCGCTGGGTGTGGATCGGCGGCGTTGAATCGGTGCTAGGTGTGGTTTAAGCGAGATGGGAGAACCATGGTTGAGGGATGGTAGAATGGATGAAAGAATCAGGCGACCATGGTTAGGTTGGCTAGCTGGAGGAGAGAGATGAGTGGCGAGCTGGAAGGATGGGCTGGGTCGTCCGTCCGGTGGTCCTCCAGGATCACGGCATCCGTAGCGTGGCTTCGGGGATGGGGACGAACAAGGAGAAGAGAGATGGAGGCAGAAGACGATCCAATTAGGTGGTAGAGATAAGATCTGGGTGATGTGGCTGCATTTTTTTATTTGGTTTTTATTATTTCTTTTTTTTGTTTCTTTGTTTTTGTTTTGTTTTTGCTTTTTTGTTTTGTTTTGTTTTATTTTCTTGTTTTTGTTTTTTTTTGTTATTTTGTTTTTATTGCTTCCAACCAATGAAAGGTTGACACCTAGCCTAGAGTGAGCTAGAAAATAAAAGGAAAAAGAAATTTATTTTTTTTTGTTTTTTTAACTGATGTCTTTCGGTTTTTGGGATCGGCAAGGCAAACCGGACTTCAAAACATCTCGAAAAAATTGTTTTTGGACTCGGGGTGTCATGACAAATGATCCCGTGTTAATTTTATTTGAAAACGATCTCATTTTTACGGCAAGCCTTTACTGAGATTATTTATTATCGAAAAATGTATTTATTTTTTAATTTTTGTCGAAAAAGCCTCAGGAGTGAATATATACAATATATATGTCAAAGTTCTCATAACGATGAGTAGGATGAGATTATGAGGTTCATGACCTGATCCGGAGCTCTGTGTGAAAGGTCAATTACCGTTTTGACTCCCGATGGCGGCTCGAATGCTGTTTTGGCTATATCTTCTTCGTTTGACCTCAGAATTGAGCGCGGTCGATTGCGTTGATCCTCAAATTTAATTTTCTATCACCCTAGACTGATTCTCTGACATTTGGAGGCCGTTCAAATAATTTCTCAAAATCGGGCATTTGCAGCTCAACGGTCACGACTTCGTCGTTCTACAAAATTTAACAAACTGAAGTGACATAGAAGGAAAATTGAATTTGATAAAATGTGTCCAACCCGGACAAAATAGGGTCTAACACCTGTTGTCTTAACTGCGAGTCTTCGACTCTATTTCTTCGAGTCACTCAGCTTGCTTTGGAGGGCTAAGATGTTTTTCGACCCTTATATTCCTTTGGTCTACGAACTTATGCTAGATCTTCGACCCTACGAGTTTCCGTCTCTCAATTTCTAATGATTAGCTTGTTGTCATTGGGTTTACAAACTGAGTCTCTGTTTCTCCGAGTCTTCGACTCTATGACTTTGACTCTTCAGCTACGACTTTGCCTTTGAGGTCTACGAGTCTTGGTCTTATTTATGGCCTAACAATTTCTTTAACTTAACTGTCTTCAACTCTTCAACTCTTCGAGTCTATGACTCTTAGAGCCTTCGAGTCTCAGTTACATTTTCATTTGTCACTTCATGTACCTCAATGGCTTAGACTCTTCGACCTTCGACTTTTAAGTCTGCGAGTCTCCTCAAGCTTAGTACTTGATAGTTTCTACTATGACTTCAACTCTTCGACCTTTCGAGTCTCCAAGTCCCCATATCAACTTATGTTCTGTCAGTTTTCGTTAGGGCATCTTTGGGGACTTTTTCACATTCTTCGGGTCTTCCAGTCAGCTTATGTTCTATCACTTTCTTGTTACAACTCTTCGACTCTATGAGTCTTTTACTGATTAGTATAGTGACAATTTAGTTTTCTTCGAACTTCAACTCTATGACCCTGATACCTTCGGATCTTTGAGTCTCCAGACTTAAAAATATTATTGGCAACTTCACAAAATCCTATGATACCCAACACTTTTTATTATTTATTTATTTTTATTTTGTTTTTTTGTCTTATCTATTTTATTTTCAGCAAATCAGGAGGTGACACATAGGCTTGAGATGGGCGGGAAAAAGAAAAGAAAAAAGAAAAAAAATTTGTTAACTTGTTTTGTGATTTTTAACTGACGTCTTTGAGTTTTTAGGATCGGTAAGGCGACCAGGATTTCAAAAAATCTCAAAAAAACTATTTTTGGACTCGGGGCGTCGTGATGAGTGTCCCCATGTCATTTTTATTTTTAAATAGTCTTATTTTTATGTCAAGCTTATACTGCGCATTCCAAAACCATTTTATTACCGAATATATATATATATAATATCAAAATTCTTAGAATGATGAGTAGAGTAAGAAATTGAGGTTCGTGACCTAATCAGGAGTTCCATTTTGAAGGTCAATTATCGTTTAACCATAGTCAGCGGTCTGAATGCTATTTTGACCATAACTTCTTCGTTTAACCTCAAAATTGAATGTTGTTGAAACCATTTTATTACTGAATATATATATATATAATATCAAAATTCTTAGAATGATGAGTAGACTAAGAAAATGAGGTTCGTAACTTAATTAGGAGTGCCATTTTGAAGGTCAATTATCGTTTAACCGTAGTCAGCGGTCTGAATGCTATTTTGACCATAACTTCTTCGTTTGACCTCAAAATTGAGTGTTGTCGAAAGCGTTAATCCTCAAATTTGATTTTCTATTGCTTGAGACCAACTCTTTGGCATTTGAAGGGCTTTCTAAAAAACTCTTGGAAGTTGGGCAAGTTCGGCTCAAAGGTCATGACTCTTTCGTCCTACAAAAAATTCAACAAAAAGAGCAGCATGGAAGAAAATTAAATTTGATAAAATGCATCCAATCCGAAAAAATTATGGTCCAACATCTTTATAAACCATGTTGTCTTGGACAATTAGTAACTTCTTCAAATGTTTTTATTGAATCTTGTATCGTACATGTAGTCTTGAGGAATTTAGTCAATAAAGTCTTGAAGTTTGGCTATTTAGCAAACTTTGCTTCGAATCGCTTGACATCGAATATTAGGGGTGTAAAACGGACCAGTCCGGTCTGTCGCAGAGCGGGCTTAAACGGACTAGCCTGTTTAGGCCCGCACTTTTAACAAACCAAAAAATATCTAGTCTGGTCTGCATATGAACTGGACTCGTCCGCGGACCTATAAAGACTCGTATTTGGGTAGTTTTGAGAGATAGCCATTCTATGGGAATTTAACTATCTGGGCGGTAGTGTAGCAGTCGATGTGAGCATTTTGACTGTACTTGGGCCCGATTTCGAGTCGGGGCCCCGTTTGACTCGATTGTTGACTTTTCAGGGTTTATTGGTTGACTTTGCGTTTGAGCAGTCATTTGGGTGTAATAATATAAGTCTAGTGTTGTGCTCGTTATTTCGAGCGTTTTGACTATAGTTTGACTCAATTTGGAGTTCGGGGCCTTGGAGGTCAAATTTTGTGTTGAGAGGTCAATTGTTGACTGGGTCAATGGTTGACTAGGTTAGTTGACTGGCAGAAATATAAATAGCAGAAAAAAAAAGAAGAAACTTTCACTTTACGTTTCACGTTTGTGCGTTTGAGAGAGAGAGCTTGAGAGAGCTCGGAGGCCTTGGCGATTTGGGGCGATTTGGGTTCATGGAGCTCAAAGATTCACTTCAAGTAGGTGTCCTTGAACTTCTTATCTCTTTCTTGTTTTGGATCTGCATGAATTTATCATGATTTATGAAATTGAGCATGAACCCTAGAATTTGGGGAAAACCAATTTTGGGTTAGATCTAATGGTTTAGCATAAGATCTGTGGTTAAGAATTGTTTTATATCATTGTGGATATATGTTTCTGTGATTTTGGGGTTGATTTCATGAGGGTTGATAAGTCAACCATGGAAATCTGGGTTTAGATCTAGATTTTTGGAAATCTGGAATTTTATACGTGTTTCTGTTGTTTCTGCGCGATTTAGAGGCATTCTGGACGCGTTTTGAGGTAGATATCGTAGTTTATTGCGAAACAGGGGTGTTAGTGAGCGTCTGGGAGTTTCTGGGCGCGTTTCAGACGAAGAACAGGTGAAAATGACGATGAACAGTACCCTGGGCGCGTTACTGGGTCGAACTGACGAAAATCCGAAGTTCTGGGTCAAAGGGTCGAAGATCCAGGGTCGTTGTTCGTAGACCCGTAGTTCGTAGGGTCATAGTTCGTAGACCCGTAGTTCGTAGGGTCGTAGTTCGTAGACCCATAGTTCGTAGCTCGAAGGTTCGTAGTTCGTAGGGTCGTAGTTCGTAGACCCGTCGTCCGAACGTCGTAGCCTCGCTTCGATTCTTCGAGGCGCGCTCCGCAACTACGAGTCGTCGTTCCTCAGCTACGAGTCGCAGCTCCTGCAGTGTAAGTAGACACTGGACTGGACCTATTTACATTGTAACCTATAAAGTATTATACTTAAGTTACAATGTAAATAACGAAATACCCCCCATTTGGATTCAAAGAAAAATACTAGAAAAATTAATTCCACTCTTTCAAAATGTGAAAATTGGGATTTAGTGTAAAATCTCGGAAAAACCCAAATTCGTAGTGGTGAATTTTTGGAAAGTGGGGTTAGACATCTCATAAAAATCCCCAAAAATCAGATTATCTTATTTATGATATGGGAACCCAATGCAGGGACTTTTAATTTCAAGAAAATAGCTGTTATGAGTACTTTCTTCATAAATCAAGGATTGAGGATCGACTTGTGAAGACTGGCTATAGTTCTAAAGGGAGTGTTGTACACCTTAAGACCATATTAGTGTTGGTATGTTGGTTTATGGGTTTGGGACTTGGGTTCCATGACTTGTTGGGTTCTCACCGTAATGCACCGATGGTGCTATGTGGTTGACGTGGCAGGCATATGCACCGATGACAGGCCTGTGTGGCAACTATGGCCGGGCATATTGCGCTGTGGACAGGCTAAGGCCTGAGTTGAGCCGTTGAGCTCGTGGAGCTAGGGCTGAGTGCCCTGAGCTGGGATCCCATGGAGGATTGTGGACAAGTTGTCCTGTGTGGGCAGGCTGAGTCCTGATGATTGTGCACACTACACGGTGCACGATTACACTGAGCATATAGTATAGACTTATATGTGTTGCATGATGTAGAGTTTTCGGATCACCTACTGAGCTTGTCGCTCACCCCTGCTTGTTGTTTACCCTTTTCAGGTGTGACCCGAGACTAGTGGAGGACTTTCTTCCAGGAGGACGTGCCCATTACTCTGATGTATGATACAGTACTGTATTCTGTATTTTATTATGTGATATCTCGAACATGGGTCCGTGGACAGTTGTATTTGCATACTGTATGATGTGATCTCTGTATGACTGTTTGACTCATTGTATGCATGATGATATATGGGAAGTACAGGATTACCCTTGATGTATGACTGTACAGGATTGCATATTTGAGACAACACCTGCGGTGTAGTCTCCATTGGTGCTTGTCACCAACCCCCTGACCTTTCGGGTGCGGGCAAGGGGAAGTCATGTACCCGGTTCCGGGTTCCCTAGAATTCGGGGGCGTGACAAGACCGGTCCATATTTATCTATTTATTTAAAATAAGTATTATATGTTATTTTTTGTTAAATATTTTTAAAATTTTATTTTTAAATCCCATTTAAGAGTATATATTTTTAAATTTTAAATTTAAAATATTAGATTTAGGTTATATGTACTAATATATTAAGTAGCATAGGTAATAATTTTTAAAAAAAATTAAAAATAACAAGTCGGTCCACGAAATGGTCTGTGTCCGCACGAATTTAGTCCGCACACACAGGGCCTAAATAGACCGGTCCATTTAGGCCCGTAATTAAGATGAACCAACAATTTTTTGGTCTGGTCTGCTCCGATCCGCACAGACCGCGAACTGGTCCGCAGACCAGATGTCTATTTCACACCCTTATCAAATATGTTGATTCTCGATGACTCGTCCAAAGAACAACACAAAGTTTGTCTTCAAGTTAGTTCTTCCATTTTGTTGTTAGAAACAACTCTTGATACGAAGTTTCGATAGCTTCATGTTAGGTCATCTTCAATTCTTCAATATACTCGACTAAATTGTCTCGAATTCTTGTAAGTATGGTACTATCTTCAGACAACTGAGCTTCAAATGTTTCATCGAATAACTTGTATGGTGACAATATAGATTCAATAAGATATCGATAGATCCAACACTTAACAAATTTAAACACTGTTAGCTCTAAAAGTTTTATATAAGCTATAATCTATCTTAGTCAACTCAAAGATCCAACGCTAGTAAACCTCTCAAGCAATCCCACACAATGCCCCGCAGGAAGTAACCTCCCTAGCTCTAAAAAAAGCCATCCTATCAAGCACTACAAATAGCCTCCTGGGCTTATAATCAAAGTAGCATCACAGGCACAAGTCTTCACTATGTACAAACAAACATGTCCTCCCTTGAAGCCCCTGCCTCGAACAGCTCCTTTGAAGCCCCGCCTCAAACTTCCCCCTCAAAGCACTGTCTTGAACCTCTCCCTTGAAGCCCCACCTCAAACATCTGACTCGAATACTTCAAACCCTTCTGCCTTTTACAATTTTTGTTGTAGTGACTCTAGATTATGTAACTTGTTATATTTTTTATTTATATCCAGCCACGAATATGTAAAAAATTGTATTGTTGTTTAAACATATGATAATGATAATTTATTATAAGGGTTTATTGTGTTGGAATTTATTAAATAAGATGCATACTATTTATTAACAGCATAGACATGAAGAGTCATTTATCTAATTCCAAGCAAGATTTATGCAATCAGAGAATGTGAAACAATACATCTAACAGCATGTTTGGTGTGCATTATTTTTTGTATTTAAATACATAAAACAACCGAAGTAGTTTATTTGGCGAGGGTATTCATTTCTTAAAATCAAGTACAACATGTTTTTAATTTATCCAAAATAAAAACACAAAAATAGTGTTTTCGTTCTTTATTTTATGTATTCACATTTCTCTCTCCTCCTTTTGGAACTGCACCTCCCTAGTCCCACCTGCTGCCACCTCCAACTGCGACGGCTGGTAACCCCCCTCTCCGCTACCACCTCCCACTATGCGTACCCCCCCCCCACCTAGGGATGGCAACGGGGCGGGTTTGGGATGGGTCACCTCTATCCCGACCCCGTCCCGTTTAAGAAACCATTATCCCAAATCCGATCCGAACCCGTTTAAGCTGACCCGAAACCCGTCCCATTAGGGTCGGGTCGGGGTGGGTACCCATTAAACCCGCTATTTTACCTTATATATATGGGTTTGGGATGGGTTATCCCGCTCCGAACCCACCCCGAATCCTAACCGGGTCAGAGATACCCGTCTCAAACCCGTCCCGAACCCGATTACAGTTATCCCAAACCCGTCCCATTAGGGGCGGGGTGGATACCCGGTATAACCCACCCCATTGCCATCCCTACCCCCAACACGGCAATCTCCACACCCGCACGAGCTCCCCCCTAGCATGACCGCTCCCCACCAGGCAAAATCTCCCCCATATGAAAATCTCCCTCATATGACTTCTCCTACTCGGAACAAATATATTTAAAAAAAAATAAATAGAAAACCAAAAACACAACCAAACATACCCTAAGATACCCACCACTCCTTGTTTTCCCATCAATGACCATTTACTGCGATGTTAAAAGAGTCAGCGTAAAATGGATCCATTAGAAGCTACCTCAGAATTCATGTTGACATGACATTTAAAGAGGATTTATTGTTGACCGATAGTCACGAAATGGATACACGTAAACATAAAATAATTTTTAAAAATAACAAAAAAATCAACGAATTTTCAAAACAAAATCCAAAAAATGATCGTTGCCTGCATCTTTTTGAATTTGGAAACCGAATCTACTTGGATTCAAATGCAAGGATAATACGTAAAATTTATCTTATCAAAAAACTATGGGGGCCACTCCCAATTGAGGGAGTCAAGGACCGTGTGTTGCAGCTCTTCAAACCCGGTGTGCTGCAGCTTCTTCAACTCCGGTGGGCAGCTTGGTCTTGGACGGCTGCAGCCATGGTGGACAGCAACAGGAATTTACCCTATATATATATATGCTGTAAAACGAAATTAGTATGCATGCCTTATTGTGAAACAATAAGAGAGAAAGCTTTGTATATTATCCTCCGGCGACTTGCCGGAGAGGAATAGTAAAACCGGCCCCCTTCTCCTGTGGACATAGGCACCTTGTCGAACCACGTAAATCCTCTTATTTCCCTCGTTTTTGCATGCGTGTGTGTTTGCAATCCCAACAAAGTGGTATCAGAGCCAGTGGAGGAGAAACAAAGGAGTTTTTCGGTGGCCGGAAAATTCAACCTGCCCGGATTTCATTTTGAATGGCAAAGACTTATAGATTGGGCCACTGCGAGTCCAACGGTGTAAACGGCGTCGACAGCGGACGCAAGATTTCCGGTGACTGGAAAAATTCAAGGTGATTGGAAATCCGTTTTGAGAACACAGGCACGTAGAACACGACGCTACGAGTCCAACGGTGAAGACGGCGTCAAAAACGAACTCTTTAGAGGTGGTCAAAGTTCGGGTCAACACCGGCGTCTACAGTGCCACCTCGCCTGAGAAGATGACACTGTTCCGGCGATGGAGACAATTCTGGTGACGTTCCAGTAGCAGCTCCGGTGTCCACATCATCAGCCAATCCAGACCGTTGATATTGTCTTGATCATATCTTAATCAATCGGAGTCCGATTTCGACGATTCAGGAGTCATTTTCAACTAATTCAACTTCTCCGGACACATCCGTACGGTTAGATTTTTGAAATTCGGACTTTATCAATGGAGGAAAATACCGGTAACATGATTAAACTTACTGCTTTTAATTATGCTATCTGGAAGCCCAAAATGGAGGATCTTTTATATATTAAAGATTTATGGAGGTCCATTATAGAAACTGTTAAGCCTACTACAGAATTAGTAGAAGCTACTGTGGCAAGTGGATCCAATGAAAAGACATCAACAAGTACCCGGCCAGTTGATGCCGAATGGAACGTGCTCAACAGAAAGTGTGCAGCCCAAATTCGACAATGGATCGACAAAAGCATCTTCCAAAATTTTGCCAATGAACACGATGCTTCCGTTCTATGGCAAAAATTGAAAAAGATGTATGCACGGACAACTGCACAAAATAAGGCAAACCTGATACGCCGACTTGTCAACTTAAAGTACAAGGATGGAAACAATGTATCGGAGCATATGAGTGAGTTCCAAGGTATCGTTGATCAATTAAATTCCATGAAAATGATGGTGGATGATGAGTTGCAGGCCTTGTTAATGTTGAGTTCCTTGCCAAAGTCGTGGGACACGTTGGTCGTGTCAGTAAGCAATTCGGCACCTGATAGAAAACTCACCGTGGAAATGGTGAAAGATCGAATGCTGAAGGATGAGGGACAAACTCCAGACTCAGAGGCCCTTGTCACTGAACGACAAGGAAAGCAGAAATGGCGGGGAAGAAGCAGAAGCAAAGAACCTCATGATCAAAATCAACAAAGGAGGTATCGATCGAAATCTCGATCGAGATACGACATAAAATGTCACCATTATAGAAAGCCTGGACACTTCATTCGAGAGTGTCGGAAGCTAAAGGCAGAGCAAAGGAATTCTGAAGGTAAAACCCAGAATAATAACACTGCAGTTGCTAATGATGAAATTGTTATTATTCAGGACGATAATCAGTCAACCCTTATGGAGATGATTCAACATGAGTAATTGACTCAGGTGCATCCTATCATGTCACAGCACAACAAGATTTCTTCTCATCTTATACCTCAGGAAATTTTGGAAATGTTAAGATGGGAAATGATGGTGCATCAAAAATTGTTGGTATTGGCAATATTTTTGTGGAAACTAATATTGGATGCAGGTTAATGTTGAAAGATGTGAGGCATGTTCCTGATATTCGCCTCAATCTAATATCCACTGGAATGCTTGATGACGAAGGATACATCAGCTCCTTTGGTGATGGAAAATGGAAACTTACCAAAGGTAATCTCATAATTGCAAAAGGCAAGAAGGATAATTCTATCTACCTCACAAATGCAAAAACGTGTGGTGGAAAAATTAACGCTGCCCTAAAGGAGGTTTCAGCAGAAGTGTGGCACAAACGACTTGGCCACATGAGTGAGAAAGGTCTCAAAATCTTGTCACAAAAGGATCTTTTGCCCAAACTCAAAGGTACACATTTAGATACTTGTGTTGATTGTATAATGGGAAAACAACACAGAGTATCATTTCATAGCTATTTACTCTCCAGAAAAGAAAATATTTTAGATCTCATACACACTGATGTCTGCATGATGAGCACCAAGTCGATGGGTGGTGCTATTTATTTTGTGACCTTCATTGATGATCACTCTAGAAAAGTGTGGGCTTTTGCTTTAAAAACTAAAGATCATGTTCAGGAGGTTTTTAAGCAGTTTCATGTAAAGGTGGAAAGAGAAACAGGCAGACGGTTAAAGTGTGTACGCACAGATAATGGAGGAGAGTATTGTGGTCCATTCGAAGAGTACTTCAAAAGTTATGGCATCATGTTGGAAAAATTAGTA
This sequence comes from Taxillus chinensis, assembly GCA_023512835.1. Taxonomy (NCBI): domain Eukaryota; kingdom Viridiplantae; phylum Streptophyta; class Magnoliopsida; order Santalales; family Loranthaceae; genus Taxillus; species Taxillus chinensis. Next base: position 39,972,760 of record CM042086.1, read on the forward strand.
CCTAAAACACCTCAGCATAATGGAGTTGCTGAAAGGATGAACAGGACCATTTATGAGAGAATTAGGTGTATGCTCTCAAATGCAAAACTGCAAAGCTCTTTTTGGGGGGAGGCAATGAGGACTGCAGTTGATCTTATCAATCTATCTCCATCCGTTCCATTGAAATATGATGTACCGGAACGGGTTTGGACAGGTAAAGCGGTTTCATATAAACACTTGAAAGTATTTGGCTGCAGGGCATTTGTACACATCCCAAAAGATGAAAGAACAAAATTGGATGGAAAAGGCAAGCAGTGTATCTTCTTAGGATATGCTCATGAAGAGTTTGGCTATCGACTATGGGATCCTATCAACAAAAGGATCGTCAGGAGTAGAGATATGGTCTTTCTTGAAGATCAGACCATTGAAGATTTTGAAAATCCAGAAAAGTCATAGTCTGAGGAAATTCCAGTAAATTTGGAACCAATCTCACCACCAACAGTTCCAGATAGTTTGATTGATACATCATCACCAGGTAATATATCTCAATTTGCTGATACATCATTGGATATGCTAGAACAGGTTCCACTAGAAACACAGTTGAGGAGATCCACCAGAGAACGACAACCGAGTCGTCGATACTCACCACATGAGTATGTGATGCTCACTGAAGGGGGAGAGCCAGAGAATTATGATGAAGCAATCAGGAGTCAGTAGAAGATGGAATGGAGGAAAGCCATGCAAGAGGAGATGAGATCCTTGCACAAAAACCATACATTTGACCTGGTAGAGTTACCACATGGGAAGAAGGCACTCAAGAATAAGTGGGTGTATAGAATCAAAGGAGAAGATGGCAGCTCACAACCATGCTATAAGGCCAGGATGGTTGTGAAAGGTTTTGGACAAAAGAAAGGTATTGACTTTGATGAAATATTTTCTCCTGTGGTTAAAATGTCTTCTATTAGAGTTGTTCTTGGATTGGCGGCCAGCCTAGATTTGGAGGTTCAACGACTCGATGTAAAGACTACATTCTTACATGGTGATCTCGATGATGAGATATACATGGAGCAACCTGAAGGATTTTAGGTGAAAGGAAAAGAACCCATGGTATGTAAACTAAAGAAAAGTTTATATGGTCTGAAACAGGCACCGAGACAATGGTACAAGAAATTTGACGCATTCATGGAGAAAAATGAGTATAACAGAACGACTGCTGATCATTGTGTTTTCATCAAAAGGTTTTCTGATGATGATTTTATTATTCTGTTGCTTTATGTTGATGATATGTTAATTATTGGTCGAGATATTGCCAAAATTAACAGGTTGAAACAAGAGTTGAACAAGTCATTCGAAATAAAGGACTTAGGAGATGCTACTCAAATTCTTGGCATGACAATCACTCGTGACAGGAAAAATCATAAGATTTGGTTATCTTAGGAACGGTACATTGAGAAGGTTCTTGAAAGGTTCAACATGAGCAAGGCGAAACCAGTTGGTACTCCACTTGCGAGACATTTCAAGCTCACGAGGAGCCAAAGTCCATTAACTGAAGAGGAGAAATCAGACATGATGAAAGTTCCTTATCAGTCAGCAGTTGGTAGTCTCATGTATGGTGTGCACCCGACCAGATATTGCTCACGCAGTTGGCGTTGTAAGCAGATTTTTATCAAATCCAGGAAAGGAGCATTGGGCAGCAGTCAAATGAATATTAAGGTATCTCCGAGGTTCATCCAGTTAGTGTTTATGTTTTAGGACTAATAAACCTATTTTAGAAGGATATACAGATGCAGATATGGCTGGAGATGTTGACACAAGAAAATCCATATTCGGATACTTAATAACATTTGCAAAAGGAGCTGTTTCATGGCAATCACGACTTCAAAAGTGTGTTGCCTTATCCACCACAGAAGCGGAGTATATTGCAATCAATGAAGGTTGCAAAGAGATACTGTGGATGAAGAAATTTTTACAAGAGCTTGGATTGACTCAAGAGAATATATTCTCTACTGTGATAGCCAGAGCGCTATTCATCTCAGCAAGAATTCTACATTTCATTCCAGATCCAAACATATTGACGTTCGATATCACTGGATCCGTAATACATTGGCTAATAATTTGTTGAATGTTAAGAAAATCCACACCAATGATAATGGAGCAGATTTGATGACAAAGGTTATAACGAAAGAGAAGCTGGAAGACTGCAAGGAGACTGCAGGTCTAGCTTCAACTCCAAATTGGTTGTGAGGGGGAGATTTGTGGGGGCCACTCCCAATTGAGGGAGTCAAGGACCGTGTGCTGTAGCTCTTCAAACTCGGTGTGCTGCAGCTTCTTCAACTCCGGTGGGCAGCTTGGTCTTGGACGGCAACAGCCATGGTGGACAGCAGCATGAATTTAGCCTATATATATATGCTGTAAAACGAAATTAGTATGCATGCCTTATTGTGAAAACAATAAGAGAGAAAGCTTTGTATATTATCCTCCGGCAACTTGCCGGAGAGGAATAGTAAAATCGGCTCCCTTCTCCCGTGGACATAGGTACTTTACCGAACCACATAAATCCTCTTATTTCTTTCGTTTTTGCATGCATGTATGTTTGCAATCACAACAAAAACAAATATTTATCTTATATCAAATAAATTTTGTTTTCAATAGGTAACTAATGAAAACATAATAAAAAGACAAAACACGGCTCTTACAACACCCGCCTTGCATGCATGTAGGTGGCGGCGCTGACATTGGCCGATGCCTCGTTCCCGCCCAATTCACACCCAACACCTCTAGCAACTCCACGTCCCAATTTCTCGGTAAACGTGCCTGCAGGCCTGTTCACACGCATCCGTACCTACTGATTGAGTGAGTGAGTGGTGGCGAAGCAGGTGCAATAGTAGTCAAGTCAGTAGCTACACCTTTACATGTTGAACCCTAGTGACACCTTACCCTACAGTTTTTTTTGGAAGGTTTCCCCGGCATGGGTTATAATAATAATAACAATACGTTCAAGTATTCCCGCCCTTTTTCTCACACTGGCGTAAGAAAGACCACGTCCATCCATTTTTCTAAATTACAGTACTCGCCGATACTCCGACGTTCGCTAGAGACCTAAGGAAGCTCCGATTCGAAGCCGACGTGAACCGCCTTTTCCTTCGTACCAGGTTTTCTTCGCTCCTCCTTATTGTATGTAGCCATGCATGAATGGGCTTTTCTATGACGTTATTGGTACCCAAAACAAAATCCAAACACGCTAGGAGGGTGGCTTATCCGATTTCTCAATAAATGATTCAAACCGGCCACCACACCATTTAAGGCTCTGGGTGTCCAATCTAGGTTGTTTCTAGTATCAGGAAGTTGTGGGGTTGGTTTGTTTTCTATATATTCTTGTTAAATGTTATTTCTCTGTACTAGTGATAAATGGATGAATTTTATTGATATCATTGTACTTCGAACTAAATAATAATAAAATTATGAATTCAAACTTTTTTCATAACTATCTTTAGATATGTTGTCAAAATATACTATAATTAACCTCATAATTGGATAAGCTTTATTGTTACTGCACAATTATTGTAAGTTAGTAGATTTACGTATTTCTCTCTTTCTTTCTTTTTTGGTTGCATTATCACTTCTATATCTATTTTTAAGAATAATGACTTATTTCCTTGGTTGATTATTGACCAGCTCCAACTTTAAATCATCTTGTATGGCTTTAACCATTTAAGATGAATACTAGTGTGAATGAAATACAGTGAAACAGAGATGGAAAAGTTGTGAATGTTAGATTCAAATATGGCCAAATTGGTCCCAATTCAAGTTATCTTTGGAAATCAATTTTTGTGGTAATTGTCTAATTGCCACAAGTAGACCAGACCGACTACAAAGGTTTATTGATCATAGCCCTAGCTTGGACTCCACCTTGTCCCATAGCCACATTCTATTTTGTACCCTTTCACAACTAGTTTACCTCTATAAACACAATATTGGGATGCAGAGTTTTTATCAGGGGGAGAACCTTTCCCAAATATCACTTGAAATGCTATGTTTCGTTGGTCACAATGCATAATAGAAGCAGGTGTGATATTTTATTGTGGGATATGTTCATGTAAAAAATTATTTAGCACATAAATTAATTGGAAGAGTTTATTTTATCACCTTTTTGCTTATTATTTGTGCGTTTGTCTTTGATGGAAAAAACCGTCGTCACAAACTCTAATTGGTTAACCTTAATTGAAATGTCATAAACTCTAATAGATTAACTTTAATTAAAACAAAAAAATTAAGTAACATATATGTTTTTAATTTCTATTAATTTCAATAATCATCATACCTTCATTTATTTAAAATTAGTCTTTTAATTACATTCGATTCATTAGCTCTCTAATATGAAAAATATATGAAAAATGAGGGGTGATAACTTATTTTTTACAAAAAGTTCATTAGAAAATTATTTTCAATTTAAAAGATTTAAGAAATGAATGACCAATCATTTTTTTTACAAAGGTTCTTTGTTTAGAAGATACTCCACTTGTAGTCCTTTAATTATATGAACTATTAAAAAATAGTAATAATTGGCGATTCTTGTAAGGATTTTTTTTCAACAATGAACATATTAACATGGGAATGGTATCCACCCTCTTGCGTGGTTAATTAATCTATATAGGAGAGCATGGTAATTAATTAACCCATGCTTAATTAATCTATATAGGGAGAGCATGTCTCCACCCTCTTGCTTAACTATCTCACGTGGTGTATCTCAAGGGGCCGTATGGGTTATTTAATAAAATGGCAAGAGTTAGGCCCAAATGCGTTACCATAAAATAATTATATATAAGAGAACATCCATTTTACTAAATTCACATCAATAGTTAACCGCCTTCACCTTGTAGATTTGCATTCTGTTAAGGACCTTGATTAGGATCCAACAACAATCTAGAGATGAATAACAGAATTTACCCAAACCCTAGCCCAAGCGATTCAAGTATTAAACTGGAAAAGCCGAAATAAGAATAAACCTCTAATATGAGAGTTTATAATTGGTAAAACACTCTTGAATGATTTATTACATCTGAATGCAAGGCCTATTTATAGGCAAGCTAGTAACTAGGAATTAGAAACCTAATACAATAAGGAAACTAAAGTAAAATACTAAAATACCCTAATTAAATAAAGGAAAGTAATAAAAAGGAAATACTAATGCAAATTAAATAAAGTAAAGTAAATAAAAAGGAAAGACTTCTACTAAAAAGGAAAGTGAATATAAGAAGAGTCCTAGTAATAGTAGATATCTTGCGCAACACGTGTACATGGTCGAACACTCCGTCTAGGAGTTGGTGCAACGTTCTCATCATTCCCCCTCCCTTCAAGATTACCCTTGTCCTCAAGGGAGAACTCCGGAAAGTGTCTCGCCATGGTCTCACACTCTTCCCATGTAGCCTCTTCTTTAGACATCCCTCGCCAATGGACTAAAACTTGCCATACCTGCTTCCGACCCCGTTGTTGCTGCCGGTATTGTAATGCCGCCATTGGTTGAAGATCTGCCTTACCATCAGTATCAAATTCAGGCAAGTCTTGTGACAAAAATGGTGGATCACCCACTCGCAACTTCAAGACAGAAATATGGAAAACCGGATGTAGCCTGGAAGATGATGGTAACTCCAACTTATATGCTACCTCACCAATTCGCTCCAACACCTTAAAAGGACCATAGAACCGTTGTGATAGCTTTACATTGAACTTGGCCTTTAGAGACTTTTGTCGGTATGGTTGAAGTTTGAGATACACCATATCGCCAGGCTCAAATGTTACATCACGCCTACCACAGTCATAGTACTTTTTCGTTCACTCTTGAGCCTTCTTAAGATCTTTCTTTACCGTGGCTAACACTTCATCTCTTGCAATCAACTCTCTGTCAACTTCGTCATTCCGAGCCATCCCCTTTGTATAAGAGTTCAACAATGGTGGTAGCCTCCCATATATTACTTCAAATGGACTCTTGTTGATAGAAGCCTGATGAGTGGTATTATACCAGTATCCTGCCCATGAGATGAACTCCTTCCATCTCTTTTGTTCGTCATGACAGTAGCATCGAAGATATTGCTCTAATGTTCGATTTACCACCTCAGTTTGGCCGTCAGTCTGAGGGTGATAAGAGGAACTTGCCTTAAGCTTGCTTCCAAGTAATGAGAATAACTGCTGCCAAAAGGAACTCATAAACAGCTGGCCTCGATCAGTCATGATGCTCTTCGGAATACCATGAAGTTTCACCACATTGTCCACAAATGCCTTAGCCACACTAACAGCAGTGAACGGATGCTTAAGAGGGATAAAGTGTGCACCCTTACTCAGTCGGTCTACTACCACCAATATAGACTCGAAGCCTCCACTACTGGGCAATCCTTCAACGAAATCCATAGTTAGCTCTTCCCATATGTTCTCTGGAATCGGAAGTGGCTAAAGTAAACCCATAGGCCGCCTCTAATCATATTTCACCTTTTGGCAGATATCATATTCGGCCACCATCTTTTTGACTTCACTTTTGAGGCCTTCCCAATAGAAAAAGTGTTTGATTCTGATATAAGTGCGCAACCACCCTGAATGTCCTCCTTCTTTGCTGTTGTGAAAGTGAGCTAGAGTCTCCTCTCGCAATCCTGGAACATTAGGCACATAAACCATGTTTTTATAATATAATAGTGCATCTTTGAGTCGAAAATGTTCAACCCCAACTTCATGATTTTCTAATTTCTTCATAATCTCCACAGACTTAGCATCAAACTGTAGAGCATCTCTAATACGACCCCAGATCCTCCATTCAGCTCCACTGAGGGCTAGACATCCAGCTTCCTCTTCTAAATAGATGGTCCATAGCATAGGGCTGCTCTCACGTCGGGATAATGCATCAGCAACTTTGTTCTCCTTGCCAGGTTGGTATATGATATCATATTCGAATCCAAGAAGCTTCACAAGAAACTTCTGCTGTTCCGGAGTAACAATCTTTTGTTCCAACAAGTGTCTCAAGGCTTGCTGATCAGTGACAATCGTGAATTTTATTCCCAAGAGGTAAGGGCGCCATATCTTGACCGCATGCACGATCGCCAAGAACTCTCTAGCATAAGCACTCCACGATTTCTTCATAGGACCTAGGGCTTTGGAGATATAAGACAATGGTCTCCTCTCCTACACTAAGACAGCACCAACACCATCACCACTAGCATCAGTATAAACTTCAAAAGGCTTCTCGAAATTAGGCAAGGCTAGGACAGGTGTCTGAGTCATAGCCCTCTTCAAGTCATCAAATGCCTCCTTGGACTCGTCAGTCCACTCGAACTTGACTTTCTTCAGCATCTTTGTCAAGTGCTTTGAAATCAGCCCATAATGCTTGACGAACCTTCAGTAATAGCCGGTTAGACCCAGAAATCCCCTTAGGGTAGAGACATCCTTCGGTAAAGGCCAATCCACCATGGCCTCTATCTTCTTTGGATCAACCTTCACTCCAGCTCCTGAGATAAGATGGCCTAGGTATTGGAGCTCCTCCTGCACAAAATCACATTTAGACATTTTAATATAAAAATTATGTTGCTCCAATGTCTCCAATGCAGTCTCCAAGTGCGCCAAATGCTCCTCCATTGATTTTGAATAAATCAGGATGTCGTTGAAAAACACCAACACGAACTTTCGCAAGAAGGGCTTGAAAGTCGCATTCATGGCAGCTTGGAAAGTGGAAGGGGCATTGCATAAACCAAACGGCATCACCAAATATTCATAAAGCCCTGAATGCGTCCGAAATGCAGTCTTGTGAACGTCTTCTTCCTTCATGCGGATTTGGTGGAATCCAGCTCGTAGATCCAGCTTGGTGAAAATACATGCACCATGCAACTCATCCAACATCTCATCGACTGTAGGGATAGGAAATCGAGCCTTCACCGTCGCTTCGTTCAAAGCTCGATAATCGGTGCAGAACCTCCATGTTCCCTCTTTCTTCTTTACCAACAAGACCGGAGATGAGAAAGGACTTTGGCTAAGTCGTATCAACCCATTCTTCAACATCTCCTCAACCTGCCTTTCAATTTCATCCTTCTGAAAGTGTGCATACCTGTAAGGTGGAACATTCACAGGCTTTGTCTCATCCTTCAAGATAATGCGATGGTCACATAATCGCGAAGGCGGCAAACTATTTGGCATCTCCATAACCTGCTGATGCCGTTCTAAGACCTCCTGTACTTTCTCAGGCAACTTCTGTAAGTTCCCCTGAAGCTCAGAAGAACATTTGTCTTCTTCAATTCGCTCCCCACTGGTCATCACTGCATAACACTGGGCACCACCCTTGCATAACTTCTCAATCACCGAGGCCTCACATTGCTTGATCTCCTTAGATGGTAGGGCTGTCCACTCCTCTTACGGCCTCCCAACTTGCACTCCATGGTCATAGCTTCAAAGTCAGTGACTACCTTTCCAATGCTCTTGAGCCAAGCATTACCCAGGACTACATCAACACCTACTAGTGTGAGCACATGTAGGTCAGCAGCAATTCTGACTCCTTGAACATTCATCTTCACATTAGGAACAACCTCTGTACTCTGAAGCTTATTCCCATTGGCCACCTTAACCTCCAGTACTTCAGTGGTGGCACCACAGAGCCCAATCTTCCTCATAATTTCAGCATTAATAAAATTATGAGTAGAGCCAGAATCAACCAACATATCAACCTCGTATTTGCCTATCCACGCCATAAGCCTCATTGTCGAAGGCTTGGAAACTCCAGTTACAACATTGAGTGACACCTCAGCCTCACTCATCGGTTCCTCCACTTCGGTCACGCTTAGCTCTCCTTCTTCGGATGTGTTTTCTACTTCTTCTCCGCTGCCACTTGAGTCTTCTATTATGAACAACTTTCCAGTTTGACATCGATGCTCCTTGCTCCACTTCTCTCCACACTTGAAGCAGAGTCCTTTCTTTATCCTCTCTTGGACCTCTTCTTTTGAAAGCTTTTTAACCTCTTTGCCTTCCTTCTTGGGTCCTTCATCCATGACTCCCTTCCCTTTGGTATAGTAATCTGGTTTTGAAGTTTTTCTGTCATTGGAAAGTCGCCTCTCACCATAAGAACTCTCCTCCAAGATCTCAGCCATCCTTATAGCCTCAGATAACTTTTGGGGTTGCTTAAGTTTTAGCTCTTTGGCTAACCATGGCTTTAGCCCTTCAATGAACGTCCCTAGTAGTGATTCTTCAGACCAACCCCGAACAAGGATTTGGAGTCGACGAAATTCCTCCACATAGCCAGCTACCTTCCCATCTTGCTTCAGCTTAGCCAGTTGTCCATGGTGGTTGACAACCGGAGAGGGTCCCCACTGAATTAGGAACTCTCGCTCGAATGCCGTCCACCCCATTCGTCGCCCATCTTGTTCATACTGGGCCTTGATCCAACGCCACCAGCTGTTGGCCCTTGCATCCAAATACATACAGGCCACTGCAACTCAGTCGTCTCTGGATACCTCAAAAACTCGAAAGTAGTGAGCTGCTTTGTCCAGCCACTCATATGGATCTCCTCCCTTAAAGTGCGTAAACTCGATCTTTGGCTTCCTCGGCCCCTAGTCACGATGTCTATCGCCATCAGAATTATCAGCGCCGTGCCTCTGTCCCCTTCGATGTTCGAAGTTTGGTCGCCGTCCATGGTCTGTCCTATTGGACATTGCGTCAGATTCATAGCCATCGATGTTTTCTCCGCTGATTGGATCATCATGCACCCACCGCTCAACGATCATTGGTCCTCGCTCCACACGCCCACCACGCCTAAACCGGCCATAGTAAAGTATGTCTGCAGCATCCGATGAATCATCAGCCTCCTTTGCAGATCGTCAAAATCGACGATTGTCTCCATGAGTTCGCCTTCCTCCGACTGGTTCCTTGCCCTTGCTGGCAGTGAGAAAACGATTAATATTCTGGTTGGTTATATCTTGAGAACGAGCCATCTCCGCCATTGCCGTCGAAAGTTCTGTAACAGAATGCTCCAGGGCTTCGAACCGTTATTTGTTCATCTTTGTCGCCTCCTCCATCATTGTTGATGGAGAATGCGAGATAAAATCGAGAAATCTTAATTAGGATCTCTCAATGAAAGCACCAAATTGTTGAGGACCTTGATTAGGATCCAACAACAATCTAGAGATGGATAACAGAATTTACCCAAACCCTAGCCCAAGCGATTCAAGTATTAAACTAGAAAAGCCGAAATAAAAATAAACCTCTAATATGAGAGTTTATAATTGGTAAAACACTCTTGAATGATTTATTACATCTGAATGCAAGGCCTATTTATAGGCAAGCTAGTAACTAGGAATTAGAAACCTAATACAATAAGGAAACTAAAGTAAAATACTAAAATACCCTAATTAAATAAAGGAAAGTAATAAAAAGGAAATACTAATGCAAATTAAATAAAGTAAAGTAAATAAAAAGGAAAGACTTCTACTAAAAAGGAAAGTGAATATAAAAAGAGTCCTAGTAATAGTAGATATCTTGCGCAACACGTGCACGTGGTCGAACACTCCGTCTAGGAGTTGGTGCAACATTCTCATCACATTCTTCCCCACGGTGCTTAATCTTCCCGTGCTATGCAGCAAGTTTAGTCTGTTTGCATTTTAGGCGTATAGAGAAATATCAATCATTAATTTTATCTCACCCTATGTTGAAGAGAGATCAGTAAATTAAATTTTACAGACATGTACGTATTTATAGCAAGACTGAGACAAAGAGTTCGAGTGTCATTTATCATCAAAGCAACCAAATCAACCTTTTTTAGCCAACAGGGGCATCAAATATGATGAATGAGAAGCAAATATAATAAAGTATGTAGTCACTTACTTGTTAAAACATCTCATATAATAATGCAATCGCTTATCATAACAAATTTACTTCCTAATCACTCATGAATAGAGATTGATTCAATCACAGCTCTGTTTTTTTTTCTCAAATTTGTAGAGAGATATCTAAACAAAAAATTGAGTCACAAAAATGTCTAGGGCAATGGAGGATGAAATAAAATCTAACCAGGTATACAAAAATTATGTTATGTATGTGTTCTTTCATATTTTTCTTAAGTTCTTAATCTAGTGTAGACCAATTGTATGATCATGGTAAACATTTTCCCATGATCTATTATAGGCAAACAATTTTTTTATTTCTTTGGTCATTTGGAAATTGATAATTTTATACGAAAATTTATGTTTACAGCTAGAACAAGTGACTTAAATAAAGAGGTCATGCATGCTTTAAAATTTTGAGAGCTGGCTTAATTCGGTGGAATCTTTATACTTCTTCAATAGACATGAAGTGAAACATGAAGGGTGTAAAGTATAAAAAATCAACCTTTGAATTTTATTGTTCGCTACATTTGAATTATATCTGATTTTAACAAAAACATATTGAGTATTCAACATTAATATTATATATGTATGTGTCTATTTACACACGCATGTTGGGGACCTATTTTTAGTTTTACAAATAACTATGATAGCATATTTATATTGTATTTCTAAAAGGAGTTATCGTACCATACTATCTTCATGTAAGTGTAGATTATTGTAAATGTCATTACTAGGTATGGTTCAAGTTTCTAGGATGGAAGAATTTTGAAGATATGCATGATATTAACAGTGAATAAACAGTTGCAAAGGCCAACACGAGCACAAGAGAACAAGTATTTCCCAGAATTAGGTTACACTCTTCCACTGCTAGTAGACGAACAAAGAGGCCATTATGGTATACTTCCTTTTTTTCTTTTCTTTCCTTTTTTCCTAGTTAGCACAATATCTCATTTGGTCACATCATGTTTTCTTTTCAATGTGTGAATCGGATCTAGGCAAAGACCCAATCACATATCACAGTAATGTCTGCTTTGGGCTTGACACATCGGTCTGCACGGCTTTAAAATGCATTGTGGCATTTAAAACATTCTTTATTCTTATATATGCCTTGACTTTCTTGTCCTTGAGTGATGTGGGACAAACATTTCAACAATCTTTTCCTTTGTCACACATCGATCGTACACCATAGGTTAGAGACATACCTATTAAACTGGGAATTTCTTATAATTTGTTGGGAAATTGTGTCCCACATCGGAAGAAAAAGGAGAAGTTAAGGAGCTTATATGGTGAAGAAGGCCCAAAATGTTACAACGCATTTTAAAGCTGTGCGGACTGATATGGCGAGCCCAAAGCGGAAAATATTGTGACATATAGGTGGGCCTCTACCTTGGCCAGATCCTAACAAACTGGTATCAAAGCTGTTGATTTGTCTGTGGAAATCTGTTCTAGAGCAAAGATGACATCACACACCATAAAGATCGATAAATTCACTGGCAAAAATAATTTCAGTCCGTGACCGTAGAAGAATCTAAGTTAGCTGTCATGGAAGAAAACGTTGATTCGACAATTCTGCTCTGTTTGTTGGATGAAATTATTTGTGAAGTCGCAGATGAAGAATTTATAGTAGGCCTGTGGCTAAAGCTAGAGAGTCTCTACATGATTAAATCTCTGACAAATAAGTTGCTCTTAAAGCAATGTCTGTTTTCTCTCTGAATGGATAAAAGCAAATCCTTAAAAGACCACCTTGATGATTTGAATTCAATTTTGATGGATTTGCGGAATGTGGATGTCAAAATTGATGATGAAGATGCAGCCCTTATATTACTTGTTTCTTTACCTCCTTCGTATGAGAATTTTGTGAATTCATTTATTGTTAGAAAAGAAACAATCAGTCTGGAAGAAGTCAGGTCAGCACTCCATACACGTGAGCTTCGCCACAAGGCATCGGGAACTAGTTGTGTTGAATTCTGAGAAGTTAAGGGTCATCAGTCATATAAGAATAACAACAGAAGCAAATGTAATATCAATCACACAGATATTTGCAACTACTGTAAGAAACGTGGACATTGGAAAAATCAGTGTCCGAAGAAGCAGGCAAGAGAGAACAATGCAAAAGAAAAGGTTGCAGCTGTAGCAGAGACGGATACCTCATTTGAATCTAATTTGGTTTTGATTGCTGCTAATCAGTCTCACCCGATAGATACTTGGGTAATGAACTTAGATTGTTCTTATCATATGACTGCAAACAGGGAGCAGTTCTCAACATATGAGAAAATCGATGGTGGAAACGTCATTATGGGTAATGATACTGTGTGTAGAGTAATAGGTATCAGTTCGGTCTAGATTCAGATGTATGACGGTGTCGTCAGAACACTCACCAATGTTCAACATGTTCCACAGATGAAGAAAAATCTCATATCCTTAGGTACTCTAGATCAGTTGGGTTGCAAAGGTTCATTTGAAGGTGAAGTCTTAAAGTAATTATAGATTCCTTGGTAGTAATGATAGAACTTAAGCAAAATACTCTATACATCCTATAAGGAACTACAGTTTCTGGTTTTGTAGCTGTATCATCTTTTGATTCATCAGATTCGACAGTTGATTTGTATTTCTATAAGCACTGTGTATCTGAAAAGCTTAAGCAGATTCAGTATAAAGTTGTTTTGGATGGATGGAGGTCCATGATTAGTTATGTCTTCAATTTAGGCAGTTCTGTTGTCAGTTGGAAGGCTACTTTACAGCCATCAGTAGCTCTGCCAACTACTGAAGGTGAATATATGATGTTGACAGAAGCAACAAAAGAAGCCATATGGTTGAAAGGATTGGTTAGTGATTTGGGGTTGTAGCAGGACCAAGCAACTGTGTTTTGTGATAGCTTGAGTGTTATCTGCTTGGGAAAAGATCAGGTGCATCATGAGAGGACTAAACACATTGATGTCAGATATCACTTCATTCGTAATGAAAGAAGAATGTGAAGAAAGTCGATATCAAGAATAACCTAGCTGATATGTTTACTAAACCAGTTTCACTGGGCAAGATTAAGCATTGTCTTAACTTACTCAATGTCTATAGTCTGATTTAGCCCATGGTGGGCTAGTAGTGGCAGATACAAATTTCTCACTTTGCTATTTTTTTGTTGATGAATTTTTTTTTTTTAGCTTTACGTCAAGGTGGAGATTCGTAGGTTGTCATAAAGAAAAAGGAAACTTGACAGGGTATATATGTTTAAACCCATCGAACCCCTTTTTTTTGACGTACCCTAGCATCAACGTCATTCGGTATTTCCTCTAGTGCCGAACTCTCTCTCTCCTCCTTAGAAGAATTGTGGTGCGATGGAGCTGTTCTATCCCCAATGGTACGAGTGCCATCTGAAGCTTTTTATCTCCCTCTGGCACAGGTGTTGAACGCCTGTGGAGATCTGTACCATCTGTGGTGCTTCAGCATTCAGCAACAATATATTTTTAGGGTACCTATTCTGTTCTGCTCCGTAATCTGTTCTGGCTGTGCAGTCTGTCGGGTATAATTGTTTCTCTCCACCATATGTTCTGTTTTTTTATAATCTATTCTGTGCCATCTGAATAATTGGGAATCTGAATATCTGTAATCTGTACTCCTTTTAATATAGTGAATTTATTCTGCTGCTGCCCATGGATGTAACCCTATTCTGGGGTGAACCATGTAAATCTAGTGTTTTTGTGTGTGGTGTGATTTTCTATTTTCTGTTTCTTTGCTTAATTATTCTTAACAAACTGGTATTAGAGCCTGGTTGTCTCTATCAGGTGTTCCGTTATATCAAAAGTCTTCTCGGTGTAGTCTGTGGCTAAGTAGTGTGTCTTGTAGCATGTGGTGGTATTGGATTGGAATACAAATCCTTGTCTTTAAGTGATAAAATCGGTCTGCTCTCAATCAGAATGTACATTGAGGGGGAGCTTCCATGACGGCCCATATGGTGGCAGCTTATCAGTTTCATAGGTGCGTCTCTACCCTACACTGTAGTTCGATATACGACAAGGGGGAGATTGTTGGGAAATTGTGTCCCACATCGAAAGAAAAAGGAGAAGTCAAGGAGCTTATATGGTGAAGCAAGCCCAAAATGTCACAACGCGTTTTAAAGACGTGCGGGCCGATGTGGCGAGCCCAAAGCGGATAATATTATAACATGCGGGTGGGCCTATACCTTGGCAAGATCCTAACATAACAACTCCTCAATATATGCCTTGTGGTGAGATTAAACCAATTTGATATTAAGGTGACATCATAACCCGAATACCATCGTATCAACGGGACACACCGCTCGATTACACCATGCTGAGAAGACTTTGTCTACTACTAAAGCAAAGTATATGGCTATTATTGAAGCTTGTGAAGAAGCTATTTTGCTAAAGGGCCTCTTTAATGAACTGAGTGAAAATCTATAGATTAGTTCTTTATTTAGTGATTGCCAAAGTGTTATGTTTCTTACAAAGGATTAGATGTATCATGAAAGAATGAAAGATAGATATTCGTTATTATTTTGTGTGTGACATCATTGCTCGTGGTGATGTTGTGAGCAAAATCAGCATACTTCATAATCCTTCAGTTATGATAAGAAAGCAATCTGTAAACTGTAAAATAGCTTTCTAACTAATTGCACAACCACCAAGAATAAAAACATATCCTATAAGAGATCTTTTTCTATCTAAGTTTCTAGCAAAATTAGAATCAACATACCCAATGACTCGATCTATAGTTCTACTAAACTATAAGAAAACATTAGTGGTACCACGCAAGTATCTGAAAATCCACTAAATTGTCTTCCAGTGTTCCTTACCAAGATTCGCCATGAATTTACTCAACATACTCACAACATAAGCTAAATTAGCGTACATGAGAGATCCCACTACACTAGAATATGGAACTCGAGACATATAATCAATCTAATTAGGTGTTTTTCGAGACAAAATATATGAAAGTCTAAAATGAGCTGCTAATGAAGTGCTAGTAGGTTTAGCATTTTGCATATTAAACCTATGTAGAATTTTTGCCAATTTACCTGTCTTCCTGTCTCTGATAATCTCCATGCTAAGTATCTTCTTTACAACTTCTAAATCTTTTATCTCAAATTCTTCATTAAGTTAAACTTTAACTTTTTTGATCTAATCTTTATCCTTGGCTGCTATCGACATATCATCAACATATAGTAGTAAATATATGTGGAGTCTATGAATTTCATAAGTCCCACATTGGATTGAGAGAAGAACGAAGTGTGCCTCATAAGGAGGGTATGGATACCTCTCTAGCACGATGCATTTTTGGGTACTAGTGGGCACTACCAAGAACAAAAGTCATGCGGTCAGTGGCCCAAAGTGGAATAATATTGGGCTACGGGTGGCTTGTACTATTACAGATAGTATCGAAGCTGAGGACCCGAGTCGATGTGCCATAGTCCCACGGGGACGTGGACCTCCTAAGGAGGGTGGATTGTGGAGTTCATCAATTTCACAATTCCTACATTGGAGTGAGGGGAGAATGAAACGTGCCTCATAAGAAAGACGTGGATATCTCTCTAGCATGACGTGTTTTGGGGTGCTAGTGGGCACTATCAAGAACAAAAGCCATGTGGGAAGTGGCCTAAAGCGGAACAATATCGGGCTACGAGTAACTTGGACTGTTACAATATACAAAAGAGTCATTAATCCTTTTAAAATAGACAAAGCTATCAAAACTATTTCTGTTAAAATCATGGGATGTCATAAAAGAGTTAAACCTCTTATGTCATTGCTTAGGTGACTGTTTCAAACTATAAAAAGACTTCTTCAATAATCAAATACAATATTCTTTTTCAAATGCTATAAAACCTCTAGGTTGTTCTATATAGATAACTTCCTCAAGTTCTCTATGTAAAAAAGCTATTTTCATATTTAACTGTTTTAACTCAAGATCATGTTGAGCAACAATACCAAGCAAGGCTCGAATTGAATTATGCTTAACAACTAGAAAAAATACATCAGTATATTCCACAACTAGAACTTGACTGTAACCCTTTGCAACAAGACTTGCTTTAAACTTGGAATCTTCAACTCCAGGAATTCCCTCTTTCTTGCGAAACACCCATTTGCAATGAACAACCTTTTATCCTTAGGCAACTTCACAAACTCCCATGTTTTGTTCTTGTGAAGTGATTCCATCTCCTCTTGCATAGCTATCATCCACTTGTCTAAATGATCATAATAAGTGACTGCATCAAAATAAGTAGATGACTCCTGATTTCCACCAATATTTTCAGTCACATTTAAGGTGTATGCAACCAAATCTGCTTCATTATCGTATCTTTGTGGAGGCTTAATTTCTCGCCTTGGTCTATTCATGATAATAAAATATTGAGGAGCTGGAGTTGGTGTAATAGATGAAGAAACAACCCTCTTTTTAGTTGTAGGATTGGACTAAGCTGGACTAGATGAATATAACAGACTAGATTGAGAAGTTAATGAAGGTTGTTTTGAATCAATATCAAACTCCACCTGTCTTGTAGTACTATGGTGATCTGTCTTAAAAGAATTATGAGAGGATAAATCATGTAACATAGCAGTTTCATCAAAGATAACATTTATACTAATAATGACCTTTTTGGTTTCTGGACGCCATAATTTATATCCTTTAACATCAGTCTTATATCCTAGATAAATGCATTTAACAGATCTAGGCTACAATTTACCATTATCAACATGAGCATATGTAGGACAATCAAATATTTTTAAATCTGAATAATTTGCAGGAGTACTAGTTCATACCTCATATGGTGGCTTCTTCTCAATAGCGGTAAAAGGACACCGGTTAATGAGAAAACAAGTTATAGTAATAGCTTTAGCCTAAAATGACTATGGTAACTTTACATGTGATAACATGACTCTTTCTATGATGGTTATGTTCCTATGCTCTCTAACTCCATTTTGTTGTGGAGTATGAGGAACGATCAACTGATGCAACATTCCTTCTGACTTGTAGAAAGTATTAAATTCATTAGAACAAAACTCTATACCATTGTCCGTGTGAAGCCTCTTCACTAGTTTTCCTATTTGCTTTTTAATCATAATCTTCCAGTCCTTGAAAGTAGACAATGTATTACTCTTCTGCTTCAAGAAGAATGTTTGAAATCATTAATAATAGTCAACATATAAACAACACCACCTTTCCACTCTTGTTGGCCTTCAAAGATCAGAATGAATATAATCTAGAGTTCCTTTGGTTTTGTGAGTACCTTTCGTAAACCAGACTCTCTTTTGTTTACCATAGACACAATGCTCATAAAACTGAAAATTGATGTTGTTTTGCCCTGTAATAAGTCCTCTTCTACTCCTCAATCATTCCATGCTCACACATATGCCCAAGGCATGTATACCATAATTTAGAAATATTAGAATCAAACATGGGAGAGGTTGCAATAGTAACAGCTCCTGAAACTGTAGAACCCTGTAAAACATATAATTGCCTGGCTCTCTTGTGAACTTTCATAACCACAAGAGAACCCTTGCTGATCTTGATCACTCCACCTTCACTGGTGGACTTGTACCCTTTAGAATTAAGAGTACTCAATGAAATCAGATTTCTCTTCAATTCTTAGATATATCTCACATCTTTAAGTGTTCTAACCACACCATCATGCATTTTAATTTTGATTGTATCAATGTCAATAACATTATAGGAGGCATTGTTCCGCATAACAATAGTACCTGAGGACACAGTTTCATATGTTGAAAACCAGTTCTGATTGGGACACATATGAAACGTGTAACTAGAATCAAAGATCCACTCCTCGTGTGCTTTATGGTTCAAATTTGAAACCATAAGGATCTCTCCATCATTGTAAGTTTCTACCATATCAGCCTCACTAGATTTCTCTGGTTATTTTCCAACTATTTTATTTTTGTTTGGTAACTTGTAACACTTAGAAATAATTTGATCTTTCTTCTTGCAATACCTGCAAAATTTATTATCTCTATTTCCAAATATCGATCTTCTCTTTATATTACCACCAAAATTAGGATTGCGTTCTTGTTACCTATCATGAACAACGAGACCTTTAGCCTGTGACTCAAAGCTAGAACTACCAACAATCTGCTTCATCTTCTCATACGAAAATAAAGCCTCATAAACCTCATCAATATTGAGTGTGTCACTATTATATAGAATAGTATCTCATCAATAATGCAAAATGCTCTACATCGTATTTAACTTCCATCAATTCTAAATCAGAAACAATTTCTTTAAATACGATTAAATAATCTTCAAGAGATATACCTTCTGTTAAACAATGAGAATATAATTGTTGCTTCAAGTGTAACTTACTGTTCAAACTCTTCATCATACAAAGCTGCTTTAAGTTTAACCATAGGACAGCGGCAGTTTTCTCACTCAACACATCCTATAAAATTTGATTAAATAAATGTAGATGTATTTGAGATAAAGTGTAATGACCCGTGTGTAAGGAGTTAACCACAAACACCTTGGATGTTAGTGCACAAGTTTGAGGTAAGAGATGAGCCCAAGAGGGGACTTTTAGGAGGTGCATGTGACAAGTGATAACGTGCATTTATGCCCTACGAAGATGCTATGCATATACAGGCGCTTTTAGGCTGTTTTGTCAGGTTTTGGAGATTTATTTTGACCTAGTAGATGGGCTCAGATGAATTGGCGTGCAGACCAAAAGATTCTTAGAATGATGTCTTCTATCTACCACAGAAGTTTCAGGCCAAACGGACGTGCACGCGAATTGGACCCATTTGGCGTGCAAGGTTTTTATTGCATGGATGCCTTTTACATGATGCAAGGAGGCTTGGGGTAAAGTTTGAGTGCAATTGGAGCTGCACTCCAATTGGGGAATTGGCGTTCAAATTGGCGTGCAGACTTATTTTTGCATGGTTACCTTAGTTTTGTTATTCTAATAATCTTTTCCCAAAGGACCATGTTGGAATTGTGGATATTTTGGTGTGTATGGATGTTGGCCTTCAATGGCATTTTGGTGTGATTCTGTTGTTGCATGCTATATGTTCGATGAAATGCCTGTGTGAATATAGCTGTGTGTATATGCCTATTACATGTTTGGTAATATGCCTGTGTGGCTAGACTTGTGATTTGGTGTATGTATGCATGTTGGGTGTTTGTTCTATTGCCTGAATGGCTGGGTTTGTGCACTTGTGAACGGGTGCACACCAAGTGTTTGGTTTAATGCTTAAGTGACCGTAGTGTGTATTGTGTGCATGACTGTGGTATCTGGCCTGAAGAGGCGGTTAAATTACTTTGCCTGAGAGGCGGTTAAACTACTTTGCCTGAGAGGCGGTTAAATCAGTGGCCTGAAGAGGCGGTTAAATTACTTGCTTGAGATATGGTTTGTTAGCCAGTGTGGCTGGGGCTGGGGTTACGCCCGCTTGTGTGGAATGCTTTATTTTTTTCCTAATACTTGTCATCACTGGTTTTCGTCCGGGCCCTTTTGGGGTGAGCTCAAACTTAAACCAATGGTGAGAAAATTTAGAGTCGCCACCAACTGTTTTTGGGGTACAGTTGGATACCCTCTACTTTGAGTAGTCTTAAGTGTGTGGTCTGCGTTATCAGAGATGGGTTCGGGAGTTGGTTACGTGTAGGGAAGGATTAGCACCCCTACAGCGCCCTTTCGGTATCTGATTTAGGAGGAGGAGGTTTTATTTTATTTGTACTGCCATAGCTGGGTTAAGTTTCCTAAAAAGTCTATGATTTTTATTTAGCTAAGTTATTTACTAAAGTCATGGTTAAAATGGATTTATCCTAAATTTCTAAAAAAGGGAATCCTAAAAATTTTTGGTTTTTGTTTGAAGTGGAGAATGAGATCCTAGGGATAGGTTTTGGTTTTTGGTTTTGCTTTTGAAGTCCTAGACAAAATTTTTTCTTTGGTTTTTTAGAAAACATACATTTGTTTTTTTTTTTTTTTGTATTTTGTAGAGAAAACGTTTTGTTTTGTTTTGCTTCATTTTTTTGTTTTTTTGTTTTTGTGTTTTTTTTGTTTTTTTTTTTTTTTTTTTGTTTGGGAAATTGAAGTACTAATTTTTTTGGTTTGAAAACATTGAAGCTTTTTTTTGTTTTTTTGTTTTTTTGTTTTTTTTTGTTTTGTTTGGAAAACACATTTTTTGACAGAATTGAAACTAAATCTACACATACATATTTGAATTTTTAACTATGGTGCACTGTCAAAATAAATGTGAGGTGTGTGCAAGTGGCATTCGAAAAATGAAAATAAATAAGAATGACAACAATTAAGACCACTCTCTTTCTTCCCCTTTTCTCTTTTTTTTTTCTTTCATATCACTCTCCCTTTTTCTTTGCTCTCTGTTTTTTTCTTTTTCTTACTACTTGCTATTACAAATTACAACCCTGTATTAAGGCAACACAAAACAAAACAATATAATAATATACAGATGCGTGAAGTGGAACAAAGTGAATCAAAATAAAGAGTAAAAAAAATAAAAATAAACTGACTCGAGCTCTAGCCTGAAATTCTTGTAGCAGCGGCGTTGGCGGGTGGATGAAACTCCAAGAGCAGTCGGTCGGAATCGGGCTAGAGACAGGGTCCTGCTGGCAACGACTACGAATGGACCTTCTTTTTTGTTTTCGGTATTTGTTGCTGGAAATATGGAAAGAAAAAAAAAGGGAACGAAAATAAAATTGGGGAATTGACAATGATGTTGCAGACTTTCTAGGTTTGGAATGGGGGTGAGTGTATTGTATGAATGCTGGCAAAGTGAAGAGAGAAGTGAGAAGAAAAGGAAAGAAAAAGAATTCGGATGGGATGTGTGTTGTTGTTTTTTTTTTTTTTTGGGGAGGCAGGAGTTGGGCGAATTTGAGATGGAATGGCAGCAAATCTGGGCGTTCTTCCTTTTATCTCTCTTTCCTGCAGGACGTCCTCTCTTTCTGGGTGTGATCTCTGCTTTTTTTGTTTTGGGACTGCACTCTTCCTCCTTTTTTCTCTACCACACCTCTTCTTTTCTTATCTCTCCTTTCTTGTTTGAACTCTCTGTTTTTCTTTCTTTTCTCTCTCTGTTTGCGTTGGGATGATGCTGGGGCCTCTTTTTTTTGATGTCTCGGTTGATCTCTCTCACGATGATGGCTCTTCTTTTTTTCACGAATTTTTCCCTCTAAAAAAGAATCCCCCTTTGCGCAGGGACGGGCAACTGCTTCTTAAAGGATTGCAGAAACTTGTTCTTTTTTCTCTTTGGCTGGACTGTCATAATTGCAGTATTATTTGACGCAGTATTTTAATCTGTAGATTTGTATTTTGTTTGGTGGACAGCCTGTGCGGAAAACATGGGAGCTCGTGATTGCCTTTTTGAACTTGTATTTTAGTAGCGCATGTGACTGACAGGTTGGTGAGTTATTCTCTGTTAGGTGGCC
Source organism: Taxillus chinensis (assembly GCA_023512835.1). Taxonomy (NCBI): domain Eukaryota; kingdom Viridiplantae; phylum Streptophyta; class Magnoliopsida; order Santalales; family Loranthaceae; genus Taxillus; species Taxillus chinensis. The sequence continues at coordinate 39,994,983 of CM042086.1, forward strand.
AGCGCAGAAGACGGGTCTCGTGAAGCCAGCGAGAAAAATAAGCCAGCGAGGAAGTCAGCGAGAAAAATCAGCTAAGGCAAAAAAAACAGGGTCGGAGGTTCGAAGTGTCGGCGGAGTCGGAGCGTCGGCCAGGGTCGAAGTGTCGGCAGGGTCGAAGCTTCGGTGGGTCGAATTTCAGTGGGGCAAAAGTCAATGGTCAACGGGTCGAAGTGTCGGCAGGTCGAAGGTCAACGGTCAACGGGCCGAAAACTTACTGGTATTGCAAGTCAAGGTTCGAAGGTCGGAGTGTCGGCAGAGTCGGAGCTTCGGGGGTCGAAGGTGGAATCAGCAGGTCAACGGGCTTCGAGGCTTCGAGGCTTCGGGGCTTCGAGCTTCGGGGCTTCGAGGCTTAGGCTCGAGGCTTCGAGGCTTCGGGGCTTCGGGGCTTCGAGGTTTCGAAGGTCAACGGGTCGCAGTGTCGGCAGGTCAACGGTCAACCTGGTCAACCCCGAAGTTTTTTTTTTTTAACTTTTAATTACCTTTTCACCCCCACCAAAAATGCAAAAATGGGTAACCTTCCAGGAATTGTTTGGGGAGATCCGTATTCGCCTACATAGGCATTTTGAAGGGTTTCGCATGATCACTTTTGCGGGCAGTTTGACCAGGGGCATTGACCGTCTTTTGGCAAGTTTGACTTTTTCCAACGAAAGTTGTTTTGGCCATAACTTCTTCATTTTAAGTCCGATTTGAGCTCGGTCAAGTGCGTTGGTCTCGAATTTTCATCCTCCATCACCTGGTGTTGGTCTTGGGGCGCTTCAAGGACTTGTAGCAAAAGTCATTAATTTTGAACTCCCCCATCCGTGTCAATTGTATCCATCTCGTGCCGATTGGGGTAGACCATTCCTTGGAAGTATGGGATCATTGTGGACCTGTTCAACAAGGTACATGGCATGGGCAGAAAGGTATATCAAATGGGGTTAGTATGTCCAACCCGGACAAAATGGGGTCCAACAATACTGCCGCGTCACTACACCTGTGCACATGCATGTAGCCGCTAGGAACATGGGAAGGGTTAGGGAGACTTGATCCCTACTGAGCTGTGGTTGCTCACCCCTCCTACTGTGTTTGCTTGTTTTCCAGGGACTTACAGGCGTTAGGTGGATACACCAAGGTGGAAGACCATCTTCGTTTTATTGTTCACTTCAGTAAATGTAATTCTATAATTTATATAACCCCAAGGGGGGGAAATGTACTAAGGGATTGAATTGTAGTAAGGAACCTGGTTGGTTTGTGAACCTTTGATGTTTGATATTAAATAAATATGTAGCTTGTTTGATTTATTGTAATTGTTAGTTTTGCTTGTGTGGCATACAGTGATCCAACCCCGTTGCCCTCCGTGTGGGTGAATGGGGAGTCACGTACCGGTTTCCCCGAGTCGGAAATCCGGGGCGTGACAGTATGATATCAGAGCATGGTCTAGTTGGCCTAGGGTAGTGGGCGGACCTGGTTATCCTAAGTCCTTTGGAGGAGCCTGAAGGGACATGCCTGATCAACATGGTCCTCTTTGAGCCACCAAGGTGTACTTAGGGTAGTCCAGTCTGGTGCTAGGATTTGCATGCATTGGCATTAGGGCACTAGTTGCATTTGCTGTGAATATGTGCTAAACTGTGGAAATTGTGGATAAGATAATATGATTAAGTGTGAAATGTGCAACTCTGATTTGTTTGGCAATGCGTACCGAACTGTGAAGTGTGATTGATACAATGTATGTGTGTAATGTCATGTGATAGTGGAATTGATCAGTGGGGTAGAGGTAGTGATGCGATAGATTATAAATTCGTTTTGACGTTTGTGCTTCTTACTTCGTGTAGTAAGAATGCTGCCGAGGAGAGGGACACGTGCATCCGGCTGGAAGTACGAGAGCTACGGGAGGGACTCCGGCAGGAGGTTCGGGAGGAGGTGCGCCGTGAGATGGCAGCACAGCAGGTGGTGCCACCACCACCACCACCAGTAGGGGAGCTGCCTCGTGAGCGTGAAAGTTCGCTGGGTGGCGTACCGACTCATGCAGAGGATGACGTGGTGACACGGTTCCGAAAGGAACAACCTCCGCGATTCAAGGGGGAAGGTGATCCCGTGGTAGGCGAGCGGTGGTTGAGGCGGATCGAGCATGTGTTCTCCTTTCTCCTGCCCCAGGGAAGAGGATAAGGTGCGGCCGCCATTCGGCAGTGGAGGGGGGATGCTTTGGAGTGGTGGACGAGTATCGCGGGGAGCCGTGCGGTGCAACTCATGCTTTGGGAGGAGTTCTTGCAACTATTCCATGATGAGTTCTTCCCAGGAATCGGTGAGATGACGAAGAGGGAAGAATTCGGCGGCCTACGAGGGATCCAGGACGGTACCTGAGTATGAGCGGGAGTTCCAGGAGCTTGAGTAGGTTTTCTCCTGAGACCGTGGCAAGGGAGGACCTGAAGGCCCACAAGTTCACTTTGGGCCTTAGGCCAGCCCTTAGGCGAGGGGTGGCAATTCTACGCTTGAGGACCTATGTGGGAGGTTGTGCGGACGGCCCATATAGCCGAGAGAGAGCTGGATGATGGGAGGCAGGCCCCTCAGGGTCGCCAGTTGCAGAGTGGGCCTGATCGAGATGCAGGGCCCAAGAGGCTCAAGACGGAGGAGAGGGATAACAGTTCTTTTCACAGTCGGGGTCAGACATCTGTGAACCCTAGGAGGTTCACCTTTGGCGGCGGAAGACAGGGTGGTCCATCTAGGGGTCTACCTAGCAGTTGTCACTACTGTGGAGAGCAGGGTCACTTCAAGGGGGAGTGCCCCAAGAAGGACTGGCGATGCAACAACTGTGGACGAGAGGGCCATTTGCGCCGGGTTTGCAGGAGTGGCAACAGGGGAGCGGGGGGCGTGGCATCCAGCGTGAGGAGTGATGCTAGCTTCCGTGCACCAGCTGAGAGACCAGCCCGTCAGTGGCAGGCCAGCCAGGCAAGATCCAGTCAGACCCGACCTCAGGGGAGGCCAGAGCGACAGCAGGCTGATGCTAGAGGCAGTCAGGGCGGGAGCCGTCCAGTGAGTGAGCCGACCAGTGGCACGGGCCAAGGGAGGGTGTTTGCACTGAATGCGACACCCCGGGAGGAGGCTGAGCTACCACCTCCGCCGGCAGAGGAGGGAGCAGGACCATCGGTGGTTAGAGGTACTCTTTTGATCTCCCGCATGCTTGCTTCTGTTCTCTTCGATACGGGTGCATCGCGTTCTTTTATTGCTAAGCTTATAGTTGAGGGCTTGGGGTTAACATGTGTCGAGGCGGAGAGGCCCTTAGTTGTAGAGTCTCCGGTGCGAGGTATGATTGAGGTGCGACACGTTTGCCGCGATTGTGTGTTAACCATGGGTGATGTGGAACTGAGCTTCGACTTGCATGTGATGCCTTTGCGTACTTTTGACCTGATCTTGGGTATGGATTGGCTTATGGCTTTTCAAGCCAAGATAGACTGTTACCGGCGGCGTGTATCCTTCGTGTCACCCGCAGGAATCTCTTGTACCCTGCAAGGGGAGTGGGATCGTGAGGCGAGTCGAGTCGGGCCAGTGTTGGACCAGTGGGGTGCCATTACCCACAGGTTGGCAGCCCTGACCTTTGCTGAGGAGGGGAAGGTGGAAAAGAGGGTGTGGCCCGCTGTTGTGGACCAATTTTAGGATGTTTTTCCTGAAGAGTTTAGGAGTTTGCCACCTAAGAGGAGTGTGGAGTTCACCATTGAGTTGGTGCCAGGGATGGGTCCGATTTCCCAAGTAGCGTATCGTATGGGGCCAGCCGAGTTGAGGGAGCTTCAGAGGCAAATCGAGGAGTTGGTGGGCCAGGGGTATATCAGACCGAGTACCTCACCTTGGGGTGCTCCGGTGCTCTTTGCTAAGAAGGCTGATGGCACGCTTCATCTCTGCATCGACTACAGGAAGCTAAATTCAGTGACAGTGAAGAACAAGTACCCGTTGCCTCGGATAGATGACCTGTTTGACCAATTGAGTGGGGCCCAGTGGTTTTCCAAAATAGATTTACGGTCGGGGTATCACCAGCTCAGGGTTAGGGAGGAGGACATCCCTAAGACGGCTTTTCGGTGCATGTATGGGCATTATGAGTGGGTAGTGATGCCTTTCGGGCTCACTAATGCGCCAGCAGTGTTCATGCATTTGATGAACCAGGTCTTTGCCCCATACTTGGATTCGTTTGTGGTGGTGTTTATTGATGATATCTTGGTGTATTCTAAGACCGAGAGGGAGCATGTGGAGCATTTGGGAACAGTGTTGCAAACCTTGAGGGACCAGTAGCTGTTTGCTAAGATTAGCAAGTGTGAATTTTGGCTGCAGGAGGTTCACTTTCTTGGCCATGTGGTGTTAGCTGAGGGAGTTAGGGTGGACCCAGCCAAGATTGAGGCCGTGGCATCGTGGGCGAGGCCAACCAACGTTTTTGAGATCCGTAGCTTTCTTGGCTTGGCGGGGTACTATCGTCGTTTTGTCGAGGGGTTCTCCCGTTTGGCGGCCTCTATGACGGCGTTGACTAGGAAAGGAGTGAAGTTTGAGTGGACGGACAAGTGCCAGCAGGCGTTTGAGACTCTCAAAACTCGTTTGACCACTGCACCTATGTTGAGGTTGCCTAGGGAGGATATTCTGTATGAGGTATTTTGCGATGCATCCAGGGTTGGTTTGGGGTGTGTGCTTATGCAAGAGCATAGTGTGGTAGCTTATGGGTCAAGGCAGCTGAATCCTTATGAGCAGAATTACCCTACCCATGATCTTGAGTTGGCGGCTGTCATCTTCGCCCTGAAGAGTTGGCAACACTACCTTTTGGGGGAGAAGTTCGTGGTGTTCTCAGATCACAAGAGCCTTCAGTACATCTTTACTAAGAAGGACTTGAATTTGAGGCAGAGGAGATGGGTGGAGTATTTGCAGACCTTTGACTTTACTCTTGTCTATACCCCGGGCAAGGGTAATGTTGTGGCTGACGCGTTGAGCAGAAAAGGGAAAGCTGAGGTGGCCGTGCGAGAATAAAAGCTGATGGAGCAGTTGGCGATGTTGCAGCTGCAGCCTGTTGTTCGTGATGGTGGGACAGTCCTGAGTCCTTTGGTGGTTGTGCCTGAGTTGTACCAGCGCGTCCAGGAAGGACAGTTGGGTGACATTGAGTGTGAGGTTCTCCGTGCCCGTATTGAGGCTGGTGAGCTATCGGAGGACTAGACAGAGGGTCCTGAGCATGAGTTGTCTTTTCAGGGGCGGTTGGTAGTGGCTTCTTCCCTCAGGGATGAGGTGATGAGGGAGTTTCACCAGTCTAGAGTTGTTGTGCATCCAGGGGGTACGAAGATGTATCATGCGCTTCGGGGACATTTTTGGTGGCCTGGGATGAAACGCGATGTGGCTGCCTTTGTTTCGCGGTGCCTCACGTGTCAGCAGGTGAAGGCTGAGCATCAGCGGCCGGCGGGCATATTACAGCCCTTGCCCATAGCGGAGTGGAAGTGGGACCACATAGTGATGGATTTTGTGACTGGTCTTCCACCCACCACAGGGAGGAAAGATATGATTTGGGTGATTGTGGATCGACTCACAAAGTCGGCCCATTTCCTGGCTGTTCGCAAGCGGGACTCTATTGGGACCTTGAGTCATCTATACATGAACGAGATTGTGAGACTACATGGAGTACCATCATCGGTTGTCTCTGACCGGGATTCAAGGTTCACTTCCCATTTTTGGGCAGGTTTGCAGGAGGCTATGGGGACCAAACTTCACTTGAGTACAGCCTTTCACCCTGAGACTGACGGCCAGACAGAGAGGACGAATCAGACTTTGGAGGACATGTTACGGGCCTGTGTGTTAGATTTTGGGGGTTCGTGGGCGACTCACCTTGCTTTGGTGGAGTTTGCCTATAACAACAGTTATCAGGCATCCATTGGGATGGCTCCTTTTGAGGCGTTGTATGGGCGGCCGTGTCGATCACCTTTGTGTTGGACCGAGGTGGGGGAGACAGCTCTCTTGGGACCACAGTTGGTTCAAGAGGCTACCGAGAAGGTTAAGTTGATTCGTCAGCGTTTGTTATCAGCTCAGAGTCGGCAGAAATCTTATGCGAATTAGCGGTGGCGACCTTTGGAGTTTTCCGTTGGTGATCATGTGTTTCTTCGTGTTTCTCCACGTCGTGGACATTGACGGTTTGGGCGAGGTTCCAAGCTATCTCCGCGGTTTATTGGTCCTTTTGAGATTCTGGATCGTGTGGGGCCTGTGGCCTACCGGTTAGCGTTACCACCGCGGTTGAGTCGAGTGCACAACGTGTTTCACGTGTCCCAGTTGAGGAAGTATCATCCTGACCCCACTCATGTGATCGATTAGGGGACATTGGACATTGAGGATGACATGTCCGTTGTTGAGGCCCCTATCCGTATCCTAGATCGGCGGGAGAAGCTTTTGCGTGGTCGTGCTATTCCTTTGGTTCGCGTGCTATGGCAGCACCGTGGCATTGAGGAGGAGACATGGGAACGTGAGTCCGTGATGTGTGAGCAGCACCCAGAGTTGTTCGAGGACGAACAATCTTAAGGGTGGGAGGTAGCTGTAGTGATATGTTTTCTTGTGGTTCATGATTTGGTGTATTTGTATTCCTACTTGTAAACTGGTATTTTTATTGAGATGTGTTTTGAGATTGCAATGTGTTTGAGATGTCCTGTTGTGTTGTGTGATTCATCTGGGCATTGTGGCTCGCTGTCTTCCAAATGGGCCGCATGTGTTTGTTTTCCTTGCATGTCGTTTCTTTTCGAGGACGAAAAGTCTTAAGGGGGAGAGGATGTAATGACCCGTGTGTAAGGAGTTAACCAAAAACACCTTGGATGTTGGTGCACAAGTTTGAGATAAGAGATGAGCCCAAGAGGGGACTTTTAGGAGGTGCATGTGACAAGTGATAACGTGCATTTATGCCCTAGGAAGATGCTATGCATATACAGGCACTTTTAGGCTGTTTTGTCAGGTTTTGGAGATTTATTTTGACCTAGTAGATGGGCTCAGATGAATTGACGTGCAGACCAAAAGATTCTTAGAATGATGTCTTCTATCTACCACAGAAGTTTCAGGGCAAACGGACGTGCACGCGAATTGGACCCATTTGGCGTGCAAGGTTTTTATTGCATGGATGCCTTTTACATGATGCAAGGAGGCTTGGGGTAAAGTTTGAGTGCAATTGGAGCTGCACGCCAATTGGGGAATTGGCATTCAAATTGGCGTGCAGACTTATTTTTGCATGGTTACCTTAGTTTTGTTATTCTAATAATCTTTTCCCAAAGGACCATGTTGGAATTGTGGATATTTTGGTGTGTATGGATGTTGGCCTTCAATGGCATTTTGGTGTGATTCTGTTGTTGCATGCTATATGTTCGATGAAATGCCTGTGTGAATATAGCTGTGTGTATATGCCTATTACATGTTTGGTAATATGCTTGTGTGGTTGGACTTGTGATTTGGTGTATGTATGCATGTTGGGTGTTTGTTCTATTGCCTGAATGACTGGGTTTGTGCACTTGTGAACGGGTGCACACCAAGTGTTTGGTTTAATGCTTAAGTGACCGTAGTGTGTATTGTGTGCATGACTGTGGTATCTAGCCTGAAGAGGCGGTTAAATTACTTTGCCTGAGAGGCGGTTAAACTACTTTGCCTGAGAGGCGATTAAACTACTTTGCCTGAGAGGCGGTTAAATCAGTGGCCTGAAGAGGCGGTTAAATTACTTGCTTGAGATGTGGTTTGTCAGCCAGTGTGGCTAGGGCTGAGGTTACGCCCGCTTGTGTGGAATGCTTTATCTTTTTCCTAGTACTGCTGCGTCACTACACCTGTGCACATGCATGTAGCCGCTAGGAACATGGGAAGGGTTAGGGAGACTTGATCCCTACTGAGCTGTGGTTGCTCACCCCTCCTACTGTGTTTGCTTGTTTTCCAGGGACTTACAGGCGTTAGGTGGATACACCAAGGTGGAAGACCATCTTCGTTTTATTGTTCACTTCAGTAAATATAATTTTATAATTTATGTAACCCCAAGGGGGGGAAATGTACTAAGGGATTGAATTGTAGTAAGGAACCTGGTTGGTTTGTGAACCTTTGATGTTTGATATTAAATAAAGATGTAGCTTGTTTGATTTATTGTAATTGTTAGTTTTGCTTGTGTGGCATACAGTGATCCAACCCCGTTGCCCTCCGTGTGGGTGAATGGGGAGTCACGTACCGGTTTCCCCGAGTCGGAAATCCGGGGCGTGACATAAAGCCTTACGATTCTTATTGTGGAGTCCGTAGATTTCATAAGTCCCACATCGGGTTGAGGGGAGAACGAAACATGTCATGCTTTAAAGAGGATGTGGATACCTCTCTTATGCAGACACATTTTGGGGTGGCAGTAGGCACTACCAAGAACAAAAGCCATGTGGATAGTGGCCTAAAACAAAACAATATCAAGCTATGGGTGGCTTGGACTGTTAGAAGATTGTATCAGAGCTGGGGCCCGAGTCAGTGGGTCAGTTCCATGGGGACATAGGCCTCCTAAGGGGGGTGGATTGTGAAGTCTTGGGACTTTACAAGTCCCACATTGGCTGGGGAAGAGAACAAAGCGTGCCTTACAGAGGACGTGGATACCTCCTCTCCTATACAGACATGTTTTTGGGTGTTAATGGGCACTGCTAATAACAAAAGTTATGCGGCCTGATTCAAAGCGGAACAATATTTGTATACGGGGGCTTGGGCTATTACAAATGGTATTAGAGCTAGGGACCCGAGTTAGTGTGCCATAGTCCCATAGGGATGTGGGCCTCCTAAGGGAAGTGGATTGTGGAGTCCGTGGAGCTTGGGCTGTTACACTTACGTTACTTCTCTTCGATCAATCATGAAGAGGTCATCTTGTCAAACCCAAAACACACATCATCAAGACCCATCTGCACAAGAATAACCCACATCTTAAGCTGCTATAGAGAAAATTTGGTATTGCAATCCAACAGCGGAATATGATACTTCATTATTGCCATTATCAAGAAATCCAAAAAAACCAAAAAATCAAGAACCCTAGAGCGGTGAATATAGAAAACGAAAAAAGCCTAGTGCTCTGATATCAGTTTGTTAGGATTAGGTCTAGGAAAGGCCCAATCACGTGTCACAATACTATCTCCTTTGGCCTGCACGACTTTAAAATGCGTCTTGACATTTAAAGTATTCTTTTTCTTTATATATGCCTTAACTTTCTTGCCCTTGAGCAATATGAGACAAACATTCTAACAATCTCTCCCTTTGTCACACATCAACCGTACACCATAGGATAGAGACAGATCTATGAAATTGGAGATTTTTTTGTAACTCTCCTTGAATCCACGTCTTGTGAAAAGATCACACCAGTTCGATATTAAGGTAACATCATAACTCGAATATCGCCGCACCAACGGGACATAATGCTCAATCACACCTCGTCGAGAAGACTTTTAATATCGCGGAATACTTAACAAGGATAACCACAGGACAACCAGACTCTGATACTTGTTTATTAGAATCAGATCTAGCCAAAGGCCCGATCACGTGTCACAAAATTGTCTGTTTTGGACTCGCCACATTAGCCCGCATGGCTTTAAAATACGTCGTGACATTTAAAGCATTCCTTCTTTTTATATATACTTCAACTTTCTCGTCCTTGAACGATGTAGGACAAACATCCCAACAATCTCCCCTTTTGTCACATATCAAACATACACTATAGGCCAGAGACGTACCTATGAAATTAGGGATTTCTTGTAACTCCTCCTCAATCCACGCCTTGTGGAGAGATCACACCGGTTAGATATTAAGGTGACATTATAATCCGGATACTACCATACGAACAGGACATGTCACTCGATCACACCACGCCGAGAAGACTTTCGATATCGTGGGACACTTAATAAGGATAACAACGGGACAACTGTGCTTTGATACCAGTTTGTTAGAATTGGATCTAGGCAAAGGCCTGATTACGTGTCACAATACTGTCCGCTTTGAGCTCGCCACATTAGCTTACACGACTTTAAAATGCATCGTAATATTTAAAGCATTTTTTCTTCTTATATGTGTCTTGACTTTCTTATCTTTAGGCGATGTGAGACAGACATCTCAAACAGTGTGTGCATTAGTCTCCTGGACTCATGAACTTTTTTACTTTCACATTTTTTGTTTTCTTTTGCTGAGCCTAGTTAAATGTGATTTTTCCTTACATTAATAAGACAAACAATTTATTATATATTATTAATGTTTTGAGTTTTTTTTAACTTACTGGTTACTTTTATATAGATTGAACTAGAAATAAAAAATAAACAAATCATTTGTCACATAAGCATAATATCATATCATATCAACACATTTACAGCCTAGCTGCATCTGGTATCTCAATGGAGGGCTCAGTGCCTAGAAAAGAGGCAGATGGGGTGGTGTTAAAGATCCCGCTTGGGAATTGTGCATCAACTTTCAATCTAGAAAAGGCCGTGTGCAACCATGGGTTTTTCATGATGGCTCCTAACATTTGGATTCCCTCAACTAAGACACTACAACGCCCCCTGCGACTTCCCTCATCCACTGCTTCTATCACCGTCTCCATCTCCCACCCCAACCCTTCCTCTAACCCCTATCTCCACATTTTCGTTCACGACATGGCTCATGATCATCAATCTCTCTCGTCTCTCCAACACAACTTTATTATGGTACACGCACGCTCCCTCTCTATTCCTCTAACCACCCCACACACACACACACTCACACATGTATATGTCATGAGTTATATGTACATAAATATTATTGCATCCACGACAGTCTCAGGTGTCACGGATGCTAAGGATATCAGAGCAAGATGAGAAGGACGTAAGAGAATTTCAAAGAATCCACGCACAAGCCAAGCTCACAAATTTTGGTAGAACTTTTCGCGCCCCGACGTTCTTTGAAGATGTTATTAAATCCATCCTTCTATGCAACTCCACGTAAGTTTTTTTGGTCCCCGCGTAAATTTTCATTTCATTATTTGATTTGTTATCTTATATAAATTAATTAATTTTGACTGTTTTTAGCATTGGTCGCAAAACTGCAAATGTTTTAAGAGAAAACATTATGATTTGATCATGTGAATTTATTTATAAAACCCAAATCGGGAGAAAATCACATGGCACTGATCCGGATCATCAGTCTACTATAAAATTGGGGTCATTACTACACGCAACCCAACTCTATCTTTCTCTCTTACACGGCTGCTGCACACATAGCTCGTGTTGGTGTCTATCTCTGCTCTTCTTTATGTTGCAAGAAGAAAAGATTAAATTACTTTTTAGAGAGCCCAGCCCAAGATCTTCCTTCGGTGCATCTTGCAGCCCATGTGTTTAGCAACCCACTTGGGTCTTGCCCAACAATTTTAATGTTCATGTAACTGGCAAATTTTGTCAAGCCGTTGCTAAAAATGCATTAATATTATATATGATTTAATGACAAAAGATACCTAACATTCAAATTTGTTTTAAAAAATAATAGCTCAATTGATTAGACTGATAGAGGACACTATTATGTATTTACTTTTTTTCTTTTCTTTTTTCAAAATTCTCTTTCTAATGTCCTTGTCGTGGTATATAGTGATAGAGCGTACATCATGAATTTTTGAGAATTGCAACATTTAAAAATTAGAAGCAGACTTTTAAAAAAAAAATTGAAAATTGTGGCTAAAACGTATAAATGTTATACAGAATGTTACAAGATGTAGGAGATTGAAACATATTGGAACATTTTAATTCAATTTAATTTAAAGGATTCACTGGTGTTTCAAATTAAAAGTTTTTAACTAGCTAGTAATTATTAGTTCATGAACGAGGGAGGGTTATGCTTTTAAAATATTGGTGAATGTTTATAATACCATATCTATATATAATTACATGTGAATATGACGCAGGTTGATGCGGACACTGAAGATGGCAAAAGCTCTTTGCAAGCTTCAATCAGTTTTACATGAAAAATCAATTTTTGAATTCAAGCAAGAAGAAGAAGAAGAAGGCTTGCGTGGCAGAAATACAAAGAATAGTAGAAAGAGAAAGAAACACCCACGCGAGTCCATTGGAGCAATTCAAATTGCACAGCTGAAGGAAGCTTGTAAGGGCCAGAAAATGGGAAATTTCCCTTCCTCACAAGAACTAGCCACCCTAGAAGAAAATGTGCTACGAGAGTGTTGCGGTCTGGGACTTAGAGCAGGCCACATCATGGGGCTTGCTAGAAAATTTGAGAATGACAAAGGTTGGCATCATAATCTGGAACAACTATCATTACATCCCACGTTATCCAACCAGAGAAAAGCCTATGCCAGGCTTATGCTCATCAAAGGTTGTGGGCCTTTCGTAAGTGCCTCCATTTTGATGTGCCTCGGATTTTATGGAAAAGTTCCAACTGATACTGAAACTATAAGACACTTGCAGGAGGTAATTAATTGTAGGATTTGTTGGTGAATACCAATTTAATTGCTTATTCAATACAACAACGGATGGTGCATGATTTATAATAAATGTTTTCAAATAAAATACTACAGGTGCATGGAAAGAAAATCCGTGGCGAGAAGGCTAAGGCGAGGGCTTTAAATGATATTTATGGCACGTATGCACCGTTCCAATGCCTAGCATACTGGTATGTATGCATGTGTATGTAACACCCCCTAATTTAGTCTGAAATATTATGATATCGGCATAATGATGACATCACTTCCACCTAAATTTTTACTAACCTAATGCGATCAATATATCATATATTTACAGGTTTGAACTCTGCCAATCTTATGAAAACATGTTTGGAAAGTTAAGTGAACTCCCAAGTTCTACCTATGTTGCTGTTAGCGGCAGTACAGTTATCAGGTGGGGAAACAAATAAAAGCAACTTGATGAGTTAATTTGTAATCCCAGGGCAATCTGTGTTTGCTGTTTGTGTAATCCTAGGGGCTCCTATATTGTGCTGTTTGTGGGGAGGTAGCTGGATGATTTTAGAACATGTCACACTGTTGTGCTGGAGGATACGGGCAATGCAGTTATGTGTTTGTTTTGAACTAAATTAAAAGTAGATTAACCTGGTTTTATTCTAGACTTAAATTTGATGCAACGTGGAAGTAAAAGAATAGCGAGATTGATGATCAAATCTCTCATTATCAATAAAGATAAAATTGATAAAATCAATATAGAGTTTAAAAACTGAATAAGGTATAAGATACTCTTCAACAAATAATTTTAGTGTTTATTTATAGACAAAAAAAAATCCTTAAAAATCTAAAAAGAAATTAAAATTAAAATTAAAATAAAATAAATATTGTGAAAAATTAGACAGTGAGTTTATCACGGGCCACATTGGTATATCATGAAAATAAAACGGATTGATGTCTATCACATTGAATGTCCAAGAAATAAGCATATCATCTAGTAATGCAATGACAAAAACATTATTGTTAATTTTGCGCACGATCGCATAAAGGTCATATTTCTTGGGCTACAACTTGATGTACTTACTAATAGGAAACTTCTCCTTTTGTAAAAACACCATTACCTGTTGTCCCACAACAAGCAACTTCGGTCGTCGGTGTGAATCAACATTCTTTTTTAGTATTAGCACATTCAATCTTCCCTCGAACATTTATAACTACAAACTACTACTGCTCAGCCATGAATTTGGCAATCACATTACCATCTTTGTCACAAGGTAATTGTGTTAAATCTTAAATCACCTTCTCCCTTATGGAAGATTCTGGAATACATAATTGATTATCTTTCATCAAGAAGTCCTCATGAATATGGTATTCATCACAAGACTCACGAAGAGTTCACTTCCACACTAATTTCTAAAAATCCCATTAGTGACATACAAATTCTTCAATTCATCAAATCTTACAATTTATGCTTGCAAAGTGATCAACAAATCAGTCTTCCTGCTTAAAACATTAGTGGCTCTATTCTAAACACTAGATTTATGCATAAGTTTAAATGAAAACTTTTGTAAAAACTAGATCCACCTGACATGTATATCTGTAAAGACTCGTATTTGGGTAGTCTTGAGAGATAGTCATTCTATGGGAATGTAACTATATGGACGGTAGTGTAGCCGTCAATGTGAGCATTTTGACTGTACTTGGGCCCGATTCCGAGTCGGGGTCCCATTTGACCCGATTGTTGACTTTTCGGGGTTTATTGGTTGACTTTGCGTTTGAGCGGTCATTTGAGTGTAATAATATCTGTTTAGTGTTGTGCTCGTCATTTCGAGCGTTTTGACTGTAGTTTGACTCAATTTGGAGTTCGGGACCTTGGAGGTCAATTATTGACTGGGTCAATGGTTGACTAGGTCAGTTGACTGGCATATAAATATAAGGGGAAAGAGAGCTTCCATGTTACGTTTTAGCGTTTGTGCGTTTGAGAGAGAGAGAGAGCTTGAGAGAGCTTGGAGGCCTTGGCGATTTGGGGCGTTTTGAGCTCGTTCGAACATCAAGAATCATTCCAGGTAGGTGTTCCATTGATTCTTCACCCTTTTCTTGCTGTTTTTTTGGATTAACATGTAAGAATTTGATGAAATCATGCAAATTCGTGTTGAACCCTAGAATTTGGGGAAAAACCAATTTTGGGTTGAATCTTGTATTTAAAATGCGTTCTGAGGGGTAAGACGTGATTTAAAACCTAATATATAGTCTTAGGTATGAGTTTTATGAGATTCCGAAAGGTCTGGAGGTTTCGGGTTGAATCCGGACGAGAAACAGTGAAAAACGATGATGAACGAGAATCGTCGTGAACTGGGTAGAGAACAGCCGATGAGATCGACTGGAAATTGGAAATTTCGAATGTGCAGTTTCGAAGGTTTGAAGGTAGGTTCGATGTAGTGTAATTTCGAGTGTCGAATGTGCAATTTTCGAGTATCGTTTCGAAGGTTCGAAGGTACTTCGAAGGGAGTTTCGAAGGCAGTTCATGGGTACTTCAAAGGTAGTTTTCGAAGGTAGTTCGAGTGTAGGTTCGAGGGTCGAAGGCAGTCCGAAAAGAGATTCGAAAATACATATTCGAAATACAGTAAAGGCAGATTCGAAAATGTAGTTTCACTGGCAGATTCGAAATACAGTTTGACTGGACTGGACTTATTTACATTGCAACCTATACCCATCTACACATTTAAGTATTACACTTAAGTTACAATGTAAATAACGAAATACCCCCCATTTGGATTCAAAGAAAAATACTAGAAAAATTGGTTGACCAGCTACCGGGAGGCGGTCGACAAGGCGCTCATTATTGAGCGAGGTCAGGATCAGGCGAGAGCCCAGAGGCCGGGCGGTTCGGTAGGTTCGAGTAAGAAGAGACAGAGTGGGGAGAGCAGTGCTCCTCGGCCTGAGAGGAGGCAGGTGCGAGAGGGTTTCCGGCCAGGCTGGGGGGCCCCGGGAGAGTTCGGCCACAAGGAGGCCGGGGACCTGTTGGAGTTGTGGTTTGACCGGGCATGTCTCGAGAGACCGCCCAAGGAAAAAGATGACATGTTTCCGATGCGGGAAAGTAGGGCATGGAGCTAGGGAATGTGTTACCCTTAGCTCGACCAGGCCAGGTAGGGCCCTCGTCCGAGAGAGCAGGGACGAAGGAGTGGGGCTCCGTCTCGGAGGTCGGTGCCGCCGGACACGAGGCACGCGATGCGACTGCGGTGCGGCGGGAGGCGGCGGGAGCACGGGGTCATGTGGATCAGGGGGGCAAGGCCCCAATGGGTCGAGCTAGTGGCAGGTGGACCACGAGGGAGGACTTTTGCCCTTACCAGCGAGAGGCAGAGGTTCCACCAAGGGACGAGGCAGAGCAGGACCTTCGGTGGTGAGAGGTACCATTATCATTTCTCATACTATTTGTTCAGTTTTGATTAATACTGGTGCTACCCATTCTTTTATTTCGTATGCTACGGTGGTTGGTTTGGAGTTAGACCAGGAGACAGTGAGTCAGTCTCTGATGGTTGCTTCACCTTTGGGTGGAATTGTGATACTTGAGAGTATCCGTGTGCTTGTCAGGTAACACTTGGGGGTGTTAACCTGTTGTGTGATTTGTATATCATGGAGTTAGATGATTTTGATGTTATCCTGGGTATGGACTGGTTGGTCTCCGTGGAGGCCAAGATTGATTGTTTTCGGCGGCGTGTGACGTTCCTCACACCAGAGGGCACGCGGGGTGTCTTTGTGAGCGAGTGGACCGAGGAGGCATGCAGGTTGGGACCTTTGAGGCATGAGTGGGGTGATGTGACCCACCAGTTAGCCAGCTTGACGTTGGTTGACAGGAGGAGAGAGGGGAAGGCTGTTTTGCCTCCCATTGTAGATCAGTTCCCGGATGTGTTTCCCGAGGACTTGGTCAGTTTGCCACCCGTGAGGGAGGTAGAGTTTTCGATCGAGTTGTTGCCAGGGACAACACCGATCAGGTTAGCGGCCTACAAGGATGGCACCGACGAGCTTAAAGAGCTCAAGAGACGATAGATGACCTATTGGCGCGAGGCTTTATCAGGCGGAGTAGCTCACCGTGGGGCGCTCCAGGTGTTGTTCGCCAAGAAGGCGGATGGTTCACTTCGGCTATGTATAGACTACCGGAAGCTGAACCAGGTGATCGTGAAGAACAGGTATCCATTGCTTGAGGATCGATGACCTGTTTGATCAGTTTTGAGGTGCAAGATGGTTTTCCAAGATAGACTTGAGGTCTGGATACTATCAGTTGAGGGTTAGGGAGGCAGATATCCCAAAGACCGCATTCAGTTGTCGCTATGGGCATTATGAGTGGCTTGTGATGCCGTTTGGGCTCACGAATGCTCCAGCAGTGTTTATGGGATTGATGAACCAGGTGTTTGCTCCATATTTAGATATGTTCGTTGTGGTGTTCATCGACGATATCTTGGTCTATTCAGCGACCAAGAGGGAGCATGAGGAGCATTTGCAGGTTGTGTTGCAGACCTTGCGGGAGCATCGGTTGTACGCGAAGTTCACGAAATGTGACTTCTGGTTGCAACAGGTGCACTTCTTGGGGCATGTGGTGTCTTCAGAGGGTATCACAGTGGACCCTGAGAAGATTGAGGCAGTCATGTCGTGGAAGAGGCCCACGAATGTGTTTGAGATTCGTAGCTACACCCCTGGGAAGGGTAATGTGGTGGCAGATGCTCTGAGTAGGAAGAGCAGGGCCGTGGTGGCCCATTGTGCCATTATAGAATGGGAGATGATGGGTCAGTTGGCAGCGATGAGGTTGCAAATGGTGACCAGTGAGGGGCGAGGGACCCTCAGTGTTGTTGTCGCAGTCCCTGAGTTGCAGCGTAGAATCATAGAGGATCAGCTGGGGGACATTGATTGTGAGGTCATCAGAGACAGGATTCAGACGGGGCAGGCATCTTCGATTGGGTCGAGGATGCCGAGCATATATTGAGGTATAGGGGTCACCTGATAGTTCCCACTTCTCTTCAGGAGGAGGTTCTTCGGGAATTTCACCAGGTCGAGGTTAGGCTGTACATCCTGGTGGGACCAAGATGTACCATGCCGTGAGGAGGCGATATTGGTGGCCAGGCCTGAAGAAGGCTATTGCTGATTTTGTGAGGAGGTGTTTGACCTGTCGGCCAGTCAAGGCGAGCACCTGAGATCGGCTGGTGAGTTGCGATCATTGCCGGTGCGAGTGGAAATAGGACCACGTGACCATGGATTTTGTTCCTGGACTTCCTCGTTCCGGGGGGACACGACACGATATGGGTAGTTGTCGACCGGTTGACCAAATCGGCACATTTTATTCCGATTCGAGAGACAGACCCAGTGAGGACTTTGGGACAGAGGTATATTGATGTTATTGTGCGGTTGCATGGAGCCCCATTGTCTATTGTATCTGATCGGGATGCGAGGTTCACATCTCAGTTTTGGAGACAGTTGCAGCGAGCCTTGGGTACTAGGGTGAACCTCAGTACAGCGTTTCACCCGCAGACGGATGGTCAGTCGGAGCGGACGATTCAGACGCTCGAGGATATGTTGCGTGCCTGTGTCCTAGATTTTGGAGGTTGTTGGGAGACTCACCTTCCTTTGGTGGAGTTCTCTTACAACAACAGTTATCAGGCCACGATTGGGATGGCTCCATATGAGGCGCTGTATGGGCGGCCTTGTAGATCACCCTTGTGTTGGGCACAGACGGGAGAGACAGCAGTTCTCGGTCCCGATATGGTTCGAGAAACCACGGAGATAGTGCAGTTGATTAGACAGCGTATGCGACGACAAGACAGTGGCAGCGAAGTCCTACGTGGACCAGAGGCGTCGACCCTTGCAGTTTGAGGTGGGTGACCGTGTATTTTTGCGGGTTTCACCGCGTCGAGGGCATCGGAGGTTTGGACGTGGATCCAAACTCTCCCCTCGTTTTGTGGGGCCGTTTGAGATTATTGCCACCGTGGGCGCAGTGGCTTATCGGTTAGCTTTGCCACCGGAGTTAGCGCGGGTACATGATGTGTTTCATGTGTCTCAGTTGAGACGGTATCACCCAGATCCTTCTCATGTGTTGGACTATCGCGAGATTGACTTGGCTGACGATGGTGCCGTTGTTGAGATGCCGGCACAGATTTTGGACAGGCGGGACTAGGTCTTGCGGGGCAAGACGATCCCACTAGTTCGGGTGTTATGGCGACACCGAGGCATGGAGGAGCAGACTTGGGAGAAAGAGAGCCAGATGCGGGTTCTTCATCCTGAGTTGTTCGAGGACGATCAGTCCTAAGGTGGGGAGGATGTGAGGACCTTCCCTGAGGTATGAGTTATGTTTTATGCATTTGTTTTGCATATGTTGTTTGAGATGTGGTTTAGCTTGTTATTGGTTGGCATCCTGGCATCGTGTGAGCCTTTTTATGATAAGGGAACCCAATGCCGGGACTTTTAATTTCAAGAAAATAGCTGCTATGAGTACTTCCTTCATAAATCAAGGGTTGAGGATTTACTTCTGAAGACTGGCTACAATTCTAAAGGAAATGTTGAGAATGACATGCCATACTAATGTTAGTATGTTGATGTGAGGTATTGGGGCATGGACTCCGTGACTTGTTTGGGTTCTCACCGTGATGCACTGATGGTGCTATGTGGTTGACGTGGCAGGCATATGAACCGATGGCAGGCCTGTGTGGCGACTGTGGCCGGGCATATTGCACTGTGGACAGGCTAAGGCCTGAGTTGAGCCGTTGAGCTCGTGGAGCTAGGGCTGAGTGCCCTGGGCTGGGATCCCATGGAGGATCGTGGACAAGTTGTCCTAATATTTGTTGCAGGCTGAGTCCTAATGTTTGTGCACACTAGACGGTGCACGAGTACACTGAGCATATAGTATAGACTTATATGTGTTGCATGATGTGGAGTGTTAGGGTCACCTACTGAGCTTGCCGCTCACCCCTACTTGTTGTTTACCCTTTTCAGGTGTGACCCGAGACTAGTGGAGGACTTTCTTCCAGGAGGACGCCCACTACTCTGATGTATGATACAGTTATATTCTGTATTGTTTTATGTGATATCCTGGACATGGGTCCGTGGACAGTTGTATTTGCATACTGTATGATGTGATGTTTGTATGACTGTTTGACTCTTTGTATGCATGATGATATATGGGAAAGTACAGGATTACCCTTGGTGTATGACTGTACAGGGTTGCATATTTGAGACAGCACCCGCGGTGTAGTCTCTATTGGTGCTAGTCACCAACCCCTTGACCTTTCGGGTGCAGGCAAGGGGAAGTCATGTACCCGGTTCCGGGTTCCCTGGAATTCGGGGGCGTGACAAGTTGGTATCAGAGCATGGTCTAGTGGACCTAGGTTAGTGAGGGGTGGTTAATTGATTCCATGTGACTTGAAAAACTGTAGGGAGGGCGCCTGATCAACGCAGTCCTTACATGTATTCTAGGTTATTTTGGTGTCAGTTAGATCATCCTAGGAGCATACATGGGGATGGGGTGCATTGTTAGTGGTATGATTGTGTGCATATAGGGCACTAGATTGTCTTTGTGTGTGATATGATTGCATTTGGTGCCAGGATGGCACGTGGCCGTGAGAGCCAGGACTTGAGTGTGGTGTACCCTGATGGGGGACACGATGCTATATGCATGGTATGGACCTACGGGTCGTGTGGTGAGAACCTACAAGTCGGTTATGCCTTTGATGGCTGTTGGTGCTAGTAGTGCTAGTATTGATTGTTTGATTGTTTGTTGTTGTGGCCAGTGTGATGGCACCACCGAGGAGGGTTGTCCGAGGCCAGGGTCCGGCAGAGGAGCCCACGATAGAGTCGGGGCACCAGGGGGCGCGAGCCCGCAGCCAGGTCATCGGCTCCCGTTGTGGGACCTGATTTGACGCAGGTGTTGATTCGATTGCAGGAGGCCATGCGGGGTATGCAAGGGCTCGATGAGGGATATGGCTAGAGAGGTGGATGAGTGAAGAGGCAACAAGCGGCCTCGGCGCCACCACGGCCTCGGCGGCAAGGAGGCGAGGGTGGTGCGGGATGTGCACCAGCCAGGAGGTCGTGATAGAGCCGGCACGACGAGGAGTGGATTGGGCTGCACAGTTTTTGAAACATGCACCCAGGACTTTTGAGGATGGTTCACGGCCTGAGGTAGCCGAGGACTGGATTAGATAGACAGAGGACATCTTTGAGATGATTGGGGTGCCAGATGAGGAGCGGGTGCGTGTGGCGACGCACTATCTGTTGGGTATCCCACGCAGGTGGTGGGAATCCACTAGAGCTGTCCATGGCAGTCAGATGAGCTGGAGAGAGTTTGTTGAGCACTTCTTTGGGGAGTATTTTCCCAGCTCGTTGCAATATGCTCGACGTAGAGAGTATTATGAGCTTGTGCAGGGTAGCATGACTGTGGGGGAGTATGTGCAGGCCTTCACAGATTTGGGGCGGTTTGCTCTGGAGTCTTGGGAAAAGGAAGGCCGGAAGACGCAGGACTTCATTTAGGGCTTGAGGCCATCTTTGAAAAGACAGCTGGAACTGATGCAGTTCCTAAGGTGGGGAGGATGTAAAGACTCGTATTTGGGTAGTCTTGAGAGATAGTCATTCTATGGGAATGTAACTATCTAGACGGTAGTGTAGCCGTCAATGTGAGCATTTTGACTGTACTTGGGCCCGATTCTGAGTCGGGGTCCCGTTTGACCCGATTGTTGACTTTTCGGGGTTTATTGGTTGACTTTGCATTTGAGCGGTCATTTGAGTGTAATAATATCTGTTTAGTGTTGTGCTCGTCATTTCGAGCGTTTTGACTGTAGTTTGACTCAATTTGGAGTTCGGGACCTTGGAGGTCAATTATTGACTGGGTCAATGGTTGACTAGGTCAGTTGACTGGCATATAAATATAAATAAGGGGAAAGAGAGCTTCCATGTTACGTTTTAGCTTTTGTGCGTTTGAGAGAGAGAGAGCTTGAGAGAGCTTGGAGGCCTTGGCGATTTGGGGCGTTTTGAGCTCGTTCGAACATCAAGAATCATTCCAGGTAGGTGTTCCATTGATTCTTCACCCTTTTCTTGCTGTTTTTTTGGATTAACATGTAAGAATTTGATGAAATCATGCAAATTCGTGTTGAACCCTAGAATTTGGGGAAAAACCAATTTTGGGTTGAATCTTGTATTTAAAATGCGTTCTGAGGGGTAAGACGTGATTTAAAACCTAATATATAGTCTTAGGTATGAGTTTTATGAGATTCCGAAAGGTCTGGAGGTTTCTAGGTTGAATCCAGACGAGAAACAGTGAAAAACGATGATGAACGATGAATCGTCGTGAACTGGGTAGAGAACAGCCGATGAGATCGACTGGAAATTGGAAATTTCGAATGTGCAGTTTCGAAGGTTTGAAGGTAGGTTCGATGTAGTGTAATTTCGAGTGTCGAATGTGCAATTTTCGAGTATCGTTTCGAAGGTTCGAAGGTACTTCGAAGGGAGTTTCGAAGGCAGTTCATGGGTACTTCGAAGGTAGTTTTCGAAGGTAGTTCGAGTGTAGGTTCGAGGGTCGAAGGCAGTCCGAAAAGAGATTCGAAAATACAGATTTGAAATACAGTAAAGGCAGATTCGAAAATGTAGTTTCACTGGCAGATTCGAAATACAGTTTGACTGGACTGGACCTATTTACATTGCAACCTATACTCATCTACACATTTAAGCATTACACTTAAGTTACAATGTAAATAACGAAATACCCCCCATTTGGATTCAAAGAAAAATACTAGAAAAATTAATTCCACTATTTCAAAATGTGAAAATTGGGATTTAGTGTAAAATCTCGGAAAAACCCAAAAGTTCGTAGTGGTGAGTTTTTGGAAAGTGGGGTTAGACATCTCAGAAAAATCCCCAAAAATCAGATTATCTTATTTATGATAAGGGAACCCAATGCCGGGAGTTTTAATTTCAAGAAAATAGCTGCTATGAGTACTTCCTTCATAAATCAAGGGTTGAGGATTTACTTGTGAAGACTGGCTACAATTCTAAAGGAAATGTTGAGAATGACATGCCATACTAATGTTAGTATGTTGATGTGAGGTATTGGGGCATGGACTCCGTGACTTGTTTGGGTTCTCACCGTGATGCACCGATGGTGCTATGTGGTTGACGTGGCAGGCATATGAACCGATGGCAGGCCTGTGTGGCGACTGTGGCCGGGCATATTGCGCTATGGACAGGCTAAGGCCTGAGTTGAGCCGTTGAGCTCGTGGAGCTAGGGCTGAGTGCCCTGAGCTGGGATCCCATGGAGGATCGTGGACAAGTTGTCCTGATATTTGTTGCAGGCTGAGTCCTAATGTTTGTGCACACTACACGGTGCACGAGTACACTGAGCATATAGTATAGACTTATATGTGTTGCATGATGTGGAGTGTTAGGGTCACCTACTGAGCTTGCCGCTCACCCCTACTTGTTGTTTACCCTTTTCAGGTGTGACCCGAGACTAGTGGAGGACTTTCTTCCAGGAGGACGCCCACTACTCTGATGTATGATACAGTTATATTTTGTATTGTTTTATGTGATATCCCGGACATGGGTCCGTGGACAGTTGTATTTGCATACTGTATGATGTGATGTCTGTATGACTGTTTGACTCTTTGTATGCATGATGATATATGGGAAAGTACAGGATTACCCTTGGTGTATGACTGTACAGGGTTGCATATTTGAGACAGCACCCGCGGTGTAGTCTCTATTGGTGCTAGTCACCAACCCCTTGACCTTTCGGGTGCAGGCAAGGGGAAGTCATGTACCCGGTTCCGGGTTCCCTGGAATTCGGGGGCGTGACAATATCTTTGTTGATCCTCATATATCCCCTGAGATGTTTTAAAGTCACACAATTTGAATAAAGAATAAATTCTTTACCCACCAAATAATGCTCTCAAATATGTTGAGCTCTCAAAACTAGTTAGAACTCTTTGTCATAAGTAGACCAAGTCCTCTAGGTTTTGCACTTCAATAAGGCCACTGACCTCTTTTCTTGAGACAACACAACACTAATTCCCACGCCACTCGCATTGTCAAACTCAAATAATTTAGATAAATCTGGAAGTACCAACACAAGTGTATGACATAACTGCTCCTTCAATGCCTAAAAGCTTTTCTTGGTCTCTTTATTCCACTAAAACTTCCCTTTCTACAAGCATTCAGGTAATGGGCAAAAACAATACTAAATGCTTGAGAAATTTCTTGTAAAACTAGCCAATCCAAAAAAGTACTGAGCTCGGCCACAAAGGAGTATGCCACTCCCTAGTTGCCTTCACTTTGGCATCGTGCACCATGATGCCATCACCGTTAGCATGCACTTCATCCAGTTAGCGATTTCCGTAAATGAGGAGGCAAAAAAAATATGGCAAGTTAAGTAAGAGAGTTTGAAGAGTGGTAGAATGGAAGTTGTGTGAGTGAATGAGAGGAATGGGGTGTATTTATAGGGTAGAAATATGGCTGTTAATAGAGAATATAACCGTTAGAAAAAGCAGAAAATGGCCATTGGAATAGGGTTATGACCGTTGGAGGGGTATTGGTGGAAACTTGTTTTTTATTTTGGTGTAGAAAATGCTGTTTGGAAAATAAAAAAAAATGTAGGCACACATCTAGCCCTAGTCAAAAAGGGGTACTGTTGGTCCCGGGAAGCCTAGAGGGGGGTGAATAAGCTTTTGAAAAACTCTTCTCACTCTTTTTGGCGCAACACTTAATCTGGTTAAAGATAAAATCAATACGGAAGACAACCAGATAGTGGAAGGAATTTGTATTATTATCACAAGATAATTACAACAAATTGTAGCAGATTAAAGTTG
Organism: Taxillus chinensis; assembly: GCA_023512835.1. NCBI lineage: Eukaryota > Viridiplantae > Streptophyta > Magnoliopsida > Santalales > Loranthaceae > Taxillus > Taxillus chinensis. The sequence goes on from CM042086.1 coordinate 40,019,238, forward strand.
AGTACAAACTTTTGGATCTACTGAAAGTATATCTCTCTTATGTTTATAGTAGCACTCTATTTTACAGTAACGCATACACTAGTCAAAAATGAAATCCTCTAAGCTCTTTCACATGTACGCACACCCATCAAAATATACAAAACTTAGTATATATAGACATCCCTAGGAAACATTCTTGGAGTAGGATTTTCTGACCAATGTGTAGCATTGAAGACTTCTTAGAAAATACATCTGTTATAACTGCTGTGGATGTGGAGCTCAAGATATTGGAAGTATAAGTATATTAAATTGCTTCGTGTGATTCCAACTGCATTAATAGCTTTGTCCACGCCTTCGAGTGATTCACGTGTAAGATGATAAATGTTCAACGGATCTTTCTTACATCGGGACACAGCGAGCTCTTGACTTTGAAGGCGGAGCTAATTAGTAGGAGCAGTGTCATCTTAGTCAGTTGTAAGGTTTCTTACTCCATGTTAATGAAGCTCAGATCCTTACTCCGTGTCAGTGGTTGCTTACTCCGTGTCAGTTTGATACTTGAATCCTTATTCCGTGTCAGTGCTTCCTTACTCCGTGTGAACAAAAGATTCGAAAGGCTTACTCCGTGTCAGCGCTTCCTAACTCCGCTTAAGTAAAGGTTCGGATGGCTTACTCCGTGTCAGTGCTTCCTTACTCCGCTTGAGTAAAGGTTTGAATTCCTTACTTTGCTTCTCTTTTCCTTACTCCATGCGAATGAAAGACTCGAGTGCTTATTCCGTATGAGTCCTTCCTTACTCCGTGCGAATGACAGACTCGGATTCCTTACTTCGTGTCTTTTTGTGCTTAGTTCGCGTGAGTGAAAGACTTAGCTCCTTCTTCTGCAATTTCTCTCTTACTCCGCGTGAGTTGTAGACTAGGATTTTAAGTCCGTTTAAGTGATAGACTCGGATTCCACAATTTATAATGTACAAGGTTTACATTATATATAACACATCTTTGAGAGACAGTCTTGGAACTTGTTGTTTCGGACTATGTGCACATTGACTGTTCCTCGAAATTCTCTCTGCCTTGAATGTTGCGGATGTGGAGCTCAATATCTTGGGTTTGCAAAGCATAAGTGTGTTTGTGAGTTCCCAAGTTCAATCAAAGTTGTGTCCATATATCCGGATGATCCACGTGTAAGATACTTTAGGTTTTCAACAAGTTTGTCTTACATTGGGAAGCAACGAGCTGGTGACTTTAAATGCGAAGAGATAAGTTGAAGCAATGACTTCTTAATCCGGTGTAAGGTTTCTTATTCCGTGTTAATTAAGCTCGGATCCTTACTCCATGTCAGTGATTGCTTACTCCGTATCAATTTAGTAAAGGAATCCGTGTTCCGTGTCAGCGTTTCCTTACTCCGTATGAATAAGAAGGTCGGAATGCTTACTCCGCAGGAGTTCCTTATTCTGTATGAGTTAAAGGGTCGGATGACTTACTCCGTATTAGCGCATCCTTACTTCGCATAAGTAACAAATTCGGATTCCTTACTCCGTGCGAATAAAGACTCGGGTCCTTATTCCGCACAAGTCATTCCTTACTCCATATGTATAGAAGACTCGGATTTCTTACTCCGTGTTTTCCTTTCCTTAGTCCACTTGAGTGGAAGACTTAGCCTTTTACTCTGCGATAACTATGTCTTACTCCGTAAAACTTGTAGACTAGGATTCTTACTGTTGGATCAAACCCAGAATTTGGATAATGCTGATAAAGCCTTATGTAATTTGATCTGAGATCTTTTGTGTTTATTTGATCATTGCAGAAGATATGTTATTAATCCAGAGATGCACTCGTGAGAGCAAAGCTAAGGACAGGATACATAATCCTGATCCGGACAAGAGTGAGTGTCGTCAAACACTTGGTAAATAACCAAGTCACAAATACATATGGAATAAGGAACATTCGTACGGACTTAGAACTTAAAGGATAAGTGCGGAGTAAGGAAACCAGATGTGGAGTAAGGAATCCGGATATCTTACTCGCCCGGAGTAAGGAACTTACATACGGAGTAAGGAACTTACATACGGAGTAAGGAACTTACATGCGGAGTAAGGAAGCGCTGACACGGACTAAGGATTCTAGTACTAAATAGATACGGAGTAAGCAACCACTGACACGGAGTAAGGTTCCGAGCTTCATTAGCTACAGAGTAAGGAAAATTACACCAGACCAAGAAGATACTGCTTCAACTCAACCGCATTTAAAGTTATCAGCTCGTGGCGTCCCGATGTAAGACGAATTTATTGAGAACTTGAAGAATCTTACACGTGGATCATCCGGATATGTGGACACAACCTTAATTGTAGTTGGGAACTCACAAACGCACTTATACTCTTCGAACCCAAGATCTTGAGCTCCACAAACCGCAGCAGTCAAGGCAGAGAGATTACCGAGGGATAGTTAGTGCTGAACGCATTCCGGAACTACAAGTTCCAAGGTTGTCTCTTAGGAATATTTTTGTATAAATATTCATACTTGTACATTAAACAAGAAGTGAGCGAAAAAGCGAATGTGCGTTAGAAAAGAATAGACTAATTCTGTATATGCACAAGAGTTTTCATCTTTGGAGATAGAAGTTGGCTAGTGTGTGAGTTCATTTGTAAACAGAGTGTAAGAGAGTCTTGCTTCTATTTTGTTGTATTTATCTTGTGATAATAAAACAAAATACTTCCACTATCTGGTTATCTTCCACAGTGATTCTATCACTTAACTAGATAAGTGTTTGTGTCTTGAGAGAAAGAAAAGAGTTTGAATAAGAGCCTATTCACCCCCCCCCCCCTTTAGGCTCCAAGGGACCATCAAGTGGTATCAGAGCGAGTTCTATTTTGTTCTAAGTAGAGATCCCACTCTTTCAATCTCAGAAATGGCCGAAGAAAGCAGTATGTTGTTCAACACTCGCCTTAACTCCGGAGGTGCACAGGAGCCCATCCCGAATCGGAGCAGCAGTGAAAATGTCGACCCACCTCAACCTGCTGCTGCCGCCGCTTCTCAACCACGGAGTTCTGGCTTTACTTTAACGAAACCGCCAAAATTCACACCTGAGCTTTTCTCCCAGTGGAAAGCTCGCATGAAGATGTTTATGGTCTGCCATGATCATCTTATGTGGCCATGTCTTCATCAGGAGATTCCAATTCCGATGACTATCGGAGAAAATGGAGTTAGGAGGCCAAAGACAGATCTTGAACTTACCAACGATGAAAGAGCCTGGCGGTGCGCTAGTGAAAAGGCTCCTGGCTTATGTTACATCGTCCTTGGATTCCGAGGCTTTCCACGGACGTCCAGGGCTGCACGACAGCAAAAGCTGTTTGGGACAAACTGACAATCCTCTATGAGGGGAGTCAGTCCCAAATGCAGAATGTGATCTGCACTCTCAGACAGAACTTTGAGAGTTTTAATCATAAACGAATCACTCGAAAGCATCTATCGGAGATTCGGTAAGCTCATTCTTGAGCTGAAGACTGTCAATGAGCACTATTCTCAATCCCAGATCAATGACAAGTTCTTTCGCTCCTTACCGGATCGCTACTACTCCAAACAACTCCAGATGCAATCAGACAAAAACGCGGTATGTTCCCCTTGAAGAACTGTATGGAGAGCCAGGGACTCACGAAGTCAGGTTTAAGTACTCGACGGGGATGAGAAAATAGCTCGGAAAGAAAAGGGGGTAGCTCTCAAAGCTACAGAATGTCTAAACATACTGAGGAATGATGATACGGACGTGTCTGAGAATTTTGATTCTGACGAGGAGGAGGAGATAGCCCTTCTTGTCAAATCCTTTGAGCGATTCCTACGGAAAAGCAGAAAAGGGTTCAGAAGACACTCATCATCATCGTTCCAAAGGAAGGAGCGACCGGAGTCCAGTTCCCAGGAATGCTTCAACTGTGGGAAAACCGGTCACTGGGCCAAGGAATGCAGGTCCAAATCAAAAGTGGCCGAGAAAAGTGACAAGGTAACTCCTCGCCGCTCCACCTCAGACAACAGCAAGAGCAAGAGGAAGGCGCTCGTGACAAAATACATGAGTGGCTCGGAAGAAGAGGAGGAATCCTCGGATGATGAGCCGATCACTAAGCCGAACGTCTGCCTCATGGCAAATACTGAGGTACCTTCTATCTCTGAGCTCTTGAGTAAATTAGAATCTCTTACTACTGCATGTGACCATGAAAAGAATGAGAGACTAATAATTACTCAAATGTACAAAGATATGGAAAGTCAGAATAAACGTCTTGAACTTACTATTAATAGACTCGAGAAGGACATCACTGACTTCAGAGGAAAAGAAGCTTGGTATCACGATCTAAGAGCTGAAAATCATTTGTTAAATACCAATCTCTCAGGCCTAAAAGTTATAGTAAAAAGACTCGAAAATGAACTGGAACAGGAAAAGGAAATAAATCGTAAGTGGCTAAAATCCGGGGAAATAGCCTCTACCTTTAGGACTGATCCTGACGACATCCGAGTCAAACCAGGCCTAGGTTCCGAACCATCAACTTCCATAGCTCAAGCTACTGAGTGTCCTTCGGATTTCACTCCTAAACTAACCAACTTATATCCTGTTAGTACATCTAAACCGTTGGATGGTTTCATTTCAGGTGGCACCATAGTTTATGACTGTGGAGTCGAGGCTATTACTGCACTTCCCGAACCAGTAGCACCCGTAACTAAAGATGAAGGGAAGGCTGCGCCATTAAAGTCAAAACTGTAGCACCCAAAAAGAAAGACAAGGCTAAGGCTGACGCATTTAGGGCCAAAAGCGCGTCACCCAAATGCAATGGATTAGGCCACAGGGAACAGAGTAGAAAGTCTGTAAAATCTAAGAGACCTGTATCCCCTGCTTGTACTTCACATTATAGTGTCTGTTCCATCTGTAGGGAAATGGGTCATTATCACTATGAATGTTGGAGTCTATCTGATAGCTGGCTTTGTAATCAATTTCAATCCAATAAAGATCAGTTTTATAAAAGGGGTTCTTCGAGCAAAACAAAATCTAAATCTAAAAGGAGTGTCTCTCCAAAGAAAACCCAAATAAAAGAAGCAGTTGAAACTAACAAGTTAATGTCAACTTGGAAAGCTAAGAGTCCTAGCAAAATCAAATCCGTAAATGTTGACAATATTGCTGCTCTCTCTAACCGCCCGAAACAAGTTTGGGCACCAAAAGTGTAAACTGTTGTCTTTCAGGAGCATCTCCGGAATGCATTGCCGGATCACTTGAAGTTAAAGATCAATAAAAGCAAGTGGATCCTTGATAGTGGATGCTCCTGGACATATGACGGGTGATCGGACTCTTTGTAGAAGTTAATGATAAACAAGGTCCATCCGTTTCATATGGCGACAACAAAGAAAGGTAAGACTGTCGGGTATGGCACTTTAACTAACGGTTGTGTATCAATCACTAAAGTTGCACTAGTCGAAGGTTTAAAGCATAATTTGCTAAGTGTCGATAATTTATGTGACAAAGGATTTCTTGTTTCCTTTTTTGTCCAACACCTGTACAAGAAGAGAAAACTTATCCAGGAGATGTTAAGTTATCCGGATCAAGAGATGGGGACATATACTCAGTGGTCTTAAGAAATAATTCTTCTGACCCTGTATGCTTCCTCACGAAAGCATCAGATGAAGATAGTTGGCTATGGTACAAGCGATGCGCACATTTAAACTTTAAGACTTTGTCTAAATTAGCGTCACTTGATCTTGTCACTGGTCTACCCAAACTCAAGTTCTCCAGAGACTCTCTCTGTCGAGAATGCCAACTTGGCAAACAGACCAAACACAACTTTTAAGAGCAAATCGGTTAACTCAATAATCGCTCCTCTCTACAACTTCTTCATAAGAACCTCTGTGGTCCTATATCGGTTCCATCACTAGTCAGGGCGAGATATACCCTTGTGGTTATCGATGATTTCACCAGATACACATAGGTGATGTTCCTGAAATCAAAGGATCAAACTTTTGAGCATCTAGTAGATCTCTTCAACTGGATAAGCAACTCACAAGGACTGAGCATTAAATGCATCAGGAGTGATCATGGTACAAAATTTGATTTTTCAGAAATGAGATCATATTGTTCTGAACAGGGCATACAGCATGACTTCTCTGCTCCCAGAACCCCACAACAAAATGGGGTAGCTGAGCGCAAGAATCGTACTTTAGTTGAAGCTGGTAGATCCATGTTAGCCAGGGGCAACGCTTCCTCTCGCCTATGGGTCAAGTCGTGTCCACTGCCTGCTATGTTCAGAACAGAACTCTAATAAATAAATCTACCATGAAAACACCCTATGAGATGTGGAGAGGACGAAAACCTTCAATTTCACATTTCAGAGCTTTTGGGTGTACTTTCTATATACTAATAAATGGCAAAGAGACCCGGAACAAATTTGAACCAAAATCTGATGATGGGATTTTTGTCGGGTACTCACTGCATAGCAAGGCTTATCGGGTCTTCAGTAGAAAACTTTTTAAAGTTGAAGAAACTATCCATGTGACTTTTGATGAAGCTAATCTTGATTGGTCAAAAGTTGGTCCTTCAAATTCTAATATGCAGGTCATGGACAGCAACGTCGATTATTCGAAGTTTATGAATGTTCCTATTACACATCCTGACCAACCACATGGCATCAGCGAAACACAACGAAATTTTATGGATGATGCTACGGATGACTCTGACTCCGGACTACCATTTAGCTCCGGATATACTCCTACGGATACCCAAAATTCCGGAGCACCTTCAAGTCCATCCAGACTAGTTAACACTGGAAGAAACAGTGTTGAAGAACCATCTAGTTCAACCATACCTCTCAATATGGAAACATCTAGTCCGGACGAAGCTCAACCAGCCGATACAACTGAACCACCCAATCTGGAAGAGCTTCAAATTGTTCAAGATCATCCAACACATGCACAGAATTATAGATGGACTCGAAACCATCCCTCAGATCAAGTGATTGGTGATCCTACTGTTGGTGTAAGAACAAGAGCAGCCACCTCCAACATAAGTCTTTACTCGTGTTTTCTATCTCAAATAGAACCAAAGGTGGTAGATGAAGCTCTTCAAGATTCGAATTGGATAGAAGCCATACAAGAAGAGCAAATCGGTTTAAGAGAAATAATGTGTGGACCTTAGTACCAAGGCCTAAGTCTCGGCAAGTCATTGGCGTTAAATGGGTGTTCCAACAAGCTTGATACGAATGGAATAGTGATCCGAACAAAGCCAGACTGGTAGCCAAAGGATATCGTCAAGAAGAAGGAATAGATTATGATGAAACCTTTGCTCCGATAACAAGACTTGAGGCAATCCGAATGTTTCCAGGTATGCTTCATATGAAAACTTCATAGTTTATCAAATGGACGTCAAGAGCGCATTCCTGAATGGAGACCTTCAAGAGGAGGTATATGTTGAACAACCTCCCAGGCTTCATTGAACCTAAGGCAGGACATCTTGTCTACAAACTTCGAAGCTCTATATGGTTTGAAGCAAGCTCCAAGAGCCTGGTACGACACCTCGTCGAATTCCTACTTGCTCATAACTTCCAAAAAGGGAAGATAGACACCACCCTATTTCTACAAAAAGAGAAAGGACACACTCGATCGTACAAATATACGTGGATGATATCATTTTCGGATCAACGAATCCGAAGCTTTGTGAAGAGTTTGCTAAGTTGATGACAGGCAAGTTTGAAATGAGCATGATGGGAGAACTGTCCTACTTCCTTGGAATAGAAGTTAAACAATTAAAGGAAGGAATCTTCATTAATCAGGCTAAGTACACTCGCGATCTTATTAAGAAGTTTGGTATGGAAGGTTCATCTCCGTCAAAACTCCCATGCCTGTCGGTGCCAAGTTAGATCCGGATGTGGACGGCATATCGAGAAATGTGACTGACTACGAGGGATGATCGGATCCTTGCTGTATCTTACAGCAAGTCGCCCAGACATTATGTTTGCAACTTGCATCTGTGCATGATACCAGGCGAATCCCAAGGAGTCACATATGCTTCATGTAAAACGGATATTAAGGTATCTCAAGGGAACGATGAATTTGGGACTCTGGTACCCAAAGGAGTCCAACTTCACCTTATCCAGATACTCTGATGCCGACTTCGCTGGATGTCGCATCGACAGGAAAAGCACAAGCGGTACGTGTCAGTTTCTAGGAAATAGATTGATCTCATGGTTCAGTAAGAAGCAGAATTCCGTATCAACCTCTACCGTTGAGGCGGAATATATAGCTGCCGGAAGTTGCTGCGCACAGCTACTTTGGATGCAAAGTCAACTTACTGACTACGGTTTCAACATGTCATCTATTCCTCTTTACTGTAACAACACTAGTGCAATTGCCATCAACAACAATCCTGTCATGCATCCTAAGACAAAGCACATTGAGGTCAGGTATCACTTCATACGCGATCATGTTCTCAAAAAGCATATTTCACTGGAACATGTTGCTACTGAAGATCAATTAGCAAACATACTTACAAAGCCCCTACCTGATGTGAGGTTCTCTGAACTACTCTTCCGATTAGGTATGCTTGACTTCTCTGCATAGCTTCACATTTGCATTACCCAATAGTATATTTACTCTCAGAACATGCATTGTACGTTTACTGAAAGTAGTAGAGACTTACTGACTGTATTGCTGATCATACTTACTGTTTAACGGCTTCATGCTTCTGACATTAATCTCAACCTCATAATGGGAGGATGCTTGCGTTTCCCGACTGAAGTCGTTTAAGCTAACATAATTACAGTTTATATGATTTACCTCTTTCGGGTTCATGATCTTAACTTCCATTAATCACCACGTGACAAAAGCATGTTCATTTAGATTACTCTATTAACATGCATAGTTGAAGAAGTGAAATGGGTTAGTTTGGAATGCCTGGTGGATGAATACTCAATCGCGGTCCGGGTCGACTCGACGTATAGTTTCCTAAAAAGATAGACATTGCTGAATTCTACAATCCGAAAATGTCAACCGAGAGGATTGCACAATCTACGGGGGAGAAAATGCTTTATATATTATTCAGTAATACCCCCCGTATATGTCTCATGACCTCTTTCCTGATCGTCTATCCGAGGGGGAGCTTTTCATTGAGAGGATTAAATGATCTACGGGGCAGCAGCAATGAACCCCTAATATGTCTCGGATTCTCCTTCCTCTAAACTTTTACTTCCGGATCTGACTGGACATGATGTTTTGAATCAGAAAAGTGGTCTGTTTGGATGTATTTTCCTTCTTCAACCATGCATTTTAATCGGCTAATCATCTGCCTTCTTTTGACATGTGTTTGCTCTATCATTTTTCACTCATGAATCCTAATGTGGCCAAATCATATGCTCTCTAATTAATCTTAGCTACGTTGTTCAGCAAGACGGTTTCGCTATGTTGACCTATATGGACCTGTGTATTGCTGTCTGACATATGCCCTGATTCAGTAATATTGATCATTTTCACGTATGTATACGTCTATTACATTCTTAGCCATGCATGAGTTTTGTTTCTCATTAGTTCGGATTATGTTGTTTTTCACTGATTATCTTCTCTAATTAATCCGTACTAATCCTTGCCTGTTAAGCTTTTGTATTTTCAGTTTATCCTTATTTAGCTATAGGTTCAGATTTTCTTTGCAACCGTATCGATAAATCCAGTCCATAGTCTCAGATTTGAAGTGTTGTGGTACTTCTCTTCTCTTCGACTTTTTGACTGCAAAGGAATCTACTCTACTCTCTCACTGAACTCTGTTTACTACGGACAAGGTCTATTATTCATCCGGATACTCTTCCACGAATATTATTTACTCCGGATGATTGTCGGCTCTTTCCTCCTGGACTCCGACACTTGTTCAATTGTGACAATACATGTATACTCATATGTCGCATGCTTTTGAGGAGGAATAATGATGATTCATTAAATACATATCTCGGGTTGCACACACACTTCTTTGGATGGCAACCAGTTGTTATCTTTACTTGGTCATGCGGTCTCCACGACATCATTTCATTCGGAGGCGCATCGATATCCAGACTAATGACATCAGCATGTCGCGCGGGTCCCTATCTCACTCGCACATTCGTAGGCCCGCTGACATTTGGAGACTTGGTCTTATATGTTCTGATCATTCTTGCGAAGCACGAGTATTGCTCATTTCAACTCCCTAAACCTCTCGTTGCTCCTTCCACTGTTAAGACCTCACCTTTCATCTTGTCCTTCCAATCTAATCTGCAATGGCACCCAGAATCTCTCTTTCCGGCGTTAATCCTGGCCATCTGGTTGATTGGAATGCTGTGTCTAATCCTCCAGATTGGTTTCTCCAGCTTCGCCCTCTCTTTGAAGCCTCGCATATACTCAGCCTGATCTCCAATCCCGTCGATCTTCTTATCGACGACGTTCTTGAGTATTACCAACGGATTCACTGCACCACCGATTCCATAACCTCTTATGTCCGCGGTGAATCCATCATCATCACTCCGGATGTTCTCCGCGCTGCTCTCCACCTACCTCTTGGTGAACCACAGCGCCCGGATGCCGATCCAATGGCGGCTTCTATGGGTTGCACGAACAAAGGGAAGGAATACAAGGTGAAATCCTTCCAGGGTCGCTATCGATGTATGGCGACCATTTTAAGTCGATGCCTACTGGCTCGCACATCCGCCCTGGACTCAGTTCCGTACGACCTTCTCCTGGCCATGTACGGAGTTTTTGAAGGTCTTCCGATGGATTGGGGGATGTTCTTATTTCGTTTGCTGCAAAATGGTCCCAAAAACAATTCCTTCGGGCGCATCCTCAACATTGTCTTCTGGCATCTACGTCCGGACCATTTCGCCCAAGTTGGTGCTGTCTCGTTTCCCTCGGCTTATTACCTCCGTTACCTTACGCCGGACGGGAACATGACCGCTCGCCGACCCACTGTAGCTCTCCGCATTCTCCCTGCCTCGGAACAACAAGGCAGCTCTGTTGGTGACCCCTCCGACAGCCAAGCCCACGAGGTCAGTTCTGCACCCCGATCCTCCCGGATTCGGTCTGTTGTTGCGTCCTCCCACTCACGGGCCTCCCAGCCAAGCGTCCGTGCCGAACCGTCCGAGGTTGCGGGGCCCTCTCTACGCAGTGCGTCTAAAGCTGTTTCCTCAGCCCCCTCTGCTGCTGATGTCCCCACTCCCTCCACATCCGCTATTGCTGCCGCGGTTGATACCGCTGTTGCTGTCGCCACCGCTGATGTCCCGGCCGCTTCTCCGGAAGCCCCTTTGCCTCCCCTACCTCAACCCCGAGATTACCTTGACCATCTCTCCGCCGACACCTTAACGGACCTTTGGCTCCGTTTCAGCCTAGCCCACACCTCCTCCATTCCTAACACCGATCTCCGGGTGTTTTACACACGCAATACCCAACCCCCGGAGACCATGATCATCTGGAACTTGGACCACGGCTTTCTTACGCCGGCTGCCATTCCCGATGTGCCGTTCCCTACACCCTCCGGCCCAGTCCCTGCTGCACGAAGTCCTTCCTCTGCTAAGGCTGGACCCTCTTCTCCTGCTGCCGCGATTCCCGTGGTTGACTTATCTGGTCAAAGCGGGTCCCTTGCTCCGGATGCCTCCAATGCTCTGGATGCCTCCGATGCTCCGGATGCTCCAGCTGCTGCTGATACTCCTGCGGACTCCTTTGCCCAACGCACTCCTGCTCCTGTTCATGCGGGGGAGTCCTCCAAAGCTCCGGAGTTGGTCCTTGGGCATGCCTCTTTTGGCACGGTCCACTCCGACGCTGTGCTTTCCGCCCAGCTGGACCGACACGCCCAAGCTCAAAGTGCCCAAATTTCCGCCATCGCTGCCAAAGTTGATGCCCTCGGCGCCCAACTCCTCTCCGCTCTCACTGACTCCTCCACTTCCATGGAGCAGAAAATGGATCTTGTCGCCACATCCGTCCATTCATTGTCTACCTCCTTCGCGGATCTAGCGCACACGATGGCTCGTCCTCCTGTTGCTTCCCGGTGATCTGCCAAACCGGGGGAGAGAGTGTCATCTGATCCGTCTACTCCTTCTGCCCCACAACCATCTACTTGGACTGAGAAGCGGCCTGCCACTTCAGTGCTTCAGGGAGTTCAAATTCCCAAACGAAGCCGCTTCTCTCAACCAAGCTCCTCTACTGCAGCTCCAGCTCCTCCTCCATCCTCCTCATCCGTAGCTAATACCTTCCTCCCATCATATGCAGAGTTTGACCCTTTTGATGCGGATGGAAGCTTGCGCAAGGCAATGAAATCCTATGCTGCGTCTTCTGCTGAGAGAAGATGTCTTTCTGAAATGTACCCTTTCTCCCCGGCCGACATTCAGACTCTCTGTTCGGAGAAAGGACTCTTTACTACAGAAGACATTGACAACTTCTCGAGAGCTGCTAAAATGGAGATGAGGCTGTTTCCATCTCTCTACAAAGATGGGCACTTGTTTGACGTTCTACCGTGTTGGAATGAGGGCTATCTTCCCAGTGTGGAGCTAATTCAGTCCTTCATCGACGGAACTGCTGAGGATAGCAAACCATGGAAAACTCTCTTAACCATCCTCATTCCGTACCGGATTATGTCGCCACACTTCATGATGGTTGTCTTCATAATTCAGTCCAAGCAAATGATTCTCATTGATTCTCATCAGATTGTCGAGCACTTCGTTAGGAAGAATCAATGGGAACCTCTGTGTCTCAGTGCCGATCGAAGCCGTGAAGAAAGCCGGATTATATGAAGAGTTGGGCATCTCACCCCTGCGTCCGATCGAGAAACTCAAGGCGACATTCCGGGGCAAGAAGCAAGTGCCACAACAGCCGGATGGAGATAGCTGCAGAGCCTTTGTCTGTCACTTCATCAAGTCATTCTTAACTGTGGACAAATATTGGAGCCAACACACCACCTTTACGATGAAGCAAACAATGGAGCTAAGAGAAAAGGCAGCAACTATGATCTTCAAGTATAGTAAGCCTTATGTACCCTAGTGAAAGACTTGTATTAAGGCTGAATTGTATTTAGTTGCTGATTAATGAAATTGGTTGTGTTGCGTATTCTGTATGTTATTCTTTTGCATTGCTTACCAGATCAGATTACAAAGGGTTTGGGCATATCCATAATTGGGGGAGATTGTTGGATCAAACCCAGAATTTGGATAATGCTGATAAAGCCTTATGTAATTTGATCTGAGATCTTTTTGTGTTTATTTGATCATTGCAGAAGATATGTTACTAATCCAGAGATGCACTCGTGAGAGCAAAGCTAAAGACAGGATACATAATCCTAATCCGGACAAGAGTGAGTGTCGTCAAACACTTGGTAAATAACCAAGTCACAAATACATACGGAATAAGGAACATTCGTACGGACTTAGAACTTAAAGGATAAGTGCGGAGTAAGGAAACCAGATGTGGAGTAAGGAATCCGGATATCTTACTCGCCCGGAGTAAGGAACTTACATGCGGAGTAAAGAACTTACATACGGAGTAAGGAACTTACATACGGAGTAAGGAACTTACATGCGGAGTAAGAAAGCGCTGACACGAAATAAGTCATCAGACTTTTCAAGACTCGCCCGGAGTAAGGAACTTACATACAGAGTAAGGAACTTACATGCGGAGTAAGGAAGCGCTGACACGGACTAAGGATTCCAGTACTAAATAGATACGGAGTAAGCAACCACTGACACGGAGTAAGGTTCCGAGCTTCATTAGCTACAGGGTAAGGAAAATTACACCGGACCAAGAAGATACTGCTTCAACTCAACCGCATTTAAAGTTATCAGCTCGTGGCGTCCCGATGTAAGACGAATTTATTGAGAACCTGAAGAATCTTACACGTGGATCATCTGGATATGTGGACACAACCTTAATTGTAATTGAGAACTCACAAACGCACTTATACTCTTCGAACCCAAGATCTTGAGCTCCACAAACCGCAGCAGTCAAGGCAGAGAGATTACCGAGGGATAGTTAGTGCTGAACGCATTCCGGAACTACAAGTTCCAAGGTTGTCTCTTAGGAATGTTTTTGTATAAATATTCATACTTGTACATTAAACAAGAAGTGAGCGAAAAAGCGAATGTGCGTTAGAAAAGAATAGACTAATTCTGTGTATGCACAAGAGTTTTCATCTTTGGAGATAGAAGTTGGCTAGTGTGTGAGTTCATTTGTAAACAGAGTGTAAGAGAGTCTTGCTTCTATTTTGTTGTATTTATCTTGTGATAATAAAACAAAATACTTCCACTATCTGGTTATCTTCCGCAGTGATTCTATCACTTAACTAGATAAGTGTTTGTGTCTTGAGAGAAAGAAAAGAGTTTGAATAAGAGCCTATTCACCCCCCCCCCCTTTAGGCTCCAAGGGACCATCACTTACTCTGCATCTATTTGACTTGGTCCATTTAAGGTGTTAGGCGCAGTTTCCTTAGTCCGTAGCTCTTAGTGATTAGTCCGCACGAAGGATTCTTATTCTGTAAGAAGTAAAGACTTGGTTATATACCAAGTGTTTGACGACACTCACTCTTGTCCGGATCAAGATTATGTATCTACTCCTTTGCTTTGCTCTCACGAGTATAGGTACGGATTAAGTTCATATCTTCTGTAATAACTCAAGATAAAAATCAACAAACGTCTCAGATCAAATTACATAGAGTTTTATTAGCATCATCCAAATTCTGGGCTTGATCCAACAAATTTCAATCCAAGATCTTTAAGGTTTAGGGATTTAGAGACTAAGTGTTCTTTACCCATTATTACATAACAACGCACACAAGCAATCAAACTTAATAAATCCTTAAAATTCCACACAACTTTATTTTCAAGTACTTCTTGACTCCTTATTCTAGTTTCACTATTCCTTTAATTACTTGGGGTTAGAAAAGAAATCATAAAAAGGGTGAGCTCAAATAACCCAGTAAGGGTAAACATAAGTGGATAAGGAAAATTATGAAGATATCGAACATAGAAAATATCATAAAAGATTTCATAACGTATGCACATCATACATGATCAACATTTCACACGGGAATCATAACATAGAAGATTTATGTTTGGACATCGTATCATAACATCATGATCCAGGTTAACTACCAAGATACCATAACATATTATCAGTTGGATTGACACTCTCTAGTGATGTTCTTTACCCAATGCATTGGAGGTCTTTCTGGAACCACCCATCATAAACTTACTTTGTCCAAACATAAGAGGTCATACATAATGTTGGACCCCATTTTTTCCAAGTTGGACATACTAACCCATTTTATATATTTATCTGCCCATGCTATATATCTTATAAACAGGTCCAGGGAAGCCCAAAATTTAGAACCTCTGCTACTAGCCTCTGAAGTGCCCCAAGACCAACACCAAGAGATAGAGGATGAAATTTGGAGATTAACGCAATTGACCGAGCGCAATTCCGTTATAAAATGAAAAAGTTATGGCCAAGACAATATACGTCGGAAAAAGTCAAACTTGCCAAAAGATGGTCAATGCCCTTGGTCAAAGGGCCCAAAAATGTGACCATTATGAGATTCTCCAGAATGACTATTTAGGCGAAAACAGGACTTCCCAAACAATCCCTCAAAGTTCGTCCATTTTGGCATTTTGGGTAGGGGTAAAAAGGTAATTAAAAGTAAAAAATGAGAGAGAGAAGGTGATCAAATCCAGAACATCAAAGTCAAATCCGAAACATCACAGTCAAATCTAGAACATCACAATCAAATCCGAAACATCAAAGTCAAATTCGAAACATCACAATCAAATCTGGAACATTAAAGTCAAATCCGGGACATCACTAGTCCGGACTAGGCTCCCACTAATACGGAGTAAGAATCTGAGACATCACTAGTTTGGACTAATCTTCTATTGACATGGAGTAAGGATCCAAGCCTTCCACTGATCCGGACTAAGCTTCAATGATACGGAATATGCTTTCAATCATCCGGAATAAGCTCTCATCATACGGATCCGAGCCTTCAATCATCCGAAAAAGCTTCAATGATACGGATTGAGCTTCAATCGTCCGACCTTCAACCCTGCCAACCTTTAACCTTCCCTGATTGGCTTATTCACGGGTGTGCTCATTGTTGTTTCACAAGCTTAGCTAGGCAGAAGCTCTGCAACGCCTGTCGGACACATATGCTCATAACAAAACAAAAAGGTAATCACAAGCTGCCTTATTTTCCACACAGGTCATCCAACCACTAGACAAAGGCTGGAATCCAACAATAAAAAAGGCTAGTAATCAATAATGATGATGAAGCACATTGCATTAAAGGGGGAGCTCTCCCCAATGAAAAGGGGGACGAATTACAAAAAAAAAAAAGACCAGCTCTTGCTCTCTCTCTCTCTCTCTCTCTCTCTCTCTCTCTCTCTCTCTCTCTCTCTCTCTCTCTCTCTCTCTCTCTCTCTCTCTCTCTCTCTCCTTACGAAATTGCTAGCCAAAAAAACAAAAAGCTTTCTCTTTCTCATTCTCGACCTATTCCCTTCCTCTCTCTCAGTTGTCAATCTTTAAACCAAGAAAATCCAAAAAATAAAAATCATTAAACCCATCTCCAATCCTTCCCCAGTTCGAGCCCATCTCCGACATTGATTTCACATTCCAACCAAACTCCAGCACGTTACACAACTCGAGTTCACAGCTTTCCACCGGATTTGGAGTTTCTTTCATCACGACCGACGCCAATAGGAGAGTTCGGACTTAGTACTGCAGTCGGTTTCGCTACCCTTATTATTGTTTGTTTTGTGCTATATTGCTGAATTTCATTTCTATTATTTGTATTTCGTCATTTTTTTCCATTTGAGCGATGTAATCGTTTTTTTATTTGT
The DNA here is from genome assembly GCA_023512835.1 of Taxillus chinensis. Lineage (NCBI taxonomy): Eukaryota > Viridiplantae > Streptophyta > Magnoliopsida > Santalales > Loranthaceae > Taxillus > Taxillus chinensis. The sequence goes on from CM042086.1 coordinate 40,036,058, forward strand.
TTTGTTTATTTTGTTGTATGTAATTGCAATATGTAAAAAAGCAAAGCAAAAATGTGAAGAAAAAAAAAACAAAGAGAGGCATAAAAAAGAGATGAAAAAAAATGCATTGTTATTTAATTTGTGGATTTCACAACCACACATTTCATATTTATTTTGATATGTGTGTTTTCACTAAAACAAAAAAAAAGTAAACAACATGTTTTTATCTAAAAAACAAAAAAGGGTAAAAACAATTAAAACAAAAAAAAAATATTTTCAACAAAAATACAAAAAAAAAATCAAAATCTTAGGATTTCATTTTCCACTTTCACTTCAAACAAAAAGTAAAACAAAGCTTTTAGGATTTCCTTTAGAAACTTAGGATAAAGCAATTTTAATCATAACTTTGACCAATAACTTAGCTAAATAAAAAGCATAAACTTTTTAGGAAAACAATAATATCTTCACCTAGTCAAAACAGTAAAAAACAAATAGAAAACTCTTCCTCCTATAGGTACCGAAAGGGCGCTGTAGGGGTGCTAATATTTCCCTACACGTAACCAACCCCCGAACCCTTATCTCTGGTATTGTAGACCACTCACATTTTAGGTGACCAACTACACCCCAAAAAACAGTTGGTGGCGACTCTGTACATCTCATCACTCAGTTGTGGCTCGAATGAAAACCGGTGATGACACATAACATGAAACATAACATGAGATTTCAATAAAATATTCAAGGCTAACAAGGATAACCACGATTATCAAAATGGTTATCTACTCAAATCAATAAAATAGATCATTAAGAAAGATTAGAAAGAAACTAATGTTATCAACAATAAAATCGAAATGGAAGAATAAGAAATATAAAATGCTTCAACAATAATTACATGAAAATAAAATAAGAGGAAGAGGAAGAGAAAAGTGGTGATGAAGGAAAAAAAAACCCTTACACTCCTCTTGGCGTTCCACGCGTCTTAAAACCTTGAAAAATATCAAAACAATAAATTAGTGTTAAGTTTATTTTAATTTATTCCTTTTATTAACCTTACTTATAAATAAATATTACACATATCAATATAGATATACATATTTTTAAAATATCATACTTTAACTTATATCTTTCAATAAGCAATTGAAAATACTGTGTTTGTAGGGTGTGATGTTTAATTTAGGTTCCATCTTCTATTTCAGTTCCACGCATCGTAAGCCTTGAGTTGTGCAATAATTAGGTTATATTCCTTGAGAGTTTCTAAATAAGATTTACTTTCTGTATCGAATGAACAGAAAAGACATTCAATAAGTCTATTTTTCCTATTTATTTTCCACGTTAGCCATGAGGGTTATGAAATTTAGACATGGGCAAAAAGGGGAGATCAAGAGGGGATGAGGATGGGGTTAAATGTGAGGTTGAAATATTAGAATTTGGCGTTGTGGAAGAAGAAGGGCGATTGTTGGGAAAATTCATTATAGAAGTTGTTCCTTACGATCCTCCATTGTCTAGAACCTTAAAAATAAAAGAAACATTAAGTCAATATTTTCATCTTTTTACTTTAATTATATAATGAAAATGCTATGATGAAATAACATAATTTGAAATAATTATATATGTATATATATATAAGGTGGCAAGGCCAACCATGCATGTATATACGAGATGGTATAACCAACAAAATAGATAACATATGTGAGATGGTAAAACTAACCATGTAAATAATATATATATATATATATATATATATATGAGGTGATAAAACCAATCATGAATATAGTATATATGAGGTGATAAAACTAACTATATAGATCTTATATAATAAATAATATGGAGGTAGAATACTTGATCCTTTTAGAAGTTCATTAAGCCCAAAGATGGTTCAAGCATTGATATGTACAAAGAATTGGTTAAGTTTTAAGAAAGAATCAATTACCCTTCACCAATACATAGATGATGTGGAAGCAATTGAGGATTCAGAAAATGCCACAAACGGTACCATACAATTTGTTATTTATTTTTAAAAGTTCATATTATTTTCTTTTTTCTTATTAATTGATTTTATCTTCTTATGTAGATGATGAATCATGTTTAACCATTGATTCGTGATTAAGCCATTGAGGATGCAAAATTGGGTTGAGATTCTCATTAGGTAATAGTAATCATTTTATGATTTATGTTTTAAAGTTTGTTCACATGTCATCATATAACCACTCCTAGTCTCCCACAGTGCCACTGCCAATAACCTTAATTAATCTTACCGTTACTACCTGGTCCCCCCCCCCCCCCCCTCAATCCCTTTTGAATGTGTACATCATATAGCTCCAATCCTATAAAGAAAAATAAAATAAATGTGTACTCTGTAACTTTAGTAGCACGCCCATTAGAATCCCAAGATGGAAGCCTACTAGTTTTTAGATAGACATTCAGGTGCATCAAATAAAAGTAGAACCACTCTTTCTTCCTTGCATGCTAATTTTCTTCCTTGCATACTAATCCTCATAGAGAGATGTGATTTTGTTCTCCAAAGTACACACCAAATAAAAGCAGTTCTTTGTTTGGTCGCCTGTTTAGTTCTCCAGAGTACACACCAATTAATACGTGATTTTTCATGCTCTCTAACCCCTCTCAATTGTGACCTTTTGTCTTAATGCCTTGTATATGAAATTTTGCAGCCTCAAAACTTCACCAAACAATTTCATTTTCTCATGATTAATGCTATTTCACACATTTTCTCATGTTAATTGCAATGAGACTTATTGTGATGAAAGTTTTCCCAAATAGTTATTTTGTAAAGATAGTTTTTAGATAGAGATTTAGCTACATATTAGTATTTGCTCTTATTATTGTGCTTTTAGTAAGAAGTTTAACATGAATTTTGCATCAAGCATCAACTGCCGGATGGCAAGACTGGCAAGTGCCAAGACAGGAAGTTACCTAGATGGGCAAGTGAAGAGTGTAGAGTCTGCTGGTGGCGTCACTTTTCTTTATTTTTTTATTTTATATTTTAGGACTTATTTATTTAAATTTTTATGGACTTATTTATTTAATTTTATTTGCTAAAACAGTCTAGATAGACTTGATATGTTATATTTGTAAGCTATTTTCACTTTTGATATTATAAATTTGGTATGTATTAGTATTAATTCACACATACTATTATTTTGTTTTACATGATTTTAATATCTCAAAAATTAATGAGTCAAACCGACCCAAATCAATTCAAATTGATAATATTTTAAACCACCAGTTCAAACTGAACTGAACCAAACCGAATCAGTTTAATCCAATTTAATTTGGTTTGATATGATTTTATTCAAATAAAAAAAATATCAAATTCATTTGAAAAATAACTCAAACTGAACCGATTTCATCCATACCTTTAATATCAAACTTTACCCTTAAATACCATTGATCAACTCCTTAGACTCCCAACTTCATTAACAAAACATGGTCACGATCAATGCTTAGACCCAATCACAAGCAAAAACATAACGATAGATTAATTGTAATAATTAAATCTCCTAAACAGATTCTCAATTCAAGTAAATCAAAGATAAAACTAAAATAAAATAATTTTAGTGCTATTTATAAGCAAACAAAAAAACTTTTAAAAAACATAAAACAAAATAAAATAAGTTTTTAGTTTTTTTATTTAATGCCGCACGCATTGCTCGGAAATCTTGCTAGCAATAATCCACCAAGAAGCACCTGGGTACACCATCTAGCTCTCTTCGTTAAAATAATGTATTCGTTTGTTAATAGTTGGAGTCGTTCCTTTTTGCACCAAACAGGATAGCATTAACTCTCTGCAGATATGGAAATAAGGTATAAAAAAATAGATAGAAAAGAATTTTAAAAAAATAGAAAAAAAAAAGTAAAAAAAAGTGTGATTGGTTAAGATAAAAAAAATTAATAAAAAATTAATAAAAAATAAAAAGATCACATGTCAATTTTTGCCAAAATCTGCAATGCTATTGGGCTATTATCAATCTAGTGTTAGAGCATTCACAGTAGCCTCAACAGACTTTAGCTAAAATTTAACCAGAAACTTATCTTTTATAAAATTTAACTGCTCTATTTTTATAATTTCAAATAGCCGGCTCAACAATTTGGTAGCTATTTTAATAAAATATAAATATATTATGACGATGACGGATGGTGTGGTTGGGCGTCGGATTTGATGGAGACAGAATCATCCGAAGATTGGGGGGGGGGGGGGGGGGGGGGGGGTTTCATCTCTTCCCTGTCCGTCAGGGGGATGGAAACGAAATCAGATGGGGATTTGGATGGCAGGGACGTGGACGAGGCAACGAGCAGGGTCGGACGGAGCGGGGGCGGGGAGGGCCGGACGGGAACGGGCAAGGGACGGCAGGGTCGTGATGGGCTTCGTCTTCATCCTTGTCCGCAGGGGGGATGAGCGAGGTTGCCGGATCAAATGGAAAAGGAATTAGACGGGGACAGGCGAGGGACGGCAGGGATGTGATGGGCTTCGTCCTCATCCGCTGGGCAGTGGTGGCCGGTGGGGCTTCGTCGATGTCTCAACCAGCTTCGTTGAAAACAGCTCATAAAAACAAAGGTCAGGGGGATCTTGTCAAATGCAATTCCAAATAAAATAATATAAGATAATTTTTAATGTTGGCTAAAATTTTAGCCAACTCGCTAGATTTGTTGAATCATTTTGAAACTCATCAAATAACTGTAGTATTTAGAAAGACTGCTGTAGAGTCTTTTTATGACATTTAACAAAATGACGGGCTATATTTTAATTATAGCCAACCTACTAGGAGTGGGTAATTTTATCATTTTATTTTTACTGTATACTATTTTTTTTTCACGCTATTTTTGTGAGAAAACGTTCAAGTCTTTTTTGTCATTTTCCCACTGATTTCCATATCACCCAAACACCAAAAAAAATCTTTTCCACTCATTTTCTTTACTTCCATGCCTTTCCCGTGGTATCCAAGCACAGCCTAAATATTGGCAACCTTGCATATATAGCCTACAAATTCGCCGAAAATAAATAAACTAGATAAGAACAACTGAGATAAAGCCAAAAAGAAAAACATGGGAGGGATTCACGGGAACCAATCACAATCACCCCCTAGATTGGAGGAGAATCTGGGTAGGAACTAAGATCGTCATATTGGAAAGGCAACTCAGCTGCACCACCAGTTCTTACTAAATTTCGAATGGGGAATATATTTTTAAAATGTTTCAAGTTTCAGGCTTGCAATATATAATAGAACTCCTAATGCAACAGTCAGCCATGAGGGGCTGCCAAACAGTTTGAGAGAAAGGGTGGTGAAAAAAAAGAAGTCGTAGCTTCATTGTGTAGAGGAAAACACAAAACACGTATGTTGTAGCAATCCCAAAGAAAACGTTTAATGAATTACACATAGCTCCAACAGCTTCCCTCTTGTAAACGTTTGTTCCTGGGGCAATAAATTACAGCAACTATCGGAAAGAACAAAAAAGATTTCCAGAAATTTGAAATATAAATTTTGCTTCAATATTTCAGAACTATTAGGAAATCTATGGAGAGAGAAACTTCGATCTAAGTCCAACCATCTATCCATCCTGCGTACTGAATCATGAGCACCCTCCATGATTTTAAAGCAATGGGATGGGAATCAAACTTCAAAGAGACTGGACACTGAATATCAAACATTGCTTCACCACCAGTTTGTATTCCACCATTGGGAACATCCGCCTTCTCAGGCCTTTTGAACGTCAAGGTAGCATAATCCTCATCTTTGTATATAGGCCTTTCCTCAATTTCAATAAGGGAGCCCTTATCTAACACTGTCGCTCCATCATGCAAAGACTCAAATTTCTGAACAATAGAGGCAGTACTTTCATCACATTGACGCTTTATCTCTGCCTCCGGTGAAGATCCTTCCAGCCCCCAAGCCAAATCTAAGGGTACATTTTTATGAAGTTTGCAAAGGTTAAGTAAAACAGGTAGCGGAATTACTGGACCCACAAGTTTAGCTTTTGATTGTACTTTAGAAAGCGGGGAAAACTTGAGACCACGACAAGAAGGCTTTCTCAAGAAGAACGGGGGCAACTGTGGTTGGTCTGGAATCTCTAAGAACTCCAAGGGCACTGGCTTTTTATCGACAAGGACTTTGAGACATTCTGAGTAAGTAGAAAAGGCCAACAACAAAAGAGGCATAGGCAAACTAGCCCACAGTTTCCTTGCCGAGACTTCATAAATGCTTGTTGGAGAGTTAATCTCCCTAAAAACATCTGAAGCAGCTGCTGAAGGCCTTGAAAGAAACCCACAACACTTTAACTTCCCACTTAGATGTTTATGGAACTCTGCGTTGAATGATTTGGTTTCACCACTACCCTTTGCACGGCTTCTCATGTTTGAAGCCATCATTTTTGTAAGATTGCCATTGATAAATGCGTTAAGATAGTCGAGCTTAACATATTTAAATCTCTTCACAAACTTGTATTCCTCGACATGTTCAAACTGTAATGGTTTTTCCAACGCTTCTTCAAACCTCCTAGCTGGTTTCCATGACGCATAATGCCTGTCTGATTCTAGATTGCCCGTGGAGAGCAGCTTAACTAGTGTAAACCCTCCAAAAGCATCTCCCTCTGCATCAGATTGTTCTGCAAAGATATTAGGGATGATGCTGAAACCCAAAATTACTTTTTTTAGTTGCCAATCAGTGGGCGCGAGGAGGGCATCTTTGGAGAATTGTTGTCTTACAAGATAAGTTGCACAATGATCACCACTGGCTAATAAAGCATGACCTGATGGGAGCCCCCAGACACAGAGGGATTTGCAACTTTTTGAAACATTAGATGAATCAGGACCATAGAAGAAAAGTCTGAACTCACAGCTCCAGAAGGAAGCCAATAGGATGCCAAAACCAGATTCAGAAGCCCACCTATATGGATCACCATCGCTATCATCCCTTGCACGAGTTCTTAAGTCGGACAATTTCAAATTTTCAATATGGCAAGGACCGCTGAGATTGTGAACCCACTGCAGCACTGGCCTCAAGGGCTCTCGGAAATCAAAAAGAAACAGGTGACGCTGAGAAGCCAAAGCAAAGCGGAAACCATCAGCATCTGCCCTTGAAAAGGCAACAAACGGTTCCTTCTCCAACATTTCACTCTTAGCTAGGTAGCTGATGTAGCACTTCTCAGACCTGAAATCAATTCCGAAAACAGCATCGGAGCGGGCAACCACAAAAATCTTTGGATGAAAACTAAATTCAATGCTCAGCCACGTGAATTTGGTTGGGGAACGGGAACTGAGACTGTCCCAATGCACCACCAACCTCTCCACTTCAACTTCTATGTCGTGAAAACCAGTCCCTGTCGAAGAATTGAACCTAAGCAAAAAAGGTTCCCCACTTTCCAGCAAAACAGCAACCTGTTCCGGACTACGCGGACTCTGACAAGCATGCACGAGGGAAAACTTAAAATCTTTGGACCTTAAAAGCTCCAAAACTGGTCTTTGCTTGCGCAGCCGGACACGGAAACAGTGAACAGATTTCTCAGTACAAGCAGTCAGAAACCCAGCTGAATCAAAACTTCCGGTTGGGGCAACCAAGATGTTAATTATGGGGTGGAAAAACTTTTCAGCTGTCATGCATACTTCTCCAACAGCAGCAGCAGCAGCAGATGATAAAATCACGTAGCCAACTCGGTCGGACTGATCACCGGCAGGGAAAAAAGCAACAAGTAAACCGTTGGGGCTTCTGAGCAATTTGAGGCAGTTGTGAAAGCTTTTGGGGGAAGGGGGGTAGTGGGGACCTGAAGCCGCGGTGATGGAGGAGCTGATAGAGGGAGTGAGGGTGAAGGGATGGGACAATTGGACGGAGCGGAAGAGGGAAAGGCGAAGGCGAGGAAGGAAAGGTGAGGAGAGGGAAGGGAAGGAGCAGAGACGGGTGAGGGTATGGGGACGGGGATTGAAGAAGAGAGGGCCTGAGGGCTTTTCAAAGGGGCTACGCAGGTGCAAGCACGATGGGGATGTCACTGCTACTGCTCCTCGCTTGCGCTTCTTTTCTTTACACTTGCTGTCCATTGCTTCACCTTCTTCTGTACCGGACATTTAAAAAAAAAATTATTATAATTTAGCTGCAATAAAAACAAACAAACAACTGCAAATCAGCAATAAAAACAGACAAACAAAAACTAACTAAAGGACAAGCCTTCTGAGTATAATGTTCTGTTGTAATGTTGGAAGCAACACTTTTTTTTATATACTAATTTTCGAAAAAGAATGCTATCATGGAATAGAAGCACTCACGTAAAAGCAGGACGAGTGGGATTGAAACGACCAGCTGGGTGGGATGCAGAGAACAGTGAAAGTTGAGAGGTGGGAGGGCAGCGCTGGGGTCTCGGCTGTGTGAGTTATTGAATGAGGGCGGTCGCTGCTGTGATTGTCATTTGTCATTGACCGACACCCACCCACGCCGTATTTCAAGAATAAGACAGAAAAAAAAAGGCGGGAGTTCTGCCTCCTTTCTTCTTAAAACTTTATTCTTGGCGATGACATTCCCGCGGAAAAAAAAGGTACTGTAAAAATAATGTCAAGGAATTGAAGAAAGGGATATTCCCGCCAAAAATATTGTCAAAAAGTTATGAATGAGGATAGAAAAGAGGAAAACCGTTATTTTCTTTTAGGCTTTCTCAATTAGTTATTTTATTATTATTTTATTTATTAATATTACATCTTACTTAAACTATTCATATTAGATTTCAAATCTATTACTTCAGCTTTATCTACCAATTAAATTTACCTTACATGTAATCGGTTGATTATTGAATAACTTAAATTAATGAGTAAATGTCCAAGTTGTTTTAAATTTATGTTTCCATTTCTCTTTTATTTTAAAATGGATTTAAATAAATTAGTAATGAGTACAATCTCCCTCTCACTATATATTTTTTTCAATAATTTATTTGTTTAAATTAGTGCTATTTTCACGTTTTAAGTCTCTAGGTGCATTTGTTCAAAGGTTATAAGATAGCTAAGAGAAATTTACTCAAATATTGGTCATGCTCATACATGTAATTGCTTGTATAAAGTAAAAATACAGTGTTCAATATAATTTTTTGTAATTTTTTCACTATACATTTTTCTCTTTTTTCCTTTATCACCAAAAGAACTTTACTCAAACTACCAAGACAATAATACAAAACATGATATGTGCACTATCCGCAACTAATCACGACACAATCCAAAAGTTCTTGTTCACTAGTGAGATACCATTGCAATTCTCTCTCTCTCTCTCTCTCTCTCTCTCTGACCCTCGTATCTTTTTCTCTCCTTTGACCACCTTTGAACCTAACCCCTACATCTTTGAGACTCTCTTTCTCTCTCTAACCTCATGGCAGGACCAAGCTCATCAATGGCCAAAGGACTCAACCTAATCAGTTGATTGGGAAGTAGTTAAAGAATCTAGAGTCAGCTGGATGGGTGATTTTAGAAATCGCCTTGATGAGTTTGGCATGGCATCCATCTGCACAGGTGATGGTCCCTTGGAGCCTAGAGGGGGGTGAATAGGCTCTTATCGAAACTCTTTTGATCTCTTAAGACACTACACTAATCTAGTCAAGTGATAGAATCATTGCGGAAGATAACTAGATAGTGGAAGTATTTTGTTTTATTATCAAGAGATAAATACAACAAAATAGAAGTAAGACTCTCTTATACTCTGTTTACAAAGGGATTCACACACTAGCCTAGATTATCTCTTTGAGCTCTTGTGCATACACAGATTATTCAGGCTCGTTCGCACACATACACATCTTTTTCACAAATGTACAAGTATGAATACTTATACAAACATTCCTAAGAGACAACCTTGGAACTTGTAGTTCCGGAATTCGTTCAGCACTAACTATTCCTCGGTAATCTCTCTGCCTTGACTGCTGTGGTTTGTGGAGCTCAAGATCTTGGGTTTGAAGAGTATAAGTGCCTTTGTGAGTTCCCAAATATACTTAAGGTTGTGTCCACATATCCGGGTGATCCACATGTAAGATTCTTCAGGTTCTCAATGAGTTTGTCTTACATCGGGACGCCACGAGCTGATAGCCTTAAATGCGGTGAATTGAAGTAGCATCTTCTTGTTCCGGTGTAATTTTCCTTACTCCGTTGCTAATAAAGCTCGGAACCTTACTCCGTGTCAGTGGTTGCTTACTCCGTATCTATTTGGTACTGGAATCCTTAGTCCGTGTCAGCACTTCCTTACTCCGCATGTAAGTTCCTTACTCCGTATGTAAGTTCCTTACTCCGTATGTAAGTTCCTTACTCCGGGTGAGTCTGAGGGATCTGAGTGCTTACTCCGTACTAGTGAGTGGCCCGGATTCCTTACTCCGCATCTAATTTCCTTACTCTGTGTCTAATTTCCTTACTCCGTGCGAATAAAGACTCGGGTCCTTATTCCGCATCAATATTTCCTTACTCCGTATGTATGAAATACTCGGATGCCTTACTCCGTGTCTTCTTTACTTTAGTTCGCTTGAGACACTAGGAACATATTCTGCAATCCGTAGCTTTTAAGTTTTTAGTCCGCACGAATGTTTCTTATTCCGTATGTATTGGTGACTTGGTTATTTACCAAGTGTTTGACGACACTCACTCTTGTCCGGATCAGGATTATGTATCCTGTCCTTAGCTTTGCTCTCACGAGTGTATCTCCGGATTAATAACATATCTTCTGCAACGATCAAAGAAATACAAAAGATCTCGAGATCAAATTACATAAGGCTTTATCAAGCATTATCCAAATTCTTGGGCTTGATCCAACAATCTCCCCCAATTATGGATATGCCCAAACCCTTTGTAATCTGATCCCGTAAGCGATGCAAAAAGATAACATACGAATACGCATCACAACCAATTTTCATTTATCAGCAATAAAATACAATACGACCTTAATACAAGATTTTCACTAAGGTACATAAGGCTTACTATACTTGAAGATCATAGTTCTTGCTTTCTCTCTAAGCTCCATTGTCTCGCTTCATCGTATAAGTAGTGTGTTGGCTCCAAGATTTGTCCACAATCAAGAATGACTTGATGAAGTAACAGACAAATGCCCCTGCCTATCTCCATCCCATTTGTGGCACTTGCTTCTTGCCCCGGAATGTCGGCTTCAGCTTTTCAGTTGGACTCAGGGGAGTGATGCCCAACTCTTCATATAATCCAGCTTTCTTCACAGCTTCAATCAGCCTGAGACACAGTGGTTCCCATTGATTCTTTCTTACAAAATGCTCCACAATCTGATGAGAACCAATCAGAATCATTTGCTTGGACTGAATCATGAAGACAGCCATCATGAAATGTGGCGACATGATCCGGTACGGAATGAGGATAGTTGAGAGAGTTTTCCATGGCTTGCTATCCTCAGCAATTCCGTCGATGAAGGACTGAATGAGATCCACACTGGAAAGATAGTCTTCATTCCAGCACGGCAGAACGTCAAACAAGTGCCCATCCTTGTATAGAGATGGAAATAGCCTCATCTCCATTTTAACAGCCCTGGAGAAGTTGTTAATGTCTTCTGTTGTAAAGAGTCCTTTTTCCGAACAAAGGGTCCGAATGTCAGCCGGGGAAAAAGGGTACATGTCAGAGAGACATCTTCTCTCGGCAGAAGACTCAGCATAGGACTTCATTGCCTTACGCACGCTTCCATCCGCATCAGAAGGATCACACGCCGCGTATGATGGGAGGAAGGTGTCAGCTGCGGATGGAGAGGATGAAGGAAGAGCTGCACTCGAGGAGCTTGGCTGAGAGAAACGGCTACGTTTGGGAATTTGAACTCCCGGAAGCAATGAAGAGGCAGACCGCTTCTCAGCACGAGTGGATGGTTGTGGTGCAGAAGGAGCAGGATCAGATGACACTCTCTCTCCCGGTTTGGCAAATCGCCGGGAAGCAACGGGAGGGCGAGCCATCGTGTGCGCCAGGTCCGCAAAGGAAGTAGACAAGGAATGGACGGACGAGGCGACGAGATCCATTTTCTACTCCATAGAAGTAGAGGAGTCAGTGAGAGCGGAGAGGAGTTGGGCGCCGAGTGCGTCAACCTTGGCGGCGATGGCGGAAATTTGGGCGCTGTGAGCCTGAGTGTGGTGGTCCAGCTGGGCAGAGAGCACAGCGTCGGATTGGACCGTGCCAAAAGAGGCACACCCAAGAACCAACTCCGGAGCTTTGGAGGACTCCCCCGCATGAAGAGGAGCAGGAGTGCGCTGGGCAGAGAAGTCCGCAGGAGTATCAGCAGCAGCAGCAGAAGGGGCATCCGGAGCATCAGAGGCATCCGGAGCAGCTGACCCGCTTTGACCAAATAGGTCAACCACGGGAATGGCGGCAGCAGGAGAAGAGGGGCCAGCTTTTGCAAGGGAAGGACCCCGGGCGGAAGGGACTGGGCCAGAGGGGGTAGGGAACGGCACATCTAGAATGGAGGCCGGCGTAAGAAAGTCGTGATCCAAGTTCCAGATGATCATGGTCTCCGGGGATTGGGTATGGTGTGTGTAAAACACCCGGAGATCGTTGTCAGGAATGGAGGCAGTGTGGGCAAGGCTGAAACGGAGCTATAGGTCCGTTAAGGTGTCGGCGGAGAGATGGTCAAGGTAATCTCGGGGCTGAGGTAGGGGAGGCAAAGGAGCTTCAGGAGTAGATTCCGGGACATCAGCAATGACGGCAGCAACAGCGGTATCAACCGCGGCAGCAACAGTGGAGGTGGAGGGAGTGGGGACATCCGCAGCAGAGGGGGCTGAGGAAACAGCTTTAGGGGCGCTGCGCTGAGATGGCCCCGCAACCTCGGACGGTTCGGCACGGACGCTGTGCTGGGAGGCCCGAGAAAGGGAGGGTGCTGCAACGGACCGAATCCGGGAGGATCGGGGAGCAGAACTGACGTCAGGGGCTTGGCTGTCGGAGGGGTCACCAACAGAACTGCCTTGTTGTTCCGAGGCAGGGAGAATGCGGAGAGCTGCAGAGGGACGGCGGGCCATCATGTTCCCATCCGGCGTAAGGTAACGGAGGTAATAAGCCGAGGGAAATGGAACAGCATCATAGCGGGCGAAATGGTCCGGATTAAGATGCCGGAAGACGATGCTGAGTATGCGCCCGAAGGAATGGTTCTTGGGACCATTCTGCAGCAGTCGAAACAAGAACATCCCCCAGTCCATCGGAGGACCTTCAAAAACGCCGTACATGGCCAGGAGAAGATCGTAAGGAACCGAGTCCAAAGCTGAAGTGCGAGCCAGTAAACAGCGACTCAGTATGGTCGCCATACAGCGATAGTGACCTTGGAAGGATTTCACCTTGTATTCCTTGCCTTTGTGGGTGCATCCCATAGAAGCGGCCATAGGATCGGCATCTGGGCGCTGTGGTTCACCGAGGGGTAAGTGGAGAGCAGCGCGGAGAACGGCGGGAGTGATGATGATGGATTCACCGCGAACATAGGAGATGATGGAGTCGGTGGTACAGCGAATCCTTTGGTAATACTCATTAATGTCGTCGATAAGAAGATCGACAGGATTGGAAATCAAGGTGAGTATATGCGAGGCTTCGAGGAGAGGGCGAAGTTGGAAAAACCAATCCGGAGGGTTAGAGACGGCACTCCAATCGACCAGATGGCCAGGATTAACGCCAGAGAGAGAGATTCTGGGTGCCATTATAGATGAAGGATTGAAGGACAAGAGTAAAGGTGGGTATCAAAGAAGCAACGAGAGGTTTAGGGATTTGGAATGAGCAATACTCGTGTTTCGCAGGAATGACCAGAATATATAAGACCGAGTCCGTAAATGTCAGTGGGTCTAGGAATTTGGCGAGTGAGACAGGGAACCGCTTGACAGGCTGATGTCATTAGTCTGGATATCGATGCGCCTCCGAATGAAACGATGTCGTGGAGACCGCATGACCAAGTAAAGGTAACAGCTGTTTGCCATCCGGAGAAATGTGTGCATCCCGAGATTTGCATTTAATGAATCATCATGATTCCTCCTCAAAAGCACGCGATATAAGAGAGGACATGGAGTATCGCAATGTGACAGTGTCTGGAGTCCGGAGGAATGAACCGACAATCATCCGGAATTAACGATAGTCGTGTGACGAGTATCCGGATGAAAAGTAGACCGTTTCCGTAGTAACAAAGTGCGGTGAGAGAGAAATAGATTCCTTTGCTTGTCAAAAAGTCGAAGAGAAGAGAAGTACCACAACACTTCAAATCCAAGACGATGGACTAGATTTATCGATAAGGTTGCAAAGAGAATCTGAACCTGTAGCTTACAACAAGATCAACTAAAAAATACAAAAGCTTAACAGGTAAGGATTAGTACGGATAAGAGAAAGTAGGCCGTGAAGAACGACATAACCCGAACTAATGAGAAACAGAACTTAGGCATGACAAAGAATGTAAGAGACATATACATACGAGAGAATGATCATATTACTGAATCAGGGCATATGTCAGATAAAAATACACAAGTTCATATAGGTCAACATAGCGAAACCGTCCTGCTAAACGACGTAGCTAAGATTAATTAAAAATCATATGATTTGGCCAAATTAGGATTCATGAGTGAAAGATGAGTAAGCGGACACATGTCAAAAGTAAGCAGGTGATTATCCGATTAAAATGCATGGTTGAAGAAGGAAAATACATCCAAGCATGCCACTATTCCGATTCAAAACAGCATGTCCAGTCAGATCCGGAAGTAAAGGTTTAGAGGAGGGAGTTTCCGAGACATATTAGGGGGTCATTACTGATGTAATAGATGAAATTTAAGCTCCCCCGTAGATCATTTGATCCTCTCAGTGAAAAGCTCCCCCTCAAATAGACAGCCAGGAAAGAAGTCATGAGACATATACGGGGGGTCTTACTCGAATAATATTAAGCATTTTCTCCCCCGTAGATTGTGCAATCCTTTCGGTTGACCTTTCCGGTTTGTAGAAATTCAGCACTTGTTTATTTTATTAGAAAACTATACTTCAGAAGCTGATCAGACTGCGATTGAGTATTCATCCACCAGGCATTTTGGGCTAACCCATTTCATTTCTTCAACTATACATATTAATAGAGTAATCTAAATGAACATGCTTTTGTCATGTGGTGATCAGTGGAAATTAAGATCATGAAACGAGAAAGAGGTGAATCATATAAACTTTAATCATGTTTGCTTAAACGCCTTCAGTCGGGAAACGCAAGCATCCTCCCAATTATGAAGTTGAGATTAATATCAGAAGCATGAGACCGTTAATCAGTAAGTATGATCAGCATTAAAGTCAGTATGTATCTTCTACTTTCAATAAAAGCACAATGCATGTTCTGATAGTAAGTATACTGTTGGGTAATTTAAATGTGAAGCTATGCAGAGAAGTCAAGCATACCTAATCAGAAGAGTACTTCAGAGAATCTTGCATCAGGTAGGGGCTTTGTAAGTATGTCTGCCAATTGATCTTCAGTAGCAACATGTTCCAAGGAAATGTGATTTTTGAGAACATGGTCATGTATGAAGTGATACCTGACCTCAATATACTTCGTCTTAGGGTGCATGACAGGATTGTTGCTGATAGCAATTGCACTAGTGTTGTCGCAGTAGAGTGGAATAGATGACATGTTGAAACCGTAGTCAGTAAGTTGACTTTGCATCCAGAGTAGGCGTGCGCGCAAGAACTCCCAAAGCAGCTATGTATTCCGCCTCCGCAGAGAGGTTGATACGGAATTCCGCTTCTCTTGAACCATGAAATTAATCTATTTCCAAGAAACCGACACGTACCACTTGTGCTCTTCTTGTCGATGCGACATCCAGAAGGTCGACATCGAAATATCCTGGATAAGGTGAAGTTGGACTCCTTTGGGTACCGAGTCCCAAATTCATCGTTCCCTTGAGATACCTTAATATCCGTTTAACATGAAGCAGATGTGACTCCTTGGGATTCGCCTGATATCGTGCACGAGATGCAAGTTGCAAACATAATGTCTGGGTGACTTGTCAGAAGATACGAAAATGATCCTATCATCCCTCTCGTAGTCGGTCACATTTACCGATATGCCATCCACATCAGGATCTAACTTGGCACTAACAGGCATGGGAGTTTTGACGGGAGATGAACCTTCCATACCAAACTTCTTAATAAGATCGCGAGTGTACTTAGCTTGATTAATGAAGATTCCTTCCTTCAATTGTTTAACTTCTATTCCGAGGAAGTAGGACAGTTCTCCCATCATGCTCATCTCAAACTTGCCTGTCATCAACTTAGCAAACTCTTCACAAAGCTTCGATTCGTTGATCCGAAAATGATATCATCCACGTATATCTGTACGATTAGAGTGTGCCCTTTCTCTTTTCGTAGAAATAAGGTGGTGTCAATCTTCCCCTTTTGGAAGTTGTGAGCAAGTAGGAATTCTGACAGTGTGTCGTACCAGGCTCTTGGAGCTTGCTTCAAACCATATAAAGCTTTCCAAAGCTTGTAGACTAGATGTCCTGCTTTAGGTTCAATGAAACCGGGAGGTTGTTCTACGTAAACCTCCTCTTGAAGATCTCCATTCAGGAATGCGCTCTTAACGTCCATTTGATAAACTATGAAGTTTTCATATGAAGCATACGCCAGAAACATCCGGATTGCCTCAAGTCTTGCTACTTGGAGCAAAGGTCTCATCATAGTCTATTCCTTCTTCTTGACAATATCCTTTGGCTACCAGTCGGCTTTGTTCCGGATTACTATTCCATCCGTATCAAGTTTGTTCCGGAACACCCATTTAACGCCAATGACTTGCCTGAGACTTAGGCCTTGGTACTAAGGTCCACACATTATTTCTCTTAAATTGATTCAGCTCTTCTTGCATGGCTTCTATCCAATTCGAATCCTGAAGAGCTTCATCTACCACCTTTGGTTCTATTTGTGATAGAAAACACGAGTAAAGACTCATGTTTGAGGTGGCTGCTCTTGTTTTTACACCAACAGTAGGATCACCAATCACTTGATCTGAGGGATGGTTTCGGGTCCATCTGTAATTCTGTGCATGTGATGGTTGATCGTGAATAATTTGGAGCTCTGCCAAAGTAGGTGGTTCACGTATATCTGCTGGTTGAGCTTCTTCCGGACCAAATGTTTCCGTATTAGAGGGTACGGTAGAACTAGATGGATCTTCAACACTGTTTCTGTCAGTGTTAACTAGTCCGAACGGACTTGAAGGTGCTCCGGAATTTTGGGTATCCATAGGAGTATGTCCGGAGCTAAACGGTAGTCCAGAGTCCGAGTCATCTGTAGCATCGTCCATATCATTTCTTTGTGCTCCTCTGGTGCCGCTTGGTTGGTCAGTATGTATAACAGGAACAGTCATAAACTTTGAATAGTCGATGTTGTTGTCTTGAACCTGTACGTTAGAACTTGAAAAAGCAACTTTTGACCAATCAAGATTAGTTTCATCAAAGGTCACATGGATAGATTCTTCAACTTTAAAAAGTTTTATATTGAAGACCCGATAAGCTTTGCTATGTAATGAGTACCCGACAAAGATCCCATCATCAGATTTCGGTTCAAATTTATTCCGGGTCTCTTTGCCATTTATCAATATATAGCAAGTACACCCAAAAGCTCTGAAATATGAAATTGAAGGCTTTCGTCCTCTCCACATCTCATAGGGTGTTTTCACGGTAGATTTATTTATTAGAGTTCCGTTTCGAACATAGCGGCGATGGACACGCCTTGACCCATAGACTGAGAGGAAGCGTTGCCCCTGCTAACATAGATCTGCCAGCCTCGACTAAAGTACGATTCTTGCGCTCAGCTACCCCATTTTGTTGTGGAGTTCTGGGCGCAGAGAAGTCATGTTGAATGCCCTGTTCTGAACAATATGATCTCATTTCTGAAAAATCAAATTTTGTACCATGATCACTCCTGATGCACTTTATGCTCAGTCCTTGTGAATTGCTTATCCAGTTGAAAAGATCTACAAGATGCTCAAAGGTTTGATCCTTTGATTTCAGGAACATCACCCATGTGTACCTGGTGAAATCATCGATAACCACAAGGGTATATCTCGCACCAGCAAGTGACGGAACAGAAATAGGACCACAGAGGTCCATATGAAGAAGTTGTAGAGGAGCAATTATTGAAT
Source organism: Taxillus chinensis (assembly GCA_023512835.1). Taxonomy (NCBI): domain Eukaryota; kingdom Viridiplantae; phylum Streptophyta; class Magnoliopsida; order Santalales; family Loranthaceae; genus Taxillus; species Taxillus chinensis. Next base: position 40,054,123 of record CM042086.1, read on the forward strand.
TAACTGATTTGCTCTTAAAGCTATGTTTGGTTTGCTTGCCCAGTTGGCATTCTCGACAGAGAGTGTCTCTGGAGAACTTGAGTTTAGGTAGACCAGTGACAAGATCAAGTGACGCTAATTTAGACAAAGTCTTAAAGTTTAAATGTGCGTATCGCTTGTTCCATAGCCAACTATCTTCTTCTGATGCTTTAGTGAGGAAGCATACAGGGTCAGAAGAATTATTTCTTAAGACCACTGAGTATATGTCCCCATCTCTTGATCCGGATAACATAACATCTCCAGATAAGTTTTCTCTTACTGTACAGGTGTTGGACATAAAGGAAACAGTAAATCCTTTGTCACATAAATTACTGACACTTAGCAAATTATGCTTCAAACCTTCGACTAGTGCAACTCTAGTGATTGATACACAGCCATTAGTTAAAGTGCCATACCCGACAGTCTTACCTTTGCTGTTGTCACCATATGAAACGGATGGACCTCGTTTTTCATTAACTTCTATAAGCAGAGTCTGATCACCCGTCATATGTCCGGAGCATCCACTATCGAGGATCCACTTGCTTTGATTGATCTTTAGCTTCAAGTGATCCGACAATGCATTCCAGAGATGCTCCTGAAAGACAACAATTTACACTTTTGGTGCCCAAACTTGTTTCGGGCGGTTAGAGAGAGCAGCAGTAATGTCAACAGTTACGGATTTGATTTTGCTAGGACTTTTAGCTCTCCAAGTTGACTTTAACTTGTTAGTTTCTGCTGCCTCTTTTATTTGGGTCTTCTTGGGAGAGATATTCCTTTGAGGTTTAGATTTTGTTTTGCTCGAAGAACCCTTTTTATTTAACTGATATTTATTGGTATGAAATTGATTACAAAGCCAGTTATCAGATAAACTCCAACATTCATAGTGATAATGACCTATTTCCCTACAGATGGAACAGACACTATAATGTGAAGTACAAACAGGGGATACTGGTCTCTTAGATTTTACAGACTTTCTACTCTGTTCCCTGTGGCCTAATCCATTGCGTTTGGGTGACGCGCTCTTGGCCCTAGATGCGTCAGCCTTAGCCTTTCCTTTCTTTTTGGGTGCTACAGTTTTGGCTTTAACTGCAGTAGCCTTCCCTTCATCATTAGTTACGGGTGCTACTGCTTCGGGAAGTGCAGTAACAGCCTCAACTCCATAGTCATAAACTATGGTGCCACCTGAAATGAAACCATCCAACGGTTTAGATGTACTAACAGGATATAAGTTGGTTAGTTTAGGAGTGAAATCCGAAGGGCACTCAGTAGCTTGAGCTATGGAAGTCAATGGTTCGGAACCTAGGCCAGGTTTGACTCGGATGTTGTCAGGATCAGTCCTAAATGTAGAGGCTATTTCCCCGGATTTTAGCCACTTACGATTTATTTCCCTTTCGTGTTCCAGTTCATTTTCGAGTTGTTTCACAATAACTTTTAGGCCCGTTAGGTTGGTATTTAACAGATGATTTCCAGCTCTTAGATCATGATACCAAGCCTCTTTTCCTCTGAAGTCAGCTATGTCCTTTTCAAGTCTAGTGATAGTAAATTCAAGGCGTTTATTCTGACTTTCCACATCTTTGTACATTTGAGTAATTATTTGTCTCTCATTCTTTTCATGATCACGTTCACTAATGAGAGATTCTAATTGACTCATGAGCTCAGAGATAGAAGGTACCTCAGTATTTGCCATGAGGCAGACGTTTGGCTTAGGAGTTGGCTCATCATCCGAGGATTCCTCCTCTTCTTCCGAGCCACTGATGTACTTTGTCACGAACGCCTTCCTCTTGTTCTTGTTGTTGTCTGAGGTGGAGCGGCGAAGAGTTACCTTGTCACTTTTCTCGGCCACTTTTGATTTGGATCTGCATTCCTTGGCCCAATGACCGGTTTTCCCACAGTTGTAGCATTCCTGGGAACTGGACTCCGGTCTCTCCTTCCTTTGGAAAGATGATGATGAGCGTCTCCTGAATCCTTTTCTGCTTTTCCATAGGAATCGCTCAAAGGATTTGACGAGAAGAGCTATCTCCTCCTCCTCGCCAGAGTCAGAATTCTCGGACACGTCCGTATCATCATTCTTCAGTATGTTTAAACATTCCATAGCTTTGAGAGCTACCCGCTTTTCTTTCCGAGCTATTTTCTCATCCCGGTCAGAGTACTTAAACCTGACTTCGTGAGTCCGTAGCTCTCCATATAGTTCTTCAAGGGGAACATACTGCCAGTTTTTGTCTGATTGCATCTGGAGTTGTTTGAAGTAGTATCGATCCGGCAAGGAGTGAAAGAACTTGTCATTGATCTGAGATTAAGAATAATGCTCATTGACAGTCTTCAGCTCAAGAATGAGTATGCCGAATCTCCGATAGATGCTTTCGAGTGATTCGCCTGGTTTATGATTGAAACTTTCAAAGTTCTGCCTGAGAGTACATATCACATTTTGCATTTGGGACTGACTCTCCTCATAGAGGATTGTCAGTTTATCCCAAACAGCTTTTGCTGTCGTGCAACCCTGGACGTCCGTGAAAGCCTCAGAATCCAAAGATGATGTAACATAAGCCAGAGCCTTTTCACTAGCGCACTGCCAGGCACTTTCATCGTTGGTAAGTTCAGCATCCGTCTTTGGCCTCTTAACTCCATGTTCTCCGATAGTCATCGGAATTGGAATCTCCTGATGAAGACATGGCCACATGAGATGATCATGGCATACCATAAACATCTTCATGCGAGCTTTCCATTGGAGAAAAGCTCAGGTGTGAATTTGGGCGGTTTCGTCAGAGTAAAACCAGAACTCCGTGGTTGAGGAGCGGTGGCAGCAGCAGGTTGAGGTGGGTCGACGTTTTCACTGTTGCTTCGATTTGGGATGGGCTCTTGTGCACCTCCGGAGTTAAGGCGAGTGTTGAATAGCATACTGCTTTCTTCGGCCATTACTTAGAGTAAAAGAGTGAGATCTCTACTTTTGAACAAATAGACTGCTCTGATACCACTTGATGGTCCCTTGGAGCCTAGAGGGGGGTGAATAGGCTCTTATCGAAACTCTTTTGATCTCTTAAGGCACTACACTAATCTAGTCAAGTGTGTGGGACGTAGATGTCTGAAGAGTTGTGAGAGAATCCGTCCGAAAGACGAATTCCGTTTGCCGTTCTGCATAACCTGAAAAAGAAAATCGCCCCAGTCTAGAGGCAATTGCTCAAAGACCAAGTACATCGCCAAGGGCAAATCGTACGGGATTGAGTCAAGAGCCGTAGAGCGAGCCAGTAAGCATCGACTGAGTATGGTGGCCATACAACGATAGGGGCCTTGAAAAGACTTCATCTTGTATTCCTTCACTTTAGAGGGACATCCCATGGCAGTAGCCATGGTTTGAGCGCTCGGCCGGTAATCACTGCCACTTGGGAAATGGAAGGCGTCACGGATCACTTGAGGAGTGATCTTAATGGGTTTACCTCGGATACCAGAGACAATCGACTGGTCACTGGATTCGAAGTGCTCATAGAAAGATCGGATGTCTGAGATGAGAAGATCAGCAGGGGCAGAAACGATGTCGAGGAGACCACTGGAGGCTAGCAAGGAGCGAACCTCGTCAAGCCAGGCAGGAGGGTTGGAAATGCTGGCCCAATCGACAAGATGGCCAGGAACAACGCCGTAGAGAGCGGGAGATGCCATTGGAATTGGAAGATTGAAGGAGAAGGAAGGGGAATTCTTTGGTGAATAGAGAACAATGAGGGTTTAGGGTTCTGAGTAGTAAAAGCGATAGCCTCGTGCTCGCGTGAGAGTTCAGTATAAATAGGACCCATTCCGTGGAAGCCAGCGGGTCTCGGGTTTAAGTGAGATGAGTAGTGATCCACCTGACAATCCGATGTCATTATACTTGATGTATTAGCACCGTCGAGTAAACTGATGACGTGGCGGCCGTGCTAACCATTCAATAATGACAACTGTATTCATACTGTCGAATTTTGAAAAGATAAATTACCGGGCTCGAGACGTGCATTTAATGAACCATCATTATTCCGCCTCAAAAAGATGCGATGTAAGATAATCACTTGGTTTATCGCGAATTGAGAATTCCAAGATTTAGGAGGAATGAAACCGACTCTCATCCGGGCTTGATATTGTCCGTGGGAACTATATCCGGATGATAGACTGACTGTCCGTAGAAGCCGAGTGCTGATAAAGAACGATTCCTTTGCTGTCTTGGTGTCGAGGAAATAAGAAGTACCACAACACTTCAAATCCGAGACATCAAAACAAGATAGAGCAGTGAAGTGCAAAGAGAATCTGAACCTGTAGCTGGAAAAATAAACTAAAGACACAGTAGACTAACAGGTTGAGTTAGTACGGATATGGATCAAATAGTCTATGTGAGAACATCATAATCCGAACTAAAAAGAGACAGAACTTATGCATATGTAAGAATAGTAACAAGACACATACATGTGAATTATGATCAAATTACTGAAGAAAATGCATATGACAGTTGATAAACACATAAGTTCATGTAGGTCAACATAGCGAAACCTTCATACTGACAGTGATAACTAAGATAAATTAAAAAACATATGATTTTCCAACTTAGGAGTCATGAGTGAGACAGTAGGAATGAACACATGTCGAAAGCAAGTAAATGATTATCCGATTAAAATGTATGGTTGAAGGAAGAAAAATATCCTTGCATGCCACATATCTGATTCAACAATGCATGTCCAGGTAGATCCGAAAGTGATAGTTTAGAGGAAGGAGCATCCGAGACATATCAGGGGAGTATTTCAAAGATTGCTCCCCCTTAGATCATGCGATCCTCTCAGTGATAGACTCCCCCTCAGATAAACAGCCAGGAAAGAGGTCACGAGACATATACGGGGGGTATTACTTGGATAATGAATAAAGCATTTTCTCCCCTGTAGATCATGCAATCCTATCGATAGCATTACCTGTTAAAAAATTGAGATCTTGAAACATCACTGTCTATCCATTAGGAAACTACACTTCAGGAGCTAATCAAACTGCGATTGTGAGTACCATCACCAAGCATTCCAAGATAACCCATTTCATTTCTTCAACCAGACAAGTTAATAGAGCAATCAATATGAAACAGCATTCGTCATGTGGTGATAAGTGGAGATTAGAATCATGAAATCCTAAAGAGGTTATTCATATCCGTTTTAATTATGTCAGCTTAAACGACTTCAGTCGGGAAACGCAAGCATCCTCCCAAAAGAAAACTTTGATATTTATCAGACACATAGGACATGTTAAGCAGTAAGTATGATCAAAAATTAACTTTGGTATGAATCTATTACTTTCAATAAAAGCACAATGCATGTTCTGAAAGAGGATATACTGTTGAGTGATTTAAGTGAAGCTATGCAGAAAAGTCAAGCATACTTAATCGGAAGAGTAATTCAGAAAACCTTGCATCAGGTATGGGCTTTGTAAGTATGTCTGCCAGTTGATCTTCAGTAATAACATGTTCCAATGATATGTGCTTTTTGAGAACATGATCTCGAATGAAGTGATACCTTACCTCAATGTGCTTCGTCTTTGGGTGCATGATAGGATTGTTGCTGAAAGCAATTGCACTGGTGTTGTCGCAGTAGAGTGGAATAGATGTCATGTTGAAACCATAGTCAGTAAGTTGACTTTGCATCCAAAGTAGCTGTGCGCAGCAACTCCCAGCAGCTATATATTCCGCCTCAGTAGTAGAGGTTGATACGGAATTCTGCTTCTTACTAAACCATGAAATTAATCTATTTCCAAGAAATTGACACGTACCGCTTGTGCTTTTCCTGTCGATGCGACACCCAGCAAAATCAGCATCAGAATATCTGGATAAGGTGAAGTTGGACTCCTTTGGGTACCAGAGTCCCAAATTCACAGTCCCTTTAAGATATCTTAATATCCGTTTAACATGAAGCATATGTGACTCTTTGGGATTCACCTGATATCTTGCACAGATGCAGGTTGCAAACATAATGTCCGGGTGACTTGCTGTAAGATATAGCAAGGATCCTATCATCCCTCTGTATTCAGTCACATTTACTGATTTGCCGTCCACAGCAGGGTCTAACTTGGCACTGACTGGCATTGGAGTCTTGATGGGAGATGAACCTTCCATACCAAACTTCTTAATAAGATCACGTGTGTACTTAGCTTGATTAATGAAGATCCCTTCCTTCAATTGTTTAACTTCTATTCCAAGGAAGTAGGACAGTTCTTCTATCATGCTCATCTCAAACTCGCCAGTCATCAACTTTGCAAACTCTTCACAAAGCTTTGGATTTATTGATCCGAAAATGATATCATCCACATATATCTGTACGATCAGAGTATGTCCTTTCTCTTTTTGTAGAAATAAAGTGGTGTCTATCTTCCCTTTTTGAAAGTTATGAGCAAATAGGAATTCTGACAGTGTGTCATACCAGACTCTTGAAGCTTGCTTCAAACCATACAAGGCTTTCCGAAGCTTGTAGACTAGATGTCCTGCCTTAGGTTCAATGAAACCGGGAGGTTGTTCAACGTACACCTCCTCTTGAAGATCTCCATTCAGAAATGCGCTTTTGACGTCCATTTGCTGAACTACGAAGTTTTCATATGAAGCATACGCCAGAAACATTCTGATTGCCTCAAGTCTTGCTACCAGAGCAAAGGTCTTGTCATAGTCTATTCCTTCTTCTTGACGATATCCTTTGGCTACCAGTCTGGCTTTGTTCCGGATTACTATTCCATCCGTATCAAGCTTGTTCCGGAACACCCATTTAACTCCAATGACTTGCTGAGACTTAGGCCTTGGTACTAGAGTCCACACATCATTTCTCTTAAATTGATTCAGCTATTCTTGCATGGCTTCTATCCAGTTCGAATCCTGAAGAGCTTCATCTACCACCTTTGGTTCTATTTGAGATAGAAAACATGAGTAAAGACAAATGTTGGAGGTGGCTGCTCTTGTTCTTACACCAACAGTAGGATCACCAATCACTTGATCTGAGGGATGGTTTCGAGTCCACCTGTAATTCTGTGCATGTGATGGTTGATCTTGAATAATTTGAAGCTCTGCTAGATTAGGTGGTTCAGGTATATCCGCTGATTGAGCTTCTTCCGGACCAGATGTTTCCGTATTAGCAGGTACAGTAGAACTAAGTGGTTCTTCAACACTGTTACTTTCAGTGTTAACTGGTTTGGACGGACTTGAAGGTACTCCGGAATTTTGAATATCCGTAGGAGCATGTCCAGAGTTTAATGGTAGTCTTGAGTCTGATTCATCCGTAGCATCGTCCATATCATTTCTTTGTGCTTCGCTGGTGCCACGTGGTTGGTCAATATGTGTAACAGGAACATTCATAAACTTTGAATAGTCGATGTTATTGTCCTGAACCTGTACATTAGAACTTGAAGAAGCAACTTTTGACCAATCAAGATTAGTTTCATCAAAGGTCACATGAATAGATTCTTCAACTTTAAAAAGTTTTCTATTGAAGACCCGATAAGCCTTGCTATGTAATGAGTACTCGACAAAAATCTCATCATCAGATTTTGGTTCAAATTTATTCTAGGGTTCTTTGCCGTCGTTCAAAATATAGCAAGTACACCCAAAAACTCTGAAATGTTAAATTGAATGCTTTCATCCTCTCCACATCTCATAGGGTGTTTTCATGGTAGATTTATTTATTAGAGTTGTATTCTGAACATAGCAGGCAGTGGACACAGCTTCAGCCCATAGACTGAGAGGAAGCTTTGCCCCTGCTAACATAGATCTGCCAGCCTCGACTAAATTGCGATTCTTGCGCTTAGTTACCCCATTTTGTTATGGAGTTCTGGGCGCAGAGAAGTCATGCTGAATGCCCTGTTCAGAACAATATGATCTCATATTTGAAAAATCAAATTCTATACCATGATCACTCCTGATGCACTTTATGCTCAATCCTTGTGAATTGCTTATCCAGTTGAAAAGATCTACAAGATGCTCAAAGGTTTGATCCTTAGATTTCAGGAACATCACCCATGTGTACCTGGTGAAATCATCGATAACCACAAGGGTATATCTCGCACCAGCTAGTGAAGGAATAGAAATGGGACCACAGAGGTCCATATGAAGAAGTTGTAAAGGAGCAGTTATTGAATTAACTGATTTGCTCTTAAAGCTATGTTTGGTTTGTTTGCCAAGTTGGCATTCTCGATAGAGAGTGTCTCTGGAGTATTTGTGTTTAGGTAGACCAGTGACAAGATCAAGTGACGTTAACTTAGACAAGGTCTTAAAGTTTAAATGTGCGCATCGCTTGTGCCATAGCCAACTTTCTTCATCTGATGCTGTAGTGAGGAAGCATACCGGGTCAGAAGAATTATTTCTTAAGACCATTGAGTATATGTGCCCATATCTTGATCCGGATAACTTAACATCTCCGGATAAGTTTTCCCTTACTGTACAGGTGTTGGACATGAAGGAAACAGTAAATCCTTTGTCACATAAATTACTAAAACTTAGCAAATTATGCTTCAAACCTTTGACTAGTGCAACTCTAGTGATAGATACACAACCGTTGGTTAAAGTGCCACCCCCGACAGTCTTACCTTTGCTGTTGTCACCGTAAAACGGATGGACCTCGTTTGTCATTAACTTTAACAAGCAGAGTCTGATCACCCGTCATATGTCTGGAGCATCCTCTATCGAGGATCCACTTGCTTTCATTGATCTTTAACTTCAAGTGATCCGGCAATGCATTCCAGAGATGCTCCTGAAAGACAACAGTTTACACTTTTGGTGCCCAAACTTGTTTTGGGCGGTTAGAAAGAACAACAGTCGTGTCAACAGTTCCGGATTTAACTTTGCTAGGACTTTTAGCTTTCCAAGTTGACTTTAATTTGTTAGTTTCAGCTGTTTCTTTTACTTGGGTTTTCTTTGGAGAGATACTCCTTTGAGATTTAGATTTTGTTTTGTTCGAAGAACCCTTTTTATTGAACTGATCTTTATTGGTACGAACTTGATTACAAAGCCAGTTATCAGATAAGCTACAACATTCATAGTGATAATGACCTATTTCCCTACAGATAGAACAAACACTATAATGCGGAGTACAAACAGGGGATACAGGTTTCTTAGATTTTACAGACTTTCTACTCTGTTCCCTATGGCCTAGTCCATTGCGTTTGGGTGATGCGCTTTCGACCCTAGATGCGTCAGCCTTAGCCTTTCCTTTCTTTTTGGGTGCTACAGTTTTGGCTTGAACTGCAGCAGCCTTCCCTTCATCATTAAGTTCGGGTGCTATTGCTTCGGGAAGTGCAGTAACAGCCTCTCTTCCACAATCATAAATTATGGTGCCACCTGAAATGAAACCATCCAACGGTTTAGACGTCCTAATAGGATATAAGTTGGTTAGTTTCGGAGTGAAGTCCGGAGGACACTCAATAGCTTGAGCATTGGAAGTTGATTGTTCGGAGCCTAGGCCAGGTTTGACTCGAATGTTATCCGGATCAGTCCTAAATGTAGAGGCTATTTCCCCGGATTTTAGCCACTTATGATTTATTTCCTTTTCCTGTTCAAGTTCATTCTCGAGTCTTTTCACAATAACTTTTAGGCCTGATAGGTTGGTATTTAGCCGATGATTTTCAGCTCTTAGATCATGATACCAAGCCTCTTTTCCTCTAAAGTCAGCTATGTCCTTTTCAAGTCTAGTAATAGTAAATTCAAGACGTTTATTCTGACTTTCCATATCTTTGTACATTTGAGTAATTATTAGTCTCTCATTCTTTTTATGATCACGTTCGGTAATAAGAGATTCTAATTTACTCATGAGCTCAGAGATTGAAAGTACCTCAGAATTTGCCATGAGACAGACGTTCGGCTTGGGAGTTGGCTCATCATCCAAGGATTCCTCCTCTTCTTCTGAGCCATTGACGTATTTTGTGACGAACGCCTTCCTCTTGTTTTTACTATTGTCTCTGTTGTCTGAGGTGGAGCGGCAACGAGTTACCTTGTCACTTTTCTCGGCCATTTTAGATTTGGATCTGCAGTCCTTGGCCCAGTGACCGGTTTTCCCACAGTTGTAGCATTTCTGGGAACTGGACTCCGGTCGCTCCTTCCTTTGGAAAGATGATGAGGAGCGTCTCCTAAATCCTTTTTTGCTTTTCCATAGGAATCGCTCAAAGGATTTGACAAGGAGAGCTATTTCCTCCTCCTCGTCAGAGTCAGAATGCTGAGACATCATTCCTCAGTCATTCCTAAGTATGCTGAGACATCATTCCTCAGTCATTGCTAGGATTTGACGCGTCCGTATCATCATTCCTCAGTATGCTGAGACATTTCGTAGCTTTGAGAGCTACCCCTTTTTCTTTCTGAGCTATTTTCTCATCCCGGTCAGAGTATTTAAACCTGACTTCGTGAGTCCGCAGCTCTCCATATAGTTCTTCAAGGGGAACATACTGCCAGTTCTTGTCGGATTGCATCTGGAATTGTTTGGAGTTGTAGCGATCCGACAAGGAGCGAAAGAACTTGTCATTGATCTGAGATTGAGAATAACTCAATGACAGTTTTCAGCTTCAAGATAAGCTTTCCGAATCTCCGATAGATGCTCTTGAGTGATTCGCCCGGTTTATGATTGAAACTCTCAAAGTTTTGTCTGAGAGTACAGATAAGGTTCTGCATTTGGGACTGACTTCCCTCATAGAGGATTATCAGTTTATCCCAGACAGCTTTTGCTGTCGTGCAGCCCTGGACGTCCGTGAAAGCCTTGGAATCCAAAGATGATGTAACATATGCCAGAGCCTTTTCATTAGGACACTGCCAGGCTCTTTCATCATTGGTGAGTTCGGCATCAGTCTTTGGTCTTCTGATTCCATGTTCTTCGATAGTCATTGGAGTGGGTATCTCTTGATGAAGACATGGCCACATGAGATGATCATGGCAGACCATGAACATTCTCATGCGAGCTTTCCACTGGGAGAAAAGCTCTGGTGTGAATTTGGGTGGCTTCGTCAAAGTGAAGCCAGAACTCCGTGGTTATGGAGCATCGGCAGCAGCAGGTTGAGGTGGATCAACATTTTCACTGCTGCTTCGATTTGGAAGGGGCTCTTGTGCTCCTCCAGAGTTAAGGCGAGTGTTGAATAGTATGCTGCTTTCTTTGGCCATTGTTGAGAGTGAAAGAGTGGGATCTCTATTAGAACTAATAGAACGTGCTCTAATACCACTTCTTGGTCCCTAGTAGCCTAGAGGGGGGTGAATAGGCTTAAATCAAAACTCTTTTTCTCTCACAGGTATAGCACAATCTGGTTAAAAGATATAAAATCAGTGCGGAAGATAACCAGATAATGGAAGTATTTTGCTTTATTATCTGATGATAATTACAACAAAATAAGCAGCAATTACAGCTGATTACAATAGCACTCAATTTTACAGTTACACACACTGCGTTTTTAATCTCTATGAGCTCTTGTACAACAACCTTTCTTACGCGCGTATCAGTTCTTTCTTTTGTATGTGCGCGCATTTTTAATGTACAACACTACATATATATATATATATATATATAGACATCCTAGGAATTTAACTTGGAACGGTATTTTTCGAGAACTGTGTAAACATTAAGTTCTTCTCGGAAAATGCTTCTGCTATAACTGCTTTGGATGTGGAGCTCGAAATATTGGAAGCATAAGTGAATTGAATTACTTCGCTTGATTCCAATTGCATTTGGGACTGCATCCACATCTCCGAGTGCTCCACGTGTAGGATAGTTTAGATCTTCAATGAGTTTGTCTTACATCGGAACACAACGAGCTGATATCATAAATGCGGTATGGATAAGTTGACATAACATCTTTTTAGTCCGGTGTAGATTTCCTTACTTCGTATCAACGAGGCTCAGATCCTTACTCCGTGTCAGTTATTGCTTACTCCGTGTACATGAAGTCCTGAAATCCTTATTCCGTGTCAGCGCTTCCTTACTCTGCATGAGGTAGATATGTGGAATCCTTATTCCGCATCAACGCTTCCTTACTCCGTATAAGGTAGATATGCGGAATCCTTATTTCGCATCAGCGCTTCCTTACTCCGCATGAGGTAGATATGCGGAATCCTTATTCTGCATCAGCGCTTCCTTACTCGGGATGAAGACTTGGTTATTTACTAAGTGTTTGACGACACTCATGATAATCCGGATCAGGATTATATATCCTGTCCTTTGCTTTGCTCTTACAGAAGTAGGTCCGGATTAAAGTTTTATCTTCTACACAGACTAAGAATAAACATGAAACATCTTAAATCAAATTACATAGGGTTTGATCCGCATCATCCAAATTCTAGGTTTGATCCAACTGATGATAAGGATGCACCATATGTCTCTAGACATGTTACAGTACCTAAAGTAGCTGCACAAATTGCCCCAGAATATCATGAAGTAGTTACTTAGGTGAGTGAGGACTTGGTTGCTCAGATTCAAATGGCTATCCCTCTCACAGCTGAGACCCACTCCCGGTCCCTTTCAGTTGAGGACCAAGAACTTATAACAGACAAGGTGGTGGCCAAGGTGATAGCATCAGGTCGACTAGATATAAGCCCGCGATGCAGGCCTTCAATGAAAGGATCACCACACTTGAAGAAGGTGTGAAAGGGATTGGGACTAAGATGGTGCTAGTTGATCTATGCATGGAAAAGATAAAAGGGGGGATGAAGTCCCTTACTAGAACTAGTTCCATGGGCTTTCGTCGCCACGAGGAGCACTGTGAGGAGATCAAGATGGCCTACAATGACTAATATGAAAAGCTCACCACGGGCATGGGTGTCATACTCTTCGAGTGCCACAGACTTGCTCTTGGAGAAATCAAGCTGGGAGTGAGGCCTTCTTAGAAGTTCTCCGACAGGCTTGCGTCTGAGCCCGTTAAAGACCCCATGCCAACTCCTAGTGCCACCCCTCGACCTTCCACTCCTCAACCCGAAGCAACATATACAGAGCCCCTATTCCATCGAACTCTGATGATGACATTCCCATCTCCGCACACATGAAGAAGCATCCAACTACTACTCCATCACCTTCATCTCAACCTACTTCCCAACTTGGGCTGGCAAAATTTAACCTTTATGTGGCTGGCAGCCCTTCTATGCGAACATGTGGGTATGAAATCCCCTTTTCAAGTGCCAATCTTTCCCGTCTGCACCAAGACAAAGAAGAGATGGATTCAATGGATATAAATCACTTTGTCTTGGCTCAGAAATCTTTTCTAGCACTCCGTCCACTCACCATACACCAAGACTACACGATAGAGTTGTGCCTACCCATTATGGTGAATCAACTATTTGATGATGAAACTTTGTACGAGTTCATCCAAGGACGCAAGTATGCACCTACTCTAAGGTCATGGAATGAAGTCAATCATATCCTAATCCCATTCCTGACCATCTCTCCTCACTGGTTTCTCATTCAGATCGACCTCACACAACAGGACATCTTTATTTTTGATTCCCTTCCGTCCACCTCCATTAAGATTCGGAGGGAACAGCTTCGGACCTTCAATGCTAAGCTCACCCGAGTGCTTCAGTCCATCGGGTTCTTATGTGGTGGGCATCCTCTGATGAAGCCGATGGAAATCTCTAGGATAACGGATGGTGTTCCCTCTCAGGATGATGATAGCAATTATGGCTTCTTCGTCTGCTACTTCATCTGCATCCTGACCACCACCAGTCTGTGTGCTTTGGCGCCTAAATTTCAAAAATTGTGCACCCGTGCTAGCTCTCTCCACATGACACCTGCACAATATCTTCGCCAGCAGACTGCTCTTTTATGTATACTCAAAGTGTTGAGTATACCAGTTAATCTTATTTTACACTTTTTCTTATGTTTGTACACCTATATGGACATTTCCCAATTTTATGTGTACTTACCTATTTCGTGTTTGCATTTCTGCCTTTCCCTTCTTGTTGTTTATGTTTTTACTCCCAGGTGTTCTAGTGATTGTTCCTCACCCCAAAAAAAGGGAGTATTCTCAGGGGGGGCTATATTCTGCGAGGGAAGGCTGACCAATTCATAGGAGGAGGAGGGTATCCAATCCAAAAACCATGTAGATCCCCTACAATTCAACAACTATAAAGAATCTAATTTGACCTGCACAAACCATACTGGTCCACTTAGAGTCCCAGACTTCATATCTTAAACATGTCGTTAGCTTACATCAAAAAGGGGGAGATTGTTGGGAAACATATGATTTGGTGAAGCTGCCACGAATTTCTCTAAGTCTGGTGACTCGAAGATCTGAAGGTACAAAGGTCGAAGAGTCGAAGTCCAAAGAACAGAAAATTGTCACTATGCGAACTATAAACGACTCGAAGACTCGTAGAGTCGAAGAAGCCATAATTATAGAATGATAGGAAACTAAGCGACTCAAAGACTCGAAGATCATAAAATTAACAAACATTTTGAGACTCGAAGACTCGAAGGTCGAAGAGTCAAGGGAATAAAACTACGAGAACTGACAAATGAATTGTAACTAAGACTCTAAGACTCAAAGAGTTATAGACTCGAAGAGTCGAAGAGTCAAAGATAGTTAATCCGTAGAAATTGTCAGCCAATAAATAAAATCAAGACTCGTAGATTTGAAAGGCAAGAGTCAAAGTAAAAGAGTCGGAGTCATAGAGTCGAAGAATCGGAGAGACAGAGACTCAGCTTGTAATCTGCTATGACCGGCTAAGTATTGTACACAGAGAATCGTAGACTCGCAGAGTTAAAGATCCAACATACGTTCATAAACCCAAAGAACAAAAGGGTCGAAGAACGTCATAGCCACACTAAGAAAACTAAGTGACTCGAAGGCCTAATGTCGAAGACTCGTAGCCATAATAGTAAGTAGAGGTTAAGCAAATTCTTCACAATAACCACTCTAAGCGTCGAATCAAAGAGTCGAAGACTCGTAGAGTTGCAGGCTTGAAGAATCGAAGACTCAAACATTATATAGTGATTTTCATGACTTAACTGGACCTGAAACATGCCACCCACAGAGACTTGAAGAAACCAAGAGTCGATGACTCGCAGAATTTACCGTTGTCGAAGCCAGAAGCATCATTGCATACAATCATAGGCTCGACCCAAATTTTCAAGTCCCCAAATCTTCGAGTCACTAGATCTTCAAGCCACCTACCTTCGAGGCAAACTCACAACACTTAGCATCAACACTTAGCGATATTATCAACTAGGGTTTGTGTAGTTTGACCGTTCCGTTCTGAATGGTCAAGCACATTTATTGTCACATTAATGATTGCCAACCACCATCAGCAGATGAAAGACTGAGACAAAAAAAATGAGTATGGACATGCAAATATGTAGTATGGGCAGTGGATCTACAGGATACAGACAGATCAACCCATCCCCTGTACTTCCGCATGTTAATGGCGGGAAGTCAGTCTGTCAAGATGGACAGTATCGTGCACATGCACTTGCAACCTTAAATTAATATGTCACATGATTAAAAGTATTAATCTATCAACTCTCACAAAAAACGAGAACTTAGAACTTACAAATTAATATATAGAATTCTAACATGCATTGAAGAGAACTTTTGCAGAATCAACTCAAAGAGTTCCAACACTAGAGAGAGGAACGTGAGAAAATACTTCCAAGTGTTGTGTGCATGAAAAACGAAGAACAAAGAACAAACCGTGAAGAATCATCTAACACATCTTGTTCACAGATCTAGCACAACCATCTTGTTAATCTTTGAGTTGTTCCTCCACAATCAACAACATATCTGAAGAACATTCCAAATGGAGTTTGTTCTTCCATATTAACATCCGTTAAAATATTCTCATTGAATCTGAGGTCTGTCACGTCAAGATTATTTATTCATCTCATATCTGTTTGATAGCTCGTAAATACTCATACACTATGTTGTCCTCTTTTACATCAATATCATATCATAGTCATCACTTGTATACCTCTACCAGCTATCATTCATTAGCTTTCGCACGAAAAATGTCTATTCACCCTCCTCCTCCCCCCCCCCTCTAGAATCACTTTGGGACTTACACTTTCTTCTGCCAAGCACTAGTGTTTCTTATTCCAGCGTTAAGTTCCCTTGTGATCCTCGACAATCAGAAGATTCGAGTGATTGTGCTCAAAGGCATGTGGAAGTCAAGTGCACCGATAATTTCCGCCATGCAATTTAAGCGGGGACTTAAGGAGGACCCAAGTTATGTTGTTTTGATGAGGGAACTAACGGAGGAGGAAGGGTTGGCTACTGAACCCCATTTTGAGCGAGTTAAATCACAATCATACTCAGCGAAAGACCATAAGACAAAGGACCACTTTGGGAAACCTTTAAATGCCCCAAGGCAAGCACAAGTGATAGAGGATGATTTTTGGAGAACAATACACTTGACCACACTTGATTCCGAAAAGAAATGAAGAAATTATGACGAAAGTACCAAGTTTTGTATGAAGTTGAATTGGACAGTCGGTGTGCATCCCGCTATTTTGCCGATAACTTCCACGATACTTGTCATAATCTAACAAAGTCAATTGCGTTGAGTAGATAACATCTTTATCTGTCATTTACAATTGGTTTGAGATTATTCCGAGCTATATTCAATTAATTATGATTTTTCGAAGTTGGCAACCAAATCTAGTACAAATTTGGGAGAGACAGCTGGTGCGCAGTGCATTATTTTGCTAATAACTTCCTCAATACTAGTTGGAGTTGAACACAGTCACTTGTATTGGTTAGATAATATTTGTGTCTATCATTTCCAACTAGTTTGAGAGTATTCCGGGCTGTATTCAATTAGTTATGATTTTTTGAAGTTGGTGATCAAGTTTGGGTAGAACAGCGGGTATGCAGCGCACTATTTTGCTAATACCTCCCTCAATACTAGTTGGAATTGAACAAAGTCACTTGCGTTGGTTAGATAACATATTTTTCTATCATTTCCAACTGGTTTGAGATTATTCCGGGCTATATTCAATTAGTTATGAGTTTTCAAAGTTGGTGATCAAGTTTGGGTGGAATAGCCCGTGTGCAGCGCACTATTTTGCCAATAACTTCCTCAATACTTGTTGGAATCAAATAACGTAAATTGCATTGGTTAGAT
Organism: Taxillus chinensis; assembly: GCA_023512835.1. NCBI lineage: Eukaryota > Viridiplantae > Streptophyta > Magnoliopsida > Santalales > Loranthaceae > Taxillus > Taxillus chinensis. The sequence goes on from CM042086.1 coordinate 40,071,188, forward strand.
AACATCCTTATCTATCATCTCCAACTGGTTTGAGGATAATACGAGTTCTTTACAATTAACTATGAATTTTTGAATTTGACGGGAAAAATGCTCCCACTGTCATGTACCTCTGTGCGGTTTTTCCAAATTTTCTCCTAAGTGGATGATCCTTTTTGAGTGATTCCAATTTCTGGATATAGATGATAATATTTCAAGAAAAACAAGACCAATTTGGCCCTAATCTGAGCTCTGTGGAGAAAGTTCTGAATTTTTGAAGTTACTCCAAAAATCTGCCTTATTTTCCACGAATTTTGGTTCTTCATATGCATGTTTGTCCCACATTGATAGTTTTGCTTCTCCTTCGCCCAGTATATATACAAAGACACTCTCCGTACACAGCAAGTGAGAATAAGAGAGGCCTAAGGAAGCCCAAGTAGAGGCGCCACGTGGCGACCAAGCCCACACACGGAAATATTTGGGGAAACCCAAATCCGGCGGCCAAACTTGGTCAAATCCGAGCTAAGCTCGTTGATGCGGACTAAGCCCAAATCTGGCAGTCAAACATGGTCAAATCCGGGCTAAGCCCATTGATGCGGACTAAGCCCAAATCTGGCGGTCAAACTTGGTTAAATCCAAGCTAAGCCCAAATACGGCGGTCTCGGAACTCCATTTTTGAGCATAGGGACGGAAGACCTCTGTAATTAAATGCTATTTTTCTCGGGACATCACAGTTGACCCTGGAGACTGCATAACTATTAATTCCCAATGGCTCCAATACACTCGGAAGTGCATTCAGCCCTTATTTGCCAAAGCGTCCAGATACAGTGGAATTTTAAAATAAATCCCAAGCGATTTATTTATTTTCAGATGTAGGAACGAGGAGCCATAATGAGGTTCTCGGGACATCGCATTTGACTTATTGGAATTGTAAATGGAGCAATTAATGCCTAGCCAACGGATACTCCTCCACATGCCTATAAATATATTGTCTCAGGAGGCAGACAAAGGAGAGGCATGAATTATCACATATCAGAGTCGATTATTCAAAGAGAGGAATTACTGGATGGGATTGTGAGAGAGAAAATCAGAGAGAAAATTCTTAGAATTTCTAAAGGCGGAAACATTTCATTTTGGGAGAAAAGCACCCGAATATCTCATAGTTTAAAAAACGAAAATACAAAAAACGAACATCTTGCATTATCTTTTTCTCTTTTATTGTTTTCAAAAAATAATAAAATGTAAAAACATAAAAACTTAAATCTTTTCTAGAAAATTTAAACAAAGCCTGGGCGGCCATGAGAGTTGAGCCCTAAATGCTCATTTACTAGTCTGCCTGGGCCCATATTAATTGTGACAGTATTTCCATTTGAATTCAAATTATTTTTATTTTCTTTTCTAAAAAAAGAAAGTTCTCTTTTGTTTTCCTAAAAAAATGCAATACTGTCACAAGGGCCTAAATCCCACATTCTTTTTCTAAAATTAGAATGTCTCCTTTTTTTATTTTATTAAAATCTTTTTTTGTTGTTTTAAGGCCTAGATCCTAAAATCTTTCTTTTCTTAAAATTTAAAATACAAAAAAAACTCTTTTTTTAAATAAATGATAAAGCAAGCAAACACTCATAGATCAAGACTAAGTACTAATAATGGGCGCTGTGGGGGTGCAAGAATTCTTCTTCCTTCCCCACAAGTAACCGACTTCTGAACCTTAAATCTCTAAACCGTAGACCTTTCTTTTTCTAGGTGCTCAATCACACCTCTAATTTGTTTGGTGGCGACTGTGTTTTTCTTTTCTTTAATGGTTTGTGCGAGCCTTGTGCAGGGATGACTCTAGGATCAACTGAATGAACTAGCATGGAGTCCTTTCACAAAAGCCAGCAACGAGCCCAGTCAAAAACGGGTGATGATAGCTGGCAACTCTGCTGGGGACTGTTGTGAGAGTCTAGCCATGGTCTCGATTTATTGGAAAGTTTGTTTGCTTGTTTTTTTCCTGTTTATTTTCCTTTTATTCTATAATTGTTTTAACTGTGCATACATACTTCTCTCTCTTTCTCCAACCCTATACCCGGGTTTTCTCTAACACAATAGGATTAGAAGAGGCTAGTAAAGGTTTGCCCACGTGGACTTGGTTGTGCTTGTCTACGTGGAATACCCGAAATGTCTCACTCAGGCAGTGGTCCTTTCTTGTTAATGCCCCAAGAGGTACAAGAAGGACCCCCTCCGTTAATGCCCTTTGGGGTATGTGGGCTCCCTCTTAGTTCTTGTTAATGCCCTCGTGGTACAAGGCTAAGTAGGGAATGCATGGGAACCAATGAATAAGATAGGCAGATTTAGAAGCCCATCAGGGGTATGACCTTCATGTATTTGAGCCTTGCTATGACATTTGTGTACTTGCCTTGCTTGAACTTTGTATATATTACCCATCATTGTCTACTAATCCCTCATTTTCATTCATTGCATATCATAGCATTGCACACATTCATTTAGGAAACATGGCAAGCTTTGATCATCTTCTAGCTAACAAGGTGGACAGAGAAGACGTTCAAGCGGTCGCTCTTGCATTAAGGATAATCCAAAGGGACTTGGGAAATTTTTCTCAAGAGGAGCCACAGAAGTCCCGAGACATACACATTGAGCTCCCAAAGAATCATGCTCCTGAACTCACATCCATATGGAGAAAGTGGTCTTCACGAAGTCAAGTCGCATACATCAAGCACTTTGGCGATCTGTTACATCTAACTCAATTACCAATAGATGAGAACATGAACATTGCAGCAGTGAACTTTTGGGATCCAAGGAGAAGGTGCTTCTATTTTAATGGCGTGGATTTGGTCCCAACTATTGAAGAATACAAAAGGCTTCTTGATCAAGAAGCGGATCAAAAGAAGGCAATCTTCAACTATGATCCTCGAAAAATCATGCTGGCGTACTTTGGCTTGTCTCCTAGATATACAAGCTAAAGAAGTTCCTCCAATCATTCAAAATGATGGGAAGCATGAAGTCATTCCATGGGAGTTCTTCAAGAGGATGATGCAACATTCAACTCAAGAGGAGACCCATATACTTTTCACTGTTGTTGTCTATGGTCTCCTCATTTTCCCTCGAAATCTAAACTTCATTGACGGGGAAGTCCTAGAACTTGTCTTACAATTGCTAAAGGGAAATGACCCTGTTCCTGCATCTTAGCTGAAATCATTAGGCCCTTATCCTAGATCCACGTTAGAGGCCGAGGACAATTCAAAGGTTGTCTTCATCTCCTATGCGCATGGTTGAAGAGTCACTTCCCATGCAGCTTTCCATGCTTCAAGGAAGTTTACGTGCTACCTGCTATGACCTTGCTAGATATTCTAGACAGTGGGTGGTGGCTACCGAATGACAAGGAAGGTTGGATGCACAAGTTCCATACACTAGGAGATGAGGATATCATTTAGAGGGCCCCTTGGATGCATAGATCAAGCATGCTATATAGCTGCGGCAACTATAATTGGGTCCCACGAATCGGCCCTTGGGGAAGCACTACATACGCACCATTACAGGTGGGAAGACAACTTGAAGGGCGTCAAATCATCCCAGTCTTACATGGAATGGAAGCCTGCGATAGGGAATATGGAGCTCCTGGGGAAAAACGGGCAATCTTTGAAATGCATAGAGCTTGGGCCACCCCTCGACGAATCAAGGCCAACCTACACGCTACTCCTGTCTTATCAAAATACAAGGCATGGAAAGAGCAGTTGTTCCCTCTCCCCAACACAGGCGAGGACACTGCAGCTGAAGAGGTGACCTCCAACGAAGAACCTGCAGTTGTCCTAGATACAACTATATCCTTGCTACAAGAGAATGCCGTTTTGCAGCAAACAGTGCAAGAACAAGGGGAAGCCATACAGAAAATGATGGAGCAGTTGGAAGCAGCTAAGATGCAGAAGAGTCATGCAAGGAAGCAGTCATTGGTAAGGGGGATGGTCATCAACAGGCTTGAATAGGAGAATGAGAGACTAAGGAACCTCCAAAGATGACGCTACTAGGAGATAATCAAAGCTTGTCCTAGAACATATAGTTTTAGGGATTTCATGTCATTTTACTTGTTTTAAATTCAGTTTGACTATTTGTACCCTTTGAAGTTTGGTTTCCAACTTAATAAAGTTTGTGTCTTTGCATCTCATGCATATCATGCACTCATACTTAAAAAGTGAGAACCAAAATAAACTTTCCAGATTCGCCAGGTTTGCTAGAAGGCCTTCAGCAGAATTGGGCACTCATATAACTTAAGGTCCTCCAGTCGTCAAACATCTCCTACAATGGCAGAGCATACCGAGGACAGACTTACTAGTCTTGAGCAGGCTCAAGAAGAAATCGAGGGGAGCATGCTCCAAGTGCAAGCTCAGTTAAAAACTATGATAAACATGCTAGCCAAGCTAACTGCCGAGAGAGAAGCTAGCCCAACTACAGGAGCTATTAATCAAGAGCAAGAACATGCACCACATGCTTCACAAGCCTACGCTCCAGCAAACATGGTTCCTGGGGCATCACATCAAGTCCCACCTACACCACCTGCTATGGGGGCGCCAACCCCAAATATCAAGGAAGCTATGGAATCCCTCACTCAACCATCTGATTGGAAATCTATTGAGGCTCGACTGAAAGCTGTGGAAAGGGTAAAAACATATGGAGGGACCGACCCACATGATTTATGTTTGGTGCCAGGCATAGTACTTCCATCCAAATTCAAGATGCCTGATTTTGAAAAGTTCAATGGTACTTAGTGTCCTAGAACACATGTGACCATGTATTGCCGCAAGATGGCGGTCCATGCAGACAATGGCAAACTCTTAATGCATTGCTTCCAGGAGAGTCTAACCAGTGGTCCACTGCGATGGTACATCCAGCTTGAAGGTAGCCGTATCAGAACATGGAGTGAGCTCGCCATGGCATTCTTAGCTCAATATAAGCATGTCACCGAACTAGCGTTAGATCGGCTGGCCCTGCAGTCATTTGAAAAAGGAAGTAATGAAGGCTTCAAAGTTTATGCCCGACGATGGAGGGAGGCGACCATGGATGTTCAGCCTCTACTCACCGAAAGAGAACTTACCGCCCTCTTCATCAGCACCATAAAAGGGGTTTACTACAAAAAATTAATCGGGAATGTTTCAAGTAGCTTTGCAAACTTGGTCGCCTCAGGAGAACCAATCGAAGGTGGCATAAGGGAAGAAAAACTCGGGGGAAGCAAGTACGAAGCTTCTAGAAAGCCCTCTTCCTCCAATCGAAAGAAAGAAGGAGAATCCCAGGCAGTATGGCAACCCAAGGCTGACTATAACAGCACCGGGTCACAACAACCCCAACAATCAACCACACCTGGGTGTTATGGAGGATCTTCGACAGTGTCCTACATTGCTCAAGCCCCGAACCCACAATATCATCCCAGCCTGAGCAAGAACTTCGACAGTGTCCTACAGGGCAAGAACTTTTACTCAACCAACCAATCCCAGCCTGAGCAATCAAAGCAGTCATGGCAGAAGCAAAAAATAGGAAAGGAGAAATTCGATCCAATTCTTATCACATACACGGAGGCGTACACCAGATTATTGGCAGCAGGACTTGTTAGTCTAGTGCCCCTAAAAAAGTTAAGCCCTCCATATCCTGATTGGTACAAAGCTACTACCAGTTGTGCATATCATGGAGGTGGAATTGGACATGACACAGAAGGTTGTTTCGCCCTAAAAAGGAAGATACAACATTTTAAGAGATGTTGGGTGGTTGGACTTCTCTAAAATGATTGGCACTCCCAAAGTGGGTACCAACCCTCTTTCGGAACACTCAGGCAATGTTGCCCATATAATAGCTGAATATGGAAGTTCTCCTAGACAAGCTTCCACAATCAAGATGGACAAGTGTCAACTGTTCACGACCCTACACAAGAATGGACTCATAGTAACCAAAGATGTGACTAAGGCCAACAAGGGCAACAATTGGAAGAGGCACTGCCTTTATCATAAGACAGCTTATGGACACGATTTAGAAGAGTGTACAGAATTCCAAGAAGTAGTTCAAAAGCTGCTAGACTCCAAAAGGCTGGTGATCTCAGGATTAGAAGAACGTCATGAGATCTGCATGGCCTCCACGGACAGGACAAAAATGGCCCCCAGGCCTGGGGAACTAAAACCTTTAATTATCTAGTACACGGAGAAGCCAAAGGCCGACTCATTGATGCAAAAGATCAAAACTCTTACTATTTAGGAGCCGTCGCCTTTCCCATACAAGGATGATAAAGCAGTGCCGTGGGACTATCATTGCAAATCCGTTATCATAGGGCTCCCTTTAGAAGAAAAGAAAACAAGGAGTGGTTGTTCATACACACCGCCAGAAATCAACAAAACCGATAAGGGTAAAGCTGTGGAGCAAGATATTATCCCAAGATCAGTGCCAAGGGATAAGAACACCTCTATCTTGGAAGAAAAGGTAACAGAATTTCTGAAGCTAATTAAGCAAAGTGAGTACAACATCATTGACCAGTTGAGTCGACAGCCGGCTCGCATCTCACTATTATCTCTGCTCATGGATTCCACTCCACACCGAGAGACCCTTATGAAGGTCTTAAGCAAAGCTTATGTTCCTACGTCTATCTCCGTGGAAAATTTAGACAAAATCGAAAATAATATTGTGGCAAGCAACTTTCTCAGTTTCAGTGAAGAAGAGCTCCCTCAAGAAGGTTTTGGACATATCAAAGCTTTGCATATCTCTGTTAAGTGCAAAGACCACATCATCTCGCGTGTACTAATTGATAATGGGTCATCTCTGAATATTATGCCAGCACCCATTCTAAAGCAACTACCGGTGGATCCGTCTCACATCTGCCCCACTAACATGATTGTCAGGGCTTTCGATGGAGAAAAACGAGAAGTAGTAGAAACCCTAGATGTACCACTACAAATCAGTCCAACTATATCGCTCCTTACTATAGTTGCCTACTGGGAAGGCCATGGATTCATGCAGCAGGGGCAATCCCCTCAACCCTCTATCAGAAGGTTAAATTCATTGTAGACGGGCAACTCATATGTGTGTCCAGGGAAGAAGAAATCCTCGTCACCAAACCCCTCTCTGTCCCTTACATTGAAAGCAGTGAAGATATCCCTGAATGTTCCTTTCGCTCATTCGAAGTTGTCAATGCAACGTACCTCCCGAATCCTACAACTGATCAGGATATTAGGACACAACTACCAAAAGCATCAAGGATGGTAGCGTCAGTCATGCTGAAGCTGGGCCACAAAGTAAGAGAAGGCTTGGGCTTGCAGGGACAAGGGATCAAAGAACATGTTACCATTCGAAGCACAATTGGTAGATTTGGGCTAGGCTACAAGCCTACTAAAGGTGACAGGCAATTAGAGACTGCAAGAAAAAGGGATAGCCGACTGGCTAAACTAGAGAAAAGAACCTTCCAAGAGCAAAAGATGACTTTCCCATCACTCAGAGCTATATTCTGGAGTGCAGGGTTCATAAATCGAAGGGAAGAGATATAGGCCACTACAAAGGATGACAATGAAAAGTCGGAACTGGTTCGGGTATGCCAAGGAAATACGATACAACAATTGGATAACTGGAAAGGCTGACCTCCCTATCATGTAAATGGTTCAAGGAACCTGCTGGGGCATTTTCAGTGTTTTCTCTTTGTTGTTTTTTAATTTTGAATTTGCTGTAATCTTTATTTAAAAAATTTGGAACAAAATGAAACTTTTTTAAAGCATCCCCTTGCATTTCATGGCACGTGTATTATCATATATAGTTGAGTAAGTTAGACTTTTTCAAACAGGTACGATAAATTTAGAGATATGGTAAGGAAGGAAGAAACGAGGTGCTTAAGACTTGACCATAATCCAAACTGGGAACAATCAGTGTTTGAGATAAAGGAAGTTGGAACAGTAGAAGATCCCGAGCTACCAGAAGACATCAAGCTCCTGCTAGAAAAAGAAGACCAGACCACTATCCCTAGTGAAGACCCACTCACAGTCGTAAACTTCGGAACAACCGCTAAGCCAAAAGAATTGAGATTGGGGTCTTTAATCCCCAATAATGTCAAAGATCAGCTACTTGATCTTCTCAAGTCCTACATTGATGTGTTCGCCTGGTCCTACAAAGATATACCAGGATTAGATATAGATATAGTGCAACACCAGTTGCCCTTGAGACCTGAGTGTAAGCCTGTCCAGCAAAAGCTAAGGAGGATGAGACCGGAGATGATACTAAAGATCAAGGAAAAAGTCAAAAAGCAATGGGATGCAGGGTTCCTTAGTGTGGCCCACTATCCAGAATGGGTGGCCAATATCGTACCAGTTCCAAAGAAAGGGGGAAGGTCCATATGTGTGTAGACTATCGCGACCTCAATAGGGCTAGTCCTAAAGACAACTTCACATTACCTCACATTGACACTTTGGTAGACAACAGTGCAAGACATACTACATTTTCCTTCATGGATGGGTTCTCTGCCTATAACCAAATACGGATAGATCCTGAACACAAGGAAAAGACTACATTCATCACTGTATAGGGCACCTTTTGCTACAATGTCATGCCTTTCGGACTCAAAAATGCCGGGGCAACTTATCAAAGAGCCATGGTAACACTGTTCCATGACATGACGCACAAAGAGTAGAGGTCTATGTTAATGATATGATCGCCAAGTCGAAAGGAGACAAGGACCATGTGGAAGTGTTGCATAAGCTCTTCGACAGACCACGAAAATACCAATTGAAGTTAAATCCATCCAAATGTACCTTTGGGGCTACATCAGGCAAGCTATTGGGATTCATCGTCAGTCAACGGGGAATTGAGATTGATCCCGATAAAGTCCGGGCCATCCAAGATATGTCTGTGCCAAAAACTATCAAGGAAGTTAGAGGATTCCTCGGAAGACTCAACTACATCGCTCGGTTCATTTCATAACTCACTATGACTTGTGAACCAGTCTTCAAGGTGCTGCGCAAGAATAGTCCCAAATTGTGGAACAATGAATCTCAAGAGGCCTTTGATACAATTAAGCAGTATTTGATGAACCCTCCAATTTTGGTTCCCCCGATTTCCGATCAACCTCGATTCCAGACTTAACGATCCGAGACACCTCGATGGGTTGTGTACTGGGACAGCATGATGCCTCAGGGAAGAAAGAGCAAATTATTTACTATCTGAGCAATAAGTTTACACCCTGTGAGGAAAAGTACACTCCTCTAGAAAAGACTTGTTGTGCCCTCGCTTGGATAGCACGAAGATTAAGTGATGGTCCTAGAGAGCCTAGAGGGGGGTGAATAGTATCATGACCCAAGCAGCGTGGTGCTAGTGGGACGTTTCTTAGTGGCATGATTCAGGAATGTGTTTATGCTACGTAAAGGAGAGGGGTTAGTTGAAAGCATAGACGGTGTGCAGTGGAAGGTTCCAGGCAGTTCGTGGAGGAGAACGAATGGAACCCTTTCGGAGTCCAGACGTGCCGACCCGGTTGAATGTGGGGAGCACGTTGCTAGTCGAGGACTTGACGTTGAAGAAGGGATTTGGCCATCCTTACACAAACTGGTCGGGAACTGGAGCCGTTCTCCTGATGAGCCCAGTGGCAGGGCGAAACCAGTCTACGTGCGCTTCAACCCTCAAAGGCTAAACTTAGCGGACCGTGGATAGAGAAGCTAAGTGCCACAATGGGTTGAGAGGCGCAGGAAACCTGACCCCTTGACAAGTGGTATCAGAGCCGAGCACTCTCGCGAGTAGCGTGATCCCAAGGTGGGAGCTCACAGAGGTGAGTCGACAGGTAGTGTCTTGCACGCCTTGTGTCCATAGAGTTGGAGTATCCTAGTGTGTGATACAAAGTTGGGCAAGGGAGTACGAAGGAGCGTGTCGGAGTGATCTTGGAAGCCTCCTATCCTTTGGACATTGGGCGAGTGGGAGAGCATCTTGGTAAAGGTATTGCAACCTGCGGGGAAGCGATGTCCATCCTGTTGACATTGGGCGAGTGGGAGGGCATCGAGGAAAAGATGTCATCGCCTGCGGGGAAGCGATGTCGACAAACGCAATGAGGACGTTACGAGGATTGGGTGGAGGAGAATGTCATGACCCGAGCAGCGTGGTGCTGGTGAGACGTTTCTCAGTGGCACGATTCAAGAATGTGTTCGTGCTACGTAAAGGAGAGGGATTGGTTGAAAGTGTAGATAGTGCGCAGCAGAAGGTTCCGGGCAGTTCGTGGAGGAGAACGGATGGAACCCCTTCGGAGTTCAGACGTGCCGACCCGGTTGAATGCGGGGAGCACGTCGCTAGTCGAGGACTTGACCTTAAAGAAGGGATTTGGCCATCCTTACACAAACTGGTCAGGAACTGGAGCCGTTCTCCTGATGAGCCCAGTGGTAGGGCGAAACCAGTCTACGTGCGCTTCAACCCTCAAAGGCTAAACTTATCGGACCGTGGATAGAGAAGCTAAGTGCCGCAATGGGTTAAGAGGCGTAGGAAACCTGACCCCGTGACAATAGGCTCTTTTAAATTTTCTTCGAACTCAATGGCATCGCACTCAATCTAATTAAAATGATATAATCAAATGCGGAAGATAACCAGATTAGTGAAGTATTTTGTTTTATTATCTGTTGATAATTATAACAAAATGAACAGCGTTTCCAGCTGATTACAACAGCGCTCCTTTTTTTTACCGTCACACACACACTGGCTAATTAATATCCTCTGGCTCTTGTACATGTACACGCACATAAACTCTATTTCTCAGTTAACACACTTGTACGCGCACGCATATATAAAAATATACAAGGTTTAGTATTTATAGACAATCCCTGGAGACAATCTTAGAACTGCATTTTCCGAGCAGTGTGTAACATTGAAGGTTTTCTCGAAAACTGCTTCTACTTTAACTGCTGCGGATGGGGGGGCTCAAGATATTGGAATCATAAGTGTATTGAATTTCATCGCTTGATTCCAATTGCAATTAAAGCTTTGTCCACATCTTTGTGTGTTCCACGGGTAAGACAATTTAGATCTTCAACAAGTTTGTCTTTCATCGGGATGCAGCGAGCTGATGTCTTGAATGCGGCTTAAATAGAATGAAGCAGCATCTTCTTTGTCTGTGATAAGGTTCCTTACTCCGTGTTAAGAAAGCTCGAATCCTTACTCCGTGTTAGTGTCTACTTACTCCATGTGAGTTTAGTATTAGAATCCTTATTCCGTGGTAGCACTTTCTTACTCTATATGAACAAGAGGCTCGGAGTGCTTACTCCGCATCAGTGCTTCCTTACTCCGCTTGAGTTCCTTACTCCGTATCAGGAATAAGTGACAGACTCCTTACTCCGTATCAGGAAGTCCTTACTCCGCTTGAGTGTAGGTCCGGATTCCTTAGTTCGCATCTGCATGTCCTTACTCCGCATAAGTCTTCCTTACTCCGCTTGAATGAGAGACTCGGCCTCCTTGGTCCATATCTACTTTTCCTTAGTCCGTCAGAGTGGAAAACTTAGATTCTTTCTCCGCAATAAATCTTTCTTACTCCGTACGAGATGTAGACTCGGAATCTTCATTCTGTAACTTTTGACTTAGTTCAATTGAGAGATGAACTTGAATTCCTTAGTCATTTTATCAACTTTCTTAGTCCGCACGAAGGGTCCTTACTCCGTATGAAGACTTGGTTATGTACCAAGTGATTTTGATGACACTCACGATGATCCGGATTAGGATTATGTATCCTGTCCTTTGCTTTGCTCTTTGAGTGTCAATCTCGTTTAGGGTTTTATCTTCTACAATAACTTAGGGTAAATATAAAACATCTCAACTCAAATTACACAGGGTTTCATCCACATAATCTAAATTCTAGGTTTGATCCAACATTAAGGCAATATACACTCTACCATATCACATGGCTCATCTCTAGACATGACCCACTCAAATAGCTATTGGAAAAGCCATCCATGACAGGAAGAATTGCTAAATGGCAGCTACTCTTAGCAGAATATGACATTGTCTATGTGCCTCAAAGGCCATCAAAGGAAGTGTCATAGCTAATTATCTAGCGGATCGAGCCTTGGAAGAGTATGAGCCAGCAATATCTGATTTTCCAGATGAATTCATCAACACCATCCAAGAAAATGAAGAGTCAGACACATGGACCTTATGGTTTGATGGAGCATCAAGCTTATCTGGTCATGGCATCGAGGCAGTCCTAATTTCCCCATCCGGCATACATTTTCCGATGGCCACCAAGTTGACATTCCCTTGCACAAACAACATAGCAGAATATGAAGCTTGTGTAATGGGCCTCCAAGAGGCATTGAGTAAAGGAATTAGAAAATTACAAGTGTTCGGGGATTTAGCTCTAGTTATTTATCAAGTTAGAAAAGAATGGGAAACTCGAAATCACAAGTTGATTCCTTACCGACAAATGATTTGTGAAATGGCTAACCTATTCGATGAAATCACATTTGAACACATGTCAAGAGAGCATAATCGAATTCACGATGCTTTAGCAACTCTAGTCTCCCTCCTTCGATTGGACACATGCTTCGAAATACCATGCTTTGACATCAATGTGAACAAGGAACCCATTTACAACATGGTAACCAATGTTGGTACCGACAACAAGCCTTGGTATCAAGATATCAAACAGTACCTGTCCCAGCACTCATATCCAGTAGCGGCCTCAGAAGCAGAAAAAAGAAACATCCGACGAGCAAGCATTAATTACTTCCTTGACGGTTCAATCCTATACATATGCAACCATAACCAAGTTGTACTGCAGTGCTTAGACAAAGATGAAGCAGCTTGGGTCACCAATGAGGATCACAACGGCGACTGCGGATCTCACGCAAATAGGCATACACTAACAAGGTAGATCATGAGGATGGGCTACTATTGGGTTACTATGGAAAAGGACTGCATCGAGCATGTACATAAATGCCTTAAATGCCAGATTTATGGGGATCACATTCAAGCACCCCCATCTAAGCTACACGTGCTTAGATCTCCGTGGCCATTTGCATTATGGGGCATGGCGTCATTAGGCCCATATTCCCAAAAGCCTCTAATGGACATTGATTTACTCTTGTAGCCATCGACTATTTCACTAAGTGGGTCGAAGCAGCCTCCTACGTCCAAGTCACTCAGTCAATAATCACTAAGTTTGTCCGCAACAACATCGTGTGCCATTATGGGCTCCCAGAGCACATTATAACAGATAATGCTGTCAATCTAAATAGCCAGATGATGGACAATTTGTGTGAATAGTTCAAAATCCGACATCGTAACTCAATATCGTACCGTCATCAAATGAACGGAGCGGTAGAAGCAGCAAACAAGAACATCAAGAACATTATCCGGAAAATGACTGAAACGTACAAAGATTGGAGCGAGAAACTCCCATATATATTACATGCCTATAGAACCACAGTCTGGACTTCAACTGGGGCAACGCCATTTTCCTTAGTATATGGCATGGAGGTTGTTTTACCCGTGGAGGTAGAAATCCCATCTTTGAGGGTGCTCATGGATACCAAGCTAGATGAAGCCGAATGGGTTAAGAATCATTTCGAATAGTTGAACCTGATTGACGAGAAGTGATTCACAGCAGTTTGCCGAGGTCAGCTTTATCAAAAGAGAATGATGGCTAGCTTCAACAAAAAGGTGTACGACCGAGGGCATTTCGAGAAGGAGACCTGGTCCTAAAAAAGATACTACCAATACAGCATGATCACAGAGGCAAATGGACTCCAAACTATGAGGCGGCGTATGTTGTAAAACGAGCATTCTCGGGTGGTGCACTCATCCTCACCAAAATGGATGGAGATGAACTCCCGAACCCTGTAAACAGTGATGTTGTAAAGAAACTTTTTGTTTAATTTTTGTTCTTGTACCAAAGTGGATTTGAAATTGTCATTTATTGAAAGAATTCTCCATGTTTTTGAACCTTTTCTCTATCCTTATTTACCATTTAGGGAGCCTTTCCCTGAGTAAAAGCAAAAAAGGAAAGCACCAAAGGGCCAAAAAAAAAAGCCTTCTTATCTTGCAAAAGAATTCCAAACGGTCGTTCACCATTTTCGCTAAATCAAAACCAGCTTACCCGAGTGAGTCTAAATCTCACACTCATCACCTCCTTCATATAAATGGCAACAAAATCTCATTTTGGTACAAAGAAGAGAAAGTCAAAACTAAGGAGCGGACTTGGTGAAAACCCGAAAGGGCACTAAGGGTAAAATACAAAGCTCTGTGAAAAAAGAGAAGGATTAAAGGCAGACTTAGTGAAAACCCGAAAGGGTACTAAGGGTAAAATACAAAGCCAAACAAAGGGACCAGGATCCAAAGTCACCTGAAGCAGTCTGATAAAATCTCAAGCATCTCAGAGGGATTGATCAGTTACTCCACATCAGAGGCTGGCCTGCGAATAAAAGAATTGGTCAAGTTTTGAGCATACTTTGATCAACTTTGTAAACCAATATCTTAAAAAGCTGTCATTCTGTACCATAAAAGGAAGACTTGTTAAACTCTTATGATAATACATAAGTCATGTTATGTGCAATGATGTAGTTTTATCAAAACTCTTTATCATTTTTCAAAATTCTTTTTCAAAAATTCCCCCAAGCAGAGTTTTCTTGAACATTCATGCAAGAGGGTATAAGCATGTTGAAATGATGGAGCCCAGATCTCTTGCACCAAAGAGAGAACAAAAAGCATAAGTCATTCACTGGCCCCATTCCCCGGTGGAGGAGAAAGATTTTCAAACTTAATCATAAACTCATATGCATTCATGCATCATTCTCACAAGGATTAACATTTTTATGCATCATTAGCATGTTTGCTCTTCTCACAGGATTGCTTACACCCCAGGATGGCATCTCATGATCCACCAACAGTTAAGCTTCAAAAACTGTCTCTAAAGATAGACGAGGACTCACCCTCGACAAATGGAATTCCCTTCCAGAATCAAAGAACTTAAACCTAGCTGACCTAAATCGTAAGCCCAAACATGACTCTTAAGTGGTAACCTCGTAGAGTGATCTCTTAGAGTGAACTCGTAGAGGGAGCCATGATAGAGTCACTTATTCAAAGCCCAAGATGTTGTCCCACTACCATTTGGCCCAAGAAGCCACCCTCATAGCCCAATAAGCTATCCAGCCCAAGAAGCCACCTTCATGGCCCAAGAAGCTATTCGGCCCACAAAGCCACCCTCATAGCCCAAGAAGCTATCTGACCCAAGATGTCACTTTCAAGAAGCTATCCGGCCCAAGAAGCCATCCTTACAGCCCGAGATGTTGATCGACCCAACATGTCGTATTTGGCCCAAGAAGCCATTCCTCTAGCCCTAGTGCTATCTGACCCAAGATGTCATTCTAATGACCCAAGATGTCCTCGCAACCCAAGATGTTGTTTTCTTCCTATAACTCTAGAAGCTGACCCTTTTGACCCAAGATGTTATTTTACCACCCTAAACCAAAGATGTCACAGCAATCAACTCTTATGAAAAAGGACCAAGGAGATCTAACCATTCAAAATGGGTATTTGGTTATCTTTGTACATCATTTGTACACAAACAATGCACAAAGAGGGGCAGCTGTTGAACCCCATTTTGACCAAGTTAAATCACAATCATACTCGGCGAAAGACTACAAGACAAAGGACCACTTTGGGAAACCTTTAAATGCCCCAAGGCAAGCACAAGTGATAGAGGATGAAATTTGGAGAACAATGCACTTGACCACACTTGATTCCGAGAAGAAATGAAGAAATTATGACGAAAGTACCAAGTTTTGTATGAAGTCGAATTGGATAGCCGGTGTGCAGCCTGCTATGTTGCCGATAACTTCCACGATACTTGTCGTAATCCAACAAAGTCAATTGAGTTGAGTAGATAACATCTTTATCTGTCATTTACAATTTGTTTGAGATTATTCCGAGCTATATTCAATTAATTATGATTTTTCGAAGTTGGCAACCAAATCTGGTACAAATTTGGGAGAGATAGCCGGTGCGCAGCGTACTATTTTGCTAATAACTTCCTCAATACTAGTTGGAATTGAACAAAGTCACTTGAATTGGTTAGATAATATCTTTATCTATCATTTACAACTGGTTTGAGAGTATTTCATCCTGTATTCAATTAGTTATGATTTTTTGAAGTTGGTGATCAAGTTTGGGTGGAACAGCCGGTATGCAGCATACTATTTTGCCAATAACTCCCTCAATACTAGTTGTAATTGAACAAAGTCACTTTCGTTGGTTAGATAACATATTTTTCTATCATTTCCAACTGGTTTGAGATTATTCCGGGTTATATTCAATTAGTTATGATTTTTCAAAGTTGGTGATCAAGTTTGGGTGGAATAGCCAGTATGCAGCGCACTATTTTGCCAATAACTTCCTCAAAACTTGTTGGAATCAAACAACGTCAATTTCATTGGTTATATAATATCCTTATCTATCATATCCAACTGGTTTTAAGATGATCCAAGTTCTTTGCAATTAACTATGAATTTTTGAATCTGATGGGCAAAATGCTCCCACTGTTATGTACGTCTGTGCGGTTTCTCCAAATTTTCTCCTAAGTGGATGATCCTTTTTGAGTGATTCCAATTTCTGGAGATAGATGATAGAATTTCAAGAAAAACAAGACCAATTTGGCCCTAATCCAAGCTCTGTGGAGAAAGTTCTGAATTTTTGAAGTTACTCCAAAAATCTGCCTTATTTTCCATAAATTTTGGTTCTTCATATGCATGTTTGTCCCACATTAGCAGTTTTGCTTCTCCTTCGCCCATTATATATACAAAGACACTCTCCTCACATAGCAAGTGAGAATAAGAGAAGCCTAAAGAAGCCCAAGTAGAGGCGCCATGTGGCAACCAAGCCCACACACGAAAATTTTTGGGGAAACCCAAATTCGGCGGCCAAACTTGGTCAAATCCGGGCTAAGCCCGTTGATGCGAACTAAGCCCAAATCCGGTGGTCAAACTTGGTCAAATCCGGGCTAAGCCCGTTGATGCGATCAAACTTGGTCAAATCCGGGCATGCCCGTTGATGCGGACTAAGCCCAAATCCGGTGGTCAAACTTGGTCAAATCCGAGCTAAGCCCAAATCTGGCAGTCAAACTTGGTCAAATCAGAGCTAAGCCCGTTGATGCGAACTAAGCCCAAATCCGGTGGTCAGACTTAGTCAAAGCCAAGCTAAACACGTTAATGCAAACTAAGTTCAAATCCGGTGGTCAAACTTCGTTGCTAAGCCCGGTTATGCGGAATAAGGACCTGTTAATGCGGAATAAGCCCATTGATGCGGAATAAGCCCAAATTCGGTGGTCAAACTTGGTCAAATCCGAGCTAAGCCCATTGATGCGGAATAAGGACCCATTGATGCGGAATAAGGACCTGTTAATGCGGAATAAAGACCCATTGACGCAAAATAAGGCCACTGATCCGGAATAAGCCCATATCCAGAGGTCAAACCTGGTCAATAATTCGGAATAAGCCTAGATCCAGAGGTCAAACTTGGTCAATGAGTCAGAATAACTCCAAAGACAACTCCTCCATTAGTCTAGGAGTGACTCCAAAGCACCGGGACTCTGAAAAATCCAGAAAATCTTTTTGTCTCAGAACTCCCTTTTTCAAGCATGGGAATTGAGGAGTCTCTTAATATTAGATTTAAATGTCTCGGAACTCCATTTTTGAGCATAGGGATGGGAGACCTTTGTAATTAAATGTTATTTTCTCGGGATATCACAATTGACCCTAAAGACTGCATAACTATTAATTCCCAACAGCTCCAATACACCCGAAAGTGCATTCAGCCCTTATTTGCCAAAGCGTCCAGATACAGTGGAATTTTAAAATAAATCCCACGCGATTTATTTATTTTCAAATGTAGGAACGAGGAGCCATAATGAGGTTCTTGGGATATCGTATTTGACTTATTGGAATTGTAAAGGGAGCAATTAATGCCTAGCCAACGAATACTCCTCCACACGCCTATAAATATGCTATCCCATGAGGCAGACAAAGGATAGGCATGAATTATCACGTATTAGAGCAGATTATTTAGAGAGAAGAATTTTTGGCTGCATTTCTTAGAGATAAAACATCAGAGAGGATTTTTACCAAAGGAAAAAAGAGAGCTTGCTAGATGGGATTGTGAGAGAGAAAATCAGAGAGAAAATTCTTAGAATTTCTAAAGGCGGAAACATTTCATTTTGGGAGAAAAGCACCCGAATATCTCCTATTTTTGGTGGAAAGAGTTAAGGCTGAAGGAAATACACCGAATCAAGGAGGAAGATTTATTTTACTAATCATTGTGTTTTCAGGGATCACTAGGAGGAAAGAGGAACCAACGTCTGCATCATCTTAATTTCTCCAGGTTTCCTACTTTACTTTTGTTTATTTATTAAACTGTTCTTTTTCTAAATTCTTTCTTTGTGTTGTTTTCAAACATAAAACCCAAAAACTTCTCTATTTTCTTTTTTCATATTTATCATAGTTTAAAAAACGAAAATACAAAAAACAAACATCTTGCATCTCTTTTTCTCTTTTATTGTTTTCAAAAAATAATAAAATGTAAAAACATAAAAACTTAAATCTTTTCTAGAAAATTTAAACAAGGCCTGGGCGGTCATGAGGGTTGAGCCCTAGATGCTCATATCCTAGTCTGCCTAGGCCCATATTAATTGTGACAGTATTTCCATTTGAATTCAAATTATTTTTATTTTCTTTTCTAAAAAAAGAAAGTTCCCTTTTGTTTTCCTAAAAAAAAATGTAATACTGTCACAAAGGCCTAGATCCCACATTCTTTTTCTAAAATTAGAATATCCCCTTTTTTTAATTTTATTAAAATCTCTTTTGTTGTTTTAAGACCTAGATCCTAAAATCTTTCTTTTCTTAAAATTAAAAATACAAAAAAACTTTTTTTTGAATAAATGATAAAGCAACCAAACACCCATAGATCAAGACTAGGTACCAATAATGGGCGTTGTGGGGGTGCAAGAATTCTTCTTCCTTCCCCACACGTAACCGACTTCCGAACCTTAAATCTTTGAACCGTAGACCTTTTTTTTCTAGGTGCCCAATCACACCTCTAATTTGTTTGGTGGCGACTCTGTGTTTTTCTTTTCTTTAATGGTTTGTGCGAGCCTTGTGCAGGGATGACTCTAGGATCAATTAAATGAACTAGCATGGAGTCCTTTCACAAAAGCCAACAACGAGCCCGGTCAAAAATGAGTGATGACATTGGCGACGCCTACTCTAACACTGTCTGAGCCTATGGAAGTAGTTCTATATGAGTTCAAAGACGTTATGCCTTCGGAGTTACCAAAGCAGCTACCGCCAAAGTGAGATGTGGATCACCACATTGAGTTGGAGCCAAGCACGAAGCCGCTAGCCATGTCGCCTTACCGCATGACACTCTCAGAGTTGGTAGAATTGCAGAAACGACTCCAAGACTTGATCAAGTCGGGCTATATCCGACCATCGAAAGCACTTTTTGGCGCCCTGGTGCTATTCCAGAAGAATAAGGATGGCGGATTAAAAATGTGCATCGATTATTGGGCATTGAACAAGATCACTATCAAAAACAAATACCCAATACCTTATACCTTTGACAGCAAACCTGCTCGACCAACTCGGGAAGGCGATATATTTTACCATGTTGGAACTCCAATCGGGCTACTATCGCCGAAGGTGATGGGCTAAAGACAACGTGCGTGATGAGATATGGAGCGTTCGAATTCTTAGTCATGCCCTTTGGCCTCACCAATGCACCGGCCACTTTCTGTACATTAATGAATAAGATATTTTATCCATTCCTTGACAAATTTGTTGTTATTTACTTGGATGATATTGTCACCACCGGATTTCGTCTGGGCCGCAACCGAATGATGAAATATACAGAGCCACCACTAACTATTTTTGGGGTGCAGTTGGTCACCTAAAATGTGGGTGGTCTACGTTACCAGATAAAGGTTTGGGGGTTGATTACGTGTAAGGAAGAATTAGCACTCCTACAATGCCCTTTCGGTATCTATCTTAAAATGATGAAGTTTCTATTTGTTTTTACTATTTTGACTGGGTTAAGGCACTACTATTTTCCTAAAAAGTCAATGCTATTTGTCAAAGTTATGATTAAATTTGATTTACCCTAAATGTCTAAATGAAATCCTAAAGGTTTTGTTTCGTTTTTTTTATTGTTTGAAGTGGAAAACGAAATCCTAAGATTTTGTTTGTTTGTTTTTTATTTTTTTATTTAGTGTTTTTTTTTGTCTTTGTTTTTTTCTTAAAGAAAACATTTTGTTTTAGCTTTTTTTGTTGTGAAAATAAGAAAAATCAGTAATGAACACAAATAAATAAATAACTAAAGATGTTTTTTTTAGTATTTTATAAATATGATATTTTGGAGAAAACCCCTTTTTTTTGTTCTTTCAAGAGTAAATACGTATTAAAATAAACATGATGTGTGTGCTTGTGATATCCACAAATAGAAATTCACTTCTTCTCTTTTTTTTACTCTCTTTTTTTTCATATCTCTCTTTTTCTTTTGTTTACTATATTTTACATATAACAACACACAACACATACAACAACATAAAAAAATACTGAGGATTACATTAAGTTATATATAAATAAACTAAATATGTAATAAATAAACAAATATAGATTAACTAAAAAGTAAACCGACTTTGGTCTGGATAGGACTTCAACACCGGCCTTCCATTTGAGCTATCCTGTCCGTGCTGATAGTCTCTTGATCAAAAAAATATTCACCAAACCTAGTAGTGCAAATTTCGAAAATCAGTAAGGGTTTAGTTTGGAGATTACAGTGGTATGTTGGAGTAGAGAGAAAACAAAAAGGAATTGTTTTGCTGAGTTTTGGGCAAAAAACGTGGGAGAGAGGGAGGATGTCTCTTTTTTGTATTGATGGAGAGAATGGAGAGAGTGGGACGCAGTATTTGGAGAATGGTATAAATTCGTATGGGCTTAATTTGGGTGTTCTTCTCTTTATTTTTTTTGGGATCAGGAAGCTAGGTGTGAGAGTTGGGAAAATGGCAGAATAGCAGGACTGTTTTTGTTTTGTTTTTTTATTTTTGGCAAAACCTCCTCAAATCTTTCTTTTCTCTCTCCTTTTTTCTTTCTCTTCTCCCTCTTTTTTTTTTACTCTTGGCTATCACATATTACAACTTTAATACAATAGATAAAATAATGACAAAACAATGAAAACAATAAACGAGACAATTAAACAAAAGTAACAGCAAGAAAAAATAAATCACAACACAAGCAATAAGGATAACAATATATATAATAATAAAGCCGACTTTGACTTGGGCTTAGGCGATGCTATGATTCTTCTTGACTTCGATGGCGGCAACATTGGCTCGAACTGCAAATAAGTCTTAGAGGGTGAGACTTCAAAAGCTGGTCAGTTGGAATTGGGCCGGAGATTGGGTGTTGCGGACCAGAATAGGAAATGAACCTATTTCTCTTTTTTGTTTTTTTGTTTTTTTTGCTTTTTTTTTGCTTTTGCTTGCACAAGTCGCTGGAAATATAATGAAGAAAATTCATGGGATTTGGAAGAAGAAGAAAGGAAAGAATAAAGTCTGAATATTTTGAACAAGAAAAATAAAAAAAGAATGGCGAGAATAATGGGAGAGATAAACTGGGCATAAGAGAGAGTGTGTGGTGACAGTTCTTTATGTTTTTCTATTCGTCTGGGCGTTCTCGCCCCTTCTTTTTTTCTTTCTCCCTCCTTTTCTTATGTGTGGAGAGAACCTCTTTTTATGGGATGGCAAACTTTGGCTGGACCATCATTATTGTGCATTTATTTCTAGCTTTTGTCTGGTGGGTGGATGACCTGCGCACAAAATAAGGCAACTTGTGATTGCTTTTTTATTTTTTTTGTGAGCACATGTGTTTGACAGGCGTTAAAAAGCATCTCTGACAATGACCAGGTAATAAAAATGTGTCCTGTGAACAAACAATGAGAGAGCTCGCGCATATAAGGCCAAACAGTGAAGGTCAAAGGTCGGCAGAGTCGAAGGTCAACGATCAATGGGTTGGAAGTTGAGGGTCAAAGGTCAACGGTCAACGAGTCAGAGGGTTGAAGGTAAAGGGGTCATAGGTCAAGCGTCGAAGGGTCGAAGGTCAAGAGTCAAAGCTCCACAGGTTGAAGGGTCATAGGTCAAGAGTCGAAGATCCGCGGGTTGAAGGGTCGTAGGTCAAGGGTCGAACTTAAGGGTCGTAGGTCAAGGGTCGAAGTTAAGAGTCGAATGTCAATTCTCGAAGACTCGAAGGCTTCCTCGATCGAAGACTCAAAGGCTTCGGGGCTTCGAGTCTTCAAGGTTAGTTTTTTTTTTTTGCATGGTCACATTTTCAGGCCGTTTGACCAGGGGCATTGACCGTCTTTCGGCAAGTTTGACTTTTTCCGACGAGAATTGTTTTGCCCGTAACTCATTCATTTTAAGTTGGAATTGAGCATGGTCAAGTGTGTTAGTCTTCAAATTTCATTCTCTATCACCTAGTGTTGGCCTTAGGGCACGTAAGTGACTTATAGTAGAGGTTCTCAATTTTGGGCTTCTCTAGACCTGTTCACAAGAAATGGCATGGGCAGATAAATATTTAAAATAGGGTTAGTATGTCTAACCCGGACAAAATGGGGTCCAACAGCTGCCCCTCTTTGTGCATTCTTTGTATACAAAAAGTGGACAAAGATAAAAGGGACTCATTTTGGACGGGTTGAAGCACGTACCTGACTTACCTGCTACTAAGGTTGGGTTGGAACATTTGGATGGCAGGAAGAGAAATCCTGGCTACCTTGGGGAAAAAGAAAATCTGAGTGCCTAGGATGGAAAGAAGGTAGCTATTTTTAGTATGTTCAGGAAGAAGCTAGACACACAAATCTAAAAAGAAACGAGCTAAAACCAGTTTGTTCATAAAAGAAGCTCAAACAAAAGAAACTTGGACCGCCCCAAGAAAACTGAAAAAAAAGAAATTAGCTAATTCTAGTATGTGTAGGAAGAAGCTAGACACACAAAACTGAAAAGAAATGAGCCAAAACCAGTTTATTTAGGAAGAAGCTCAAACAAAAGAAACCTGGACCGCCCTAGGAAAACTGAAAAGAAAGAAATTAGCTAATTCCAATTTGTTCATGAAGAAGCTAGACACACAAAACTGAAAAGAAATGAGCTAAAACCAGTTTATTTAGGAAGATGCTCAAACAAAAGAAACCCGGACCGCCCTGGGAAAACTGAAAAGAAAGAAATTAGCTAATTCCAATTTGTTCATGAAGAAGCTAAACACACAAAACTAAAAAGAAATCAGCTAAAACTAGTTTGTTCAGAAAGAAGCTCAAACAAAAGAAACTCGGACAGCCCTAGGAAAACCGAAAAGAAAGAAATTAGCTAATTCTAGTCTGTTCAAGAAGAAGCTAGACACAAAAAAAGAAACGAGCTAAAAGCAATTTGTTCAGGAAGAAGCGTAAACAAAAGAAACCCGGACCGCCCTGGGAAACTGAAAAGAAAGAAAGTAGCTAATTCCAGTCTGTTCGGGAAGAAGCTAGACACACAAAATCGAAAAGAAACGAGTTAAAACTAGTTTGTTCAGGAAGAAGCTCAAACAAAAAAACCCGGACCACCCCGGGAAAACTGAAAAGAAAGGAATTAGCTAATTCCAATCTGTTCAAGAAGAAGCTAGACACACAAACCCAAACCACCCTGGGAAAACTGAAAAGAAATAGCTGAAACCAGTATATTTAGAAAAAAGCTCAACCAAAGGAAACCCGGACCACCCCAAGTTTGATGTTATATGATGATGTATGATGATGCATGATAATGCATGATAATGCATGTTGCTATAATGATTGGTTGATGCTTGTATGAAGGGTGCATGCATGCATAATATAAGGAGATATATCATCTGATGCGTGAATGAATGCATGGTTATGTAATGATATATGATGCTTGCATGATTTGTTAAGGGAGCTTAACCCATTGGTGGTGCTGGGATACTTTTCATACAAGGAAAATGATCCAATAACCATCTTGAAGTTTGGCCTGCTTGGAAAACTGGCTCGATTTTTGGAGGCAACATTCTTTTGGGGCATATTCTTCTGGGGAACTCTACTCGATTTCTAGCCGGACCAAGGTGCCGAATGATATTCTGAGGAACCCTACTAGGGAATCGGATTTTTATTTAAACAAACACACATAAAATTTTGAATTGAAATAAAGCTTTGATAAAAATGATTTTTTTTTTAGAGTATGCAACGTACAGTCACAACTTGTTGTCCTCTTCTGTTAGTGGTACTAGTGTTTGAGGTATCTTGGTATAGCTTTTAACTTGGCCTTGCAATTGTATTTGAGGGTAGGAGACCTCAGGTGACTGAATTGAATGGGAATTTTGACGGTCTGAGTCGGTGCTCGGGGCTAGGTTGAAGATGTTATCTGCTTGTTTGCTTTTGAGGTTCAGGGACTTATTAAAGCTTCTTCTTGTTGGTTGATTTGAAAGGATTTGTTGAACTTGGTATTAGGGTGCTTGAGTGTGTCAGTCTTGAGGCTCGATGTTGGCCACTCTCGGGCCTTGAGTGCTTGACCTTCCTTTTGTGGCTTTGACTTTTGCTCTTAGTGCCCTTTTCGGGTTTTCACTAACCTGGCTTGTTTTCTGCTTGTTGTTCCTTCTACCTTGTAGGTGGCTTTGTATTTTACCCTTGATGCCCTTGCGGGTTATCATCAAGTCCGCCTTGCATCCTTGATCTCTGTAACGTTGTTCTGAATTGATCATATGAGAAATAACTTTGATCATTTAATCTGAGAGGACTTTCTTTAGACTGTAACGTAGGCTTGGTTACTGGGTTTATCAAGAAAGGGATATAACAGGCTCAAACCTATTCTAGGTTGGTCATGATCTATAGTTCAAACTGGACTCACTTTTTTTGTTTGTCAAAAAATTGCCCCAGTGTGGGCATTATTGTCGATCAAATGATTTTTCCTACCATTGCCCCCAGTATCAGGGGATTTCACAAAATTGTCCCAACATGAGATTGCGATATTCTAAATATTTCTTTTTGCCTTCATTCTTTTTTTTATTTTTATTTTTACTCAATAATTGCCCATGTGTGGAATCTTAACATTCAAAACTGACCCCAATGTGGGGTTAACTATGGATCAGGTTATATATACAAGAAGAGTTTTAGTCGGGTTCAAAAGAGCTAGCAAGCGTAGTATCACGAGGTAGTGAAAGATGGTCTCTCTTCATTTTAAACAATCAAAATCTTTCTCAAAGTGTACAAGAAGGAACTTTCAATAATAAAAGAAACTTTGTCATGCCCCAGTTTGACATAGAGACAGTTTCGTTGTCTTTCATGCTGACATGCTCTTCTGATCTGCTTGGAGTTTGCAGTGGAACCGAAATGGCTTAGGTTTCCTTGGCTTGATATGCCCCGGGTTGGACTTACTACCTTTGATAAAAGAGTAAACAAGTAGTGACAAACATTGTATACAAAAAATTGTAGGTAGAAAATGGGGATGATTGTTCTTATGAACACACACAAAAACAATAGATAATTGCAACGACCTGGTGGTTGGACGACTTGCGCACAAAATAAGACAGCTTGTGATTGCTTTTTCATTTTTTTTGTGAGCACATGCGTCTGATAGGCGTTGAAAAGCATCTCTGGAAATGACCAGGTAATAAAAACGCGTCTCGTGAACAAACAGTGAGAAAGCTCGCGCATATAAGGCCAAACAACGAAGGTCAAAGGTCGGTAGAGCCGAAGTGTCGGCAGGGTCGAAAGTCAATAGTCAATGGGTCAAAGGTCAATAGTCAAAGGTCAAGGGGTCGGAGGTCAAAGGTTGAAGGGTCAAAAGTCAAGGGTCGAAGGATCGAAGGTCAAGGGTTGAAGGGTCGAAGGTTCGCGGACTGAAGGGTCGAAGGTTTCGGGCCGTTTGACCAAGGGCATTAATCGTCTTTCGATAAGTTTGACTTTTTCCGACGAGAATTGTTTTCATCATAACTTTTTCGTTTTAAGTCGGAATTGAGCTCGGTCAAGTGCGTTAGTCTCCAAATTTTATTTTTTATTACTTCGTGTTAGCCTTGGGGCACTTTAGTGACTTATAGCAGAGGTTCTCAATTTTGAGCTTCTTTGTACTTATTCACAAGATATGGCATGAGTAGATAAATATTTAAAATAAGGTTGGTATATTCAACTCGGACAAAATGAAGTCCAACAGATATTGTGGTGTACAACAAAACATTGGATGAACATGTTGCACACCTCAAACAAGTCTTTCAAGTACTCCAGAAAAATGACTTATACGTCAAAAAAAAAGTGCTCATTTGCTAAGCAGGAGGTGGACTTTCTTGGACATCGAATCAAAGATGAGAAGCTAATGATGGATTCATCCAGCAAAGGTGGAGGCCATCCAAAAGTAAGAGCCACCAACAAAAGTAACAGAACTATAATTGTTCCTGAGACTCATAAACTACTATCGTCAGTTTATTAAGTGCTACTTTACCATTGCAACATCCTTAACTGACTTACTAAAAAAGAACCATCATTAACATTAGACAAACGAGTGTCAAACCTCCTTTGAGCAATTGAAGCAAACAATCTTAAAAGAACTTATTGTGATATTATTTAATTATAACAAAGCCTTTGAAATTCACTTCGTGAATCAAATACCGCTCAAATTAGCTCATCATAAGCCTAATTCCATGAAGCTATCAACTTTGTGCCTTTAATAAATATGACAATAACAATAATAAAATAACCTAGCTGAAGTAAAAATAAGCTGAAGCTGCTCCCTACTACCCAAACCTAAAATAAAAACCAAGCTCTTTTTTTCTTTGTTTTACTTTATCATTTTTTTTCTCTTCATATATACTTAGAGCTAGTGTCGCTCAGGTTGAAAAAGCCCCAAAGTCGAGTTTTTGTGGGTTTCATGAACCCTGCCTCGCCTAACAAGAAACAAGACGCAAAGCCTGTGCCCGCCTGAATTTTGCGCCCAGGCAGGCTTCAATAACTATGCATTCACCGCATAACCTTTTATTTATTTAGTTTTACCATAACCACCGTACCATAATCACACGTGACAACAAAACTCAAATGTGTTAGCGAGATAAACACATACATTGAAGAAAAACAGCTTTCATGGTAAGTATAAAGGGCTAACTGATTGTGAAAAAAAATTGAACATCAAAGCCAATACTTCCCTCACATCCTCTACATCTCTTCCCACAAGGATTAGGTATTAGATGCCCATGGAGGCCAAAACATATTCAATCTCTTTACGTGGGAAGGTAAAAGAAGAAGCTCGCATAGATAGAATTCATAGCATTGAGAGGTGCCAACTTTTTCGCATTCCCTTGATGCTCAGCATCTCTCTGCGACGGAACATCAGCACCAGCAATTTTCAGCATAATGAGGAACCTTGCCAACATGAAATAACAAGAAATTAGCAAATGATGCCGAGAAGAAACCGCAAAGCACACATTTCATGTATAATTGTATAAAAGCTTTCCAGTACATTTGATGCAACGAAAACAAAATGAATTATATACAAGCTTGGCTCACACATGGAGAGACGCCATATGAGTTGTTATATTATACTAAGAACATGCGTTGCACAGAAATTTGTGTCTACACATGACAAATTATGGACGGCTGGACATGTTACTGCTTTTTATTTAAAGTATAGCAGACAAATTATGCAAACAATTATTTGCAAATGGGTAGCAGTGAACATCAATCTGCATTAAGCATGATGTTGCTAAAAAAACAAAGCTACCATCAGTGAGTGCCAAAGCCAGGGATACTCATACCAGAATCTTCTTGTCCAGCAATTCTAATGTGTCATGCGGTTAAGCAATCCTTGAAATGAGAGGTAAAGATCTTTATTATCAATCCCAAATATCTCTTCAGCTTTCCTTAAAGTTTCCTAAAACAAACAGAATGGTGTTACTTGTAATCATCAGTGTGAGATTTCAACGAATAATTTCATAAATTTAAGACAGCTCTACCTCTCGAGATTGCTTGCGAGCATTCAAATCCTTGATGTTGGCCAGAAATGCACTAAATTGTTCATATGACAAACGGCTCCTAGAATATAGATAAAACAGGTAATAGTAAGTAAAACAAGCCTTTATGGGTTAAAAAACCACTGCCAGAATATAAGAGTTTAATGATAATTCACCTAGCTTGACGGAAGAACTCTTTTCCATCAACACGAGGGTTGCGCCCTGTTAGATTTAAATATTATAATGTATTAGTTAGTAGTTGCACTAGTGAAAAGTGCTGTGGAGTAGGATGTACGTTATCCCATCTCTATATGTGTCCATCCTCCCTACACAAGGAAAGATAACATGCGTTTCTACATGGCAAGGAAGATAAATGTGATAGAGAAATGTTTTATGTAAAGTACTGAAGTACAATAATTTAAAAAAAAAAAAGTAGTAGATAGTAAACATAGAATACAGTCAGAGATTGTACAACTACCACTATTAGAAATATAATGGGTAACCAAAGAAGCAATCATGAAATACAATTGAAATTTTTTTTATTTTTTCATAAAACAAATAAATTACAAACCTGACAGGGCACGACCACGGGGAGGAGAGCTTGCAGCTGATGATTGCTGGCTTGATGCGTACCAGGAAGACCGTGTTTCCACATGGGGCTTTGTGGGAGATGTGGCACCAGAGGTCATCTTCGGAGAACCAGCAGTAGAGTAACCACGTGGGGACCCAGCAATGGATATAATCTTAGGGGTTCCAGTTGGAGTCAGGCGTGGTGTAATAAATGGAGTAATAGAAAATCTGTTCCCAGCATGCCTTGAAGCTGTAAACCAATGATTCAGTCAGAAGAAAAGGCAGTGATACACCTCCATGAAATAATTAGCCAGTAATTTGCTGGGAGCAATTACAGTATTTCACATACTTTCATCATTTGTATTTCCATGTTCCGCAGACACACCAAAAGAATGTGGAGCCATGTAGCCATTTGAGCTCTCATCTGCGTAACAGGAAAGAAAATAAATCCAAATTAACCTTTCACAAGCAACAGATAAAAATTAAATTTAAACTTCAATGCAAAAAAATCATACAGTTATTAGTTACCAACTTTCACGAGGAAAAATAATAAAAACTTCTCAACCAAGATAAAATTACCTTTCACATAAGCCTTGGAAGTTGCCTGGTCACAGGTTTCAATATCAACAGTTTCAGCTTGCTGTGGAAACAAAAGGGCAGTATCTGTTTATTTCCTAGGAATATTTTGTCAATATAAACAATCCACACAAATAAAAAAGAATGGAAATGAAGGGAGAAAGATAAAATTTTAAATGATAAGAACAATGACGAAGCCGATCCATGAGGGCATGTGTCCCAGCAGATTCATTTCCAGCAGATTTGGGGTGGGAAGAATTCCTAAGGTGGCGTGGGAGCCATAAGAGGGCACCTCCATCTCTTTTTGGGATGACATTTGATGTGGGCACCAGCCATTGTGGGTAGATTTTCCAGTGGTGTATGGTCAGCCTCCTCCAAAGAGGTGCCCGTTGTTGAGTTTTGGGATGGGGCAGAGTGGAATGTTCAGTTTACTCAGAATGCCCAAGATTGGGAGGTTGAGTTTGTGGCCTTCTTTGAGATGCTTTATCACAGTAATAGTGTTTGGGGGCAGCCATCCAGATTGTGTGGATTGGAAGTGGAGCGCGAAGGAATCTTTTCAGTCATGTGCTATTGAGGCCCAAACCAGGTGGAGATCATTCGGTACTCATAAATTGACAAGAGAAGAGAAGTTACCTAATCTAACCCAGTACATTTAGTTTAGCATAGTTTTTTTGAAAATAACATTATTTAAAAAAATTGTCAGTCAAGATGAATTTACACTACTCATAAATAGTTTTAAATAATCCGAGCCCATTGTATCCTATTTTTAAAAATAATATCATTTTATCAAACATCCCCCAAATATCTTTGGCTTGCTTACAAAAAAAATAAATCCTACCAAATATAATCCTCTTATGGTTTTAGGAAACTAATAACATGTTTCTATGCATAGTTTTAAATTTTAAAATAAGTTTGAATGCTAATTTCATCCATCTAGTGGCAATCATGCCCTTAAAATGGAAAACTCACAAAACTTAGTGTCATATTGTGACTTACTTTTATTTTCAAATATCATTTAGAACAAATAATTTTTAAATAGGTCATTTGTGCCAAACAATTTTGTAAATAGGTTATGTATCTTATGTATATAGCTTTTTTTGTTCATCTGAAAATTTATAGCTTTGCCATTAGATAAGAAAAGATGAAAGAAAACAGGAAAGCAGCAAGAACTTACAGAAGAATTTTCATCACTTAATGACTGAATCAACTGTCTCTTAAATGTCTCCAACTGGAAAGAGATAAAAAAAATCAATATAAAAAACAGATAAACAGAAAGAACATAAGCTTTTTGTAGCCAATATCAAATAGTTATTTGATTTGTCATATCACCACCAATAACCTCAGACAACCTAGTATTGTTCCTAGACCCTAAAGTATAAAATTCCTGACCAACCTCAAGCATTAGGTTTACAAGCTACCCTTCATATAGACAAACATACTTCCTACTTCCCAGTATTCACTAACACAGATGAGAGTAGATCCTCCATCAACCTCATTGCTCTTAGGACACAGACTAAACATTAAATTAAAAGAACAGGAGAATACAACAAGGCATGAAAAAGAAAAGAAGGGATAAAGGTCTATCCCTCTTGCTTTCCAATGAAATGCCACACAGAAAAATATAACCAAACATGCATAATACAAAACATTTCACAGAAGTCTACCCCAATAAATTTTGTCCTCCCTAAAAGATGGGAACAACTCCCAGAAAATAAATTGCTCCTATATAAAGACTTCACAAAGAACCCTTGTCGAATCACATCCACTGGAAATCAGACAATGGAACCACCCACATAAACTGTGGAATTTTGGCTCAATCAAACCGGTTAGTGGCCTTAAGCGGTTGGCTGGCATCCGGCGTCAATCACGGTGGCTGTGAGCGGTTGTGGCCAGCATCCACCTTTACGGCTGGAGAAGTTGTTTTAAACTTCTCTTCTACGGTCTCTTCTCCTCTCATCTGCTATATAAACTGTAATCCGCTTTGTAAAATGAAGTGAAAAATCAGAGCATGTAAAATAGTAAAACAATTCGTTCCTCCCGTGGATGTAGGCTACTTCAACCGAACCATGTAAATTTTTCTTGTTCTTGTGTGTGTTCTTGTGTGTTTTGATCCTACAATTAATGTCAAAGCCACATAAAGTCCGTTTGTTACATACATATCACCCATTCCGGCTAGTCGTGTGTTTGTTACATACATATCACCCATTTCGGCTAGTCGTGTGCCATCACACACCATAGCCAAGACTATCCCGCAAGCACGCTGCAGCCACCACAACTCTTCCGTGTCTCACCCGTGTCATCGTCCCGTGTGTCTCTATCACCGGCCGCGGCACCACAGCATCAAACTCCGCACTTGCACTACACCGTCATCGAAGACCAACGCCTGATCCAGAGCGGGCCAGCACCTGCTACCGCACACTGTGGACAGCAGCTCCAATAGCCTTGCCAATCGACCCGACCAAACCTTCCTCTTCAAATGTATTGGCACCTGTCTCTCGTCTTTGTCGGCCAAAGAAGTCTATAAGAGTCTGTTCTGGTACTATTTTAACCTATTTCTTTGTGAAGAAAAAAAAATTGAGTAGAGCAAAATATCAGTGTTTGAAGAAGGGTAAAACCAAAGTGAAATAAAGGAGTGTATTAAAAAATAGAAGGGGCAAGACCAGATCCACAAAATCCAGAATAGGGAGACGTGTGAAGTATTTTATTCTTCTTTGTTTTTTGACTGAGAAAAAAAAAGTCATATTGATGTGGGGAGAGAAAATATGAATTTCATTTATAGTATTAAATGAGGTGGAGTCATCTTAGTTAGTGTGAGAAAAAAAATACAATGATGGTTTGAAGAAAAAACAAAAGAAAGGAGGGTGTTGGGTCCATTTGTTTTGGATGTATAGGAGTTGAAAAAATGAGAGGAAATATTTTTTGTATTTTGTACTTGGTGGATTTATTTTTTATCAGATTAAGATCAAGTAATATTGGCTCCTATGGTTTTCAGCTGCTCCGGTCACAACTGCACAATCAGTTTCTACAAATTCTGCTCCAAAAATATGTTCTCTTTTCATGGAGTCGTGACATATGATGAATGACCCAAAAGAAAGTGATATGCAACCTTCAACTTCCACCAGTAGTTCGTGGCAAAGAAATTCAATATCAAAAGTAAAATTTGATATTAAAAAGTTTGACAATACAAATAACTTTGGCATGTGGCAATAAAAAGTTATAGATCTATTATTCCGTAAAGGATCAGATATTGCATTGAGAACCAAACCGTTAAATATTTCTGATGAAGATTGGAACTATATAAACCGTTAAGCATGCAGCACTATCTAGCTTTGCCTTGCCAAGGACCAAAAGTTCTTCGTTATGAAAGAGACTATGGCTTCAAATCTCTGGAAAAAACTAAAAGACAAACATATGACAAAGAGTGTAGAGAATCGACTCTACCTGAAAAAGAAGCTCTTTCGTTTCCAGTATAAGAGAGGTATGCCTATAATTGAATATCTCACTAATTTTAACAAAATTTTAACTGATCTACAAAATTTAGATGTTGAAATTATTGATAAAAATAAGACAATGTTATTATTGAATTCTCTCACCGTTATACAGCACTGTTATCACTATTGTATGAAAAAGATGAGGATAAATTCATAAATGTTTCTAATGCTTTATTAATAATGAGTATCAAAAGAAAAATCAAAAAGATTCCAAGGACTTGACACCAAAAGCATTGAATGTTATCCGAGGTAGAAAAGACAAAAGGAAAGTTGGGAAATATAACGAGCGAAATAAATCTCACTCAAAATCAAGAAAATCAACAAAAGATGAGTTTTCCTATTGTCATCAAAAAGGGCAAGAAGAAAGACTACCCGAAAATAAACAAATTTGATGCAAATGTTGCAAAAGAAAATGATGATTTGGAAGACTCAGCTTTCTTAGTTTCTCCAACAGACATCCAGGTAGACAAATGAATTCTTAATTCAGGTTGTTCATATCATATGTGTCCAAACAGAAACTAGTTCACAATCTTTCAAGAGCTTGATGGTGACGTTGTCATGATAGGCAATAACAATACATGCCAAACAAGAGGCATTGGAATAATTCACCTAAAAATAGATGACGATACAACCAAACGACTAACAGATATCAGATATGTTCCAAATCTGAAAAAGAACCTCAATTCATTGGGGGTCTTAGACAACAACAAATCCGGAGTGACCATAGAAGGTGAAGCCTTGAAAGTTGTACAAGAAGCATTCTTGGCAATGAAAAGTACTCGAAAGAGAAATTTATATTTCCTAGATAGACATACAGTCACAGGAAGAGCAGCTATTGCCAAAAGTGTTAATGAAGCGCCTGATTCTTCCTAACTTTGGCACATGCACTTGGGACATGTTGGGGAGAAAGCCTTGCAAAATCTGGTGAAACAAGGTCTACTGAAAGGAACCAAAAGTGAAAAGCTTGACTTTTGTGAGCATTGTATCTTTGGCAAGCAGACACGAGTCAAGTTCGACACTGCCATTCACTCCACTAAGGAAATACTGGATTACGTTCATACCGATGTGTGGGGACTAGCGAAAAATTCATCATTAGGAGGTAAATATTATTTTATTACCTTTATTGATGATTTCTCATAATATATCTAAGTGTATATGATGAAACACAAGGATAAAGTTCTCGATATCTTTCTTCGGTGGGAAAAGATGATTGAAACCCAAACCGGCAAGAAGATCAAAAGAATTCGCTCAGATAATGGTGAAGAGTACAAATCAGATCCCTTCAAGAAAATCTATCAAGAAAAAGGGATAATCAGACACTTCACAGTTCCTAGAACACCACAACAGAATAGTGTTGCGGAAAGGATGAACCATACATTAATAGAGAAAGTTCGATGCATGATTTCTCAATCTGGCCTAAATAAGGCATTCTGGACCGAAGCTTTAACATATGCCTCTCACATTGTCAACCAATTACCTACTTCTACACTTGAAGGGAAGACTACCAAAAAAGTATGAACTGGACAACCTATTTTGAATTATGCTCGAATGCATATATTCAGTTGTCCTACATACTTTCATGTTACAGAATTCAAGCTGGAACTTAGAGTCAAGAAAGCTATTTTCTTAGGCTTTAGTGATAGAGTTAGATTCAGATTATGGAATCCCAAGTCCAAAAAGATCATCCTAAGCAAAGACGCTACCTTTGATGAATCAACAATGGTAAAAAAGATTACTTCCGATAAGGAGAAAGAAAATCACCCTTCTCTACAACAGGTAGAGTTCCAGATGCCAAAGGAGTCAAAAAAGACTTCTCAGACGGAGGAATATCATGATCATGAGGATATTCAAGTTGAGGTGGAAGTTCCAGCACCAACAACAGAAATCAGCCAACAGATGAAATCCATCGCCACTCGCAGACAAAAGAGTGATATCAAGAAACCTGCGAGATGCACAGACATGATGGCATATGCTCTTCCAGTCATAGAGGATGATGTTCCCAATACCTATAAAGAAGTTGTTCCGAGTATTAAAAGCAACAGATGGAAGATGGCAATGGATGAGGAGATGCAGTCACTTCCTAAAAATCAGACATGGAAATTAATACCACTTTCGCATGGTAAGAAAGCTATTGGTTGCAAATGGATTTATGTTAAGGTGCTCCAGGAAAAGACAACATCAAATATAAAGCCAGATTAATAGGTAAAGGCTATGCTCAAAAGGAAGGAATAAACTATAATAAACTGTTCTCACAGGTTGTCAAACATTCATCTATTCGAATCTTATTGGCTCTAGTACCGCAATATGATCTTGAGCTAGCTTAACTTGATGTGAAGACTGCATTCTTACATGAACATTTGGAAGAAGAAATCTACATGACCCAACCTGATGGTTTCCAAGTCAAAGAAAAAGATAATTACGCTTGCAAGCTAAGCAAGTTACTTTATGGTTTGAAGCAATCACACAAACAATGGTATGAATGGTTTGATCGCTTCATCCAGAAACAAAAGTACATACGAAGTCAGTTTGATCACTGTGTTTACTTAAAGCAACTTCAAGATGGCACGTTTATCTATTTGCTCCTATACATGGATGATATGTTAATCGCATCTAGGAACAAGGTGGAGATCGATAAGTAGAAGGCTCAACTGAACTTAGAATTCGAGATGACAGGTCTTGAAAACACCAAGAAGATTCTTGGGATGGAGATCGAATGAGATAGAGAAAGGAGCATAGTCTGGTTAACCCAGACTCCGTATCTAAAGAAAGTACTCTAGCGGTTTGGCATAGATGACAAAACTAAACCTGTTAGTACTCCATTGGCCCCACATTTCAAACTAAGTGCATCAATATCTCCAAGTACAGATGACAGTCGAAGACAGATGAATAATGTTTCATATTCAAATGCTATTGGAGCCCTGATGTATGCAATTGTGTGTACCCGACCTAACATTTCACACGTCATCAGAGCATGGTGAGTCAGTATATACACAATCCAGGCAAAGGCCACTGGCAAGCAGTAAAGTGGATCCTACGATATATTCTAGGTACTTTGAATATTGGCCTAAAATTCCAAAAAGACGAGATGATGGTTAATCATCTAGTTGAATACATTGATTCTAATTATGCTGGTGATCTTGACAAACGCCAATCAACTACTTGTTAGAGCATCTCTAGTAGTAGCAAGCTAAAATGATTAGCTAAAGTTATATTTAGCTTGCTACAGTTACATTTTAGCTAATATTACTCCAACAAAACATCATTTATTTTTTTGCTAAACTATCTTTTTTTCCATCTATCCCTCAAATCCCTAATTCATTTTCTATCATCACTTACGCTAGGGGCAACGCAGAGGCAACGTGAGGAGGGAGGGGGGAGGGGGGAGGGGGGAGGGCAGCAACGCAAGGAGGGATGGCTAGACAAGCAATGCGGGGAGGGAGGGGGAGGGAGGGCGACGACAACACGGAGAGGGACGGATCGGCGATGTGCGGGGAGGGTGACGCAGGGAGGGTCGTACGAGCGATGTCCGAGGAGAACATGTGGGGAGGGTGACGTGAAGATTGTAATGTTAATGGAAGGATATTTTAGGTTTTTAACAAAATTGACTGATGTGGCATGGCAGCTAAAAGCTATAAATTTAAATAAATTTACCTAAATTTATTGCTATAGATGGCAATATAGGTGACTATTATAAATACATTTTAGGTAAATTTGGCTATAGCTAATGATATAGTTTGCCTATGCTCTTACATGTTTACTATGTCAGGAGGACCAATAAATTGGCGATCAATGTTTCAGTCAACTGTTGCCTTGTCTACTACATAGACAGAATATATGGCGATCGCAGAAGCTTTCAAAGAAGCAATTTGGCTTCATGGATAAATTGAAAACTTGGGAATCATTCAGAAACATGTTGAAGCCTATTGTGATAGTCAAAGTGCTATTTGTTTAGCAAAGAACCAAGTCCATCATTTCTGCACGAAACATATCGACGTTTGGATCTATTTCATTTGAGCAATTATTAATGAAGGAGATATTCTGCTACAGAAGATTAGTACAACAGATAATCCCGTTGATATGCTCATGAATGTTGTTTCAGGGATCAAGTTCAAGCACTACTTAGACTTGATCCACATTTCACGGAATTGTGCACCTTTGCCTGACGCCTTAGGGCATAGTGAAGGAACAATAATCACTATGATTAGATGAAGACTCTTTGCCAAGGTGGAGATTTGTGAAATTTGGCTCAATCAAACCGGTTGGTGGCCTTAGGCGGCTAGCCAGCGTCCGACATCAATCATGGTGGTTGTGGGCGGTCGTGACCGACATCCACCTTTGTGACTGGAGAAGTTGTTTTAAACTTCTCTTCTCCCATCTCTTCTCTTCTCATCTACTATATAAACATGTAATTTGCTTTATAAAATGGGATGAAAAATCAAAACATGTATTTGAATATCTAAAATAGTGAAACAATTCGTTCCTTCCATGGATGTAGCCTACTTCGGCCAAACCACATAAATTTCTCTTATTCTTATGTGTGTTCTTGTGTGTTATGATCCTACAAAAACTATCTCTAACTAATCAAAACTCATTTTGTTACCTTAAAAAGGCCAAAAAGGTTTCCAAACCTTCCTAAATGCAAGCAAAAGTACAAATAACTTGCATGATGAAGAATTCTAAGGAGATAAACAAAATAAGTTCACTTTTATTCTAAGTCAACGTGACATCCATAGAGGGATAAATCCAGTTTGAAGTTAGCCGCATTTTCTCTATCTTTCTAAATTTGATACTACAAAAGCCCCCTAACACATAAATATGCTTGCAAATGAAAATTATAGGAATAGTACATAAGTCAAACATTACAAGGTAACTATGTGACCAAACACAGAATTTGGCAATTCCCTCCAAATATAGATCCATAAAATATGAAAGTAAATTATATTAAACATTATATATACGATACATATGTGCGCATTGGTTATATAAACTATAAAGTCTCATGCAATGAGAAAAAACACACAAATAACAAACAAAACATATGCAGAAAGCAACAAAAGCAGGAAAGAAAATTAAAACAATTGAGATCTTAATGCCACAAGAAGTTACTTTCAACTTACAAAAGAATAACCCTATAACTGAAAAACAATATATCATTTCCACAACATTTAACATCAAAAAGTGAGCTAAAATTACATTTAAACAAATGGTAATGTGCTGCTAAGGTAGACCTTGACATAATGAGGTTAGCTGAGGTATCATCCCCAAAATGAGGTCGTTTCGATAAATGACACCAAAGAACTTCGAAAGACCTTGACATAATGATCTCATTCTAGGACTAAATATCATCTAAGACACTGAGGTCTACCACGGCAATACAATGCTGTTAAATATAATAAAAGTAGTGTTCCCATTTTAATTTTTCCCAAAGTGTCAAAAATACAACAATATAAATATGTTTATTGTGAGTCCATCATACAATGAGATTATTAGTCTAATAAATCAAAGAATAATACCCTGCCCACCACCACAAAATTTATCTAATCTCACAAACAGCTGTGAAATGACATTTGGGGCTAAAATTAAAAAGTGTGTTATCCGTTAAATAACACATATGTGGTGGTGATGCCTCTGCAGTTCCATTAGAAGAACTCCACGGTGAAAACACTCCGGTTGATATCAATAGACCACCTATGGACATTCAGTTAGACGGAGGTGTAGGTGGAGGTTAAAAGAAGCTATAGTGGCAAAATTAGTGAAGGCCTGTCCAAGTAGAACCCTTAATTTATTGAGATCTCTTGCTTCATGTAATACAACACAAGACCAGCAAAGGAAGAACAACCAAACGTCAGTCAAGGCAGTGTTATAAACATCATCAATCCAACAAAATTTACCTCATATTCCATTCAAAATAATGTCATTCAATTATAGAACAACCAATCCCCAGCAAAGAAAAGAAAATGGTTCCACTAGAAGTTTATTTAGGAAGCAATGTTCACCAATCAAGCTCCAACTCATTGTAATTGAAATGCTTTGGGGACTTTCTACAAATGGAAAAGAATGGAATACGCGAATGCCACCTTCATTAAATCACGACTGAGTTTCTTTGTTGTTGCGGCCAGCGAATCCCGCTCGTTGGAGAGCTTCACCTTCAATGCAAAGAATACAAATAACAAAACAACCATAAATTAAAGTTCACTACACTAGGTGCATAGAACATTTTACTATTAAGAAAACAACAACTCGATTCATAACCTTGTTTTGACCAGGTGATGACTACAATGAAACCAAAGTTACTTAGTAGAGTACTTAATTATCAAAAACAAAAAAAAAATAGTTAGTTAGTAGAGTACAAACGACAACAGCCACCCAACCGACTGCGACGTGTTTCTTACATTTTCATCGACGGCGATCCTCAGCTGACTTTCTTTCTCCTGATTGGCACGCTCGAGCTCCGAGACTTTCTCTTCGAGCTCGCCGATGAGGCGATCCTTGTCGAAAACCTTCTGCCGCATCCGCCCAACCTCAGACTCAAGATTCGACACGCGCGAGGCGATGGCCATGGACGTTATCTTCCTCGCCAGATCCAGCTGGTCGTACGGATCCGTCGGCATCACCGACAGTATCTCATCCGGGAGATGGAAGTCCGGCCCGATGGTCCCGCTGCTCTGCGACATCCCTCCCGGAACCCTAATTCCGACCCCCAGAACCGAAGGTTTCAGTGATTCGAAAATGGGTTGATTGGATTGAGACCCGCGGACGCGACGACAGTGGTGAATTGGGCGGCGATCGCAGTTTCAGGGTGAGTGATTATCAGGTTTGAAAATTTTGGGGTTTCCCTCCAAATGGGGCGTGGAAAGAAAGGAGGAGCCCTTTTCGAATTTGGAGAGAGAGGAGGACCCCGCCCACCGAAGGTCGATGGAAGAAGAAGACAAATAGCTTTTTAGGTGCACTCCTCCCACGGTCGCATGTTAAAAGGAGTGGTAAATGCAAATCAAAATTATAAACACACCAATCGAGAACGAACCAAATGGATTGGACCCAAAGAAATAATTTTTAAAATAAAATTAATTATTTAATTTTTGTTTTTGAAAAAATGTTATTTTAGTTTACGGTTTTAAATGTTTGGTTATTGAATATGCTATCATGTGATGAATGTGCTTAAATATTCGTTGATCCTTAGATTTATTATAGTCTGATAAGTTTATACATTATTTGCTGCCCCTAGTATGTTGTTTAGCAATGCCTAAACTTGATAATATTTTTCGTATCTTGAATTTTATTTGTTGGGTTTTAGACAGTGACATTTCAAATTCAGATTTAATATTTCATTTTCTTATATGAATGTCTAATGTTTTCAGACTTTTTTTTCTTATGTCTTAGAAGCTGATTGGTGATAATGTTTGAGATAAATGTGTTGGATCAAGCCTAGAATTTGGATAATGCTGATAAAGCCTTATATAATTTGATCTGAGATCTTTTGTGTTTCTTTGATCGTTGCAGAAGATATGTTATTAATCCGGAGATATACTCGTGAGAGCAAAGCTAAGAACATGATACATAATCCTGATCCGGACAAGAGTGAGTGTCGTCAAATACTTGGTAAATAACCAAGTCACCAATACATACGGAACAAGGAACATTCGTGCGGACTAAGTCAAATTGACGCTAAGTAAGAGTCTTGGTTTACAAGGTCGCACGAAGTAAAAGAAGACACGGAGTAAGGCATTCGAGTCTTCCATACATGCGGAGTAAGGAAGTACAAATGCGGAATAAGGACCCGAGTCTTTATTAGACACGGAGTAAGGAAATTAGATGCGGAGTAAGGAATCCGGACAACTTACTCATACGGAGTAAGGAAGCGCTAGTACGGAGTAAGCACTTCGATCCCTTAGACTCGCCCGGAGTAAGGAACTTACATACGGAGTAAGGAATTTACATACGGAGTAAGGAACTTACATGCGGAGTAAGGAAGCATTGATATGGAATAAGTCATCCAACTTTTCAAGACTCGCCCGAAGTAAGGAACTTACATACAGAGTAAGGAATTTACATACGGAGTAAGGAACCTACATGCGGAGTAAGGAAGCGCTGACACGGACTAAGGATTCCAGTACCAAATAGATACGGAGTAAGCAATCACTGACACGGAGTAAGGTTCCGAGCCTCATTAGCTACGGAGTAAGGAAAATTACACCGGACCAAAAATATACTGCTTTAACTCAACCGCATTTAAAGTTATTAGCTCGTGGCGTCCCGATGTAAGACAAATTTATTGAGAACCTGAAGAATCTTACATGTAGATCATCCGGATATGTGGACACAACCTTAATTATATTTGGGAACTCACAAAGACACTTATACTCTTCAAACCCAAGATCTTGAGCTCCACAATCCGCAGCAGTCAAGGAAGAGAGATTACCGAGGGATAGTTAGTGCTGAACGCATTCCGGAACTACAAGTTCCAAGGTTGTCTCTTAGGAATGTTTTGTATAAATATTCATACTTGTACATTTGTGTAAAGAGTGAGCGTATGTGCATTTGTCAAGAAAAGACTAATCCTGTGTATGCATAAGCGTTTTCATTTTTGGAGATGGAATTTGGCTAGTGTGTGAGTTCATTTGTAAACAGAGTGTAAGAGAGTCTTGCTTCTATTTTGTTGTATTTGTCTTGTGATAATAAAACAAAATACTTCCACTATCTGGTTATATTCCGCAGTGATTCTATCACTTAACTAGATAAGTGTTTGTGTCTTAAGAGAAAGAAAAGAGTTTCGATAAGAGCCTATTCACCCCCCTCTAGGCTCCAAGGGACCATCAAGTGGTATCGAGCAAGTTCTATTTGTTCTAAGTAGAGATCCCACTCTTTCAATCTCGAAATGGCCGAAGAAAGCAGATGCTATTCAACACTCGCCTTAACTCCGGAGGTGCACAGGAGCCCATCCCGAATCGAAGCGGCGGTGAAAATGTCGACCCACCTCAACCTGCTGCCGCCGCCGCTTCTCAACCACGGAGTTCGGCTTTACTCGACGAAATCGCCCAAATTCACACCTGAGCTTTTCTCCCAGGTGGAAAGCTCGCATGAAGATGTTTATGGTATGCCATGATCATCTTATGTGGCCATGTCTTCATCAGGAGATTCCAATTCCGATGACTATCGGAGAACATGGAGTTAGGAGGCCAAAGATAGATGCTGAACTTACCAACGATGAAAGAGCCTGGCAGTGCGCTAGTGAAAAGGCTCGGCTTATGTTACATCATCTTTGGATTCCGAGGCTTTCACGGACGTCCAGGGTTGCACGACAAAGAAAAGCTATTTGGGACAAACCGACAATCCTCTATGAGGGGAGTCGGTCCCAGGATGCAGAATGTGATCTGTACTCTCGACGTAACTTTGAGAGTTTTAATCATAAACCGGACGAATCACTCGAAAGCATCTATCGAGAGATTCGGCAAGCTCATTCTTGAGTCAAGACTGTCAATGAGTACTATTCTCAATCCCAGATCAATGACAAGTTCTTTCGCTCCTTGCCGGATCGCTACTACTCCAAACAACTCCAGATGCAATTAGACAAGAACTGGCGGTATGTTCCCCTTGAAGAACTATATGGAGAGCTCCGGACTCACGAAGTCGGGTTTAAGTACTCGACGGGGATGAGAAAATAGCTCGAAAAGAAAAGGGGGTAGCTCTCAAAGCTACGAATGTCTAAACATACTTGAGGAATGATGATACGGATGTGTCCGAGAATTCGATTCCGACGAGGAGGAGGAGATAGCCCTTCTTGTCAAATCCTTTGAGCGATTCCTACGGAAAAGCGAAAAAGGGTTCGAAGACGCTCATCATCATCTTTCCAAAGGAAGGAGCGACCGGAGTCCAATTCCCAGGAATGCTTCAACCGTGGGAAAACCGGTCACCGGGCCAAAGAATGCAGGTCCAAATCAAAAGTAGCCGAGAAAAGTGACAGGGTAACTCCTCGACACTCCACATCGACAACAAGAAGAACAAGAAGAAGGCGCTCGTGACAAAATACATGAGTGGCTCAGAGAAGAGGAGGAATCCTCGGATGATGAGCCAACCACTAAGCCGAACGTCCGCCTCATGGCAAGTCTTGAGGTACCTTCTATCTCTGAGCTCCTGAGTAAATTAGAATCTCTTACTACTGCATGTGATCATGAAAAGAATGAGAGACTATTAATTACTCAAATGTACAAAGATATGGAAAGTCAGAATAAACGTCTTGAATTTACCATTAATAGACTCGAAAAGGACATCACTGACTTCAGAGGAAAAGAAGCTTGGTATCACGATCTAAGAGCTGAAAATCATTTGTTAAATACCAATCTCTCAGGCCTAAAAGTTATTGTAAAAAGACTCGAAAATGAACTGGAGCAGGAAAAGGAGATAAATCGTAAGTGGCTAAAATCCGGGGAAATAGCCTCTACATTTAGGACTGATCCTGACGACATTCGAGTCAAACCTGGCCTAGGTTCCGAGTCATCAACATCCATAGCTCAAGCTACTGAGTGTCCTCTGGATTTCACTCCTAAACTAACTAACTTATATCCTGTTAGTA
The DNA here is from genome assembly GCA_023512835.1 of Taxillus chinensis. Taxonomy (NCBI): domain Eukaryota; kingdom Viridiplantae; phylum Streptophyta; class Magnoliopsida; order Santalales; family Loranthaceae; genus Taxillus; species Taxillus chinensis. The sequence goes on from CM042086.1 coordinate 40,114,354, forward strand.
CATCTAAACCGTTGGATGGTTTCATTTCAGGTGGCACTATAGTTTATGACTGTGGAGTCGAGGCTGTTACTGCACTTCTCGAAGCAGTAGCACCCGTAACTAAAGATGAAGGGAAGGCTGCTGCAGTTAAAGCCAAAACTGTAGCACCCAAAAAGAAAGACAAGGCTAAGGCTGATGCATCTAGGGCCAAGAGCGCGTCACCCAAACGCAATAGATTAGGCCACAGGGAACAGAGTAGAAAAGTCCAGAAAATCTAAGAGACCTGTATCCCCTATTTGTACTTCACATTATAATGTCTGTTCCATCTGTAGGGAAATAGGTCATTATCACTATGAATGTTGGAGTTTATCTGATAACTGGTTTTGTAATCAGTTTCATATCAATAAAGATCAGTTAAACAAAAAGTGTCCTACGAGCCAAACAAAATCTAAACCTCGAAAGAATATCTCTCCCAAGAAAACCCAAATAAAAGAGGTAGCTGAAACTAACAAGCTAAAGTCAACTTGGAGAGCTAAAAGTCCTAGCAAAATCAAATCCGTAAATGTTGACAATACTGCTGCTCTCTCTAACCGCCCGAAACAAGTTTGGGCACCAAAAGTGTAAACTGTTGTCTTTCAGGAGCATCTCTGGAATGCATTGCCGGATCACTTGAAGTTAAAGATCAATAAAAGCAAGTGGATCCTTGATAGTGGATGCTCCGGACATATGACGGGTGATCAGACTCTGCTTGTAGAAGTTAATGATAAACAAGGTCCATCCGTTTCATATGGCGACAACAGCAAAGGTAAGACTGTCGGGTATGGCACCTTAACTAACAGCTGTGTATCAATCACTAGAGTTGCACTAGTCAAAGGGTTAAAGCATAATTTGCTAAGTGTCAGTAATTTATGTGACAAAGGATTTCTTGTTTCCTTTTTGTCCAACACCGACAAGAAGAGAAAACTTATCCGAAGATGTTAAGTTATCCGGATCAAGAGATGGGGACATATACTCAGTGGTCTTAAGAAATAATTCTTCTGACCCTGTATGCTTCCTCACTAAAGCATCAGATGAAGATAGTTGGCTATGACACAAGCGATGCGCACATTTAAACTTCAAGACTTTGTCTAAATTAGCGTCACTTGATCTTGTCACTAGTTTACCCAAACTCAAGTTCTCCAGAGACTCTCTCTGTCGAGAATGCCAACTGGGCAAACAGACTAAACATAGCTTTAAGAGCAAATCAGTTAATTCAATAACTGCTCCTCTACAACTTCTTCATATGGACCTATGTGGCCCTATATCTGTTCCGTCACTAGCTAGTGTGAGATATACCCTAGTGGTTATCGATGATTTCACCAGATACACATGGGTAATGTTCCTGAAATCAAAGGATCAAACTTTTGAGCATCTTTTAGATCTTTTCAACTGGATAAGCAAATCACAAGGACTGAGCATAAAGTGCATCAGGAGTGATCATGGTACAGAACTTGATTTTTCAGAAATGAGATCATATTGTTCCCGAACAGGGCATACGAGATGACTTCTCTGCGCCCAGAACTCCTCAACAAAATGGGGTAGGCGAGCGCAAGAATCGCACTTTAATCGAGGCCGGCAGATCTATGTTAGCCAGGGGCAACGCTTCCTCTCGGCCTATGGGCTGAAGTCGTGTCCATCGCCTACTATGTTCGAAACGAACTCTAATAAATAAATCTACCATGAAAACACCCTATGAGATGTGGAGAGGACGAAAGCCTTCAATTTCACATTTCGAGGCTTTGGGTGTACTTGCTATATTCTAAACAACGGCAAAGAACCCCGGAATAAATTTGAACCAAAATCTGATGATGAGATCTTTGTCGGGTACTCACTTCATAGCAAAGCTTATCGGGTCTTCAACAGAAAACTTTTTAAAGTTGAAGAATCTATCCATGTGACCTTTAATGAAACTAACCTTGATTGGTCAAAAGTCGGTTCTTCTAGTTCTAATGTGCAGGTCATGGACAGGAACGTCGATTATTCGAAGTTTATGAATGTTCCTGTTACACATCTTGACCAACCACGTGGCATCAGCAAAGCACTAAGAAATTATATGGATGATGCTACGGATGACTCGGACTCTGGACTACCATTTAGCTCCGGATATACTCCTACGGATACCCAAAATTCCGGAGCACCTTCAAGTCCGTCCGGACTAGTTAACACTGAAAGAAACAGTGTTGAAGAACTATCTAGTTCAACTGTACCTCTCAATACGGAAACATCTAGTCCGGACGAAGCTCAACCAGTGGATATAACTGAACCACCTAATCTGGAAGAGCTTCAAATTGTTCAAGATCATCCATCACATGCACAGAATTACAGATGGACTCGAAACCATCCCTCAGATCAAGTGATTGGTGATCCTACTGTTGGTGTAAGAACAAGAGCAGCCACCTCCAACATGAGTCTTCACTCGTGTTTTCTATCTCAAATAGAACCAAAGGTGGTAGATGAAGCTCTTCAGGATTCGAATTGGATAGAAGCCATGCAAGAAGAGCTGAATCAATTTAAGAGAAATAATGTGTGGACCTTAGTACCAAGGCCTAAGTCTCAACAAGTCATTGGTGTTAAATGGGTGTTCCGGAACAAGCTTGATACGGATGGAATAGTAATCCGGAACAAAGCCAGACTGGTAGCCAAAGGATATCATCAAGAAGAAGGAATAGATTATGATAAGACCTTTGCAATCCGAATGTTTCTGGCGTATGCTTCATATGAAAACTTCATAGTTTATCAAATGGACGTCAAGAGCGCATTCCTGAATGGCGATCTTCAAGAGGAGGTGTACGTTGAACAACCTCCCGGCTTCATTGAACCTAAGGCAGGACATCTTGTCTACAAGCTTCAGAAAGCTTTATATGGTTTGAAGCAAGCTCCAAGAGCCTGGTACGACACATTGTCAGAATTCCTACTTGCTCAGAACTTCCAAAAAGGGAAGATAGACACCACTCTATTTCTACAAAAAGAGAACGGACACACTCTGATCATACAAATATACGTGGATGATATCATTTTCGGATCAACGAATCCGAAGCTTTGTGAAGAGTTTGCTAAGTTGATGACATGCAAGTTTGAGATGAGCATGATAGGAGAACTGTCCTACTTCCTTGGAATAGAAGTTAAACAATCAAAGGAAGGAATCTTCATTAACCAAGCTAAGTACACTCGCGATCTTATTAAGAAGTTTGGTATAGAAGGTTCATCTCCCGTCAAAACTCCCATGCCTGTCAGTGCCAAGTTAGATCCGGATGTTGACGGCATATCAGTAAATGTGACTGACTACAGAGGGATGATCGGATCCTTGCTGTATCTTACAGCAAGTCGCCCAGACATTATGTTTGCAACTTGCATCTGTGCACGATACCAGGCGAATCCCAAGGAGTCACATATGCTTCATGTTAAACGGATATTAAGGTATCTCAAGGGAACGATGAATTTGGGACTCTGGTACCCAAAGGAGTCCAACTTCACCTTATCCAGATACTCTGATGCCGACTTCTCTGGATGTCGCATCGACAGGAAGAGCACAAGTGGTACATGTCAGTTTCTTTGAAATAGATTAATTTCATGGTTCGATAAAAGCGAGAATTCCGTATCAACCTCTCTCGCTTGAAGCGGAATATATAGCTATCGGGAGTTGCTGCGCATAGCTACTCCTGGATGCAAAGTCAACTTACCGACTACGGTTTCAACATGTCATCTATTCCACTCTCTTCGCGACAACACTAGCGCTATTGCTATCAGAAACAATCTTGTCATGCATCCTAAGACGAAGCATATTGAAGTCCGGTATCACTTCATACGTGATCATGTTCTTAAAAGTCATATCTCACTGGAACACGTTGCTACTGAAGATCAACTGGCCGACATTTTTACAAAGCCCCTACCTGATGCAAGATTCTCTGAACTACTCTTCCGTTTAGGTATGCTCGACTTTTCTCGCATAGTTTCACCTTTAATTTGCCCAACAAGATACTTACTATCGGAACATGCATTGTGTTTTATTGAAAGTGGAAGATACATACTGATTTTAATGCTGATCATACTTACTGATTAACGGCTTCATGCTTCTGATATAAATATCAACTTCATTTTGGGAGGATGCTTGCGTTTCCCGACTGAAGTCGTTTAAGTTAACATGATTAAAGTTTATATGATTTACCTGCTTCTGGTTTCATGATCTTAATTTCCACTAAACACCACATGACAATAGCATGTTCATTTAGATTACTCTATTAATATGTATAGTTGAAGAAATGAAATGGGTTAGCTCGGAATGCCTGGTGGATGAACACTCAATCGCAGTCTGGTCAGCTTCTCAAGTATAGTTTCCTAAAAAAGATAGACAGTGCTGAATTCTACAAACCGGAAATGTCAACCGAGAGGATTGCAAAATCTACGGGGGAGAAAATGCTTTATATATTATTCAGTAATACCCCCCGTATATGTCTCATGACCTCTTTCCTGGCTGTCTATTTGAGGGGGAGCTCTTCATTGAGAGGATTAAATGTTCTACGGGGGAGCAATAATGAACCCCTAATATGTCTCGGATACTCTCTCCTCTAAACTTTTACTTCCGGATCTGACTGGACATGCTGTTTAGGGTCAGAAAAGTGGCATGCTTGGAAGTATTTTCTTTTTTCAACTATGCATTTTAATCGGCTAATCACCTACTTACTTTTGACATGTGTTCGCTTCCACATTTTTCACTCATGAATCCTAAATTGGCCAAATCATATGATCTTTAATTAATCTTAGCTACGTTGTTCAGCAAGACGGTTTCGCTATGTTGACCTATATGAACTTGTGTATGGTTATCTAACATATGCCCTGATTTAGTAATATTGCTCATTCTCATGTATGTATATGTCTCTTTGTTGGACCTCGGCCAGGGCACTCACTATCACAATATTGTCCGCTTTGGCACTCGCGCACCCACCCATGGGCCGCAGCCCGCACGGATTTGTTTCTAACGGGCCACGACCCGTTAAAACGCGTTGTGACAAGGTGCACATCAGCCTCCTCATTAGGACGACCTCAATGTTCGCCCTAACCGATGTGGGATTGATCTATGGGACGTTAGAGACCCAACACTCTTACATGCTTGGCAATGCATAAGTTCTGTTTCTCGTTAGTTCGGATTATGTCGTTTTTCATTGATTATTTTCCCTAATCCGTACTAATCCTTGCCTGTTAAGCTTTTGTATTTTCAGTTCATTTTTTCTTTAGCTACAGGTTCAGATTCTCTTTGCAACCGTATCGATAAATCTAGTCCATAGTCTTGGATTTGAAGTGTTGTGGTACTTCTCTTCTCTTCGACTTATTGACTGCAAAGGAATCTACTTTACTCTCTTACCGAACTCTGTCTACTACGGACACGGTCTACTTTCCATCCGGATACTCTTCCTCGACTATTATTTACTCCGGATGATTGTCGGTTCATTCCTCCGGACTCCTGACACAGTTTAATTGCGACAATCCAAGTCTTCCTATATGTCGCGTGCTTTTGAGGAGGAATCATGATGATTCATTAAATGCAAATCTCGGGATGCACACACACTTCTTTGGATGGCAACCAGCTGTTACACTTACTTAGTCATGCGGTCTCCACGACATCGTTTCACTCGGAGGCGCATCGATATCCAGACTCATGACATCAGCCTGTCAAGCGGGTCCCTATTTCACTCACCAATTCCTAGACCCGCTGACATTTGCGGACTCGGTCTTATATGTTTTGATCATTCCTGCGCAGCACGAGTATTGCTCATTTCAAATCCCTAAACCTCTCGTTACTCCTTCCATCGCCAAGACCTCACCTTTCCTCTTGTCCTTCAAATTTCATCTGCAATGGCACCCGAATATCTCTTTCCAGGCGTTAATCCTGGCCATCTGGTTGATTGGAATGCTGTCTCTAATCCTCCGGATTGGTTTTTCCAGCTTCGCCCTCTCCTTGAAGCCTCGCATATACTCAACCTGATCTCCAATCCCGTCGATCTTCTTATTGACGACATCATTGAGTATTACCAACGGATTCGCTGCACCACCGATTCCATAATCTCTTATGTCCGCGGTGAATCCATCATCATCACTCGGCTGTTCTCCGCACTGCTCTCCACCTACCTCTTGGTGAACCACGGCGCCCGATGCCGATCCAATGGCGGCTTCTATGGGTTGCACACAAAAAGGCAAGGAATACAAGGTGAAATCCTTCCAAGGTCGCTATCGATGTATGGCGACCATCTTGAGTCGATGCTTACTGGCTCGCACCTCAGCCCTCGACTCTGTTCCGTACGACCTTCTCATGGCCATGTACGGCGTTTTTGAAGGTCTTCCGATGGATTGGGGGATGTTCTTGTTTCGTTTGCTGCAGAATGGTTCCAAGAACCATTCCTTCGGGCGCATCCTCAGCATTGTCTTCCGGCATCTTAATCCGGACCATTTCGCTCGATATGATGCTGTTCCATTTCCTCCGGCTTATTACCTTCGTTATCTTACGCCGGATGGGAACATGACCGCCCGCCAACCATCTGCAGCTCTCCGCATACTTCCTGCCTCGGAACAACAAGGCAGTTATGTTAGTGACCCCTCTGACAGCCAAGCCCCTGACGTCAGTTCTGCACCCCGATCCTCCCGGATTTGGTCCGTTGTAGCACCCTCTCATTCTCGGGCCTCCCAGCACAGCGTTCGTGCCGACCCATCCGAGGTTGCGGGGCCATCTCGGCGCAGCGCTCCTAAAGCTGTTTCCTCAGCCCCCTCTGTTGCGGATGTCCCCACTCCCTCCTCCTCCGCTGTTCTTTGCCGCGGTTGATACCGCTGTTGCGGCCGCCACTGCTGATGTCCCGGCCTCTTCTCCGGAAGCCCCTTTGCCTCCCCTACCTCAACCCCGAGATTACCTTGACCATCTCTCCGCCGACACCTTAACGGACCTATGGCTCCGTTTTAGCCTTGCCCACACTGCCTCCATTCCTAACAACGATCTCCGGGTGTTTTACACACGCCATACCCAATCCCCGGAGACAATGATCATCTGGAACTTGGATCACGGCTTTCTTACGCCGGCCTCCATTCCAGATGTGGCGTTCACTACTCCCTCCAGCCCAGCACATTCCGCCAGGGGTCCTTCTCCTACTAAGGCTGGCCCCTCTTCTCCTGCTGCCGCTATTCCCGTGGTTGACCTTTCTAGTCACAGCGGGTCAGCTGCTCCGGATGCCTCTGATGCTCCGGATACCCCTTCTGCTGCTGCTGCTGCTGATACTCCTGCGGACTCCTCTGCCCAACACACTCCTGCTCCTGTTCATGCGGGGGAGTCCTCCAAAGCTCCGGAGTTGGTCCTTGGGCGTGCCTCTTTTGGCACGGTTCACTCCGACGCTGTGCTCTCCGCCCAGCTGGACCGACACGCCCAGGCTCAAAGCGCCCAAATTTCCGCCATCGCTGCCAAGGTTGATGCCCTCGGCGCCCAACCCCTCTCCGCTCTCACTGACTCCTCCACCTCAATGGAGTAGAAAATGGATCTCGTCGCCTCGTCCGTCCATTCATTGTCTACCTCCTTCGCGGACCTGGCGCACACGATGGCTCGTCCTCCCGTTGCTTCCCGGCGATCTGCCAAACCGGGGGAGAAAGTGTCATTTGATCCGTCTGCTCCTTCTACACCACAACCATCTACTCGGACTGAGAAGTGGCCAGCCACTTCAATGCTTTAGGGAGTTAGAATTCCCAAATGAAGTCGCTTCTCTCAACCAAGCTCCTCTACTGCAGCTCCAGCTCCTCCTCCATCCTCCTCATCCGCAGCCGACACCTTTCTCCCATCATATGCGTCGTTTGACCCTTCTGATGCGGATGGAAGTGTTCGCAAAGCAATGAAGTCATATGCAGCGTCTTCTGCTGAGAGAAGATGTCTTTTTGAAATGTACCCTTTCTCCCCGGACGACATTCAGACTCTTTGTTCGGAGAAAGGACTCTTTACTACAGAAGACATTGACAACTTCTCGAGGGCTGCTAAAATAGAGATGAGGCTGTTTCCATCTCTATACAAGGACGGGCACTTGTTTGAAGTTCTGCCGTGTTGGAATGAAGGCTATCTTCCCAGTGTGGATCTAATTCAGTCCTTCATCGGCGGAACTGCTGAGGATAGCAAGTCATGGAAAACTCTCTCAACTATCCTCATTCCGTACCGGATCATGTCGCCACACTTCATGATGGTTGTCTTCATGATTCAGTCCAAGCAAATGATTCTCATTGATTCTCATCAGATAGTGGAGCACTTTGTAAGAAAGAATCAATGGGAACCACTGTATCTCAGCCGATCAAGCCGTGAAGAAAGCCGGTTTATATGAAGAGTTGGGCATCACACCCTTGGGTCCAACTGAGAAGCTGAAGGCGACATTCCGGGGCAAGAAGCAAGTGCCACAATAGCCGGATGGAGATAGCTGCGGGGCCTTTGTCTGTTACTTCATCAAGTCATTTTTGACTGTGGACAAATTGTGGAGCCAACACACTACTTATACGATGAAGCAGACAATGGAGCTTAGAGAGAAGGCAGCAACTATGATCTTCAAGTATAGTAAGCCTTATGTACCTTAGTGAAAATCTTGTATTAAGGATGAATTGTACTTAGTTGCTGATAAATGAAATTGGTTGTGATGCGTATTCTGTATGTTATCTTTTTGCACTACTTACCAGATCAGATTACAAAGGGTTTGGGCATATCCATAATTGGGGGAGATTGTTGGATCAAGCCCAGAATTTGGATAATGCTGATAAAGCCTTATGTAATTTGATCTGAGATCTTTTGTGTTTCTTTGATCATTGCAGAAGATATGTTATTAATCCGGAGATACACTCGTGAGAGCAAAGCTAAGGACAGGATACATAATCCTGATCCGGACAAGAGTGAGTGTCGTCAAACACTTGGTAAATAACCAAGTCACCAATACATACGGAACAAGGAACATTCGTGCGGACTAAGTCAAATTGACGCTAAGTAAGAGTCTTGGTTTACAAGGTCGCACGAAGTAAAAGAAGACACGGAGTAAGGCATTCGAGTCTTCCATACATGCGGAGTAAGGAAGTACAAATGCGGAATAAGGACCCGAGTCTTTATTAGACACGGAGTAAGGAAATTAGATGCGGAGTAAGGAATCCGGACAACTTACTCATACGGAGTAAGGAAGCGCTAGTACGGAGTAAGCACTTCGATCCCTTAGACTCGCCCGGAGTAAGGAACTTACATACGGAGTAAGGAATTTACATACGGAGTAAGGAACTTACATGCGGAGTAAGGAAGCATTGATACGGAATAAGTCATCCAACTTTTCAAGACTCGCCCGGAGTAAGGAACTTACATACGGAGTAAGGAATTTACATACGGAGTAAGGAACCTACATGCGGAGTAAGGAAGCGCTGACACGGACTAAGGATTCCAGTACCAAATAGATACGGAGTAAGCAATCACTGACACGGAGTAAGGTTTCGAGCCTCATTAGCTACGGAGTAAGGAAAATTACACCGAACCAAGAATATACTGCTTTAACTCAACCGCATTTAAAGTTATTAGCTCGTGGCGTCCCGATGTAAGACAAATTTATTGAGAACCTGAAGAATCTTACACGTGGATCATCCGGATATGTGGACACAACCTTAATTATATTTGGGAACTCACAAAGACACTTATACTCTTCAAACCCAAGATCTTGAGCTCCACAATCCGCAGCAGTCAAGCCAGAGAGATTACCAAGGGATAGTTAGTGCTGAACGCATTCCGGAACTACAAGTTCCAAGGTTGTCTCTTAGGAATGTTTTGTATAAATATTCATACTTGTACATTTGTGTAAAGAGTGAGCGTATGTGCATTTGTCAAGAAAAGACTAATCCTGTGTATGCACAAGCGTTTTCATTTTTGGAGATAGAATTTGGCTAGTGTGTGAGTTCATTTGTAAACAGAGTGTAAGAGAGTCTTGCTTCTATTTTGTTGTATTTGTCTTGTGATAATAAAACAAAATACTTCCACTATCTGGTTATCTTCCGCAGTGATTCTATACTTAACTAGATAAGTGTTTGTGTCTTAAGAGAAAGAAAAGAGTTTCGATAAGAGCCTATTCACCCCCCTCTAGGCTCCAAGGGACCATCAAAATGTATCTTTTTTTCATTTGTCGTTAAAATTCAAAAATCAATTCAAACTAATAAACCGAACCGAACCTTATACGCCGGATCAAACCAATGACCGATGGTTTTTAACCTTTATTAGTTGATTTTGGTTTTATTTTTTTCAAATCAAATGTCTTTGGTTTAGTTTAAAAATTATATACAAACCGACCGATGATCACCCCTACCAATCACTGATGTGCAAGAATTAAGTTATTTGTTATAATATAAATATTTTTCAAATATTCTATTTATATTATAAAATTATTGTTCAAATAATATAAAAATAACTATTTTTAAAATACTTGTATAATTTCACATAAGATTACAAATGATAAGTAAATATGTTAGTTTTTTTGGAGTGTGAGTATCCTTTCTCATTTGAAAATTATAATTATAAATCAATTGATGATAAATGGAATATGTATATTCCATTTCAAGTTGAATAATTGAGATTTTATAAACAAATTTTATTATTATAGGTCTTTTACATTAGTGTGATTCAAATACTATATTTATTTTGTTAACATTATAAATGATTGTTAGTGTTGGAAGCCATTTTGTCCGTATTGGATACACACATTTATTTTTTTATTTAAACTTATTTTCTATTTGTTACTCACTTTGTATAAATAAATAAAGAGACGTGACCGTCAATTTGAAGGGTGCAACTTCAATGATTTCTTTAAAAGGACTTTGAAATGCCAATGAGTCAATCCTGGGTGATAGAAAATTAATTTTGTGGATCAACACATTCGACCCCGCTTAAATCTGAATTTAGACGAAGAAGTTATGACAAAAATTGTATTTGGCCGCTAATGACAATAAACTACCTGCCAATATTCAAAATGACACTCTGAATCAGGTTACGAATCTCATTTTCTCATCTTACTCATCATTCTGAAAATTTTAACATATACATTGCACATATTTGCCTCCATAACTTATTTTTGAAAATTCCAAAAATAACAAAATTATTTTTTTCGTAACAAAGTGATTCAGGAACATGCATAATAGTCTTGATACAAAATTTATATAATTTTCAAGGGAAGTAGATACGGGATCACTCATCGTGACGCTCCCGAGTCCAAAACTATTTTTCTCGAATTTTGTTGAAAACCCAACTATTTTTCTAATCCCAAAAAACCAAAACTATTAGTTAAAAACTACAAAATAAAGTAATAAAATTCTTTTTCCTTCCTTCTTTTCTATCCCACCTCTCTTTGGTTCACATGTCACCTTCTGATTCGTTTAAAATAAAAAATAAAACAAAACACAAAAAGCAGCCACATATTATATCAACCTTATCACTTCCACCAACTCATTCAACCACTTCTCCATCCCGCACATGTCACACCCCCAAATTCCAGGGAACCCGGAACTAGGAACATGACTTCCCCTTGCCCGCACCCGAAGGTCAAGGAGTTGGTGACTAGCACCAATGGAGATTACACCGCGGGTGTTGTCTCAAATATGCAACCCTATACAGTCATACATCAAGGGTAATCATGTACTTTTCATACATCATCATGCATATAATAAGTCAAACAGTCATATAGACATCACATCACAACAGTATGCAAATACAACTGTCCACGGACCCATGTCCGGGATATCACCCAAAACAATACAGAATATAATACTGTATCATACATCAGAGTAGTGGGCGTCCTCCTGGAAGAAAGTCCTCTACTAGTCTCAGGTCACACCTAAAAAAGGTAAACAACAAGTAGGGGTGAGCGACAAGCTCAGTAGGTGGCTCCAATACTCCACATCATGCAAACATACAAGTCTATTCTACATGCTCTGTGTACTCGTGCACTGTGTAGTGTGCACAATCATCAAGACTCAGCCTGCAAACAAACTTCAGGACCCAACCTGCCTTTACAGGACAGCTTGTCCATGATCCTCCATGGGATCCCAGCTCAGGACACTCAGCCCTAGCTCCACGAGCTCAACGGCTCAATTGAGGCCTTAGCCTGTCCACGGCGCAATATGCCCGGCCACAGTTGCCACACAGGCCTGCCATCGGCGCATATGCCTGCCACGTCAACCACATAATACTATCGGTGCATCATGGTGAGAACCCAAGTCATAGAGCTCAAGCCCCAATTCCTCAAACCAACATATTAACACCAATATGGCATTAAGGTTCACCATACTCCCTTTATAATTGAAGCCAGTCTTCACAAACCGATCATCATTCCTTGACCAAGGAAGGAGATACCCATAGGAGTTGTTTTCTTGAAATAAGGAGTCCCGGCATTGGGTTCCCATATCATAACAAAGATAATCTGATTTTTAGGGATTTTTCTGAGATGTCTAATCCCACTTTCCAAAAATTCACTTCTATGAAAAACTGGATTTTTCCGAGATTTTACACTAAATCCCAATTTTCACATTTTGAAGGAGTGAGAATTAATTTTTCTAGTATTTTTCTTTGAATCCAAATGGGTGGTATTTCGTTATTTACATTGTAACTTTAATACTTAAATGTGTAGATGAGTATAGGTTACAATGTAAATAGTCCAGTCCAGTGTCCAGTTACACTGTTGGAGCTGCGACTTGTAGCGCAGAATTGCAGCGTGCCTCGGAGACTCGTAGCTGGAGCTGCGCCTCGTAGCTGTGTAGCGCGCCTTGAAGCGGGATCTTCGACCTTCGGACTACAAACTTCGACCTTTGGACTACGGGTCTATGGATCTACGAACTACGAACCTTCGAACTATGAACTACGAACCTTCGAACTATGAACTACGAACTACGAACTACAAACCTACGACCCTGGATCTTCAACCCTTCGACCAAGAACTTTGGATCTTCGTCATTTCGACCCAGTAATTCGCCCAGGGTACTGTTCATCATCGTTTTTGTCTGTTCTTCGTTTGGAATCAACCTAGCAACCCCCAGACGCTCACAAACACACATTTTATGTGACAGACTACGATATCTACCTCAAAATGCGTCCATAATGCATCTAAATCGCACATATAATAGCAGAAATATGCACTAAATTGCAGATTTCTAGAAATCTAGATCTAAATCCAGATTTCCATGGTTGACTTCTCAACCCTCATGGAATATGCAGTTAAATAGCCCTATATCACATAAACACAAATTAAAATTGATATAAAACAGTTCTTAACCATAGAACCAGGTCAAGTCACGACCATACTCAACAAGGAAACCCCAAATCGAGGACTTCTTTGGTAATACTCCAAAGTGCCTCAAGGCTAGAACCAGGTGCCTTCTTTGGCTATTTTTTTGGGAAGAGATTAAAAAATAGCCAGATACAACGAATCTAAAAAGGAAAATATCGATCAATTAAATTAATCAACTTAAATTGACCAGCATCTAAATAAAATAATTTGACTGATTAATTGATTGATTAATTAATTAATTAATTGAATAAATGATTGATTAATTAATTGAATGATTGAATGATTGATTGATTGAATGAATGATTAATTGATTTAAATTATATAGTAGATAAAATTAAAAAGATTTGATTGATTGCCTTGTAGAATAAGAAATCTCATTTGCCTATTTCAATCATATATTTAAATTTGGCCAGGGTGAAAAATCAAATAATTATAATTGATTTAATTGCATGCCTTGGGGGATAAAAAATCTTATTTACCCTAATTATTTCAATCAAGGATTAAATGAAAGAAATTATCTTTTGGAAGTTGATCGGGGGGATTTATACCCCCTTTTTAGGGCTATTTTGGGTACATTTTCATACTCTTTCGATTCATTTATTGCCCATTTGTGCTACATTATCATATTTTTATGGCCTAACTCGGAAAAGAGGATTTCTTGTAGTTTTTGTGGTATTTTTGCTATATTTTGATAGGAATCCAAAATCAAGGAAGCATTCACCACATTCATAGAAGAAAGAAAGAATCTCAAGGACCTAAAGATCATGACGACCGAATTTCACCTTGGGCGGGTGAAGGTCGGGTGAAGCTCATATTTCAGGGATAAATTCCTATAGCCTCAATGAAGATATTCTTCTTCTGATCGAGTGAAATCCAAGGTCGTTTGGAGGTGGTCGGGTGAAGGACTCGTCACCCGACCAGGTCGGGTGAAGCTTATTTTGTATATTCAGACTCTCCCAGCATCATGGAACAGAACTTCCTTCTGGTCGGGTGAGATTTGAGAACAGTACATGGTGGTCGGGTGAAGGTCGGGTGAAGCCTTCTTCACCCGACCAAAGCCCAAAATTCGGCGATGGAACCCTTATTGTTCCAGCTCACTTATTCTTTTCTGGCCCGAAGTCATTTGAACGAAGGACAAGCACCAAACACTCAAGTCAAAGGGAAATTAATTGAAGAAATTCAAGTCAAAATTGGTGCTCTGCATTTGGATTGAGATTTTATGGGGATTAAGAGAGCTTTGAAGGTTAATATTTAATCCCTTTTTCAAATTCAAATAGTGGGAGTTACATGAGATTAAATATGGGTTGATTATTTAGAGAAATAATGAGAAATAATGGGAGATTCAAAATTCAAAAATTCAAATTCCTCCTGGGAGGCTATAAAAGGGGAGCTGATCTTTTATTGTAAATCATCCATCAACTCATCATCCAATTCTCTTCCATCCTACAATTCCATTCCTCACCTAGAGTAGAGAAAGGGAGAGAGAAGAAGGTTTGAGGTATCTCTTGGAGTTGAAGACAATCTGCTGGGAAAAGAAGATCAACCTTGGAATTCTTGGTCTAAATAGGCAAGCTTTTCTTTTGGTTTTTCCATTCCATGTTTTGTAATTTTGTTGTTTCCAATCTAACTATGGAAGCTTAAAACCCTTGATTGGGGTTAGGATGAAGTTTGATGTAATAAATTAATTTGTAATGTTTTAGTTTAATCTTTTTCACCTTGTGAGTATTTATTGGATATCTTGGGTTTAAATATAAAATGGATTCTGGCCATTTCATTTTATCATATTAGGTATTTATATGAAGGATTGGAAAATGAAGCATAAGTACTGGAAAAATTAAGATATTCAAACTAGGGATTACATGACATGCGACAGCGAGTGTAAACCTAGGATACCAAGTTAAGAGTGGGTGCGATGCTTGCTCTAAACCAAACAACTCAATTCTTAAAGGGTCACCTGTCCCCCATGCTAAGGTGTACACAGAATTACTACACTCGGAAAAGGCTAATTCATGCATTAGAGGTTGGGTATTAAATGTTATCACAAGAAAAGAATTAGATTGAACTAAGATATAATCTTGAGAAAAATACATCAAATGAAATCTTAACTCCAATCACCTTTATCAATTAAACTTATCTCTACTCAAAACAACATTTCCATCTCTCACATATTTTCAAAAATCAAATTATTTAAATTCAGTTCTGTTTTTATATTTATTTCACTCAAAAATCCCTTTATAAGCCAGTTAAAAATTTCCAATTCTACATTCTTCCCTTGGGTTTGATATTCGAACTTAAAAATCCACTTTATTACTTGTCACGATTTGTACACTTGCAAATTGCCAATCCGAAGTCTAGCTTACTCACTTTATATATAGGCAGTTCATTTGACAACTAAATGAGAGGAATTCAAAGCAGAAAAATTATCTTTTTTGGGAGAGAAGGAGAGGATCCATAAATCAGTCATTCAGCGATAAAATATAAAATTCTTCATACAATGCAACAGAGAGTAGTTAAAAAATTTATTCTATCATAATCCTACTCAATATGTATAATACATACTGATGCTACTATTTGTAAACTCATTACAATTGTTGGACCCCATTTTGTTCGGGTTGGACATACTAACCCCATTTAATGTATATACCTTTTTCCCCATGCCATATACCTTGTTGAATAGGTCCTTAGAGATTCCCTGCGATTTACACAAGATGGATGCATTGACACGAACTGGGAAGCCCAAAATGGATAACCATTGCTACAAGTCCCTAAAGTACCCCAAGACCAATACCAAGGGATAGAGAAGGAAATTTGGAGAATAACGCACTTGACTGAGCTCAATTTCGATGAAAAACGAAGAAGTTATGGCCAAAATAATTTTCATTGAAAAAAGTCAAACTTGCCAAAAGACGGTCAATGCCCCTGGTCAAACTGCCCGGAAAAGTGACTATGCGAAATTCTCCAAAACATCTATTTAGGCAAATACAGGTCTTCCCAAACAATCTCCCAAAATTTACCTATTTTGGCATTTTTGGTGGGGGTAAAAAGGTAATTAAAAGTTAAAAAAAAAAAAACGTGACTCGTAGCCTCGAAGTGTCGGCAGGTCGAAGCTTTGAAGACTCGAAACCTCAAAGCCTCAAAGCCTCGAAGACTCGAAGTCTCGAAGCCTCGAAGACTCGAAGCCTCGAAGCCTCGAAGCTTGTAAGCCTGCCGACACTCCGACCCGTTGACCGTTGACCTTCGACCCGTTGACCGTTGACCTTTGACCCATCGACTTTTGACCCACCAACCTTCGACCCGTTGACCATTGACCTTCGACCCTGCCGACACTTCGACCCTTTGACCCGTTGACCTTCGTTGTTTGGCTTCTTTCGCTGGCTTTCTCGCTGTTTGATCACGGGATACGTTTTATTAGCTGGCCATTTTTGTCAGAGATGCTTTTCAACGCCTGTCAGTCACATGTGTCGAATAAAAACTTAAAAAAGGACAATCACGAGCTGCAGAAGTCGCTATTCCCTCCGACAAAAGGCAGAATCTGAAAATAAACAATACTGCATCAATAATACAATATTAAATGCTGCAATCAATGCAATCCAGCCAATTCTTTAAATGCAGTCTTCTGTCCATGTGAAAAAGAGAGTTCAGCAGAGAGAAAAAGAGATTCACGCCCAGAAAAAGAGAGAGATTTTGCACAAAAAAAGGAGGAGATTCCGCCAAAACAAAAGAGAGAGCTCTGCTGTCATCTTCATGCCCAGCTCCCTAATCCCAAAAGAGGCACACCCAGATTTTCGCCCAACACTCTCCCTGTCCCAAAATCAAAATCGCCCATCCTTTCCAACTCCTCTTTCCCTCTTTCTCATTCTAGCTCTCTTTTTCCCAGAAAACAAAAAACACAAAAACAACTTCAGTTCTGACCCTTCTTTTTCCTTGCGTTTCCCTCACAAAAACAAAAACACAAACAAAAACAATTCCTTGTCATTCCCCTATTCCTTACACCTATTCCCCTCAATTCTAGCCACAAAAAAATCTTAATCCCAAAAAAGATACATCATCCTCCTTTCCCACGTTTTCTACCCAAAACCCAGAAAAATTTTTCATCTTCTCTCATCTCCACACATCACTGCAATCTCCAAATCAAAATCCCAACTGATTTTTGCCATTTGCGCTATTGGAACTTGGCGATTTAGTGATTCGGGCAGGCAACTGTCGGTGCAGACAAGGATCCAAGCAGAAGTCTGGGTGGAAGCCCCAAAGTCAGTTCTATATTTATTACCGTTTTTACTTATGTATATTCATATTTGATGTAATATGTGTTCCTGTATTTTGTTTTGCTGTTGGGTATATGTTATATGTTTCTTGTATTATTTATTTTTATTTATTTTATTTGTTTATTTTTTTCTGAAGTTGTATGTATATGTTGTATATGTTGTAATTGTAATATGTGAAGAATAGCGAAAAAAAAGAAAAAAAAGACAAAAAGGAGAGATATGAGAAAGAAAAAGAAGAGAAAGAAAAGAGAGAGAGAGGTTTTGGTGCTTTATGTTATTTTTGTATGTCACAACCACACAATTCACGTTTTATTTTGATATGCATATATTTTGATATGGCAATTGTAAAACAAAAATAAATAAAAAAAACAACAAAATGTTTTCCACAAAATGTTTTTCAAAACGTTTTCAATAAAAGGTTTTCAAAATGTTTTAAAAAATGTCTCCTTAAAAAACAAAAAACAAAACAAAACAAAACAAAACAAAACAAAAACAAAAACGTTTTGCAATAAAATGTTTTCAAAATGTTTTCAATAAAATATTTTCAAAATGTTTTAATAAAATGTCCTCTAAAATGTCTTCCAAAAAACAAAATAAAACAAAACAAAAACAAAACCGTAGGATTTCATTTTCTACCTCAAATAAAAAAGCAAAAAAACAAGATTTTTAGGATTCCCTTTAGAGATTTAGGGTAAATCAATTTTAACCATAACTTTGACAAATAAATAAAAAGTATAGACTTTCTAGGAAAACAATAGTGCCTCAACCGAATCACGGCAGTGCAAATAAATAGAAAAACTCCTCCTCCGAAAATAGATACCGAAAGGGCGCTATAGGGGTGCTAATCCTTCCCTACACGTAACCAACTCCCGAACCCTTCTCTTATAATGCATACCACACCTTTAAACTACTCAAAGTAGAGGGCATCCAACAGTACCCCAAAAAACAGTTGGTGGCGACTCTAAATTTCTCACCATTGGTTTAGTTTGAGCCCGCCCCAAAAGGGCCCGGACGAAAACCAGTGATGACAACAATGATCCTAGATTAGATCACTCTCACTATGAAAATAGTCCACATCACAATCTTATCAGAATAGAGTATCTTAAACTCCATTCCCCGATTGTGGACCAATTTTATACTTAGTTTAATTAGTGGATCTATTGTATGTATCTCACACATACCAGTAACAGACTTCAATAAGTAATGAGATGTTATGATGCTCATCCACATAAGAAAGCAGAAGAATGTAATCTAATACATACTTAAACAAAATATATTTCAATTAATCAGAAATAGTTTTTATATAATTAGGATTACACATTGCTTTATATAGCATTATCCCAACATTGCTCTCATGTCTGTAGTTAACTGTGGCTTGTGTTATACCCTCTAGAATATGTATAAACGCTAGGTTTTGGATTGTTGGGTTGGATCTTGTGTGGTGTGGACCATACCTAATACATCTTTTTTCCCTTTTCTTCTAGCATGGTTCTGTTGTACGTGAAGTCACAATCTTCCATGCCAAATAGCACTGGGATAATCTGATTATGCCCAACTTGTCTTCCACCCTGCAGCAGTGCATATGCAGTTCCTCCCCAAGGACCTAAGAGTGGAACCCAATTGTAGTCCCCACTAGGGATGGCAACCGGCCGGGTCGGGCCCGGATACTGCCCGACCCGAACCCAACCCATTTTTTTTTCAGCCCGACCCGAACCCGCCCCGACCCAACAATTTTGGTACTTCGGGTTAGATCGGGGCGGGGCGGCATTTTTGCCTTTATTTTGGTTAGAAATACCGGATCAGGGTGGGTCGTGCAAGACCCGAACCTGACCCAATGGCATATCGGGGCGGGGTGTAATTTCCAAGCCTAGTCCCTGCAACTATATATCATAGAGACCACTGGCATCCAAGGAGCAGTCCAGGTAATATCATCTTCTGTGAACTTCTCTAACTTCTTCATCTAGTCTTCAAAGCCATTAGGTAAACTCCATCTGCTGAGGAGAATATCTAATAGTGCCGTGGTTGACAACTGATAAACAACAGGAAAATGAGAAACAATACAAGGGAAATGGCCTGCAGCCAAGTACATAGAAGAGACAGACACCCCATGAACTGCCCCGAGCCCTTACTCCTCATATAAGTAAGAGATCAAATGGTTTCGGCCAATATAGCAGGAGTAGGGTCACATCCTTTGAGTACCCGCTGAACCAAATCTACAATTGTTTCATTTATGTGGGCCAGAATCCTCGGGAAGATGATTAACCCATATATGGCTAGTGTAAGTAGTTTGTACGTCTTTGCTTCTGTTGTAGTTTGTATAATTTATTTTTTCGTTGCCCATTGATAGACAGATTTTTAGCCTCCCTAAAAGAGTTAGCTAATATCATTAAATCTCTCTTCAAGATAATTAATTCCTTTAGTTTGCACTAAACAGAATAGTAGAAAGTAAGGGGTCGAACCCACAGGGATTAGTCTAGTTCTCTAATTTTTAAACCAAACCACTCAATTACTCCTGTTCTATAAAATGTCTTGGCAAAAACAAATTCTTTTTATAACTAAAGATCTAATTTTTATTTGGTTTTCTGAATAAACAAAGAAAGTAAATTGATTTTAGGATTAAGATTCAAGGATTAAAGGCATCTAGGGTCACAACTTCACCTCCCTATGTTGTTACTACTGATTTTAAGGTTCTTGAGATTATTTAATTGATAACATGCTATAACTAAACCAAGGTATTGCAATTGGTCATTGCCAGCCCTTCTAAGTGTTGTCTGCCTGAATGGTCATCATAACATCAACATGCAAAGCCTAATTATCATACTCATGACAGGATAATGGTCACACCAATCACAAATATGTTATGAATCAAAGATCAGCTTCAGACTAAGGCTAAGATAACCCAGGTGTACAGCCCAGATATTAAAAGATAAGAACATATCCATAAAACATGCAATCTCAATTAAACAAACTCAATATTCAATCAATCAGTTTGACAACATAGGGGGCTACATTTGTAATGACCCGTGTTTTGGGTAGAACAAGCTGGAACGAAGATGAACAATACCTTGGGCGAACGCTTGGGTCGAAAGGTGGAAGACCCGAAGATTTGGGTCGTAGGGTCGAAGACCGATGGTCGAAGTTCGAAGGTTTGAGGGTCGAAAGTTAGATCTTCGAGATAGATCTTCGAGGCCGCGTTTCTAGCTAATCTTCGAAGGAGTGTTTCTACGAGTCTTCGTGGCTTGGTTGTTAGAGAGTGTAATGAGCTCAAGTGGGAGCGTGTAGAGGCTGCGTGTGACAATGACCATGTTCAGATTGTGGGTATTTTGTCCTGTGTGGAAGCGGAGTGGTTAGTTCATGTTTTATTTATCAAAACTACGTCGTTTTGATGGTGTGTTTCATTTATCAAAACTACGTCGTTTTGATGGTGTGTTTCATTTATCAAAACTACGTCGTTTTGATGGTGTGTTTTATTTATCAAAACTACGTCGTTTTGATGGTGTGTTTCATTTATCAAAACTACGTCGTTTTGATGGTGGGATTTCATTTATCAAAACTACGTCGTTTTGATGGTGGGATTTCATTTATCAAAACTACGTCGTTTTGATAAGTGAGGTCTATATAAAGAGGAGCTTTCTTTATTTTAGGTTTAGGGTTTTTGTTGTCGCCGCAGCGCCATCACAGAAGAGAGAGAGGGGAGATTGAGAGAGAGGGCTCCGGTTCGTGGGTCATCGTTGTCATTCCCGTGGTTGGACGGCATTAAGCGTGGAGGCAAGAGCGTGGAGGATCTTTGAGGTAGGGGTTCTGTCTTTCCTGGTATGTTCCGGGGTTAGGCCCTGTGGATATTTTGTAAAGTTTCGATTGTTATTGCTATAATACTTATATGTAAATTCATATAGGTGTGATCTCCTATATGAATGTTGGCCTTCAATGGCGATTTTGGTGTGTTTCTAGTGTTCGTGTGATGCATGAAAAGTGTTCGATAAAATGCCTGTGTGACATGCCTGCTACATGTTTGAGAAAATGCTTGTGCGGCTGGGTTTATGAGTCTGTGAATTTATGCACACCAATTGCTTGGTTTTATACCTGTGAGGCTTTGCATGCTAAGTGTTCGATGTTATGTCTGTGTGACTAAGTGTGGCTATGTGTGCTGTGTTCTTGGAACCCGGTGGCCGTGGAAGCCTGGGATCGTTCTTGGAACCCGGTGGTTGTGGAAGCCCGGGATGTTCTTGGAACCCGGTGGTCGTGGAAGCCTGGGGAGTGTTTATGTACCAGCCCGTGTATGATTGTATTTGCTGTTATAGCCGGTAATTATATCTGGTAGAATAATTGTAGCACGACACAGCACTTGTACACAAGGCATGTAGATATTAGGTGCATGGGATGGGTTGGGAGACATGATCCCTACTGAGCTGTGGTTGCTCACCCCTCCTACCATGTTGTTTTCTTTACAGGAACCTACAGGCGTTAGGTGGGAACACCAAGGTGGAAGTCCTCCTTGTGGCTTGCTCATCATTATTTTGGGTTGTCTTTTTTCTTTTTTGTAACTTTGTAACCCCAGTGGGGAGATTGTAATGTGGAGTTCAATGTAATAAAAGTGTGTTTTGAACGTATTTGCTATGTTTGGACTCAATAAATATAAGGTTGTTCTCTGAATATAAAATGTGAGGTGTACGTTGTATTCTAATCCCTCTATCCAACTTGGGTAAAGGGAGGGTCACGTTCCGGTCTCCTCGGGTTGGAAATCCGGGGCGTGACAACATTGCTCCCCTAGGTAAAGGAAACTACTCACACATGTTCTTGAATAAACAATAAGAAATAAAGAACATCATCCTCAAGCAGGTACAGCAAAACTCCAACTTTAGGTCTTTTCCAACCGTCAGATCTCCTAGGGCCGGCAGCTCCAGGATTAGAACCCTAGCCTCCAAAACTGTCAGCCTCTCTGTCTCTCTCTCTCTAAAAATGTGCGCCCCTCTCTACATGCTCTAGAAGGGCTGCTACCTCCTCTATTTATAGAGAAAACCGCTGTGCAATGAGTGCCCTAGCCGTCAGCAGTTGCCACTTATCAAAATGACGTAGTTTTGATAAGTAGTTTTCATTCTTCTTCCAACTTGAGTACAACTCGAACCAAGCATAATTTGGACTAGGTGCTTTAGAGAAAAGTGCTTAAAATAACAAAACAAAGCAATTGATGCAAAAATCCGGCTGCACGGCACATTGCACGTCATATGGCCATATGACGTGTACCTCCAAATGGTCTGCAATTTTGCTCCAAGCTTCCTTGAAATGTGTAGAAGGCAGGGCGGCAATAAAATCCTTGCACGTCATAAGGGTCCATATGGCGTGCACTCTTGTTTTACTTCCTCAGGCTGCCCAATTTTGCCACAAGTTCCTTCTTTGGTAAATGAAGTGATTTGGCTGGTGTCCATAAGATGAAATTGCCTAAAAACCTGCCAAAATAGCTCAAAAACACATATATATAGGCCAACCTGTCTTCCTAGGGTGTTAGAGCAAATATCTAAGAAATATGGATGAATTAAGCCCTAATCATGCTCTTTAATACCCTAAATATACACTAGAATAACAACATGTTATCAAATACACCACACTTGAACCATTGCTTGTCCTCAAGCAAAAACATACAAGCATGCAAAAATAAAATAAAAATACAATCACACTGGAATGAAACTAAGATAAATAAAATCAAGGAGAGTCATGGTTTCCTAGGCATGCAACTCTATCATGATGAAGTGGGCAATCAAGTAACCAAAATGAATTATAATTAAGCTCAATCATGTCCATACCCCTAAGTCCAACAACCATGCAGTCTCATCACTGAAAATTCAGACATTAGCAAGCATACCATGATAAAATAGCACCTAATTTCCCTTAAAGTTCTCACCTAGGATAAAGCTGCCTCACTCAAATATAATCTCTCATTTCTATCCAGACAAGCCCAAGTACCAAACCTAACAGAAAATCAATGGGTGAAAAGCTCCTCCTACATTCTCCACTAGTTATTAATTAAGTACTTGCCAAGCAAACATGAGAGTTCCCTATTGTGCTCATCAAAGGAAACATACTCACTATTCTACTTTGGTTGAAAACCCACACACTATTCTAATAACTGATAAAACACACCTTGAGCCAAAGAAATGAGCTCAACACTCTAAATAAACACAACTCAGCCATTATGGCTTTTATTCTGAAAACTGTTTTTTTATCCACACTTCTTTTAAATAATAACCATACAAGGTTGCATTTTATGCTCTCCCTTGATGGATTATTCACTCTTTTTTTTACTCACATAACACATAAATAAGACTGATTTTTCTAATGCATACCCCTTGTTATTTTGCTACATAAGGAAAGACAGAAATTCATTGATGTCTCACATCCCATTATCAAATTAAGTGATAGCTTTTTCACATTCTATATCACAGCCTTCTACATTTACAACACAACAAAACAAAAACTAAGATACATAGGAAGTCAAAGTGACTTAAATGGCCTTGTATCACTAGCAACACACCAAACACTGAGCACTAATAAGTAATCATCATGCTTACTTAACTCCTACCATTAAATAACTAATGTTAAATGCAGAGAAGAGCATCAAATCAAACTATTACCCATAAACCATAAATGTCACTCAAGGGCTAGAAAGAGGCGTTTTTCAATTTGCTTCACACTCAACTCTAAGGGTCACTAAGTGTTATCCTAACATGTCATGCTCAGCTAATATTCAAACTTCAGCTCCAAAAACATGGTAATATCATTCAAGAAGTAAAGACATGCTTAAACCAAATCATAACACACCTTAATTACTTTAACACCCTTATCACAACATGATACTAATGTGGCATAAAAATTAAAATTTAAGCCAAAATTGCATACCTAGTATCCATGCCTCTCCACATGCAAATCACACAATCAAGCAACTCAAACAATCACACAAAATAAAAAGAGCATTATAACTACTAAACAAACCAAAACAAACCAACACATACAATCAAGCAAAATAAAGGACAAACAAGTGGCGTGTGCCACTCCCCACACCACACTAAAAATATGCTATGTCCTCATGGCATGGTAGAGAGGTTAAGAAGAACCCGACCTATCTGCTAGTAGGCTATAATAGTAGATCACTTGGGCCACCAATCTCCGCACCCGAGCCACAAAATCGGCTGAAGTTTCACCGCGTATGGTCCATGTATCTCGTTGCTGCAAAATAGCCAGCATATAATAACAAACGAAAATCCCATAGCTGAACTGATTAGGTTGCTGAGGGAATTCCATTTCTGTGAGATGAATAAGAGGCAATTTGTCCTGCAGCAACCCCTCTTTCTTCATTGCATCCTTGATTCGTTTCAGGAGGCCATGGACGAGCTGCCGCTTCCTTTTGCTGAATCCATGTCCTTGACTGGGATCATAAAGCACCGCGTGCCCTACACTCAAATCCAAACGCAATAATACAAAGTGGTGGTCAATGTGTACAGGTATTAGGACCTCATGCATGGTGTGCCAGGGTCGGTGGCCTTCATTCGCACCATTCATGCGCTGACGTAGAACAGTTTCAGACAAGGGGTGCTCGTATAACTCACACAGCATAATAGACGTGTACTGGGCCAACGGATAATCATGAGGCTCAGCCTCCACTACGAATCGCATGGTCTTACAAAACAAATCCACATCATCTGTGAATATAAATTCATTACCTAAGATGCGCCGGAGGAAGTCGGATGTGAAGACATCCATGTCCCTTGCAAAACGAGCTAGCAGCATCGTAGGGTCAATGAAACTTGCAAATGCCTCTTGAGCCACCACAGAAGAGATAGCCGGATTAATCTGCAGATGCACCGGTGCGCCAAGGAGATCTTGAGGTTCTGCTGGCATATAAGGTCCCCCATGAAATAGGTTGCACAATGGGCACGATGGCCTGAGAATAGGAAGGATCCACAAAGGGATCAAATGAGGAGTATTGCGGTTCCGGCGCAGTTTCTTGCTGAAATGGATGATAATCAGTGTACTCCACAGATGGCCTTGGTGGAGGGTACTCTTCTTGGGCAGGGTAGGAACTGTCGTATGCTGCAGGTACTGGACCAGAGTCCTCATGTGCTGGAGGTACATCCTCATCAGATATCTCCACCACTGGAGATTTTTTTGACTTTTGCTTGTTGCTCAAGGCCCTCCAGATTTTTCCCAGAACTCCTTTTATTTCCTTGTTGTCTCTCTTCAGCTCTTCTACTACATGCTTTGTTCCAGCTTGATCCCTTCTCAGCTCTTGAGTTTCTTGCCTCCATGCATCATGAGAGGCAGTAGCAGGAGCTGCTGGAGCTTCCCATGCCCTTGCTGACGGTCTAGAATGGGACTGCTGATCTTGCGAAATAAGTGCCATTAACTCAGTAAATTGGGCACCATTGACGTGACCATTTGTGAATGCCTAATTTATAACTTCCACCTCACTAACCACTTGGCCACTAATACCTTGAAAGAAGTTGAAAATATCTTCCTTATGCACATTAAACTGCATGTACATGGCAGTGAGCCTGAAGAGGGTCTGCTTTCTTTCATCTAATGGGGTGGAGGTGTCTCGCGCAGCAAACTCAGTGGGTCTCTCCATATGAACATTGTGCCTTGATGGCTGTGGTTCAACTTGGAGAACATTCCCCCAGTTTCCTCTAGAGCTTACCCCTAAACCTCCTTCTGGTTGCAATACTCGCAAAAGCTACTGAGATGGGAAGGGGGTGCTATCTAAAGAGGTAAAGTGCTGGGCATATTGGTTTTCAAAAATGACATATAACATTCTTCTATATACTCTCTTTGTCAAGTTTTTCGTCCACCATTTGAAAATGGCGGCAGCCCAGTCCACATCTAACATATGGTCAATGCTATACATGAATTCAAGATGGGTCATAGGCACACCATCCTTTCCACTAGTTTGCAACAGTAAGCACTTTCCTACCAGATGAGCTAAATATCTAAATTTACCCACAAAGCCATTTTTAGTAAACTGCCTCCTCTCCTTAGATCGTTTTGCATAGTTGAAGGCAGTACCATACTCCCCTAAGGTCAAGTGAGGGAAGTGATCAGTAGGTATAGGAAGGTTAAAGGTTTTCCTAATTGTCTCTGGTGTGATACAGATATACACCCACTGCACCTGCCCTATAACTGCATCCTCTTCCTCATTGAAGTAAATGGAATGATAAAATTCATGCAAGGCAGGATAATAAATAGCACATCTGGCTGAAACTAATCTTACTAACCCAAGATTTTGAAGCTTTAAGGCCACCTCACTTGACCATCCCAGGTTGGATTCCTCTAAGGCATTCAGATCCAAAGCATGCCCTAGGAAGATCTCCCCATCCTCACTGCTTGAATAACTTGAGAAATGGACTTCTTCCTTGCCTGATCGCCTTGTGCGCACCATCTTGCTATAGGAATTGAAGGAGAGGAAGGATGAAATTTAGCTACAACAGCAAGAACCAGAGCTTTTCAAATTTCAGATCTAGAAATCGGTTCTGGTGTATTTGACCTAGCTCCTGGCCTCAGTATTTATAGCGTGCAAAAGGAGATGTGCTTCAAATGCCATCATACACGTGTCCTCCAATTTTCAGGCTGATTGGACGAAAATGCCCCTATGCACGTCATATCATCATTGAGGCGTGCACGTTAAAATAAGCTCATATTCGGATGGTGGGTCCCTCATGATCTGTATATCACATGTCTCTTCTGCACGGCATATAGTGGAAGGCTCTAGAAGGCTGAAAAGTGGTATTTTTGCTGTTTGACCACCAAATAGACAGATCGGATATGGCGTGCAGAAGACATTATTATTTCCCATGATGGTAGCTGTCTTCCATGAACATTTCAGAGAAATCCAAGGTGCACGCCATATCATTATAGCACGTGCATATGACGTGCAGGCCCAAATTGGCCCATTTTTCTTCTGTAGCTAGCCCATGTAATGAGGATCATCTTTCTCTTTTGCATGATATATGGTTGGGCTCAATTTCAAGCACTTGTGGCTTCACTTTGTCTTTGCTCTTGACATGGGCTTGAAACTAAATTCAAAAGTCTAGTGCCCATAGATGTGCTCTTGGAAGCCTACAAAATGGTTAGTAAAAAGAAACAAAGTTCCCTGCACCATGGTGAGTTCACACAACAAATATAAAAACAAAAACTAAAACAAAACCGTTGGGTTGCCTCCCAACAAGCGCTTCATTTAAAGTCTGTAGCTAGACTTCAAAATCTGCTCATGAAGGCTCAAAAGAGATGGAATCAACGATCTCCCTCTGTGTTGGGTCATAATAAGGTTTTAGCCTATTGCCATTAACCCAAAATTTCTTGCCATCTTCAGCTTGGAGCTCAAAGCTCCCATATGGCTTCTTATCAATTAACACAAATGGCCCCATCCATTTTGATCATAGCTTTCCTGGAAACAACCGTAGCCTAGTGTTGAATAACAAAACTTTTTGTCCCAAGGCTAAAGATTCTGTATTAAGTTGCCTATCATGCCATTTTTTAGTTCTTTCCTTATAAGTTGTAGCACTGTCATAGGCATCCATTCTAAACTCATCTAACTCAATTAGTTGAGTCATCCTCAGTTCCTTGGTTTCTTGTGGATCAAAGTTTAATTTCCTCAAGGCCCATTGAGCCTTGTGTTCTAATTCCACAGGTAAATGACAAGACTTCCCATATAGGATTCTATAAGGGGACATTCCAATGGGAGTCTTGTAGGCTGTCCTATAAGCCCATAAGGCTTCATCAAGTCTTTGATACCAATCCTTTCTATTTCCTCCAACAGTTTTCTCAAGGATAGCTTTGATTTCCCTGTTGGACATCTCAGCTTGTCCATTAGCTTGTGGGTGGTAAGTTAAGGACTTCCTATGGTTGACTCCATACTTTGTCAACAACTTGTCAAACAATTTGTTACAAAAATGACTACCCTCATCACTAATAATAGCCCTTGGTGTCCCAAAACGGCTAAAGATGTTTCTGATAAGGAATTTAGTCACCACTCTAGCATCATTCACTCTCGTTGGTATTGCCTTAACCCACTTGGACACATAATCTACAGCCAACAGAATGTATGAATACCCATCAGAAATGGGGAAAGGCCCCATAAAGTCTATGCCCCAAATATCAAAAATTTCAACTGGAAGGATTCCAGTTAAAGGCATCTCATTCTTCCTAAACAGTCCACCTACCCTTTGACATCTATCACAAGTTTTAATGAAGACATAGGTGTCTTTAACCATGTTGGGCCAATAAAACCCACATTGCATTATCTTAGCTACTGTTCTTTGCACTCCAAAGTGGCCCCCATAATGTGATGCATGACACTGATGCACGATAGCATCCATCTCCTCCTCAGGGACACACTTTCTAATTATTTGATCAGCACACCGCCTATAGAGGATAAGATTATCCCAAATATATTTCTTTGCATTCACTATGAACCGCTTTCGCTGGTGGTAATCAAATCCCTTAGGTATAAACTCAGTAGCTAAATAGTTTGCTATATCAGCAAACCAAGGAAGCTGGCTTACTTGAAACACTGCCTCATCAGGGAAGTCATCAGAGATAGGTAGAGACTTAGGTGCATTCTCAAGTCTAGAAAGGTGATCTGCAACAGTGTTTAAAGCTCCCTTAGTGTCTCTAATTTCTAGATCAAACTCCTATAAGAGGAGTACCCATCTCAGCAAATGTGGCTTACCTTCCTTCTTAGCTAACAAATACTTAAGGGCTGCATGATCGGTATAAACAACAACCTTAGACCCCAACAGGTAAGATCTAAACTTGTTGCAGCCATACACTACAGCTAGCAACTCTTTCTAAGTAGTGGTATAGTTCTGTTGGGCATTATCTAGAGTCTTACTAGCATAGTAAATCACCCTAAAAATTTTCTCTCTCCTCTGCCCTAGAACTACCCCTACAGCATAATCACTCGCATTACACATATGGTTGTTCCTAATCCGGAGTAACTATGACAGGAGCTATAATTAGCTTGTGCTTAAGGACCTCAAAAGCTTTTAAACACTCTTCATTAAATTCAAAGGTTGTGTCCTTCTCCAACAACACACTTAGGGGTTTAGCTATTTTGGAGAAGTCCTTAATAAATCTTCTATAGAACCCAGCATGTCCTAAGAAACTTCTCACCCCTTTCACATTGGTTGGAGGTGGCAGGGTTTCAATTGTGGATATCTTAGCTTTATCCACCTCCAAACCTTTTGCGGACACTTTGTGTCCTAGGACTATGCCCTCACTTACCATAAAATGGCATTTCTCCCAATTGAAGACAAGTTATTTCTCCTCACATCTCTCTAGGACAGCATCTAGGTCCTTTAAGCAACGTTGGTAAGAATTACCAAACACAGAGAAATCATCCATAAATACTTCCATTATTTCCTCCACCAGGCCCTGAAAAATGGCCATCATGCACCTTTGAAAGGTCGCAGGTGCATTACACAGTCCAAATGGCATCCTCCTAAATGCAAAGGTGCCAAAAGGGCAAGTGAACGTTGTTTTCTCCTGGTCCTTGGGTTTAATCATGATCTGATTGTACCCAGAATACCCATCTAAGAAACAGTAATGACTATACCCAGCCAACCTATCAAGCATCTGATCAATAAAAGGAAGGGAAAAGTGGTCCTTCCTAGTGGCCTTATTTAGCTTCCTATAGTCCACACAGACTCTCCGCCCCATCACAGTTCGGGATGGAATCAATTTATTCTTTTCATTCCTAATCACCGTCATGCCCCCTTTCTTGGGCACAACATGTAAAGGACTAACCCACTCACTATCAGATATAGCATAAATTATCCCAGCATTTTTCCATTTTAGAACTTCTTTCCTAACAACTTCTTTCATTACTGGTTCAATCTTCGTTGTCTTTCAACAGTGGGGTGAAAATCATCATTCATTAAGATTTTATGCATGCACAGCCCTGGACTAATGCCCCTAATATCTTCAATATTCCACCCAAGGGCCTTTTTATGTTTCCTTAGAGTTTCTAGCAATTGTTCACATTCTAAAGCATTTAAATTTGAAGCAACAATTACTGGAAATCTATTTGTGGAGTCTAGAAATTCATACCTCAAGTGTCCAGGCAACTCCTTCAGTTCTGGCACTGGGATTGTTTACTCGTCATGCTCCTCCTTAGCTTGCTCCAATGGACTTGATTTTGGTTCCTCCTCGTCAGCGATCAAGTCCTCTACCTCTTGCTGCTGAATCGCTGATGTGTGAAGCACTTCATCTTCTTGTTTGATCTGCTCGCTCAATTAATCTTCAACTAATTCCTCGAAATCTTCGATCGAGAGACAACTTTCCTCTGCTTGCCCTTGCAGAGACTGTTCCATGTGAAAGACTAAGGTATCATCGTTTATCCTCAAGGTTAATTTACCCTGAGCGACATCAATCAAAGCACACCCTGTCTTCAGAAAGGGTCTTCCTAGGAGTAACTGAACTCCCGTGGCTTCTTCCATCTCTAATACCTCAAAGTCAGCTGGAAAAATAAATGATCCCACTTTCACCAGTACATCTTCTATGATTCCCTCAGGCCTTCCAGTGGACCGGTCAGCGAACTGAAGTGATATAGAAGTGGGCTTCATTCCTGTTAACCCAAGCTGCTTGTAGAGGGCAACAGAGATTAAATTTATGCTGGCCCCCAAATCACATAAAGCCTACTGTTGTGGTGCGTCTCCTATTACACACGGTAGAGTGAAGCTACCCGGATCTTTATGCTTTGTGGGTAACTTCCTCTGAACCATATTGCTGACCTCATTAGTAACAGCAACAATTTCGTGATCGCCGTATTTCCTCTTCTTCAGCATGAAGTCCTTTAAAACCTTTTTGCATCTGGGCATCTGCTCAAGAGCTTCAATAAATGAAATATTGATTTCTAGCTTCTTGAATATCTGCATAAAGCGTTCATTCTCTTCTTCCATCTTTTGATTCCTCATCCACTGAGGAAATGACATTGTAGGCGTAAGCTCTCTTGGCCTTTGTTCTTCAACTGGTTGAGTCTTAGTTGGTTGTTGCTCCTGGTTATCTCCCATCTGTTGCTCTTCCTCAACAGCTCTTTCCGGATTGTCAGCTGCTAAAGGCTGAATTGGTGCATCTGGTATGGCCTTCGTCTTGGGCTCTCCAGCTTCCTTAAGTACCTTACCACTTCTCAAAGTGATAGCCTTGCAGCTCTCCTTGGGATTAACCTCTGTGTCACTGGGAAAAGCTTTGGAGGAGACTCCTTAGTTGGCATTCTGTGCCACACTCACTAGTAACTTTTTCAAGTTCTTTATGGGAGACTCCATACTGCTTAGTCTCTCATCCACATTACCACCTTCCCTCTTTGCTACCTCATTTTCAGTCTGATAATTTTGTCCTCTTTGTGGCTGAGGATGAGGCTGCTGTTGCTGCTCAAAACCTGGAGGTGGTTGCAAATAATTATCTGTAGCATATGGATTCTGCTTCATTTCTGGAGGTATATATTTATACTGATTTGACGCTTCACCTCCTCTATTCTGATTTTGAGTAAAGGCATTCTTCTGATAGCCTTGGTTTTATTGTTGCGGATAACCTTGACCTTGGTAAAAAGGTTGCTTCTGATACATCCCCTTTCTGCCAACAAAATGTGCATCTTCCGCTCCACTCCATCCTTGATCAACCCCTGGTAGAGCTTGCTGTGGTCCTTCAACCTTAAGAGATAATACTTCAATATTTTTAGCTAGAGCCCGAATCTGCTCTTGTATATCATTGGAAGAATTATCAATTAAAGCTATCTTCTCCTTTGGCCTTGAGGTTCGAATATTTGACCACTGCCAATCAGCTAATGATAGTCTCTCTAAGAGGTCAGCAGCTACGTCAGGTTCCAAGTTCATCAAACATCCTCCTGCAGCTGCATTCACTTTGTCTTGTGAGTGAGACTGAAGACCAGTGTAGAAGGATTCAATTTGAATCCATTGGGGTCTTCCATGATCAGGACATCTTCGGATCAAATCTTTAAATCTCTCCCAAGCCTCATGGAGAGTCTCCATCTCGTCTTGCCTAAATCTTCTGATTTCCTCTCGAAGTTGGATCACCTTGGCAGGAGGGAAATACTTGGACATGAACTTGGTCTGCATCTCCTCCCAAGTGTTTATGGAACCAGCAGGTAGGCTGTTGAACCATCCAAGAGCTCTATCCTTTAAAGAGAAGGGAAAAAGCCTTAACTTTATCGCTTCCTCTGACACATTATTGAGCTTTATTGTGTCGCATATCTGAAAGAACCTCATCAAGTGCTGATGCGGATCATCCATTGCTGTTCCGCCAAATGCATTGTTGCTCACCATGTTGATCAGTGCCGGTTTCAGCTCGAAACTGTTTGCTTACCTAATCCCTGAATAGTGATCTGACATAGTTGGCCTTGCAAAATCCAAGAAAGTCCTGGGCCTAAATCTGTTACCATCTTCATCTGGGTATTGGCCATTATAATTGGCCCCTCCTTGTACACTGCCATCAGGTCTTGTATCCTCCATAATTTCAAGAACTGTATCCTCTAAACCTTGCAGTGCTTCTTCAGCTTCCCTTGCAGCTTCTCTAGTTGCTCTATGACGATCTCTAATTATCCATTCAGGTTCTGGATTAAATGGCATAAGTTCCCTTCGTCGCATACACATCTGAGAATTTTCTCAAACACCTGGTGAACGTTCCTGTAAAACAACAAGAACAAACCCAGCAGCTCCGAACAAGATAAAATAAATAAATAAAACAGAAAATAACAGAAAATAAAAGACAGAATTAAACACCAAAATCAGAATTCAAACAATTTCACTCAATGTTGATTTTGAAAAACTAGTTAACCGTACAATCCCCGGCAATGGCACCAATTTGATAGACAGATTTTTAGCCTCCCTAAAAGAGTTAGCTAACGTTATTAAACCTCTCTTCAAGATAATTAATTCCCTTAGTTTGCACTAAACAAAATAGTAGAAAGTAAGGGGTCGAACCCACAGGGATTAGTCTAGTTCTCTAATTTTTAAACCAAACCACTCAATTACTCTTGTTCTATAAAATGTCTTGGCAAAAACAAATTCTTTTTATAACTAAAGATCTAAGAAAGCAAATTGATTTTAGGATTAAGATTCAAGGATTAAAGGCATCTAGGGTCACAACTTCACCTCCCTATGTTGTTACTACTGATTTTAAGGTTCTTGAGATTATTTAATTGATAACATGCTATAACTAAACCAAGGTATTGCAATTGGTCATTGCCAGCCCTTCTAAGTGTTGTCTGCCTGAATGGTCATCATAATATCAACATGCAAAGCCTAATTATCATACTCATGACAGGATAATGGTCACATCAATCACAAATATGTTATGAATCAAAGATCAGCCTCAGACTAAGGCTAAGATAACCCAGGTGTACAACCTAGATATTAAAAGATAAGAACATATCCATAAAACATGCAATCTCAATTAAACAAACTCAATATTCAATCAATCAGTTTGACAACATAGGGGGCTACATTGCTCCCCTAGATAAAGGAAACTATTCACACATGTTCTTGAATAAACAATAAGAAATAAAGAACATCATCCTCAAGCAGGTGCAGCAAAACTCCAACTTTAGGTCTTTTCCAACTGTCAGATCTCCTAGGGCCGGCAGCTCCAGGATTAGAACCCTAGCCTCCAAAACTGTCAGCCTCTCTGTCTCTCTCTCTAAAAACGTGCCCCCCTCTCTACATGCTCTAGAAGGGCTGCTGCCTCCTCTATTTATAGAGAAAACCGCTGTGCAATGAGTGCCCTAGCCGTCAGCAGTTGCCACTTATCAAAACGACGTAGTTTTGATAAGTAGTTTCCATTCTTCTTCCAACTTGAGTACAACTCGAACCAAGCATAATTTGGACTAGGTGCTTTAGAGAAAAGTGCTTAAAATAACAAAACAAAGCAATCGATGCAAAAATCCGGCTGCACGGCACATTGCACGTCATATGGCCATATGACGTGCACCTCCAAATGGTCTACAATTTTGCTCCAAGCTTCCTTGAAATGTGTAGAAGGCAGGGCGGCAATAAAATCTTTGCACGTCATAAGGGTCCATATGGCGTGCACTCTTGTTTTGCCTCCTCAGGCTGCCCAATTTTGCCACAAGTTCCTTCTTTGGTAAATGAAGTGATTTGGCTAGTGTCCATAAGATGAAATTGCCTAAAAACCTGCCAAAATAGCTCAAAAACACATATATATATATATATATAGGCCAAGCAGTCTTCCTAGGGTGTTAGAGCAAATATCTAAGAAATATGGATGGATTAAGCCCTAATCATGCTCTTTAATACCCTAAATATACACTAGAATAACGGCATAAATGCACGTTATCACCCATAAAAGATATTCTCGCCCATCATAGTTTGTAGTCATTGGTGAGTCCCAAACTGACTTTCTCATTATCTCAGCAAAGGCCTTTCGACATAATATTCTAGGGTCTAGTAAATATATCTTCATTTTGTTTTCTACTACTAGAATATCCAGTAATCTTCTATATTTTTTTATGGTGGGAACAAGATTTATACCTGTTAGAAATCATAGGATTTGGTGAAGCTGCCAATAATATTTCTAAGTTTGGAGACTCGAAGATTTGAAGGTACATGAGTCGAAGAGTCAAAGTTCGAAGAAGGGGAAACCATCATTACGCTTAAAGGGAAATGACTCATAGACTCGAAGAGTCACAACTAGACAGTGACAAGATACCAAACGACTCAAAGATCCAAAGGATGTAAAATTGAAGAATCCTGAAAGATACCTTGACAATTGACAGAACATAAATTAACACAGCAACTTTGAGACTTGAAGAGTCAAAGAGTTGAAGTCACACGTAGAAACTGTCAACTACTAAGCTTTAGGAGACTCATAGACTCGAAGGTTGAAGGTCGAAGAGTCTAAGCTATTCAGGTACATGAACTGACAAATGAAATTGTAATTGAGACTCAAAGACTCTAAGAGTCGTAGACTGTCACGCCCCGAATTTCCAACCAGAGGAAACCGGTTCGTGACTCCCCTTTACCCACCTGGTGGGCAAGGGGTAGATGTACAGAATCTGATATCTAAGCAGGACAACAAACACAATCATAACAATCCACAATAAATAACCGAAAGGCAAACCACTTATCTTTATTAAATTCCAAAATCCATTACATCATCTCCATTTGGAGTTACACTAGTCTCTCACATAACATTTGACAAAACACTCAAATAACAAAAGGAGCAAAGCCACAAGGCAGAAAGTCTTCCACCTTGGTGTTCCCACCTAACGCCTGTAGGTCCCTATAAAGAAACAAACACAGTAGGAGGGGTGAGCAACCACATCTCAGTAAGGATCAAGTCTCCCCAACCCATCCCATGCTCCTATCATCTATATGAGAGCGTGTACCAGTGCAGTGACGTGGAAGAAACAAACAACAAGGAAACACACCACACAAATGGGCACAACCTCAGCCCCAGCCACATAGGCTCCACAGCCACACGGGCTAACACTTTAACCACCTCTCAACAAGTGATTTAACCGCCTCTTCAAGCCAATGAATTAACTACCTCTTCAGGCAAGTGATTTAACCGCCTCTTCAGGCAAACGTTTTCCACAGCCTCTCAGGCTAACAACCATGCAATCAAGCACACAGCATACACCTCGGTCACTCAGGCATAAAACCAAACACTTAGTGTGCACACATTTACAAGTGCACAAACCCAGCCACTCAGGCATAAAAACAAACACTTAGCATGCACACATTTACAAACTCGCAAATCCAGCCACACAAGCATATTATCAAACACGTACTGGGCATATTCACACAGGCATTTTATCGAACATTTAACATGCACAGACCACCCAACGTCAGAATCACACCAAAACGCCATTGAAGGCCAACATTCATATAGGAGGTCACACCTATATGAATTTACATATAAATATTATAGCAACAATAATAGAAACTCTGCAAATCATCTACATAGGGCCTAACCCCGAGATAGACTAGGAAAGACAGAACTCCTACCTTGCAAGTGTCCTTCTGCTCCTGCCTCCATGCTAGACACCGTCCACCCACGCGAACCACCACGGCAGCAACCACGACCAGAAGCCTAAAACAAGGAGCCTAAACCTAAAGAAGAGATGATTATCTCCCTCTCTCTCTCTCTCTCTCTCTCTCTCTCTCTCTCGCGATGGCTGCAGCGGCTGAAGAAGAGAACCCTAAACCTAAAACAAGGAGCCTTCACCTCTTTATATAGACACCTCCACACCCCAAAACGACGTCATTTTGATTAAATGAATCCCAGCATCAAAATGATGTAGTTCTTATGGAACAAGCTATAACCTTCCCGCATCCATACACGCCAAAATATCCATAATTCCAACATGCCCCTTTGGAAGAAAATGTTTAGAACAACAAAACCAAAGTGATGGTGCAAAAACATGGTTGGACACCATAATGGACGTCATATCCCCATATGACGTGCACCTCCAAAAGCTATGAAATTCTACCCCAAGCTTCCTAGGATCATGTAGAAGACTGGCAAACCAAAATCCCCTTGCACGTCATATCCCCATATGACGTGCATTGTCACGTGCACCTCCCAAAAGTCCCCTCTTGGGTTCATCTCTTACCTCGAACTTGTGCATCAATATTCAAGGTGTTTTAGCTAAAGTGTGTGGGAAGAAAACCCCCTAAAACCCAACAATTTCCACTCACAAGGCATCTGTGATTAACTTCTTACATACCGCAAAACATGGGTCATTACATAGACTCAAAGAACTGAAGAGTTGAAGACAGTTAAGTTAAAGAAATTGTCAGTCCATAAATTAGACCAAGACTTATAGACCTGATAGGCAAGAGTCATAGCTGAAGAGTCGGAGCTGTAGAGTCGAATACTTGGAGAGAAAAAGACTTTGTTTGCCATAACCTACCAACAATTGGCTAAGCACTAGACTCGTAGAGTGATCAGGAATTTGCAAGTGTACAAATTGTGATAAGTAATAAAGTGAATTTTTAAGTCTGAATATCATACCTAAGGGAAGGATGAAGAATTTGGAAATTTTAACTAGCTTATAAAGAGATTTTTGGTTGAAAATATATAAAAATAGTACTGAATTTTAAAACAGATTGAATGGATGTGAGAAATGGAGATAAGCTTGTTGGAACTGAGTCACTAGGTTGATTAATTGAGGAGAGAAGTCAAAGTTTGCCTTGGTGATCTCAAGTGGGTCTATAGGATTGTATATATGACTGGCATCGGGAGTAACATACTCTCGAACAGGTCTACTGTCCATGTAAGCTTCATCCATTGTTGGCCTTAGTTGTGAGCGAGATTCTGCCTCTTCTTCTTGGAATAGTCTTTCTAATCCGTCCAACCTTTCTCCTTCAGGTGTTCTTGGTAATTCTTGGTTAGAGTTTGCCGTCCTTTGCTCAAATACTTCCTTGAGTTGTCGCAGTCGAGATCGGAATGATTTTTTCGGTTCAGGATCGAAGGGGATGTCAATGCTTTTTGACCTTTGACTCATAAACCTAGTTGTTGTCACTTGCAAACACAATATTCAAGAATATTCCAAAACACATTTGTATAATAAATTTTGAAGCTAGAAAAGAATTTCCTATTTTATCGATGCCTTCCTCGGCAACGGTGCCAAAAACTTGATCAGTAATTTGCAAGTGTACAAATTGTGATAAGTAATAAAGTGGATTTTTAAGTCCGAATATCGTACCCAAGGGAAGGATGAAGAATTTGGAAATTTTAACTAACTTATAAAGAGATTTTTGGTTGAAAATATATAAAAATAGTACTGAATTTTAAAACAGATTGGATGAATGTGAGAAATGTAAATAAGCTTGTTCGAGTATAGATAAGTTCGATTGATAAAGGTGATTGGAGTTAAGATTTCATTTGATGTATTTTTCCTAAGAATATGTCTTAGTTCAATCTAATTCTTTCCTTGTGACAATATTTAGTACCCAACCTCTAATGCATGAATTAGCCTTTTGCAAGTGCCATAATTCATGTGTACACCCTAGCATGGGGGATGGGTGACCCTTTAAGATTTGAGTTGTTTAATCTAGAGCTAGCACCACACTCACTCTTAACTTGGTATCCTAGGTTTTACACTGGCTTTCGCAAATTATACAACCCATAGTTTGATTATCTTGCCTTTTCTAGTAATTATGCTTTATTTTTCAATCCTTCACATAAGTACCTATGATGATAAAGTGAAATGGCCAAAGTCCATTTTATATTTTAGCCCAAGATATTCAATAAACATTCACAAGGTGAAGGGGATTAAACTAAAACATTGCAATTTAATTTATTACATCAAACTCCATGCTAACCCCAATCAAGGGTTTTTAAGCTTCCATAATTTGATTGAAAACAACAAAATTACAAAACATGGAATAAGAATACCAAAAGGATAGCTTACCTATATTAACCAAGAATTCTAAGGTTAATCATCTTTTCCCAACAGTTCCGTCAAGGGTGCAACAATGTGGGAATAGCCGCGGATGAATCTTCTATAGTAGTTAACCAAGCCAAGGAAGGAACGCATCTCAGGGACTTTCTTGGACATCTCCCATTCCTTGATGGCTAATGTAAAGACTCGTATTTGGGTAGTTTTGAGAGATAGCCATTCTATGAGAATGTAACTATCTGGACGGTAGTGTAGTCGTCGATGTGAGCATTTTGACTGTACTTGGGCCCGATTCCGAGTCGGGGCCCCATTTGACCCGATTGTTGACTTTTCGGGGTTTATTGGTTGACTTTGCGTTTGAGCAGTCATTTGGGTGTAATAATATCTGTTTAGTGTTGTGTTCGTTATTTCGAGCATTTTGACTGTAGGTTGACTTAATTTGGAGTTCGGGGCCTTGGAGGTCAATTTTTGTGTTGGGAGGTCAATTATTGACTGGGTCAATGGTTGACTAGGTCAGTTGACTGGCAGAAATATAAATAGCAGAAAAAAAAGAGAAGAAGCTTTCACTTTACGTTTCACATTTGTGCGTTTGAGAGAGAGAGAGCTTGGAGGCCTTGGCGATTTGGGTTCGTGGAGCTCAAAGATTCACTTCAAGTAGGTTCCTTGAACTTCTTATCTCTCTCTTGTTTTGGATCTACACGAATTTATCATGATTTATGAAATTGAGCATGAACCCTAGAATTTGGGGAAATCCAATTTTGGGTTAGATCTAATGGTTTAGCATAAGATCTGTGGTTAAGAACTGTTTTATATCATTGTGGATATATGTTTCTGTGATTTTGGGGTTGATTAACTGTGTTTTTCATGAGGGTTGATAAGTCAACCATGGAAATCTGGGTTTAGATCTAGATTTCTGGAAATTTGGAATTTTATACGTGTTTCTGTTGTTTCTGCGCGATTTAGAGGCGTTCTGGACGCGTTTTGAGGTAGATATCGTAGTTTGTTGCGAAACAGGGGTGTTAGTGAGCGTCTGGGAGTTTCTGGGCGTGTTCCAGACGAAGAACAGGCAAAAACGACGATGAATAGTACCCTGGGTGCGTTACTGGGTTGAACTAACGAAAATCCGAAGTTCTGGGTCGTAGTTCGTAGACCCGTAGTTCGTAGGTTGAAGGCTCGTAGTTCGTAGGGTTATAGTTCGTAGACCCATAGTTCATAGGTCGAAGGTTCATAATTCGTAGGGTCGTAGTTCGTAGACCCGTAGTTTGAAGGTTCGTAGTTCGTAGGTTTGAAGGTTCGACGTTCGTAGTTCGAAGGTTCGTAGTTAGAAGGTCGAAGATCGTAGCCTCGCTTCGAGTCTTTGAGGCGCGCTGCAGCTCCGCACTCCGCAGCTACGAGTCGCCGTTCCGCATCTACGAGTCGCAGGTTCTGAGCTACGAGTCGCAACTCCAACAGTGTAACTGGACACTGGAGAGCACTGGACCTGACCTATTTACATCGTAACCTATACCATCTAACATTTAAGTATTTATGTTACTATATAAATAGTGAAATACCCCCCGTTTGGATTCAAAGAAAAATACTAGAAAAAATAATTCCCACTCTTTCAAAATGTGAAAATTGGGATTTAGTGTAAAATCTCGGAAAAACCCAAAAGTTCGCAGTGGTGAATTTTTGGAAAGTGGGGTTAGACATCTCAGAAAAATCTCCAAAAATCAGATTATCTTATTTATGATATGGGAACCCAATGCCGGGACTTTTGATTTCAAGAAAATAGCTGCTATGGGTACTTCCTTCATAAATCAAGGATTGAAGATTTACTTGTGAAGACTGGCTACAGTTCCACAGGAAATGTTGAGAATGACATGCCATACTAATGTTAGTATGTTGGTATGAGGTATTGGGGTATGGACTCCGTGACTTGTTTGGGTTCTCACCGTGATGCACCGATGGTGCTATGTGGTTGACGTGGAGGCATATGCACCGATGGCAGGCCTGTGTGGTGACTGTGGCCGGGCATATTGCGCTGTGGACAGGCTAAGGCCTGAGTTGAGCCGTTGAGCTCGTGGAGCTAGGGCTGAGTGCCCTGAGCAGGGATCCCATGCAGGATCGTGGACAAGTTGTCCTGTATGGGCAGGCTGAGTCCTGATGTTTGTTTGCAGGCTGACTCCTGATGATTGTGCACACTACACGGTGCACGAGTACACTGAGCATATAGTATAGACTTATATGTGTTGCATGATGTGGCGTTTTGGGGTCACCTACTGAGTTTGTCGCTCCCCCCTACTTGTTGTTTACCCTTTTCAGGTGTGACTCGAGACTAGTGGAGGACTTTCTTCTAGGAGGACGCCCACTACTCTGATGTATGATACAGTTATATTCTGTATTGTTTTATGTGATATCCCGGACATGGGTCCGTGGACAGTTGTATTTGCATACTGTATGATGTGATGTCTGTATGACTGTTTGACTCATTGTCATGATGATATATGGGAAAGTACAGGATTACCCTTGATGTATGACTGTACAGGGTTGCATATTTGAGACAGCACCCGCGGTGTAGTCTCTATTGGTGCTAGTCACCAACCCCTTGACCTTTCGGGTGCGGGCAAGGGGAAGTCATGTACCCGGTTTCGGGTTCCCTGGAATTCGGGGGCGTGACAGCTAATACTTTCTTGTTATCCATCTTTAACTTGCCGCCGCCAATATGTGACCTAAGAAGGGCACCTCCTTCCTTGCAAAGTCACATTTCTCCTTCTTCACAAAAAGTTGGTTCTCCCTTAAGATTTGGAAAACCCGCCATAGGTGTGCCTTGTGCTCCTCCAAGGTCTTGCTGTAGATGACAATGTCATCAAGGTACATTGTCAGCACTGGTTTTCGTCTGGGCCCGTTTGGGGTGGACTTAGACTAAACCAATGGTGAGAAAATTTAGAGTCATCACCAACTGTTTTTGGAGTACAGTTGGGTACCCTCTACCTTGAGTAGTAAAATGTGGTCTGCATTGTCAGAGAAGGGTTCGGGAGTTGGTTACGTGTAGGGAAGGATTAGCACCCCTATAGTGCCCTTTCGGTATCTATTTTCGGAGGGGGAGGTTTTCTATTTATTGTCACTGC
This sequence comes from Taxillus chinensis, assembly GCA_023512835.1. Taxonomy (NCBI): domain Eukaryota; kingdom Viridiplantae; phylum Streptophyta; class Magnoliopsida; order Santalales; family Loranthaceae; genus Taxillus; species Taxillus chinensis. The sequence continues at coordinate 40,156,475 of CM042086.1, forward strand.
CATGATTGGGTTGAGTTTCCTAAAAAGTCTATGATTTTTATTTAGCTAAGTTATTTATTAAAGTCATGGTTAAAATAGATTTATCCTAAATTTCTAAAGGGAACCTTAAAGGTTTTGGTTTTTTGCTTGAACTGGAAAATGATTTTTTTTTTAGTTTGACAATATTTATTTTGTTTTTGTTTATGTTTTTTTTTCTTGTTTTGTCCTTTTTCGTAACTTTTTTCTGTTTTGTTTTTTGTGTTTTTTTGTTTTGTTTTTTAAGGCGGTGAAAATATGTATTTTTTTGTCTTGAAAATATTTTTTTTGTTTTTTTTGAAATGTTTTAGGGTTAACACTAAGCACTAACACATGTGAAAAATAATCTTTGTGTGTTTTCTTTTAATTTTTTTTTAATGAAACATAAAAAAAGAAACACATATCAACATGAAAGTTATGTGTGATGGTGATATCCACAAATAAAAATAAAGCAACCCTCTTTTTTTATTTTTCCATGCCTTTCTTCTTTGCTCTCTCTTTTTTTCGTTTTTTTCACTATACTTTACATATTACAACGTACAACAAGAAAATACAAGGAAAATATAACGGAACATACTACAAATTACATCAAAGATAGAGATAAGCTAAAGAAATGAAAATTAGGAAAATACTAAAATTACATCAAATATAAATACAAATAAGCTAAAAATAAAGCAGCAAATGTAAATTACACTGACTTTGGCTTGAATGGATTTCAACTCAGGACTCCCTGGACTTCCGTTTAAAATATTCTGTCTGCACTGAAAATCGCCTGCGGGAACGCAAAATCACCAAATCACGAAATTCCAGCAGCACAAATTATGAAAATCAGCTGGGATTTATCTTGGAGACTACAGTAGTATGTTGGAGTTAAGGGAAATTGATGATGAAAAGGATTTAAATTGTGATAGAGAGAGGGGGGATAAACTATGAGAGAGATTTTATTTTGGGTAAGAGAACCGTATGAGAAAGGAATGTTTTTTTTTTTTTTTGGAAAAGGAGCTCGCAGGGAAAGAGCGAGAATATGGGAAGAAAAGAGTTGGGCGAAGCAAAGGGAAAAAGCTTAGGTGTTTTTCTGGGAAAGGAAAGAGCTTGGGCGTAATCCGGACGTGAAGACTCTGGGCATGTGTATTTCTTTGGTGTCAGGACCTCTTTTAATACCTTTGGAACTGCCACATAATTGCAGCATTTACGGATGCTAGCCCCCTTTTTTATTAACTAGATGCCATTTATGTCGGGTGGACCATCAACCTTGCTTGTCCTTTTGCCTTTAAATGCGCGCATGTGACAGACAGCCGTTGACGAGTATGTGCCCAGCTAATCCCGCGAAGCTACAGTGACCATGCCCGTGAACAGGCTAATCAGCGAAAGTCAATGATTGGTAGGGTCAAAGGCTTGGATCCGGATCAATGGAAGGCAATTCCGAATGATTAAAGCTACTCTATATCAGTGGAGGCATTAGTTTGGATCAATGTTGGCTCGGATCCTTACTCCGCATCAGTGGGAACTCTTAGTCCGGATCAATGAAGGCTCAAATCCTTACTCCGCATCAGTGGGAGCTCTTAGTCCGGATCAATGTTGGCTCGGATCCTTACTCCGCATCAGTGGGAACTCTTAGTCCGGATCAATGTTGGCTCGGATCCTTACTCCGCATCTGTGGGAGCTCTTAGTCCGAATCACTGTTGGCTCAGATCCTTACTCTGCATCAGTGGGAACTCTTAGTCCGGATCAATGAAGGCTCGAATTTGACCTTTGACTTTGATGTTTCGGATTTGACCACGATGATCCGGATTTGACTTTGATGATTTTTTTTTAAACTTTTAATTACCTTTTTACCCCCACCAAAATTGCCAAAACGGATGAACTTTGGGAGATTGTTTGGGAAGCTCCATATTCGCCTGAATAGTCATTTTGGAGAATCTCGCATGGTCATATTTTCGGGCCCTTTGACCAGGGGCGTTGACCATCTTTTTGCAAATTTGACTTTTTCCGACGAAAATGATTTTGGCCATAACTTCTTCGTTTTACATCGGAATTGAACTCGGTCAAGTGCGTTAATCTCCACATTTCATCCTCTATCAGTTGGTGTTGGTCTTGGGGCACTTTAGGGGCTTGCAACAGAGGTTATCAATTTTGGGCTTTCCTGTTCGTGTTAATGCATCCATCTTGTGCAAATTACAAGAAATCCTTAAGGACCTGTTCGACAAGCTATATGGCATGGGCAAAAAGGTATATACATATCAAATGGGGTTAGTATGTCCAACCCGGACAAAATGGGGTCCAACATAGACCATGACGAATCTATCCAAGTATGGTTGGAAAATGTGGCAGGGGCGTTTGTGAGGCCAAAGGGCATTACCAAGAACTCGTAAGAGCCATATCTTGTGACGCACACCGTCTTTGCCTCATCACCTTCGGCTATCCGCACTTGCCAATATCCCGACCACAAATTTAGCTTTGAGAATCATCTCGCAGCATCAAGTTAATCAAAGAGGTCGGATATGAGTGGGATGGGGTAGCTATTCTTCACCGTAATCTTGTTTAGCGCCTTATAGTCAATGCATAACCGTATCGACCCATCATGCTTCTTTTGGAACAACACTGGTGCTCCAAATGATGCTTTGGATGGCCGAATGAACCCGGCATCCAATAAGTCTTTCAATTGTTTCTGAAGTTTCTCCAACTCCAAGGGTGCTATCCGATAGGGCACCGCAATAGTAGGCCTTGCACCAACCTCTAGCTCGATCTTGTGGTCTACCTCCCGCTTCGGCGGAAGTTGTTTAGAGAGTTCGAGTGGCATAACGTTCCTAAACTCTTCAAGGACCATCTTCACTTTAGTTGTGGGCTCCTCCCCAACACTTGGGTATTCTTCCTTCACTATGGCAATAAAGGTTGGCTCATGTCGCCTAACTCCTTTGGACAGTTGGAGCACCAAAAGAGACTTCATGTTGAGCTCTTCCTCCCTCATTACCTTCACCATACACGTTTTCCCCTCGTCCATGATGCATATTGTGTTGGTGCTAGGAATCAGAATTGCTTGCACTTGGTCAACAAACTCCATCCCTAGCACCATGGGATAGTCGTCAATTGACACCACAAAGAGATTCACCTTGCCTCTCTATTCACTGATAGTTAACTCGACACCTCGAGCCACGCCATGGATTGGACTGGCACTGGAGTTCACCACCTTCAGTTAGCCCTTCTCTTCCTTGTAGACTATCCCCAGTCTACGAGCTTCTTCCACCTTGATGAAGTTGTTGGTCGCACCTATGTCCACCAAGGCCTTAGTTTCAAGGTTGTTCATTGTTCATGATGCACATTGTATTGGTGCTAGGAATTGAAATTGACCGCACCTCGAGATTGAAGCTTATGCCTGGTAAGCTGAGGACGAGAAGGACTGGACCCTATACTATAGTTCGTGTCTTTCCATATGGTGCAGTGGAGATCATTCAGGAGGGATCAGGATATAGCTTTACGGTCAACGAACATCGACTCAAGCACTTCTATGGGGGCTATCCTATACCTGCATTGGATTCTATCCAACTGTACGACCCTATCATTCTTTGAGCCCATCAGGTAGTTTCTTTCCATCTCATTTATTGTTCATTGTTCATTTTTAGAATTGCATTTTATGTCCCTAGCTTCTATTTTTGTGTTATATTGCGAACAATGCAACATTTAAGTATGGGGGAGGGAACACACATAGTTTAGCTTAGTTCAATATTTTTTTTTTGTGTTTTCATTAGTTTGTTTTTGCTTGCTATTGTGTTTTTCTTTGGTTTATTTAGTTATTTATTTATTTTTTAATACACAAAAAAAACCAAAAAGATTTTCTTTTGTTTTTGTGTGCTTTATTTTTTGTTTTTAGGCTGCATATTTTTAATCTTGAACTTGATTGACACTTTAATTTTTTGTGAGTCTTTGAGCACTAATGATTAGTCCTATTTGAGTTTATTTGATTATGCATTATTTGAATAATAATTGAGAATCTTGAGTAGTTAGAATTAAGTTGTCTAGTATGGATACTCACACTCTTCACAACTAGAATTTTTAGCTCCTATGCTTGATTGATTTAGCTTGCATTTATGCCTTATTTGAGAAGTACAAATTGTAGAAATCATGATATTACCTATTTTTGAGCTATGCTTGATCATTAATGTTATATATTTTGACATACTTTAGATATCATTACATGTTACTCATGCCTCCACTTGAAGTTTTTCTTTCAAATTGGGACTATTTTGAACTAAACTTGTGTGCTTAAAACAAAAGAAGAAAAAAAAAGAAGATTATGGATTGTGGGGATGCATAACTCATCAAAGGAGAAAGGAGCATAAAATACACCCTTTGTAAAGCATTGTAGTACATCTACACCATTATCAATTATATGAAAAAAAGAATGACAGGAAAAAAAATCTGCAGATTGTGAAAAAAATATAAGAATTCATTTATCTTATATCTTGTTTAGTTCCTCATGCGTATCACCGATTTGTTTTATTTTTAAGTGTTGGTATGGTACATGGCATGATATTTCAAATGTAAAGAAATTATGATATTAATTTTTAAGCATGCTTTTTCAAGTTGATTGATTGAAGACTGCATATTTGTGTAGCTTGATTAATTGTTATGAATGAAGGTTTAAATTGAGAAGGTGTGGAAGTTGAATAATTTTAGTGCACACACCCACATCCATACTAGAACTTGATTCATTATACTTGAGTTGTTCTCTTTATATATTTAAATTTGCATGATTGGATAATCTTTGTTTGGTACTAAATCTTAATATTTGTTCAAGGACGACCAAAGTTCAAGTGTGGGGGAATTTGATAACTGCATAATTTGTCATTAAATTTGCATATAATTTATGGGCTTTAATTTAATATTTTGTTGAATTAATGCATTTTTATAATAGTTTCTCCAATTTCAATAATTTACTATTTTTTTTCATTTTTATAGATTTAATATTAATTTTGTTTTTTTAATGTTAAATTGATTATTCTAATTTTAATATTATTTCTTTGGGCTTAATTAATATTTTGACTAAGTGATATTTTGGTTAATTAAATTATGAGAGTTAATTAATTATTAATATTAATTTTGGTGGGTTAATTTATTGAATAGTTTTTTTATTTTGTGAAAAAAAAGGAAAGAATTGGTGTGGACCATTTTAATTTATGTCAAATTGTTTTGTTTTGTGTAAGGAGAAAAGACGAAACGTGGCGGAGGTGTGAATTTTAAAGTAGGGCCCATTTTAAGAATGCATGAATGCTTATACATGAGGAGTGAAGAAAAGGAAATTAAGGGCAATTGTCGTGAATAAAAGAAAAGACCCAGTGCCATTATTTTAAGAGACATGTGGGCCATTATTTTTTTCTCTCCATACACCATCATCTCGCCCAACCGTCTCCACCCAGCATCCCATCCCAGCGCAGCATATCTCCAATCCCGCGCAGCGTTGAATGCAACACCCAATTCACCATCATCACCATCACGCCATCTCGTCCAAGCCTATATATACTTCACGCTGCACCCATCACTAATATAATTCAGCGCAGAATTCCAGTCTCCATCTTGATCCTTGCAGCAGCGATCCACGAATCAGACCCCATCGCCCAGCGATGCCACAGTCCATTCACGCCCAGCCTTTGTGCAATAGTTTTGCGGAGCAGATATTGGAGAGAGATAGTGCAGCAGGCATTGAAGATTCAGATTGAGTTCAAGACTGGACATTTAATTGTTTGCAGCCTATTTTTCTTAATTCTGTTCTAATTCTGCTGTTTTAATTTTTCCGAGCAGACTTGTGATTTTCCAACTCATGGAGGGGTAAGTATTTTGTAATCGGTTTAGCGCAACACTTTGGATGCTTATTTTGAATCCATGTTTTAATATTTAATTCGGTATTTTATGTGCTATGAATTAATTCTCCATCTTATTGATTTGTTAATTTAATATCTCGGTTGAGTATTTATTTAGCAATTCATCGTGCGTTAATATTTAATTGAGTGGAAAGATTTGTTTCGTAGGGAACGGGCAGTCTTTTGAGAATTAATTCATAATTGTTCTGGTTGGAATAAATTCATAATTTAATTGTATTCATGGTGTCTTGATGCATTTGAATTATGGGGCCATAATTTATCTAATTTATTTCTCGGAATAGTGATAAACAACATTCAGGTGTGAAGTTAAACTGGTTACATTCTTTGATTAATTGAATTTCATAGTTTAAAATCTTTGCTTTAATTAGTTTTTAACTCAATCAAAAATCCCCAATTTTAATTATTCTTTTGCATTAGTTCTTGTTAAACAAGTAATTAAATAGATTGAATTGAATTTTATAAGTCCTTCGGTAGAGAAGGATCTAGGTTAAGCCATTAGCTATACTTAGTTTAAATTTTATTTGGAATGCATGTGCAATAAATGCCCTTTTCAGCACCTCCTTCTTTGCAAAGTCACATTTCTTCTTCTTCATAAAAAGTTGGTTCTCCCTCAAGATCTGGAAAACCTGCTGTAAATGTGCCTTGTGCTCCTCCAAGGTTTTACTGTAGATGACAATGTCATCAAGGTATGCCACGACGAATCTATCTAAGTATGGTTGGAAGATTCGATTCATCAACGTACAAAATGTGGCAGGGGCGTTTGTGAGGCCAAATGGAATCACCAAGAACTCGTAAGAGCATATCTTGTGACACATGCCATCTTTGTCTCATGACCTTTGACTATCCGCACTTGCCAATATCCCGACTGTAATTCTAGCTTTGAGAACCATCTCGCAACACCAAGTTAATCAAACAGGTTGGATATGAGTGGGATGTGGTAGTTGTTCTTCACCGTTATCTTGTTCAGCGCCCTATAGTCAATGCATAGCTGCATCGACCCATCGTGCTTCTTTTGGAACAACACTGGTGCTCCAAATGGTGCTTTGGATAGCCGAATGAACCCGACATCCAACAAAGACTTCCTCTAGCTCAATTTTGTGGTCCACCTCCCGTTTTGGCGGAAGTTGTTTGGGGAGTTCGGGTGGCATAACGTCCCTAAACTCTTCAAGGACCACCTTCACATCAGTTGGGGGCTCCTCCCCAATACGTAGGCATTCTTCCTTCACTATAGCAATGAAGGTTGGCTCCTGTCGCTTAACTCCTTTGGATAGTTAAAGCGTCGAAAGAGACTTCGCCTTGAGCTTTTTCTCCCTCATTACCTTCACCATGCACATCTTCCCCTCGTTCATGATGCACATTGTGTTGGTGCTAGGAATCGAAATTGACTGCACCTGGTCAATGAACTCCGTCCCCAATACTATGGGATAGTCGTCCATCGACACCATGAAGACATTCACGTTGCCTCTCAACTCGCTGATATTTAGCTTGACACCTCGAGCCATGCCATGGATTGGATTGGCATTGGAGTTCACTGCCTTTAGCCAGCCCTTCTCTTCCTTGTAGACTATCCCCAGTCTACGAGCTTCCTCTACTTTGATGAAGTTGTTGGTCGCACCTATGTCCACCAAGGCCTTAGTTTCAAGGTTGTTGGCCTTAGCAAGCACGTGCATGTAAGGATCTGTATATGTGTTAGCATAACTTATAATCTATATTTGATGTTAAGAAAGTTATTTGGAGAATGTGGCCATTAATACAATCGTTTTAACTATATTTGGGCCTAATTTGATGTCCAGAAGCCTTTAGGGGTTATTTAGTAATTTTTGAGAATTAAATTGAGGGTTAATAAATGAAAAATAAAATTTAGGAGGGCTTTTTGGAAATTATTAAAGAGGAGGACGAATTTTAATTAAAAATAAGGTTTTGGGGTTTTATTATTTATTATAACTTTGTTTTGAGAAATCCTAACTGTCGGAGGAGAGTTCTTAGTGTTCTTCGCGTTCTTCATCGTTCTTCGCCGATTCTAGACCGTTCTTGAAAATTTAATCCCTTCGGAAGGCAAGAGGTAGGTGATTCTTGATTTCTTGTTATTCTATTGCACGAACACAAACTGTTAGAATATATATATATATATACACACACACACAAACGTTTGGATATGTATGTATTTATATAAATATATTCATTTACGTGTATATACATATGGCTGGGCGATTGTTATAGTGCGGCGTGATTTGATCGGTTCTGAATCCTTGGACGAGCTACTGCACCTGTTATCCCTTTTATCATATTCTAATTAGTTATTATTAATTTCTACACGTACCAGGCCAATTGGCCTGGTTTCTTCCGCGCGGCAGCAGCAGCACACCAGGATATCGAATAACAGCCTGGTTAGCGTCTCCATGATGGGGGGCGGCGGCCTATACGTTCCTGCCTCCACAATCCGTTTGATCCAATGCAACACAAGGGTTTTATTTTATTTTATCTAATTTTCTCTTAATAAAAAAAAGGCATCTTTACATGCGTGGTTTCGTGGCTGTGAAAGAAAAGGGGCATTTTTTTTTTAGTGTCAGATTTTTTTAAAAAGGGGGGCTTAATTGATTATGGGAATTAAATCGTGCGTGTCAATAGTTAATATATGTGGGTAATAAATTTGTGCATTATTATGAAGTCGTGCATGGTATTATATATTTGTATTTTGATAATTATCAAGATATATAGATAAATTTAATTTAATTTGATTTAGTAGTAAAAATAACATGTTCATTGATACCATTTCAATAGCAAGGTCAAACAAGAATTATGATATTGTTAGTTTAATAATGAAAATAGTGCTTGGGTTTGATATTATAGTTTAATAATATGAAGTATTACTTGAAGCTTGATATTATTAATTTATCATCTAAAATATTGTCGGAGGCTTGACATTAATAGTTTGATATTAGAAACATTGTTTGTGGCTTGATATTTATAGTCTGACACTAGAAATATTATTTGTATTTAAATGTTACTTGTACGTAGCTTAATATTACTTAATTGATATTTAAGGTGTTGGATGTTTGATGAATATTTATATATGTATGTATATTTATATATATTATTTGTGGTTAGCGCCGGATTGATGAATTAAATATTTTGTAAAGCTGTTGTATTGAATTTTGACTATTAGAATATTCTATTTATTGATTATATGTGGAATTGGTGGTGGAGTTGATTGGGATGACGAAATTTAGCTGGACCATCATTATTGTGCATTTATTTCTCTATTATAAGTGTTAACATTTTTTATTGAAGGTTCTGACTTTTGTTTAGTGGTTGGACATTCTGTGCGAAAAATAAGGAAGCTTGTGATTGTTTTTTTCGTTTTGTTGTGAGCACATGTGTCCGACAGGCGTTGAAAAACATCTCTGATAATGGCTAACTAATAAAAACGCATTCCGTGAACAAATAGTGAGAGAACTCGTAGATATAAGGCCAAACAGCGAAGGTCAAAGTTCGAAAGGCTCGAAGGTTGGAGAATCGAAGTTGACTTGAAGCTTATTTTGCATTATGGGGATGATTTTCGGGTTAGTAGAAGGCTCAAATCCTTATTCCGTATCATCTGAGTCTAATTTCGGATTAGTAGAATTCTCAAATTCTTATTTCGTGTCATTGAGGCTTATTCCGGATCAGTAGAAGGCTTAGATCCTTACTCCGTATCATTGGGGCTTATTCTAGATTAGTGGAAGGCTCGGATCCTTACTCCGTATTAGTGGAAGGCTCGAATTCTTACTCCGTGCTAGTGGAAGGTTTGGATTCTTACTCTGTATCATTGAGACTTATTCCGGAACATTGAAAGGTTCAGATACTTACTCCGTATCATTGAGGCTTATTTCAGATCAGTAGAAGGTTTGGATTTTTATTCCATATCATTGAGGCTTATTCTGAATTAGTGGAAGGATCGGATTCTTACTCCGTGGTAGTGGAAGGCTCGGATCCTTACTCCGTATCATAAATGCTTATTTCAAATCAGTGAAAGGCTCAAATCCATATTCCGTGCTAATGGAAGGCTTGAATTTTTATTCCGTATCATTAAGGCTTATTTCGGATGATTAGAAGCTCCTCCCTTATCATGGAAGCTTTAGTATAAGGATCAACTATTCCGAATTTGACCACAATGCTCCGGATTTGACTATAACTCTTTGAATTTTTTCTGACGATAACTGTTTTAGCTCTAACTTCTTTATTTTAAGTCGGAATTGAACGCGGTTAAGTGTATTAGTCTCCAAATTTTATCATCTATCTTTGGTGTTGGCTTTGGGACACTTTAGGATTTGAATGTGCCTTTAAGGTCTAGTTTAGAGGTGACAATGGGGCATGGCATGGCCCATAGTTATTAAAGGCGCAAGGCACACCTAAGGCACAAAGGCTGGGTCTGGCCTAGGCGCAAGGCGCAAAAAAAAGCGCGGGCCTGAAGGACCTGAGGCGCACCTTTCTTTAAATTTTTTTATAAAATATACTAATGAAATAAACACATCAATTTAAACATAAATAAGTCAATATTTTCAATTATAGCAAACTACTTAAATGTGAAATTATTACAACCCAACAGTTAAAAGCATAAATATTCAAAATGATAAATCTAAACATCCTCCTCAATCCTCATCAAGGAAATCATCATCATCATCTTCATCTCCATCACTAGACTTGTAACCTTCAACATCATCTTCATCTGTTTCTTCAGAATTTGCCTCTTCTTCCTTTTCCACTTGATTTGGCCTTGCTGTAAAATACTTGGAGCTCCTAGAGGTAGAAGGTTCTGCTCTTGGTGTGCTCCTTTTGTTTGAGGATGATCTTGTATAAAACCTATTGTGGCCAACTTCTGCAGCTCTAGCAACATCACCCCATGTCAAGGAATCATCCTCAAAAACAAGATCATCATCATCCTCATCAGAATCTCCATCCATTCGCCCAACCAACCACTCATTAGAGTCATCTATGTCTTTCAATGATATAGGATATATCACATCACGCATATTGTATCGGTGCTTCAAAGCTCGATTGTACTTGATAAATGCCAACTCATTTAAGCGCTTTTGTGATAGCCTATTTCTCTTCTTGCTATGGATCTACAAGATTTAAAATTACAATTTACAATCAATTAGAATGTAGTGATTCATGATTTCATGAAATAAATTTAGACACAATAGAACATCTACTTACATGTTCAAAAACACTCCAATTTCTTTCACAACCAAATGCACTGCAAGTGAGGCCTAGAACTTTGATAGCAAATTTTTGCAAATTTGGAGTTGAAGATCCAAATGAAGACCACCATTCAGCTGTTTATCATAATTATAATTAGTAACATTTAATAAACAATAAAATAAAGGGTTATTAAATAAAGTGACTTTACCGGGTGCCTTGGTTGTACGTTGTCTAATAGCCATATTATGCCCAAAGAGACCCTCTGCATTCTTATATAAAGTCAACTCCTCACTGACTTTATCTTGCATTTCAATGGAAGGAATCAATCTTTGGATGCAGTTGTATAGGCCTGACATCACTTCTGCATCTTGCTCAATAGATGGATTTCCATAAAAGAATTGTGGGTTCAAAAAGTACCTAGCTGCATGTAAAGGTTGATGAAGCTGACAATTCCACCTATTATCAATGATAGCAAATGCATCCATAACCCTATTATCATCCTCTTTAAATCCTCTACCAATTGCTTCTTTAGCTCTATCCATGGCCTCATAAATATACCCCATTGGAGGCTTTTTCTCCCCATCAACCAATCAAAGTACACAAACAAGTGGAGTTGTCAACTTAAGCAAGAAGACAATGATTTTCCAAAAAGAAGGCATTAAAATAATTTGAGCAACCCTTTTACCTTTTTGCTCCTTTTCCCACTTGGAATTTGTCCAGTCCTCTGAAGTAAACATCTTTCTCAAGTTATCTTTTTGGCGATGAATACTTGCTAGGGTTAGAAAGGCATGAGCAAATCTGGTGAGGGCAGGCCTAGCTAAATCCCTTTGCTTTGTCAAGCATTTCATCATGTTTAACAAGCCTGGACGACCATACATGTAGGCATTCACTTCCATTGCCTTTTTCAATGTTCTATTGATGTGAGGCATCTTCCCAATGTCTTCTAACATTAAATTTATGCAATGGGCAGCACATGGTGACCAATATAAATGTGGCCGTTTTGCTTCTAGCAATCTTCCTGTTACATATTACAAACTTATTCATTAGAATTCATGATCAAAGTATAAATATAGTAAAACTAATTTTAAATTTAATGGTTACCTGCCATCACATAATTTGAAGCACTATCTGTTATGACTTGCACAACATTAGCTTCCCCAATTTTCTCCACAAAAGAATCAAGCAATTCAAACACCTTTTCCCCAGTCTTGCTATACTCAGAAGCATCAATGGATTCAATAAACATGATTCCTTTGGGACAGTTCACCAAAAAGTTTATCAAAGTCCTTTCATGCTTGTCTTTCCAACCATCAGACATAATAGAATACCCATTCTTTGCCCATTCATCTCTATGACTTTTCAACATATCATTTGTATTGTCCAATTCTTTCTTCAAGAGAGGAACTCTCACCTCATGGTAACTAGGTGGCTTCATTCCCATTCCATATTGGCCAATGGACTCAACAGCAACCTTAAAGCTATCATAATTAACAGCATTAAATGCTATCCCTGCATCATACACCCATCTTGCAATGTGAAGGCATGCCTTGTCCCTTGCTTCTTTCTTGTAATGCTCATTGATTGTTGTTTGTTTGCCCTTCCCAATTCCATCCTTTTTCCCCTTCACTACCAACTCAGGGTCTGGAATAATGAATGAATCCATTGGTCCCTTTTGCCTTGCTTTTTTAAATTTGGATCAGACTGATTTGTTACTTCCTCCTAAGCTCATAACACTTTTACTTTGTCTTTCGATCTCTTGCATTTCTGCTTCTTCTTCATCCTCACCAAAATCAGCATCATCAAAGTCAGGCAACATATTCATGTGTTCTTTCTCAATTTTTTTGTTGGCCATGTAATCTCTTATTTCTTATTTCACATGATCTGGACATTTGAGGCATGCCTTTGCATTTCTTTGCCCACCAATTATATTTTGCTTGGCTCTATAAATACCTCCATTGGTTACCTTAGAACAAAAATTACAAGTGAATGCATTTTTATTGCCACTGACTTGTGTTGCATACTTCCAACCTGGATCTGTTCTTGAATTTTCAGAACTCATAATATCTACCCAAAAATAATGAGTATTAGATATTAAGATTGAGCAGTAAAAAAAACAGGAACAAAAATAGAGCCTTACGCGTCGCTGGAATAAAAAAAAATAGAGACTACAAATGATAACAGAGACACAACACGTCGTAGAGAGGTATGAGACGACCGAGAGAAGATGCGACGCGTCGCAGTGTCGTGGCCCCAGGGACGCATTGCCGGGATAGACGTCGCAGAGAGCTGCGTCGTCGGGAATCGTCGCAGAGAGCTGTGTCGTTGCAGAAGGTCGCCAAAGAGAGAAGAGAGAAAAGAGAAGAGAGAACGACGAACGCACCTGGTTCACGGTCGCCGAAGCTCGCCGAAGGTCCTCGAAGGTCTTCGAAGGTCGTCGCTGGTACGCACGATCGCACGATATATTCTTTCCTTTTCTTTCTTTTTTTTCGTTTCGATATATACGGACGATCGCGTCGTCTGCGCTAGGCGCGCCTTCGCGACGCCTAGCGCCTGGGGACGAAGCGCTAAAAAGCGCGCTTAATCTGCATTTCACAGACGTCGCGTCGCCTGGAAGGAAGGCTGGCGCAACCCCTGCGCCTGCCTGGGTTTTGTGCCTAGGCACGCCTTTAATAACTATGGCATGGCCATGTATGAATAGTGTTGTGCCATGTGCTAGCATGACTCAAATAATCGGGCTGTGTCAGAGCCTGATTTTGCTGGCCTATTGACATGACTCGGCCCCAAATATTGCACAGATGTGACCCATGTGGTTTTTTAAAGATATTTTGAAGCTCCTGCTTCATCTTCATTGTGAGTCTTAATCAAATAATATTCTTTTGAAAATTGTGGAATCATGTACTCATTGGTGGAAGAGTAAACATGGTAGTGCAGGTGAAGGTTATATGAAAGCCATTTTTGGTAAAAAAGAGAAAAAAAGAAAAAGAAAGGGGAATGGTGAAAATTAGGGTGGTGGAATTGCTGGCCAGCATGCTTGAGAGGATGGGCATTGGTGCCTTGCTGGGCTCCTATTTTGGTTATAGTTGCCATGACGTGGCTGGGAACTAGTGTTGGCACGGCCTGACTCAGCATGAATAGTTTTGGGGCTATCCTTGCTGGACAGTGGGTTGGCTTGGCATGGCCAATTGTCATGTCTAGTCTGGTTGTTTAGAGAATGTAAAAGGAAGAATAATAAAGAGGAAAACAAGACTATCAGTGTTTCTTTGATCTCAATATTCTTCCCTTGAGGATTAATATAAAAAATTAATACTGGTTACTTAACTTACCATGGTTAATCAGTAAATTCATATACGAAGTTATTACCTATTATATTTCTAAATTTAATAATGTTAGGAATAAATGAGCAAATAAACAGAAAACAAAAAATCACACCACAAACAGGAACACCAAATTTACGTGGTTCACCCCAGAATAGGGTTACGTCCACGGGCAGCGGCAGAATAATTCACTATATCAAAGAGAGGAGTACAGATTACAGATATTCAGATTGCCAGATATTCAGATGACAAAGAACAGATTACAGAAAAATAGAACAGAAGACGGAGAGAGACAGATTACTGCACAGCCAGACAGATTGCAGATCAGATCCCTCGCGCAAAGCCTTGCTCCGTGCGACAGGCTCAGCCGAATAAAGAGAGAGAAAGAAAACAGTTTGGCGCTCTATTTTTTATTCTCCCGCACTTCTTAAAAACAATACAGCAGCCAATATATATATATAAGGCAGTTGCCTTTATTTGCACTTGCCTTTTATTCCGTCTTTACTTTTACGGAAACTTCACAAATCTCCTCCTTGACGTAAAAGCCAACAAATCCTCAACGAAAAAACAGCATAGTGATAAACCTGTATCTGCCGCTACCAGCCCGCCACAGGCTAAATCAGACTGTAGACATTGAGCAAGTCAAGACAATGCTTAAACTTGCTCGGTGGAACTGGTTTAGTAAACATATTAGCTGGGTTATCCTTGGTGCCGACTTTCTTCACACTGATTTTTCTTTCATTACGAATGAAGTGATATCTGACATCAATGTGTTTAGTCCTCTCATGATGCACCTGATCTTTTGCCAAGCAGATAGCACTCAAGGTATCACAAAACACAGTTGCTTGGTTTTGCTGCAACCCTAGATCATTAACCAATCCTTTTAACCAGATGCCTTCTTTTGCTGCTTTTGTCAATGCCATATATTCAGCTTCAGTGGTTGACAGAGCTACTGATGGCTGTAAAGTAGCCTTCCAACTGATAACAGAACCGCCTACAGTGAAGACATAACCAGTCATGGACCTCCGTCCATCCAAATTAGCAGCATAATCAGAATCTGAATAACCAGTAAGTACGCAATTTTCACTATCACCATACACAAGGCCAATATCAGATGTGCCCTGGAGATATCTGAAAATTCGTTTCACTGCCTGCCAATGCTCTCTGCTCGGCTGACTCATAAACCGACTAACCATATTGTCACGCCCCCGAATTCCAGGAAAACCCAGAACCAGGAACATGACTTCCCCTTGCCCGCACCCGAAAGGTCAAGGGGTTGGTGACTAGCACCAATAGAGACTACACCGCGGGTGCTGTCTCAAATATGCAACCCTGTACAGTCATACATCAAGGAATCCTGTACTTTCCCATACATCATCATGCATATAATAAGTCAAACAGTCATACAGACATCACATCACAAACAGTATGCAAATACAACTGTCCACGGACCCATGTCCGGGATATCACATAAAACAATACAGAATATAACTGTATCATACATCAGAGTAGTGGGCGTCCTCCTAGAAGAAAGTCCTCCACTAGTCTCGGGTCACACCTGAAAAAGGTAAACAACAAGTAGGGGTGAGCGACAAGCTCAGTAGGTGACCCCAACACTCCACATCATGCAGACATACAAGTCTATACTACATGCTCTGTGTACTCGTGCACTGTGTAGTGTGCACAATCATCACGACTCAGCCTGCAAACAAACATCAGGACCTAGCCTGCCCACACAGGACAGCTTGTCCACGATCCTCAACAGGATCCCAACTCAGGGCACTCGGTCCTACCACAGCGCTATATGCCCGGACACAGTCGCCACACCGGCCTGCCATTGGCGCATATGCTTGCCACGGCACAGCGCAATATGCCCGGTCACAGTCGCCACACAGGCCTGCCATCGGCGCATATGCCTGCCCCGTCAACCACATTGCACCATCGGTGCATCACGGTGAGAACCCAAACAAGTCACGGAGTCTATGCCCTAATACCTCACACCAACATACTAACATGAGTATGGCATGTCATTCTCGACATATCCTTTAAAACTGTAGCCAGTCTTCACAAGTAAATCTTCAATCCTTGATTTATGAAGGAAGTGCCCATAGCAGCTATTTTCTTGAAATCAAAAGTCCCGGCATTGGGTTCCCATATCATAACTAAGATAATCTGATTTTTGGAGATTTTTCTGAGATGTCTAACCCCACTTTCCAAAAATTCACCACTACGAACTTTTGGGTTTTTCCGAGATTTCACACTAAATCCCAATTTTCACATTTTGAAAGAGTGGGAATTAATTTTTCTAGTATTTTTCTTTGAATCCAAATGGGGGGTATTTCGTTATTTACATTGTAACTTGAGGCATAATGGTTTACAATGTAAATGTCCAGTGCAGTGCACTACTGCGGAACATTGCTGCGGAATGGATGCTACGGATACACTGCTGCGGAGCGAAGCTACGGATCACTGCTGCTGATCCGGACTAATTATTCTGGACTACTGATCCAGACTAACTGCTCCGGACTACTGATCCGGACTAATTCCTCCGGACTACTGATCCGGACTAACTCCTCCGGACTACTGATCCGGACTAGTTCCTCCGGATTACTGATCCGGACTAACTCTTCCGGACTACTGATCCGGACTAATTCCTCCGGACTACTGATCCGGACTAACTCCTCCGGACTACTGATCTGGACTAACTCCTCCAGACTACTGATCCAGACTAATGAAGTTGCTGACTCCATAGCTGCTGACTGGTCTGTCGACCCTAAAACTCGCCCAGGGTACTGTTCATTGTCGTTTTTGGCTTGTTCTTCATCTGGAAGCAACCAGTGACCTCTAGACGCTCATAAACACATGTTTTACGCAATAAACTGCAATATTTTCCTCAAAACGCGTCCTAAACGCCTCTAATTCGCACGATAACATCAGAAATACACACAAATCATATATTCATCTAGATCTAAATCTAGACGTCCATGGTTGACTTCTCAACCCTCATAAAATACACACTCATACAACCACAGATCACATATTCAAAGATAGGATCGAGATAAGACAGTTAAGGACACCTACCTGGAAGATTATTTGCGATCCTCGAGCTCCAATCACCCCAAAATCGCCAAGAAAGCTCTTCACGCTCTTCACCTTCTCTCTCTCTCTCTTGCTCAAACACGCTCGCACCAATAATTGGAAATTAAAGAGATAAGGCAGTTCTTAATTATATATATATTGTTGCCAATAATTGGCCTCCCAGCAATAATTGACCCGAACGCAATAATTGACCTCCCGAGGTCACGAACTCCAAATTAAGCCCAATTACTGTCAAAACGCTCGAAATGACGAGCACAACACTAAACAGATATTATTACACCCAAAAGACCGCCCAAACGCAAAGTCAACCAATAAACCCCAAAAAGTCAACAATCGGGTCAAACAGGGCCCCGACTCGGAATCGGGCCCAAGTACAGTCAAAATGTTCACATCGACGACTACACTACCGTCCAAATAGTTGCATTCCCTTAGAATGGCTATCTCTCAAAACTACCAAAATACAAGTCTTTACATCCTCCCCACCTTAGGACTTTTCGTCCTCGAACATAAAACACATGCCCAAAAGACATAGCAAAATCCAAGCTCAAGCACCGCACAACAACAAGACACAAAATATGATCATCAACATGATCACCAACCACACAGGTGCAATGCAACTCACAACAAGCCAAAAAGGCTCACAAGATGCCAGGATGCCAACAATCAACAAGCTATACCACATCTCAAACATATGCAAAACATATACAAATGCAGAAAACATAACTCATACCTCAAGGAAGGTCCTCACATCCTCCCCACCTCAGGACTGATCGTCCTCGAACAGCTCAGGATGAAGAACCCGCATCTGGCTCTCTTTCTCCCAAGTCTGCTCCTCCATACCTCGGTGTCGCCATAACACCCGAACTAGTGGGATCGTCTTGCCCCGCAAGACCTGGTCCCGCCTGTCCAAAATCTGTGCCGGCATCTCAACAACGGCACCATCATCGGCCAAGTCTATCTCGCGATAATCCAACACATGAGAAGGATTTGGGTGATACCGTCTCAACTAAGACACATGAAACACATCATGTACTCGAGCCAACTCCGGTGGCAAAGCTAACCGATAAGCCACTGCGCCCACGGTGGCAACAATCTCAAACGGCCCCACAAAACGAGGGGAAAGTTTGGATCCACGTCCAAACTTCCGACGCCCTCGACGCGGTGAAACCCGCAAAAATACACGGTCACCCACCTCAAACTGCAAAGGTCGACGCCTCTGGTCTGCGTAGGACTTCTGCCTACTCTGTGCTGTCAGCATACGCTGTCGAATCAATTATTTGGCTTCTGCACATTCATGTGTTTTATTGATGTAACTGCATTTCTTCATTTCTATTTGATGAGTTCATAGTTTTATCGTGTTGCTTTTATGAAGTACCTGCAGTAGTTATTTCTCGGGAACCAGTTTTGATACTCAAAAGTTTCTGTTTTTTCGTACAACAGAAAAATATGCTCATTATTTTAGTGACTCAATTTAATAATCAAAGGCAAACCAATAGAGCCAAGGATTAACAAAATTGAAGACTACCAAGATTACCCAAATTAAAGAAACTACTAATTTATTAAAAACTAATGATAAAATTATATAATAATATTATAATTTATTGTCAAGAAATCTCTCGGGTTCTCTTGCATTATGCTCCATTTTAAAATTTCTATTTTATACTGGGACCTGCAAATTGGTGTTAAGGTCTTCTGGCATCTGTTTTTTCTTTTTGCTCTTCCTCTTCTGCTCCGGTGATTTTAAATGACTTTTACTACTACTTTACTGTAAAAATTGAAAATTTCTTGCCTGTCGGTTTCTTTAAATCTGGTTGGCATTATTTGTGTTTGGGTGCAGGACGTGGCTGCTTTAAGTGTGGTGGTCTCGATCATATTGCGAAGGACTGCACTGGGGCCTCTATGAATCAGCAACCTTCCAAGTATATTTTGAAAGATGAAAATGTTCAGCGGGGTGGGAACGATAACTCCAGGTTTGTAAAGGTTTGCATAATCTCTCTCTCTCTCTCTCTAAAATTTCTGCTGCAGGTATTGTTGAAGGAAAGAAACTCCGTGAGGGAAACAAATCCTCAGTCATAACTATCCAACCAAATCCTCATAAATAGCCAGAATAATTGTGGTGTAATTACTGTAATTATAGACATACCTAGAATAGTTTTTTCTTTCCTAGAATGTAGAGAATTACTTGTATAAGAATGGAGGTTCTCCTCCAACATAAAATACAATCAATAGAGAATAAAAGATTATTGATTTCTTTCATGGTATCAGAGCATTCGATTCTGTAAATTTCATTTCAACTCAATTACGCTCCACACTATTGCCTCATGGCTGGCGAACGTGACAACACACAGCAGGTTGTCGTTTCCTCACAAGCTCGGCTTCCTCAGCCATGGGAGAAGAATCCTTATCATCCTCTGTTCCTCCATCACTCGGATCAAACAAGTGCCGTCTTGATTCCGATAATTCTGGAAGATAATAATTACCAAGCATGGCAGGAGGCCATCTCGGACGCTTTAGAGGTGAAAAACAAGGCCTGCTTTCTTGATGGCACGCAAAAGAAACCCGCGGAAGAGGGAGAAGAACTACAACAATGGAGGCGTTGCAACACCATGGTCAAGCACTGGTTGCTCGCCTCTATGAGCAAGGAGATGCACAAGAGTGTATCACGATTAAAGGATGCGAAGGACATTTGGGACGAGTTAAAGGAGCGCTTCACTCAGACACGATGCTTGTCGGCGTTCCAAGTGGAGGAAGCCCTGCATAAGGTGGAGCAAGGATCCTCTTCTGTGACAGCTTACTACACGAAATTGAAGACTCTCTGGGATGAAAGGGAATCCCTCATCGTGGTTCCTCCTTGTCGGTGTGATTTAAGCACAGTCTGTACCTGCGCAAACTCCAAGGCTCTCTCCAATTTTCTTGAAACACAGAAGATCATGAAGTTCTTGGTTGGCCTGAATGAGAGCTTTGCGCAAACGCGAAACAACATAACAGCGGTGGAGCCCATGATGCCGCTCAATATGGTGTACGCTATGGTGCTCCGCCACGAAAAACAGGCCATGATACAAGCAGAGAAGCATGCACCACAAGTAGTAGAAGCCTCGGCTTTTGCTACCAAAAAACTGTTGCGTAAGAACGAGAGTGGTGATGTTTCTCCACAGCAAATTGGATCGCATGACTCCTTCGGGAGGTATTGTGAAAAATGTAAACAAACTAATCATTCTACCAAGTATTGTCGTGCGCACATTGTCTGCAGTTATTGCAATCGCAAGGGGCATTCTGTTGATTATTGTCGCACCAAAAGGCGCCAAGAAGGACCAGGACCAGACAGAAGCAATGCTGGACCTCGCACAAATGTCATCGCCACGCATCCAGATTTCTCTGGCTTGGGACTCACACCGAAGGACTGTGACACCATGCTAGCCTTCATATCCAAGGTCAAGGAGGCGAGTCGGGATGCCTCTGACGACAATCACTTGCTTGAGATGATGCGCAACCCGTCTGCCAACGTTGTTGGTTATGACAATCCGGCAACGAATATGTCAGGTATGATGTGTGCGTTACTCAAGACATCTGTGGATGTACCTTGGATCATTGATAGTGGTGCGACAGATCATATTGTGCACGACCCCAATATTTTCACCACATGCTGGCCGGTGACCAATCAGAGGGTTCGCTTGCCTAATGGTGTCACATTACCTGTGACACACGTCGGTACCGTGTGTTTTACAGAGGATTTTCAGTTGCACAGTGTGCTATGCGTTCCTACATTCTCCTTGAATCTGATTTCTGTTATGAAGCTTGCTTTGGATACTTCGTATGTTACGATCTTCATTAAATCTATCTGTGTTATACAGGACCTACAAACGGGGAAGACGATTGGGACGGGAGCTAAGGCAGCGGGACTTTACTGTCTCAACGTGCCAACGCATGGGACATGCAATGCAGTCAACGCCTCCCAACTTCCACCTTGGCACGCAAGACTTGGACACCCTTCAGCCAAAGTGTTATCTCTTTTTCCTTTTCTGCACAATAAACCCGATGTTGCGCGTCACTGTTCTGTGTGCCCATTGGCTAAGCAAACCCGAACTTCCTTTCCCTCCAGTCAATCTTCGAGTATTTCTATTTTTGATTTAATTCATGTTGATATTTGGGGTGGTTATCGCATCCCCACAGTGTCTGGTGCGAAGTACTTTTTAACTATAGTTGATGATCATTCTCGCTCCACTTGGTTTTATCTCTTGCATACAAAATCCGAAGCTCGCACTTATCTTCAAAACTTCCTTCTTCTTGTTGAAACCCAATTTGATACTCGTGTTAAAGTTGTGCGCAGTGACAATGGTCCTGAATTTCGTTGTCCTGAGTTTTACTCTCGCAAGGGCATTTTGCATCAAACTAGTTGTGTTAATACCCCTCAACAAAATGGGGTGGTTGAGCGAAAACACCGTCATTTGCAAAATGTTACTCGCGCACTCTTATTTCAGTCTCGACTCCCTCTTGAATATTGGGGAGATGCCATCCTCACCGCTACTTATCTCATTAATCGTACACCCACACCGTTACTCCACGGGAAGACTCCCTTTGAGAAATTATTCAACAAACCACCGCACTATGATCATCTTCGTGTTTTTGGTTGCAAATGCTTTGCCTCCACCCATCCTTCCCACCCTGGAAAATTTGACCCTCGATCCACGGTCTGTGTTTTCCTGGGATATCCCCAGGGCCAAAAGGGGTACACGGTGATGGAACTCGCCACTCATCGCCGGTTTATTTCGCGTGATGTTATTTTTCACGAAGATGTTTTCCCCTCTCTTCCCTCCTCTTCCGACCCTGCCAGCACCGGGTTGCCCCCCGTTTCCGCTGGCCTGCCCGCTTACACCTCCCCCAGCCTCGCCCCTGGCGATCTCTTGCCACTGGCCGACCCGCTACCTGCTACGCCCACCCTTCCCCCACCCGCCGCCACCTCGGCTCTCCCCCTGCCCGCGCCATCCTCACACCCTTGCCTTCCCTCGCTCCCTGCTCCCTCCTCGCCCACTGCCGACGCCCCTCCGCCCGCGCCCTCTCCCGGCGACCAGCTGCCGCCCGCACCCTCCGCCCGCACCACCCCTCCGACGGACACTTCTGTTGAACCGACCCTGCCCCCTCTGCGCCGCTCTTCTCGCGTGCGCCGTCCGCCCAGGGCCCTTGACGTCTATCGCGTTGAGACGACGTTGCCCTCGCTCTCGTCCCCGCCGTCTTCTCCGAATGTCGTGGTCTCTGCTAGCACTGCGCACCCCCTCTCCCAGGTACTTCGTTCTACTCATCTCCACCCTTCCTATTGTGCTTTTCTTCACAATTTAACTGCCGTCAAGGAGCCCCAGTCCTATCATGAAGCCCGCCTGGATCCAGCCTGGGTCAATGCCATGAATGCAGAAGTTCAGGCTCTTCAAACCAACCATACTTGGACTCTCCAAGCTCTTCCGCCGGGCAAGACGGCCATTGGTTGTAAATGGGTTTACAAAGTTAAACTCAAGGCAGACGGCTCTGTTGAACGGTTGAAGGCCCGGCTTGTTGCCAAGGGCTACCGTCAAGTTGCTGGCCTCGATTACCGCGAGACCTTCGCCCCGGTTGCCAAATTGACAACGGTACGCCTCCTCCTCCGCCTTGCCGCCCTGCGTGGATGGCACCTTCACCAACTTGATGTCAATAATGCGTTCCTTCATGGTGACTTGTCTGAGGATGTTTACATGGATCTCCCACCGGGTTTCGGCCGTAAGGGGGAGACACGAGTCTGCAAGCTTCGCAAGTCTTTATACGGCCTCAAACAAGCCTCCAGACAGTGGTTTTTGAAATTGTCCACGGCATTGGAGAAAGGAGGTTTCAAACAATCCTGGTCCGATTATTCCTTGTTTGTGAAACGTCAAGGAGGTACTCTTGTCATATTACTCGTTTATGTTGATGATGTAATTGTCGCAGGCAATGATTTGGATGCCATCACTGCAACTAAGAAGTTCCTTGCAAGCCACTTCAAACTCAAGGACTTGGGGTTACTCAAATATTTTCTTGGTATAGAGGTAGCCCGCTCCAAGACGGGAATTGTCTTGTCACAACGAAAATATGCATTAGAGATATTGGAAGATGCTGGTTTCCTTGGTTCCAAACCTGCACGTGTGCCCTTCGAGTCTAACATATAACTCAGTAAAGGCGAAGGAGAGCAGTTGAAAGATCCAGCGCAGTACAGAAGACTTATCGGGCGTTTGATATACTTAACTATCACAAGGCCTGATTTGACCTATGTGGTGCATGTCCTGAGTCAATATATGGACCAACCACGCACGCCACACCTCGAAGCAGCGCATAGGGTATTACGATACCTGAAAGGCACTCCAGGCCAAGGTGTTCTTTTACCAGCTACAGGAGATTTAAAACTCACCGTTTATTGTGATGCAGATTGGGCGCGTTGTCCGGATACACGACGATCAGTAACAGGTTTTTTGTGTATTCTTTGGAGGAGCACCGGTCTCATGGCGAACGAAGAAACAATATACCGTTTCTAGAAGCGCGCCGGAAGCAGAATATCGGTCTATGGCAATGCGTGTTGTGAAGTGACTTGGTTGACTAGCCTTCTTCGTGACCTTCATGTGCCTCACAATTCTCCAACAAGGATGTTTTGTGATAATAAAGCAGCAATCCATATAGCATCCAATCCGGTGTTCCATGAACGGACGAAGCACATAGAGATAGATTGTCATGTTGTACGAGAAAAGGTGAAACGTGGACTGTTGACAACACATCATGTTCAAACAGACCATCAAGCCGCCGACGTGTTCACCAAGCCTCTTGCCAAAGAAACAATTTACTTACCTTCTTTCCAAGTTGGGTGTCGTAAACATACACTCCAACTTGAGGGGGAGTGTTGAAGGAAAGAAACTCCGTGAGGGAAACAAATCCTCAGTCATAACTATCCAACCAAATCCTCATAAATAGCCAGAATAATTGTGGTGTAATTACTGTAATTATAGACATACCTAGAATAGTTTTTTCTTTCCTAGAATGTAGAGAATTACTTGTATAAGAATGGAGGTTCTCCTCCAACATAAAATACAATCAATAGAGAATAAAAGATTATTGATTTCTTTCAGGTATGATATGGTTTTTGATGAAGGCACTCTAGGAAGTGCTCAGGCAAGGGACCAGAAACCTGAAAGTGGAGTCGAAAAGAAAAATGTTAAGAGGCCTAGTTCTATTGAAGTCTCCAAATATGATGGTTATGATAAGAGAGGTTCTAATGGGTGGCATCGAACAGAGTGATAAACGTAGGCGATACATAGAGGATGAACAACATCCAAGGAGAAATGATAGAGAAAGGCTCATGGAGAAAGGGAATGAATATGAGGATAAGAAAGATAATAATGACCGTTTGAAGAAGAGTTTTGATGCTGATAGGCACCGTGATAGGAAGGATGATTGGGATTGTAGAAAAAGACATGTTGATAATTATGGTCACAGGGATAAGAGGGATGAAAGAGAGTTAAGAGAAAGAGATAAGGAGGACAGTAGTTCAAGGAGAAATGCAGATGATAATGAGTTTCCAAAAAGGAGGCACCGGGGTGATAGAAGAAGATGAACAGACAATGGTATTCTAGCTGTGCACATTTTCATTTACTCTTCTTTTGTAATAGAATTTTGGTATTTTCCAACAATGGGCGGGGAATATATTCATGAACATAAACTATTCTAGTTTTAATTTTGGTATTCATGAATATATTTTGTCCGTGTTGATCAACAATTAGTTTACATGATAAATGAACTTCTACCTATCCAATTTTGAATATTTTCATGAATGCAACGTTCTGTGTTTTTTATTTTTATTTTTTACCTATTGGTTTATTTAACTTGTGATTGAGATTTCATTACGCATTTGTTCTTCAGTTTCATTCATTTGCTAATTTCTATAATGTTCTCAGTTGAAAGGCAATCTTAAGTTTTTTAAAAATTTTATAATCATCTTTCCCTTATGGGTATGTTTGGGTTAGAGGTGAGATAAATGAGTATTATTAATAAGGGATATTAATAATACGGGCATCAATAATTTAATTTATTTAAATTTAATAATGCATTTGATATTGGAATAACGTTTGAGATTGGATTAATAGTCCTCTTATTTAATATAGTGTTTTATAGAAGAATCGAGATAAGAGCTAAAATTAATTAATATTATATTATGATGAATTGTATCAAAGTAAATTTATTTTAATAAAAATAATATTTTCTTTTGGGAATAATATTTTACTATAGATATTATTTGTATTATTTTTAATTACCAACTCAAATACAACATTAAATTTAAATAATAAAATTATTAATCCAATCTGATCAAATAAGTTGAAGGAAAGTTAATAAAAATTAATAAAACTTACCTTTTCAATTTCCCCCACCTAGAGAATGATTCATATTATTATATGTTCTGATAACTCTATTTTTTAAGGCGTCCTCCTTGAGCTCCCTCATGTTTTAGATTATTGGCTAATGGCTAGTAGCATATTAAGTTTTTAAGCCAAAAATAAATTATAATGGTATTTTTATTTTTATTTTTCTAAAGTAACTGAACATTTGTTACGCATTGCAGCTATTATTATTATTATTATTATTCTAAAAGACAGGAACACAAGGGTTGAGAGAAGGTGGGCGTCAGGATTTTATAGAAATAGAAGGCTATATCCATAGAAAATGGAAAGTAAAATATAATGATTTCCTTTCATTTTATTTTCTGGACCCTGTCCATTCATTTCACGGCTTATCAATAATTCTTGGAGCCTTCATGTTTGCTTCTAACTAATCCTAACCATTGGAGTATTAGTTGATATCACCGAGACTTGCATATATTTACCTTCTTTTTAAAATTTTTTAAAATTACACTAGCTCCGTTTGTTTTTAAAACTCTCTAATATATTTTATTTACGGTGAGTTGGTTTGGAAAAATGTGCATGTCCATGTATGAATATTATTTTGTAAACGTTTTTGTATTTCAATTTGGTATGATTACATGTTTCATATATGAATATGAATAAGTGGTCTCGTGACCATGGTCTTAATAGTCTCAGGTGCATTCCTGAGAAAATGTTTGATGTTAAAAGCTCATTCATTTGTATTGTAAAAATTTTTATAAATGTTCATGAGACTAAAGATGCAAAAAAAAAAAAAAAAAAAAAAAAAAACAAAACAAAAACAAAATATGCCCAATGCAATTCAATATTTTGTTTTACAATCACAACACCATATTTCTATATACATAATCAATAAAAAGCAATAGACCGAAATTTCTAAGTGTGCAACAATAGGCATTTGCAGTACAATCGAGGTACCTCCCCATAAAGCTACTCTTTTCCCAAAAGGAATCACATTGTGGTATATTTGAGTTGGGCAAGTTCATCATGTCAACGCTGCTGATCCACAAAGTTTAAAAGGAAGACGGATATCAACATTAAATTATTGAATCTCACTAGTTGATCATGATGAAGAGAAACCCCGATGAAGTCTCATTAAAAGATTTAACTTCTTGAACCCCACAAGAAAACTTATTACTACATTTGTCTTTTTTACTTTACAGGCCACACCCCAACTGTTCTCACATGAAACTTACTATCGTTATCGTCATCTTCTTCCTCACTAGAACCATCTTCAATCCTCTCCCAATGTGAATAATCAAGATTTGGGTGCCCTTTCGGTTTTGGTATGGCTTGACATCCTTTAAGCTGTTCTTGAGACGATGATTCCTTGATGTTCTACTTCAGAAAAGTAGAATCTTTTTGATCTCTTTCTGTAACTCCAATGGCCACTTCTTACTTCTCATACTTCAACTTCTTGTCCATAAACTACTTTTTCTTCCCCACTTTTAGGTTCTACCATGTCATCATTTTTATCTTCTTTTAGTTCTATTTCACATTCATGAATTAGGGCAAGCGATTTTTCTTGAGTGGGAAAAAATCTTTTAGGGATAAAATGAGAGATACAGATCAAGTGCTATACAATTAACTTTTCATGTTTTCCAATCATGTAATAAAATTTATAATCTCAGAGTGCCTCACATTCTTGACTTTTAAGAGTGGCAAAAATTATAGTCACAAACCTTCGCTGTGACTTTTAATAAATATGCATATCATTACTATGTAACAAGGTTAAACTTATCATTTGTTACATCCCCCTATGGAGTATGGATATCCCTTCAGATGGCAGTGTTCACAATGAATTAGTGC
The DNA here is from genome assembly GCA_023512835.1 of Taxillus chinensis. Lineage (NCBI taxonomy): Eukaryota > Viridiplantae > Streptophyta > Magnoliopsida > Santalales > Loranthaceae > Taxillus > Taxillus chinensis. The sequence continues at coordinate 40,184,192 of CM042086.1, forward strand.
TAATAATCCCCAGCTTATTGTCACGGAGTTAGTCTTACGATAAGCTAAATCGTGTGGCACTTAGTCATTTAGCGAAAATTTTGTGAACTAAGTAAGCCTTTTAAGTTCGAGTGAATGTTTAGAGTCATTTGGGACAACAGACAACGATCAATGGAAGTTGTAGAGAATGCCTGAAAGTGAGAAAACTTATATTAAAACAAATTTCAAGTACAAGTTTAAACACTAGAGCCTTGCTCTACATATAAGATTTAGAGCATTTTTACAATTGGCAACAGGAAACATCAAGTTGGTGCGAGAGTAAAAATCGCCTATACAAGTGCTAACTTCTTTTACGAGTTATACAATTGTTACAAATGACTTAAATATGTTACAAAAATGTGTCATGAGGCTCCGGACTGTGACATCCTTCCATTAAGCTCGTGGTGTCCCCGTCACGTCTGTTTCCTTGTAGCGCTTGATGTGGTCTGCGAACTGCGATAATAGGTCTTCACGCTCCCAATTGTTTTCTTGATTGGGTAGACCCTTCCACTTGATCAAGTACTCCAAGTAGTTGGAAACTCCTCGTCTTCGTATCACCTGATCAGCTAGGATGTGCTCCACTTCCCTGTCGAATGCGATGACGACGACGGTTGGTGCCCGATGTGATTCTCCTTGACTTGGCTCCTCTGTGTCTTCATGGAATGGCTTCAACATGCTGGTGTGGAAGACATTGTGGATCCTCAATCTCGGTGGCAGTTGGACTTGGAAAGCTGTCTTCCCTATCCGTTTGATGATCGGAAAGGGGTCTTCGTATCTTTTGGACCAAGCCCTTGTGTACTTGGCGGAGAGACTTGAACTGATTTGGCAATAGCTTTACCATTACTTTGTCTCCAACCACAAACTCCTTTGGATGTCGCTTTGCATCGGCCTATTTCTTCATTCGCTTGGCGGCCTTGTTGAGACACGCCTTTGTGATATCCGATTCTTCCGGCCGCTCTTTTGTGATTTTATAAGCAAGGGATTGTTGCATGTGTAAGGTGAGACAATAGCACTCGGAGTAAGTGGTTGTTGTCCCGTGGCAATTTTGAACGAGTGTTTCCCTGTCGCTTCACTCCGTTGGAGGTTATACGAGAACTGAGCAACATCGAGCAACTTCGCCCAGTCTCGTTGGTAGGCACTAACGTAGTGCCGCAAATATTACTCCAGAAGAGCGTTGCGCGCACTCCGTCTGGCCATCAGTTTGGGAATGGAAACTTGTAGAGAAGTTCAATTCTGTCCCCAATAACTTAAACAGCTTGCACCAAAATTTTCCGGTGAAGTGGGGATCTCGGTCACTTATGATGCTTTTCGGAATTCCTCATAACTTCACTACATTCTTGAAAAATAGGTAGGCTGCTTCATCAACTTTGCAATCAGATGATGTTGGAATGAACGTTACATACTTGTTGAATCGACCCAACACCAGCATGATGCTCCCAAATCCATCGGACGTGGGTAGGGCCACAATGAAATCCATCGAGACACTTTCCCAAGGTCGTTCAGGAATCGGCAAGGGTTCCAGAAGTCCCACAGGCTGTTGTTACTCTATCTTGTCCTGCTAACAAATGAGATAAGCTTTTACATATGCCTTGACATCATTTGACATTTGTGGCCAATAATAGTGTCAATTGATGAGGGCAAGTGTACGTGCCATGCCTGGGTGACTGGCTCATAATGCATCATGGTCCCCTATCTTGGAATGAAGACCCGTTGGCCAACTATCATTAATACGTCATCTTCGACCCAAAATTGACGAGTCTTCATCTCGGTAGCCAACTTAAGCAAGTTGTTGGCTACATGGTCATGCGCCATTCCTTCCTTGATTCGATCAAGGAAGTCACTCCTTGCGGTGCTGGTAGAGGACAGGGCTGCTAGTTCCACCTTCCGATATAGTGCATCGGCTACAACATTTGCCTTGTCGGGCTTATATTGCAACTTGTAATCGAATTCAGCCAAGAAGTCCTGCCATCGAGCTTGCGTGGGGCTTAGCTTCTTCTGCGATTGAAAGTAGCTCATTGCAATATTGTCCGTCATGATTACGAACTGACTTCCAAGCAGATAGTGTTGCCAGGTGCGAAGACAATGGATGATTGTGGTCATTTCTTTGTCCTGCACCGTATATCGCTTCTCTGTATCATTCAGCTTGTGAGTTTCGTAGGTGATAGGATGTTTGTCCTGCATTATGACTCCCCTTATAGCATAATTAGATGCATCAGTATGGACTTCGAAGGGTTTGTCATAATTAGGTAGTACCACCATAGGCTCCTCCGAGATTGCTTGCTTCAATTGCTCGAAGGAGGCTTGGCACTCGTCCGCCCAGTGCCATGGATGGTTCTTCTTTAGTAAGTCAGTCAAGGGTGTTGCAATGGTGGAGTAACCCTTAATAAACTGACGATAGTAGTTTACGATTCCTAGGAACGATTGTAGCTCTGGGACTTTTGTTGGTGGCTCCCACTTTTGGATGGCTTGCACCTTTGCTAGATCCATCATTAGCTTCCCATCCTTGATTTGATGACCAAGGAAGTCCACCTCCTACTTAGCGAATGAGTACTTCTCCTTCTTGATATACAAGTCATTTTTTTACAGCAGTTGAAAGACTTGTTTGAGGTGTGCGACATGTTCATCCAATGTATTGCTGTAGACCACAATATCATCCAAGTAAACAACAACAAATTTGTCAAGAAATGGATGAAGTACCTTGTTCATTAATGTACAAAAGGTGGCCGATGCGTTTGTGAGACCAAAGGGCATGACTAGAAATTTGAACTCTCCATATCTTGTCACGCACGTTGTCTTTGGCTTATCTCTTTCTGCTATCCGCACCTAGTAATAGCCTGACCGGAGATCCAATTTGGGGAAATATCTCGCCTTCCCGAGTTGGTCGAACAAGTTCGCTATCAAGGGTATTGGGTATTTGTTCTTGATGGTGATCTTGTTCAATGCCCGATAGTTGATGCACATTCTTGTTGGAAATATAGGATTTGATGAAGCTTCCAAAATACAGTCTAAGTCTGGAGACTCAAAGATCCGAAGGTCGTAGGGTCGAAGTTCATAGAAGTAGAACTGTCACAGGACATATTGGTGAGAAACTCGTAGACTCGTAGGGTCTGGAGACTCGAAGCAAATTTGTGACAGAACACATTGCGACTTGTAGATCCAGGGTTGAAGGTCGTAGGGTCAAAGTGCGGAAAAGAGAGCGTTACTGCAAGCAACGATAAATTCGTAGACTCATAGAGTCAAAGAATTATAAAGATCAGTAACCAACTTTAAATGACTCAAAGACTCAAGGGTCATAGAGTCGAGGCCTTAAAACACTGTTAAGAATCAAACTGAAGACTCGCAGACTCGTAAGTCGAAGGTCGAACCATCGATGCAATAAAGACTGGCAAACAAAAATGTAACTGTAGCTCAAAGACTCGTAGAGTCGTAGACTCAAGGGTCGTAGAAACAAATATAGTTAATCTAAAGAAATTATCAGACATCATAGACTCAACGATCTTGAAGGATGAGAGTTATAACTGAAGGGTCGAAGCCGTAGAGTCGAAGACTCGAAGAGTACGGAGACTCAGTTTATGAGCAACTGCGAAAGACTAAGGAAGACATGCAAAGTCTTAGACTCGTAGAGTCGAAGATTTTCAGGGTCGAAGACTCGTAGAGTCAATGATCCTATGTTCACTTTGACCCATTGATGGTCGAAGAGCCCCTTAGTCAAGTAAAGTAAACTGAGAAACCCGAAGGTCGTAGACCCACAGAGCTAGGGTCGTAGACTCACAGAGTTAAAGTCGTAGACTCGCAGCTATAACAACGGGTAGATTAAGTGCACTACGAAAAAGTCACTCTAAGAGCCATTATGAGAGTCCCAAACTTGTAGAGTCGTAGACTCACAGAGTTGTAGACTTACAGTTATTAGAGTGACACAAAAGACTTAATCTAACCTGAACTCTAGCCACGAAGACTCGAAGATATGTGAGTCATAGACTTGTTGAAATTAATGCTGTAAATCCTAAAGCCAACTTTCAAAACTTCTATAGGCTGTACTCAAAATCTTTGAGTCACCAAACCTACGAGGCATCCACCTTTGAGGTAAACATGCAACCCTAAGCATACCCTAAGTATCCTAACTTAGCGATATCGTTAGCTAGGGTTTGTACAGTAAGCCTGCACCGTTCTGAGTAGTTGAGCGCATTTAATGTCGCATTAATTACTGCCAACCACCATAACAGATGAATGACCAAGATCAACTGTGCAGTATGGGCAACAGATCTGCCAAATCAGAGCAGATCACCCATCCCCTGTACTTCCGCATTTTCAGTGGCGGGAAGTCAAACTGTCGGGATGAACACATGGCGCACATGCACTTTATCCTTAAACAATTATCTCTCACATGCAAAAAGAGTAAGAATAAAGTCAAATCTCACAGAAAGAAAGGAACTCAGAATTAAATATACATTATTCTGTGTAAGAAATAGAAAAAAATCTTTTGCAGAATTGTAAGCAAGAGTTCCAACGCTAGAGAGAGAGACTTTGAGAGAATTCTTCCAAGTGCAGTGCGCCGTGTTGAACGAAGAACAAGAACAATCCTTTGATTAATCACAAACTCTTGTTCATCAGAGATCCAACACAACCATCGAGTCTAATTTTTGTGTTGTCTTCCACAATCCAAACTATCATAGATTAATCCTTTCACATCTGAGATCTGTTAAGCAAAGAGCATTTACTCACATCTCAGATTTGTCTGATAGCTCATTATCACTCTCATTCCATATTGTCATCTTCTCCATAAATACTTCCATTATAGTCTTCTATAGAAGTAGTACAAACGAGCTAACAGTCTAGCTTCCGCGATCGAAGGAAGTCTATTCACCCCCGCTTTAGACTCACTTTGGGTTGGTTAGCAACAGCAACAGAGGGGCCACCAGGAGCATCGGAGGCATCCGGGGCATCATAACCGCTTTGACCAGAGAGGTCAACAATGGGGATTGTTGCGGCAGGAGAAGAGGGCACGACCTCAATAGGGGAAGGAACTCCTGCGTCATGGGCCGATCCGGAGGTAACAGCAAAAGGGACGTCAGGAATGGAGGCCAGCGTAAGGAAGCCGTGGTCCAAGTTCCAGACGATCATTTCCTCAGGGGTTTTGGTGTGGCAAGTGTAATACACCCAGAGGTCATTGTCTGGGATGGTGGTTGTGTAGGCGAGGCTGAAACGGAACCATAGGTCCGTTATGGTGTCGGCGGGGAGATGGTCGAGGTAGTCTCGAAGTTGAGGAAGTGGGGGCAAGGGTGCTTCCGGAGTAGAGGTAGGGACATTAGCCACTGCCGCAGCAACAACAGCATCAACAGTAGCACCAACAGCGAGAGAATCGGGTGTGGGGGCATCAGCAGCAGAAGGCACTGGAGTATCAGCCAGAGGATAAACTTGGCTGAGACGGCCCCGTTACCTCGGATGGGTTGGCGCGAACGCTGTGCTGGGAGCCTCGAGAGATGTAAGAAGCAGCTACGGACCGAATCCGTGAGGACTAGTGGGCAGAGCGGACCTCAGGGGCAGAGCTATCAGCCGGGTCACCAACCGAGCTACCTGTTGTTCCGGAGCAGGGAGGAGGCAGATAGCAGCAGAGTGCCGGAAGACGATGCTGAGTATCCACCCAAAGGATTGATTCTTCGGGTTGCTCCCCAGCAGCCGAAACAAGAAAGTTCCCCAATCCATCGGGAGACCCTCAAAGACTCCGTACATTACGAGAAGTAGGTCGTACGGGATGGAGTCGAGGGCTGTTGTGTGAGCCAGAAGGCACCGGCTCAGGATGGTCGCCATACATCGGTAGCGACCCTAGAAGGACTTCAGCTTGTATTCCTACCCTTTGTAAGTGCAGCCCATGGAAGCTGCCATTTGTTCTAGGTCCGGGCACTGAGGAGGACCAGAAGGAAGATGGAGAGCGGTGTGAAGGACATTTGGGGTGATGACAATGGATTCACCCTGAACGGTGGAATGGATGAAGTCGGTGGAGCAGCAGATGTTCCAGTAGAACTCAGCGATATCGTCGATAAGGAGATCGATGGGGACAGATACCAGGTTTAAAATATGGATGGCTTCTAGTAGAGGGCGAAGTTCTAGAAACCAAGCCGGAGGATTGGACACAGAAGGCCAATCAACCAGATGGCCGGGATTAATGCCGGAGAGAGCGGTCCTGGGTGCCATTGGAAATGAATGCAGAGAAGGGAAAGGAAATTTAGGGTTTTGAGAAGATGAAGAGCAATAAAGAAATGTGAGAGTGAGAAATCGCTCTTGTGTGAAGGCTTAGGATTTATATAGCGGGTCTACGGTTTAAGCGAAATGAACAGTGAACCGCCTAACAAACTGATGTCATTAAACTTGATAGTTAGTGCCCCCAAGCATTTATGACAGCTGTATGCCTTCTTTTGGAAAATCAAGTGACTAGTTGCCTGTCTCGAGACGTGCATTTAATGGACTATCATTACCCCTCCTCAAAAATACGCGATGTACGATAATACTTTGTTTATCGCAATTTGAGAGTTCCAAGAGTCAAGAGGAATTGGACTGACTTTCATCCAGGGTAAAGATAATCCGTAGAAGAGTGTCCGATGAAAAATAGACCGAGTCCGTAGAAACAGGTATTGTAAGAGAAAGATAGATTCCTTTGCTCTCTTGAAGTCGAATAGAAAAGAAGTACCACAACACTTCAAATCCGAGACATCAGACAAGATATATCGATGAAAATGCAAAGAGAATGTGAACATGTAGCTTCACAGAGATAAACTAAAAGAACAGAAGACTTAACAGGTTGGGATTAGTACGGATATAAACAGATACGCAAAGTCAGCATAATCCAAACTAAGAAAAATCAGAACTTATGCATTAAAAATGAAGCAAGACACATACATATGAGTTAAGGATCATTTTTACTGAAATCTAAGCATATGTCAGATAAGAAACACATATGTTCATGGGATCTAAGGGAGTGTTTTATTTCATTTTCAAATTTAAAAATAAGGGAGTTATAAGAGGATTAAGGAGGGCTATTTATTTGGAGAAATAATGTGGTTTTCAAATTCAAATTTTCAAAATCAAGCTTGGGAGGCTATAAAAGGGGGGATGCTCCATCATATCAAAGCATCCAGTGATCCAATATTCATCAATTCTCTTCCATTCCATTCCTCACCTAGAGTAGAGAGAGAGAGAGAGAGAGAGAGAGAGAGAGAGAGAGAGAGAGAGAGAGAGAGAACAAGAAGGTTTGGGGCATCTCTTGGAGCTTGAAGGCAACCTGTTGGGAAAAGAAGATCAACCTTGGAATTCTTGTTCTAAATAGGCAAGCTATCCTTTTTGGTTTTTCTAATCCATGTTCTGTAATTTTGTTGTTTTCAATTTAACTATGGAAGCTTAAAAACCCCTGATTGGGGTTAGGATGGAGTTTGATGTAATAAATTAAATTGCAATGTTTTAGTTTAATCTCTTTCACCTTGTGAGTATTTATTGAGTATCTTGGGTTGAAAGATAAAATGGATTCTGGCCATTTCATTTTATCATATTAGGTATTTATGTGAAGGATTGGAAAATGAAGCATAAGTATTGGAAAAATCAGGATATTCAAACTAGGGATTACATGACATGCGGCAGCGAGTGTAATACTAGGATACCAAGTTAAGAGTGGGTGCGATGCTTGCTCTAAACTAAACAACCCAATTATTAAAGGGTCACCCGTCTCCCATGCTAGGGTGTACACAGAATTATTGTACTTGGAAAAGGCTAATTGATGCATTAGAGGTTGGGTATTAAATATTGTCACAAGGAAAAAATTAGATTGAACTAAGACATAATCTTGAGAAAAATACATCAAATGAAATCTTAACTCCAATCATCTTTATCAATTGAACTTATCTCTACTCAAAACAACATTTCCATCTCTCACATATTTTCAAAAATCAAATTATTTAAATTCAGTTATGTTTTTACATTGCTTTCAACCAAAATCTATTTATAAGCTAGTTAAAATTTCCAAATTCTACATCCTTCCCTTGGGTACGATAATCCAGACTTAAACATCCACTTTATTGCTTGTCACGATTTGTACACTTGCAAATTGCCGATCAAGTTTTTGGCGCCGTTGCCAGGGAAGGCATCGATAGAATAGGAAATTCGTTTCTAGCTTCAAATTTTGTTATACAATTGTGTTTTGGTATATTCTTGGATATTGTGTTTGGAAGTGACAACAGCCACGTTTATGAGTTGAAGGTCGAAGCACATTGACATCCCTTTCGATCTTGAACTAGAAATATCGTTCCGAGCTCTAGTACGCCAACTCAAGGAAGCATTTGAGCAAAGGACAGCAAACTCAAACCAGGAGCTACCACAAACACCAGAAGGAGAATGGTTGGCTGGATTAGAAAGATTATTCCATAAAAAAGAGGCAGAATCTTGTCCTCAACCAAGGCTAATCATGGATGAGACATACATGGACAACAGACTTGTTTGGGAGTATGTTACTCCCGATGCCAGGCATATACACAATCTGATTTAATGGACTACGCCTGTATATAGATGTGTATTTGATTTGATTTTTCATTTGATTGTGTGATTTTTTTAATCTGCTATTTTTATTTATTTTTGCTATTTTTTTATTTGTTGGTTTTATGAGTTGTTTCTTTTATTTTCATTTGTTTTTTTCTTAGTTTTTTATTTGTTTTTCTTTCTAACCGGTTGTACACTTTTCATTATATTTTAAAATGCCAGTTAGTTATGTGTTTTGCAGTGGCGAGCATGAGTCATCCGAATGTCCTAAGGCTACTATTGAGCAGCTCAGTCAACTGCTTTTAGGTGTCACTCATGATGATCCTAATTATTATTGTGCTCGTGATGCGTATATTAATTCATTGCCTCTTATGTTTTGTATTTATTGTGGAAGTGGTTTCCATATGGCTGATACATGCCCTTTGAATTCATTTGCACTTCCTATATCTTGTGAGGATAATGGTGGGATAGAGTCTAGTTGGTCCACCATCAATGAATTAAATATAAAGGTAGAAGCTTTGGAGAGTTCTACCATTGATGATGCCACCCTTGAGGATCTTGTTATGGCAACCCATAAGAATGCATTTGATTGTCTTATTGCTTTGAACATTTGTGGGGATAGATATCATGCCTTGCTAGAGTCCATAGAGGAGACTGAGAGCTTAATTGTTGGGTTGCATAAAAGTTTATATCTTTGTACCCTTTCTAGTAGTCCCTTTAATAGTGGTATTGAAGCACCTTATACACATATTGACAATACAGGATTAGTGAGTGAGATCCCTCTTAGGGAGATAGATGACATTAAAGAAGATGAGCATACTATTTTTTCTTGGTCCCCGTTGTGTGTTGATTTATTTTGTAGGGCCAAAACTGATATCATTGATGGCTGCCACCCCAGGAGTACACTACTGGTTGATGACATCACTGGAGTTGACCATTTACATAAGGCCATTGTGGAGGGAGATATCCTCGAACAGGTAATTACAACAGACTCCCAGTTGCATGTCCAAGAGCCTGGGCAGGTAAGTCATAAGGTAACTATCCCTTCTTGCTCTAATTCTGAGGAGGTTAAAATCTTTAAATATTATAAACCACCCTCCCACTCCCTATGTAATTTATTTATTTTACCTATTTCTTTTTATTTTTATTTTTCTAGCTATAGTTGTAGTTTGCAATTTCCTCTTTCTTGCTTGGGTGTAGTCCCTCACTTGCAGGGACTAAGCTTGTGGGACATTCCTTTGCAGCCTTGTAAAGGGTATATAGGAGTACCCTTAATTCCACACAGGTATGATCTCTCTTACACACTACGACCACCTGATAAAGTTGTGATACTTGTTTTTCTTATTTTTATTTATGACTTATCTTTCTCACCTCGGCCTCCTGATTAGACCATTTTATTTTATTTATTTATTTATTTTAAAAAATTCTTTTCAATACATTTTATTTTCTTGTGTGTTTGATTTTTGAATAACAGTCGTTTGCCCTTAATATATTTTCCCCCTTTTATTTTCTCTACTTCTTCAGCCGACCGGCTTAGCCCGGGTACTCTTCTCCTTACTTTTCTCTCATTTTTGGCATGGGGACCATGCCTTGGTTTAAGTGTGAAGGAGGGAAAAGTGTTGCACACTTTTTTATTCTTTTTGTTTTGTTTGATTGCATGTTTTTATATTCCTTGTATACACATTGCATGAATGAGTGACTGCATGAATGCTTGCTTGACTCTGGAGATAACATATGGTTTATGATAGAGGCACCTGTACTTACTTGAAGTATATTGTGTGTATCGGTAGTTATGCTTAGACTCTTTACATTATTTTCTCTATGCTTGGAATGATATCATTATATGCATGAGCCAGCACTTGGGTTCGTACTAGGTTTTCATGTTTAAATGCAAAAGCTTGCTTAATCTTTGGAGTTGTGTGATTAGAGAGAAATAGTCCATCACCGCAATTGTCCTTTTATGAGGGATTTTATCTCTTGGTTGATGAGTTTGGGCAAGTGCATGTTTGACCTAATTATGGTGATTGGTTTGTGCTAGTTAAGATAGGATAGAGTCACATGTTACAGTGATATGGGTAGCCTAGTTGATGCTCCTTAAGTACTGGCTCTACTTCATTTGAAAAAAAAACAAAAAAAAATAGTGGTAATTGTTGTAAATGGGGTTTAATCATTTTTTGAGGATAACTTCTCCTCTCGCTATCAAATAATTATTGTACACCTCATATTTTTTGTGCCACTTTTATTGTGTATTTGATGAAATTGTGAGTTATTGAGTCTTCATCTTTTAGGATTGAGCATCATTTGGGTAACTCACCTCTCGCGGAGGCATATGGCAAAGGCTACGGTTTGTGGTAAGATCGGATGTGTCACCATAAGAAAAGACTGCTTGTACTTACTTAAGGTCTGAAAACCCTTAGAGGTATTGAGAGTAAGTGGTGTGAGACTTACACTTGAGTGAGGTTGCCTTGTTTCATTTGTGAGGACTCCATAGATTTGCTTGTTATGCTTTTAACTTAATTAACTTGGTTGTTCTTTAGTCATGGTTAGGATTGTATATAATTGTTGGACTAAGTATAAGAAGGCAATGTAAAGTGTTTTGGGCAGTACTCTAATCATGCAATACACTTTCATATGTTACATGTGTTTTCTGCAGACCATTATCTCACTTGTGATTTTTCTTTTTTTTATTTTTTCTCTTGCTTGATTGAGTGTTTATTTCTATTCTTGCTCGGGACAAGCAAGGCTCAAGTGTGAAGGAGATGATCGGGGGGATTTATATCCCCTTTTTAGGGCCATTTTGGGTACATTTTCATACTCTTTTGCTTCATTTATTGCCCAATTGTGCTACATTATCATATTTTCATGGCCTAACCCGAAAAAGAGGATTTCTTGTAGTTTTTGTGGTATTTTTGCTATATTTTGACAGGAATCCAAAAATCAAAGAAAAATTCACCAAATTCACAGAAGGAAGAAAGAATCCCAAGGACCTAAAGATCATGACGACCGAATTTCATGTTGGTCAGGTGAAGGTCGGGTGAAGGACCTTCACCCGACCAGGTTGAGTGAAGCCCATTTTTCAGGGATAGATTTCTGGAACATAAAGGAATATTATTGCCTTCTGGTTGGGTGAAATCCGAGGTCATTTGGAGGTGGTCGGGTGAACCACTCTTCACCCGACTAGGTCAGGTGAAGCTGATTTTGCATAGGAAGACTCTCCAAGCATCATGGAACATAACTCTCTTCTGGTCGGGTGAATTTTGAAGACTCTACAGGGTGGTTGGGTGAAGATCTCTTCACCCGATCAAACTCAAATTCCGGCGATAGACTCCTTATTTTTGCAACTCACTTTTTCCCTTCTGGACCGAAGTCATTTGAGCAAAAGACAAGCACCAAACACTCAGGTCAAAGAAGAATTAATTGAAGAAATTCAAAATCAAATGGGTGCTTTGTGTCATCTGGGCTCGTGACTGGCTTGAGATTACTCCTTTGGATGGAGATTTGGTCATTGAGCCATCATTGCCATAGCTCACACAAAACCAAAAAGAGAGATAGAAGAAACAGAGTCGCCACCAAACAAAGATGAAGGTGTGTTTGGCCACCTAGGAGGGTCTACGGTTCCAGAGAAAAGGTTCGGGAGTCTGTTATGTGCAGGGAAGGAAGAATAGGCTCTTGTACCCCCACAACGCCCAAAATTGGTACCTAGTCTTTGTCTATGGGTGTCTGCTTATTTTAATTTCCCTTTTGTTTCTTTTTATTTCATTGTAGAAACTATGGTTGGTTGGCTTAGAAAATGAATGTCATTCTTTTGTTTTATCGAGGAAAACAGAAAGAAAGCCAGTAGCATGAAGAGCACAGCATGGAGCTCGGATTTATTACCACAGTTGATGTTGGCAGGTGGTGAAGATATAAGCAATAGGACTTAATCTCACAGCCACAGAAGCCTGGGTTTATTTAAAGAGAATTTGGGGTTTTTAAAAAATGAGAAAGTACAGGGCCTGGTATTGTGAAGAGCACACTGTGAAGCTCAGATTCACTTCCAAACTCAATATTGTTGGTCAAGTGGTGAGGATATGAGCATAAAAAGCTCAATCCCACGGCCACCGGGCCTTTGAAAACGTTTTGTTGTATTTTTGAATTAAAAGGTGAGATTTTGGTGTAGTGATGATGATGAATGTAAGATAAGAGGGGAATAAAACCTGGAAATCAAGCTTGATGTTCCTGCTAGCTTCACTCCTCTTTGACTGCTTGAGGGACATGGAGACAAAATCCAACAAGGATGGTGGAGGACGTCTTCTTCAGCTCTGTCCAGCAAAGTCTGCTAAATCTTTGGGCCTTCTCCCTCAAAGCTCTCTATGTTGTTAGTCTCCAAAAAATATCAGTCTCCCCCTAGAAATGGGTAATGCCTCCTTTTTATAGAGTTTGAAGAGGGAACAGCCGCCCAACTTGGAACTTGGCGAATTAAATGATGTGTTCTTTGGAGTTCCCATGCGTTGACAGCAAGTTTCAAGAACGACATATGCATTTACGAGGTTGAAACGAGTTCCCAGGTATTAAACATGTGTTTCGACCGTTTAAAAAATCAATTCCGTAGCATTTGCTTTACTGTGCACTTAAAAGAAAGGCGAAAACAGCGTCGTTTGGAGTTTTTCAGCCGAAGCCTGTAAGGTCGAATGTCGCGTGGCTGCCTCACGGGGTCGAAGGTCGCCACTGGGGGCTGCTTCGAAGGTTGCAGGGTCGAAGGCTGAGAGCCGCTTTGAAGGATCGGAGGTTGCAGGTGAGGGTTGCTTCGAGGGGTCGAAGGCTGTAGGGTGCTTCGAAGATCGAAGGCTGTAGCTGAAGATTACTTCGAAGGATTGAAGGTCACTGAAGGTTGCCTTGAAGGATTGAAGACTGTAGCCTGCCTCGAAGGGTCAAAGGTCGTAGGCTGTCTCGAAGGGTTGAAGATCGAAGGGCGCTTCGAGGGTTGAAGGCTGTAGGTGCCTTGCAGGGTCGAAGACTGTAGGCTGTCTCGAAGGGTCGAAGGTTGAGACTACGAGACTACGGGGCTTCGGGTGTGAGTACTGCGAGTCTTCGAGGCTGACTGCTGCGAGTATGTGATTGCGAGGCTTTGACTACGAGGCTGACTGCGAGGATTCGAGGCTGGGTGCTGCAGGTGCAGGCTGGGACTGCGAGCTTCGGGGCTGAGCTGGACTATGGGGCTTCGAGGCAAGGCTGTGGGTATGTGCTACAGGGCTTCAAGGCTGACTGCGGGTCTGTGTCTGCAAGTCTTCGAGGCTGAGCTGGACTACGAGTCTATGAGGCTGGGAGCTTCGAGTCTCAGCTGCGAGGCTTTGAGGCTAGGTGCTACGGGTGCAGGCTGGGACTGCGAGCTTCAGGGCTGAGCTGGACTACGGGGCTTCGAGGCAAGGCTGCGGGTCTGTGCTACAGGGCTTCGAGGCAAGGTTGCGCTACAAGGCTGAGACTGGGAGCTTCGAGGCTGGGAGCTTCGAGTCTCAGTTGCGAGGCTTCGAGGCTGATTGCGAGTCTGTGCTACAGGGCTTCGAGGCTGACTGCGGGTCTGTGTCTGCAAGTCTTCGAGGCTGAGCTGGACTACGAGTCTATGAGGCTGGGAGCTTCGAGTCTCAGCTGCGAGGCTTCGAGGCTAGGTGCTGCGGGTGCAGGCTGGGACTGCGAGCTTCAGGGCTGAGCTGGACTACGGGGCTTCGAGGCAAGGCTGCGGGGGTCTGTGCTACAGGGCTTCGAGGATGACTGTGGGTCTGTGTCTGCGAGTCTGCGAGGCTGAGTTGGACTACGAGTCTACGAGGCTGGGAGCTTCGAGTCTCAGCTGCGAGGCTGACTACGGGTCTGTGTCTTCGAGTCTTTGAGGCTGAGCTGGACTACGAGTCTACGAGGCTGGGAGCTTCGAGTCTCAGCTGCGAGGCTTCGAGGCTGGGTGCTGCGGGTGCAGGCTGGGACTGCGAGCTTCGGGGCTGAGCTGGACTACGGGGCTTCGAGGCAAGGCTGCGGGTATGTGCTACAGGGCTTCGAGGCTGGGTGCTGCGGGTGCAGGCTGGGAGCTTCGAGTCTCAGTTGCGGCTCTGTGCTACAGGGCTTCGAGGCAAGGTTGCGCTACAAGGCTGAGACTGCGAGCTTCGAGGCTGAGCTGGACTACGGGGCTTCGAGGCAAGGCTGCGGGTCTGTGCTACAGGGCTTCGAGGCAAGGTTGCGCTACAAGGCTGAGACTGGGAGCTTCGAGGCTGGGAGCTTCGAGTCTCAGTTGCGAGGCTTCGAGGCTGATTGCGAGTCTGTGCTACAGGGCTTCGAGGCTGACTGCGGGTCTGTGTCTGCGAATCTTCGAGGCTGAGCTAGACTACGAGTCTACGAGGCTGGGAGCTTCGAGTCGCAGCTGCGAGGCTTCGAGGTGGACTGCGAGTCTGTGCTACAGGGCTTCGAGGCTGACTGCGGGTCTGTGTTTGTGAGTCTTCGAGGCTGAGCTGGACTACGAGTCTACGAGGCTGGGAGCTTCGAGTGAGTGTTGCGAGTGCAGGCTTGAATGTGAGTGCTGCGAGCGCAGGCTTGGACTACGAGTCTTCGAGGCAGTGGCCATAAATTCGCCTGAACTGTTTCTGGGGGATTTTCGCAATCATATTTTCAGTCGGTTTGACCGAGGGCATTGACCATCTTTCCGCACGTTTGACCTTTCATGCCCAAAACTATTTTCGTCATAACTTCTTCGTTTCAAGTCAGATTTGGGCACGGTCAAGTGCGTTGGTTTCCAAATTTTGTCCTCTATCCTTTGGTGTTGACCTTGGGACATTTTGAGATCCCTTTGAAATGACTTTCATTTTTGGATTTCTCGGCTGTGATCTGGCCCGGTCAAAATGGGGTCCAACAGCTGCCCCTCTTTGCGCGTTGTTTGTGTATGAATGATGTGCAAAGATAAGACCATACCCATTTTGACCAGTTGATTCTCCTCTCAGGGATTGATATTTTGCGGTTTTGGTGTGGTTTGGCATGCGGGTGAGCATGGCTTTGGATAATTGGCATGCGGGTGAGCATGGCTTTGGATATTTGGCATGCGGGTGAGCATGACTTTGGATAATTGGCATGCGGGTGAGCATGGCTTCGGATAATTGGCATGCGGGCATACGGGTGAGCATGGCTTTGATGGTTTGGCATGCGGGTGAGCATGGCTTTGATGTTTGGCATGCGGGTGAGCATGGCTTTGGATATTTGGCATGCGGGTGAGCATGGCTTTGGATAATTGGCATGCGGGTGAGCATGCCTTTGGATATTTGGCATGCGGGTGAGCATGGCTTTGGATGTGAAACTTTCTTTACTTCTTGAGTTCTATGGCTTATCCATTGGGAGCCTGGGACGCCATGCCGCGACAACAGTCTTGCAGTTGGATGGGAGCAAACATGCCATATGTAGGAATGATGCATGAAATGTAATTGATGCATGTGGTGCGAGGGAGGCCTAAAACTTTGAAAATGTGCAAGAGGTACGCAAAATGCGGGGCAGAGATAATCTAAGGAGATTTTGTTGCCGCTTCTTCTGAAAAGCACGCTGCCAGATGACTTGGCATTCTCTTCTCCTCCCGATGAGCAAATTGTTAAGTAGCTTGAGTCATAGTTTCCCTTAGGCAAAGGTCCAGAGCTTTGTTGTTGCCTTATGCAAACCTCACGGACAAGCAAGGTTTAAGAAACTCAAACGGGGAAATGCTCGATTTTAAAATGATTTAAAAAATCCAAAACCATATTTATTTGACAAGACATTTTGCACTTACAATTACATCATTACATATGGCACAAGGTGTTTACCATCATGCAAAGTTAAACTAAACTCCTTTTGTAGAACAAGAACAATAGCTTCAAAAGACATGTCTTGCAAAGTTGATCAGAGTATGCTTAAGATTTGACCAGTCCTTTGGTTCACAGCCCAGTCCCTGGTTTGAAGTAGTGTGACGAAATTCCCGCAACTGTCTGCTTAGGGAGTTCAAGAGTTGTACTCCACCTTGGTTCTCTTAGAAGATCGGGGATCCTGATGTCGCTGTACTTTTTGTTGGCTTTGTATTTTACCCTTGGCGCCCTTTTAGGTTTTCACCAAGTCCGCCTTTTCTTTCTTTTTATTGAGCTTTGTGTTTTACCCTTGGTGCCCTTTCAGGTTTTCACCAAGTTCGCTCTTGGGCTACAAGATTCGTTTGTTGGGTCATACTCAAACTTGATTGCCATATGCCCATGGTGAGGGCAAGATTTGGCCCATTCATGTGAAGGACCCAAACATGAGGTTTTGACTCAGCTGGGGGCAAAGGATTTTGAAATGGGAAGTTAAGCATAAAACTTCTTTACAGCGTCGCTGTTTATAGGATTTCATAGCTCAACTCCGTCCATTTCTGTGAGGATTAAGGCCCCTCCCGAGAATGCTCTTTTTACCACATAGGGACCTTCATAGTTCGGAGTCCACTTGCCACGGTGATCATGTTGTATCGGCAGTATCTTCTTCAAGACCAAGTCCCCTTCTTTGAAGGTTCGGGGTTTCACTTTTTTGTTGAAGCTGGCCATCATCCTTTGTTGATACAACTGGCCTCGACTGACTGCGGCGAGACGTTTCCCTTCGATTAGATTCAGCTGCTCAAAACGGTCTCTGATCCATTCAGCTTCATCCAGCTGAGTATCCTTAAGAATTCTGAGTGACGGGATTTCCACCTCGATGGGTAGGACTGTTTCCATACCATAGGCTAGGGAAAAAGGAGTTGCCCCAGTTGATGTTCGCACAGAAGTCCTGTAAGCGTGCAGTGCATATGGAAGTTTCTCGTGCCAATCCTTGTATGTCTCGGTCATTTTGCGAATGATGTTCTTGGTGTTTTTATTTGTTGCCTCAACTGCTTCATTCATCTTGGGACGATATGGGGTAGAATTGTGGTGTCGGATGTTGAATCCTTCGCATAAATTATCCATCATTCTATTGTTCAAATTGACGGCATTGTCAGTTATAATTTGCTTGGGAAGCCCATAACGACAAATAATGTTGCTTCGGAGAAACCTAACCACCACTGATTGAGTGACTTGGGCATAGGAGGCTGCTTCTACCCATTTGGTGAAGTAATCGATCGCCACTAGGATGAATCTATGACCGTTGGAAGCCTTAGGTGAAATGGCTCCAATGACGTCCATTCCCCACATGGCGAAAGGCCATGGAGATGTTATCGTGTGCAAGTAGGACGGGGGTGCTTGGATTCGATCCCCGTAAACTTGGCACTTAAGGCACGTGCGCACATGATGGATGCTATCCTTTTCCATAGTGACCCAATAATAGCCCATCCTCATGATCTATCGGGATAGAGCATGTCCATTCACATGAGCTCCACAGTTGCCATTGTGGACCTCATTGAGGATCTGAGCTGCTTCGTCTTCCTCAACGCACCGTAGTAGCACCATGTTGTAACTGCGCTTGTAGAGGACGGGCCCATCTAAGAAGTAGTTAGCACTTGTTCGCCGAATATTTCTTTTTTCTGATTCTGAGGCTTCTGTTGGATATTCTCTTGTGAGTAGATATCGTTTGATATCATGATACCATGACTTTGTGTTAGCATTCGTACTAGCCAACATATAGTATATTGGCACTTCTTGTACGTAAATATCAAAATAGGGCATTTCTAAGCTTGTATCCAACCGAAGGAGGGCTGCCAAAGTAGCCAAGGCATCGGGAATCCGATTATGTTCCCGGGATGCATGTTCAAATGAGATTTCATCAAATAGTCTAGCCATATCACATATCATCTCTTGGTAGGGAATGAGTTTGGGATTCCGGGTTTTCCACTCCTTACGAACTTGATAAATTACTAAGGCTGAATCTCCAAAGACTTGAAGCCTTGTAATTCCCCTTATTAAGGCTTCTTGGAGACCTATGACACAAGCTTCATATTCTGCTATGTTGTTTATGCAGGGAAAGACCAACTTGGCGGCCATGGGATAATGTTGACCGGTTGGGGAAATTAATACTGCCCCAATGCCATGAACGGATAAATTTGAGGCTCCATCAAACCACAGAATCCACATCTTTGATTCCTGATCCTCCTGAACAGCATTGATGTATTCGTCTGGAAAATTGGAGCTCATGGGCTCATAATCCCCCAAGGCCCTATCGGCCAAGTAATCTGCTATGGCACTTCCCTTGATGGCCTTTTGTGGGACATAGATGATATCATATTCGGATAAGAGCAGTTGCCATTTTGCAACCCTTCCTGTCATTGCCGGTTTTTCTAACAGGTACTTGAGTGGGTCATGTCTTGAGATGAGCCATGTAGTATGGTAGAGGGTATACTGTCGCAATCTTCGTGTTGCCCAGACGAGAGCGCAACAAGCTTTTTCTAAGGGAGTGTACTTCTCTTCGCACGATGTAAATTTCTTGCTCAAGTAATAAATGACTTGCTCCTTTTTCTTTGCTTTATCAAGCAACCCATGGATGTTTCTCGAACACAACCCATGGATGTTTCTCGAACTGTCAAATACAAGATCAAAGGTTTGTTGGGTGTTGGAGGAGCCAAAATCAGTGGGTTCATAAGGTATTCCTTGATTTTGTCAAAGGCCTCCTGACATTCATCATTCCAAACTTCGGGGTTATTTTTGCGAAGCACTTTGAAGATAGGCTCACAAGTTGCAGTAAGCTATGAGATAAAGCGGGCAACATAGTTGAGTCGCCCGAGGAAGGCTCTAACTTCTTTGATGGTCTTTGGTGTAGGCATATCTTGGATGGCCTGGACCTTGTAGGGGTCAATCTCTATTCCATTTTGACTGACAACAAATCCGAGTAGTTTGCCAGATGTAGCTCCGAAGGTACACTTGGATGGATTTAGCTTTAGCTGGTATTTGCGCAATCTGTTGAATAGTTTATGCAATACCTCCACGTGGTCTTTCTCCTTTCCTGACTTGGTAATCATATCATCGACGTAAACCTCCACTTCTTTATGCATCATATCATGGAAGAGTGTCACCATGGCCCTCTGATATGTTGCCCCGGCATTTTTGAGTCCAAAAGGCATGACATTGTAGTAGAAGGTACCCCAGATAGTTGTGAAGGTGGTCCTTTCTTTGTAATTGGGGTCCATCCGAATTTGGTTGTAGCCGGAGAATCCGTCCATGAAAGAAAACATGGCATGTTTTGCAGTGTTATCTACCAAGGTGTCGATGTGAGGTAGTGGAAAATTGTCTTTTGGGCTAGCCTTGTTGAGGTCGTGGTAGTCTACGCACATACGGACCTTCCCACCCTTCTTTGGGACGGGCATGATGTTAGCGACCCATTCTGGGTATCGAGCTACACTAAGGAATCTAGCATCCCATTGTTTCCGAACCTCTTCTCTGACCTTCAGTATCATTGCTGGTCTCATTCGTCGTAACTTCTGTTGTACGGGCGCGCATTCTGGATTCAGTGGCAGCTGGTGCTGCACTATGTCGGTATTTAGTCCTGGCATATCCTTGTAAGACCACGCAAAAACATCTATATAGGCTTTTAGGAGATCGACCAATCGGTCCTTGACATCCTCATCGATTAGAGATCCTAATCGCAGTTCTTTTGGCTCAGTAGGTGTACCAAAGTTGATGGTCTCGATCGGAACTTCGCTAGGAACAATAGGTTTATCCTCCTTTTTCAACAGGCGTATGATATCCTCTGGAGGCTCAAAGTCTTCTTCGACGTCAGCTTCCTCTGCTCCAAATACTGGTTGCTCCCAATCTAGATTATGGTCAAACCTTAAGCAACTCGTTTCTTCTTTACTTAACAGATCCTTTTTAACTTGATCGCACCTGTTGGTAAAAGTTTGAATAGTTTAACAAAGTATGATGATGCACATGTCATGCAATGTAAGAAGATGCGTTTTTGGCAAAAGTCTTATTTCATAAATATTCCGAAAAGGTTACAACCGTTGTTGGGAATTTGAAAACATAATAAAAACAGAACATTCCCCAACAAAGCTTCTTTGATCATTACTTGGTCGGGAGGTCCACAATACTCCAATTGTTCAGCTGGTGCCCTGGGGGTCCTTGGCATACCCGCCCTATTTGTTCTTGCTCTCCACGGCTGGACCTCAGCATGGCTATGATGCATTCTTTCCTCTGATGGATAAAACCGGTGCTCTAGAATATAGCCCCAAGGGGTGGGAACGTCATCCTTTGCTCTTGGAGAGGCCTCTTCTCTAGTCGGGCTAAGCGGGACTCCCTTTTTCTCGCGGCTTCCCTTGATTTGTCAGCTTTGGTAGACTTGTAGCCCAATCCGTACTTTCCTCCAGTGTTTTGTATGACTAAGGGTTTCTTAATTCCTTGTGCTCGTGCACCCAGGCCTTGACCTTCCTTATGCCCCAGTTTAAGCATGACTGTAGCAACCATCCTTGCAGTCTTTGGGAACAAGATTGCCATATCCAGTGACTTTCCGGTGTTTGGGGCATAGGCCGCATTAACCACTTCGAACGATCGGTAAGAGCATTCTGGTATGTCTTCATTGTTTTCAATGTAAGGAACAGACATAGGCTTGGTAACCGGAAGCTCCGCTTCTCCGTATACACGGATGAGTTGGCCATTTACCACAAATTTAACCTTTTGATGTAGTGTCGATGGCACTGCCCCTGCTGAGTGAATCCATGGTCTTCTCAGCAGACAGCTGTAGTATGGAGCGATGTCCATCACCTGGAACTCAACCATAAACTCACTTGGACCAATTTGCAAAGGGATATCTAGTGTACCCACTACTTCTCGCTTTTCACCGTCAAAGGCTCTTACAACCATATTAGTGGGACGTACGTGAGAGGAGTCTATTGGCAGTTGCTTGAGGATTTGAGTTGGCATGATGTTTAAGGACGACCCATTGTTGATCAGCACACGAGAGATAATGTGATCCTTACATTTGACAGATATGTGTAAGGCTTCGACGTGACTAATACCCTCTGATGGTAACTCATCTTTGCCAAAACTAAGGAAGTTATCCACCACGATATTGTTAACGAGACTACTCAAATTTTCCAAGGATATGGTCGAAGGAACGTAGGCCTTGCTCAAAACCTTCATGAGGGCTTCTCTATGTGGAGTCGAATCCATGAGCAAGGACAACAAAGAGATACGAGCCGGCTGCCGACTGAGTTGGTCCACAATGTTGTACTCGCTCTGCTTGATTAGTTTAAGGAATTCGGTGGGATCCCCATCAATACAAGAGCGTTCTTACTACCTGGTGTAGGTACGGGAGATAGATCATACTCTCCTCCTTTGCTTTTGTTGACCTCAATGCCTTCTTCCGATCCATAGACACGACCGCTTCTTGTTTTCTTCTTGGCTGTAGGGTCTCCTCTAATGACCGATTCGTAGTGGTACTTCCAGGGCACTGATTTATCATCTTTGTAAGGGAATGGAGCGGGAGTTTGGATGACAAGAGATCGGACTCCTTGTGCCGATGTGGTGATTTTTGGTTTTTCCTCATATTCGATAATTAAAGGCCTAGGCGTCTCCAATGCCTTTGTATGCTCCATCAAAGCCATACAAGCCTCATGTTCTTCTAACTTGCGTGTGATTTCTAGCCTTCGGGAGTTAATGAGAGCTTGCACAGCTTCCTGGAATTCATTGCATTCTTCAATATCATGTCCATAAGCTGATTTGTGGTAGACACAACATTTTTCCTAGTCTGTGCCTCTCGTGGTTTCAGTCACCTCATTGGTTACCAAGAACCCGTTCTTATGTAGCATACGGAACAGTTGATCCTTGCCTATCTTGATTTTAGAAACCTTTCTAGGAGGATTTCCATGCCTAGTTGTTATATTGGCGACATTGCCCTAGTGTTCAGGTAGAGGGTTGGTGCCCACATTAGGAGCATTGGTCATCTTGGAGAAGTCTAGCCATCCAACATCTCTTAGGTGTTGGACCTTCTTTTTCAGAGCAAAACAATTCTCGGTGTCATGTCCACTTGCGCCTCCATGGTATGCACAATGGGCCTCAGCTTTGTACCAGTCAGGATATGGAGGAGTCCGTTCCTTTAGGGGTATTGGACTAGCAAGTCCTGCTGCTAACAATCGTGTATAGGCTTCTGTGTATGTGACAGGAATTGGATCAAACTTTTGTTGCACAGTCTTTCCAAAAGTTTGATTCTGCCGGGGCTGCTTCGACTGCTCGGATTGAGGCTGGGCTAGCTGAGGTTGGCTTGGCTGAGGCGTGTACAAGCTTCCTCCTTGTGGATGATACTGCGGGAATCGTGGTGGTGGGGCTGATGCCACATAAGATTCCATGGGTTGCCCACCGTAATAACCTTGCGTGATACACTGCCCTGATTGTGCCCCGAGGAAGTGAAGTCAAGTTTGGGTTGCCAGACTGCTTGTGCTTCTTCTTCTTTTTTGTGATTGGGTGGCGTAGGCTTTCTAAAAGTCTCGGTTTTATTCCCGCCAAGCCTGCCTTCTCTGATGCCACCCTCAATTCTTTCTCCTGAGGCAACTAAATCGGCGAAGCTGTTTGATACATTCCTAACCAGCTTTTCATAATAAACACCCCTTAGGGTACTGACGAAAAGGGTGGTGAGCTCTCGTTCAGTTTGTGGGGGCTGAATATCCATAGCTGCTTCTCTCCACCTTCGAGCGTAAGTCTTGAAACTTTCTTTATCAGCTTTCTCAAATGACTGCAACGCCAATCTGTCTATTGCCAGTTCTGTGACATGTTTGTATTGCATTAAGAAGGCTGTGGCCAAGTCATTCCAAGTGCGGATACGACTTCCTTCTAACTGAATGTACCATCGTAATGGCCCGCCGGTTAAGCTTTCTTGGAAGCAGTGCATTAACAGTTGGTCATTGTTGGTATATGCGGCCAACTTGCGACAATACATTATCAAATGGGTCCTTGGACACTGGGTACCATTGAATTTCTCAAAATCTGGCATTTTGAACTTTGGAGGTAGCACGATCCCCGGCACCAAGCATAAATCATAGGCATTAGTTGTCCCATAACTTTCTGCCCCTTCAACGGCCTTCAACCTTGCTTCTATTTGTTTCCAGCTTGGTTGTTAGTTGGTTTCCTTCGGAACGGGTAAGTCCCTTACTCCCGCGGGATGTTCTGAGATTGGTGTTCCCGCATTTGGTGGTGTAGTCGGAACATGGCGAGAACTACCCGGGACCACATTAGGTTGTGCATAGGTCTGGGATTCTGTTTGAGTTTGCCCAAACCCCTGCAGTGGGTTCTATGTTTGTCCCTGATTCGCTACTCCTTCTGCTGGGGCAGCTTCCCTTACGGTTGCTACTTTGGTCAGTAAGTCCATCATGGTTTTTAACTGAAGCTGAACCTCGTGGAGACTGCCCCCCATCTCTTGTTGAGCTTGCTTGAGCCCTGAAATTCGGTCCTCTGTATGGTCTCCCATGCCCTGGTCTGACATAGCTTGATTACGGGTTAATCTCAAGTTATAGGAATGCCCAATCTTGTTTGATCTGGAAATGCTTATTTGTTAAGCTTTCTGTTGTTCTCTTTTTCGGATTTTGCTTTTTACCATGAATGTATGAATGCATGTAGTGAATACATGCATCGAATGGTTAATGATGGAAATGGCGAAAAACAATTTATTGATTGATGAAACCAAATACATTATTGGTGGAAAGAAGATTGAAGTACAACAAGGATAGTCTTATGCTTATACGACTAGATGAATTGGAACAAGCCTTGATCATTTCAAACTAATTTCCGATTCCGGATTACTCCTCCAATTGGTGAATTCTTTTACCCAGCTTTTCGATAATCTCCTCTTGTTCTTGAACCTTCTACCGCAAGTTCTCGAGTTCATTTTCCTTTTGAAGGAGCAGCAGTCTTGGATCTTGGTGGACCTCCGCATAAGCTATGTACTGCTGCCGCCAGGGAGGGAATGATGGATGAACTTTGGGGTAATAAGAATTACTGCTGACTTTCCAAGGTGCTTGCCATGCTAGATACCCCCGAAAAGCTTTGCGTCGAGTCTCAAGGTCAATGTATGTGAAGTCAAAAGCTTCTATCTCATGCAACAGAGGAATGATCTGATGACCCCTAAGTTGTCTTCTTGCCTGAAGAGGGGCGTATGCGGTAGCTCCCCACGGACCAAGTAATGGGACCCAGTTACATGGCCCACAGCTATAAATTATGTCGACTTTGGGCATCCATGGAGCATTCCATACAATTTGATTATCAGTTAAGGTTTGCAGCTCATTGATCTAATCCTCCTCTGTTTCAGGTAACTCCCATTCCAGTAGAATGAATTCGGGTAATGCACTATGTGGAAATGCTGCCACTTCTTCGAGTTGTGCGTCTTTGCTTGGGAAGTGACTTTTCAACCATGCGCAGAGGAATGGAAGGCACCGGATCTGTGTGATAATGATCTGATTGTCTCAGCAAGGATTGCAGGAACCGGATCGGCCCCTCCTAATGTTTGCATCACAAGTTCGCATACAAATCCGTTAATGTAACCCAAGAACTTGGGAAATACAATTAATCCATACATGGCTAGTGTGAATAAAGAGTAGAGTTCTATGCCCGATGCTTGAGATATTTTGTCTCGGATCACGGGCCATGGGATGACCTCGAGTCCACCCCTACAGTGCACGATCTGGGCTACCTTGTCTTCTGTCATTCCCAAGAACTGTGATAGGGTCTGCAGGCAGGAAACTTGTATGGTTGGTAGAAAGACTTCCGAGCCTCCGTTGATTGGTCGTCCCAAGAGGGCTTGATACTCCTCCACGGTAGGAGTCAAATCCTGTTCGTTGAAAGCGAAGCACCTCCGCCTTGGATCCCAGAAATATGCTGCCGCCTTTAACATAGGCTCGTCGATAGGTACTCGCGTTAGATGTAACAAGTCCCCGTATTTTTTAATGTAGGCAGCCTGTATGTGGAAAGGCCATCGTGCCCATATATCATCAAGTTCCTCTCGGTGGGCCATTTGGACATGTATCTGGACTTCAGGGGCCAGTATGGTTTGCTCGGCACTTTCTCCTGAAAAGTCTCCAAAGTGTTGTTGAATTGCTGAAGCTGCATGTGCGACCTCTGTCATGTCTTCCTTGTCTTCACAATTAGCTAGGAGATGATCAAAGCTTGCCATGCTTCCTATAATGAATGTTAAGGCTTATGCATATGAGATGGGAAACAGACAAGAACAGATTTTATTGATGTAAATAGGACAAAGCCTCTTATGGGTACAAGTTATTCAAATGTAGATGCAGCTACATGATGCAAGACAAGTTTTGGGTTCCTTTAGAGAGGCGATCCCGCTTAATGCCTTCCTTTCCTTGATGAGCTTGATGCATCACTAGGCTTTCCTTTCCCGGATTCACACATTGTCATAATTATCTTCTTGGTCGGAAGAGTACCGACAAGTTCTTTATGCTGTAGGAGGTG
This sequence comes from Taxillus chinensis, assembly GCA_023512835.1. Lineage (NCBI taxonomy): Eukaryota > Viridiplantae > Streptophyta > Magnoliopsida > Santalales > Loranthaceae > Taxillus > Taxillus chinensis. The sequence goes on from CM042086.1 coordinate 40,210,081, forward strand.
TTCCGCTTCTAATTTCTCTCGCCAAGAAACATAGGACGGGACAACATCGGGGTAATAGGGGAGGAAGCCGATCTTCCTAGGCTGTAATGCGGCGTTGAACATCCGATCGGCGACTGATTCAGCCCTTCCTGTGCCATGGTTAATATCACATCTTTCCATTCCGTAGAGAACTGGGACAATTTGGTTATTTCCCAGCTGCCTTGCCACTTGAAGAGGGGCGTAGGCAGTCCCGCCCCATGGTCCAAGGAGTGGGACCCAGTTGTACCTTCCGCAGCTATAGGTCATATGTTTTCTTGGCATCCAGGGTGCCATCCAGACAACATTTGCCTCACTTAGGCAATTCAGCAGCCTTCTCCATCCGTTGAGATTACTAGGTAAGAGCCACGAGCTTTTTAGGATGTCTAGTATGACGGTAGGGGGCCATGAGTAAACAGCCCTGAATTGCGGGGTAACACAGTGGAGATGGCTTTTGAGCCATTTGCACAAGAGAGGGAGGCACCCCTTGAAGCGACCACCTCCTGTAGTCCGGATAAATGATAGAGATCTGATGGTTTCGGCGAGTATGGCCGGAATAGGGTCAGCGCCAGCGGTCACTTATGCCACTAGCTCGAAAACGGTCCCGTCAATGTAACCGGTCACCCGTGGAAAGACCACCAACCCGTAAATAGCAAGGGTGATGAGCGAATGGGCCTTATCCTCGTTTGCACCTTTCAGTTGGTCTCTGACAAACTCCCATGAAATGATTTCTTTGCCATCTACTTTGATCACAGGGTCGATGATCTTTTTGTCCTTGCCCAAGCATTTGAAACCCATGAAATGTGCTAACCCCCGTCTGCAAGACTTCTGTGGGTTGGGTTGGAAAACATTGTCGTCTTCTTCAAAGGGGATGCGGAGGATTCTTTGATATTCCTCCAAAGTTGGCACCAGGTCGATGTCATTAAAGGTGAAGCACCTCCGTCTCGGGTCCCAGAAGTGGATCGCTGATTTGATCATATTCTCATCAACAGGAAGTTGTGACAGGAGCAGGAGATCACCAAACTGTTAGGTGTAAGCTATGTGTCTCACGCTAGGCCATTCACTCCATGTGGCTCGGAGGTCTTTGGGGAGTTTGACCCGAGTGTCCATGATGATCTGATCGGCCATAGAGTATGTCTTTGGTGAGAAGTCTCCCAAAACTTGCTGGATCTGACTTGAGGCGCACTCCACTTCTTCCGCGTCCTCAAGGTCTCTCGCACCCCTCAAAAGATTCCCAAAACTTGCCATGTTCCTATATGTATGCATGGGATGTCATGATATGCATCAAGCAAAATGAGTGAGGGTTAGGGTAAATTAAAGCAAAATGTGGTAAAAGTGCATGAGTTAGCAAACAAGGTGCAAACAAGGTGACAACAACGTTAAAGCACACACATGAAGGTCAAAACCCCTGATGGGCATCTACACATACACCTATCTTATTCGTTGGTTCCCAAACTATCTCTTGAGAGAAGCTCCGTACCCCTAGAGGCATTGACGGAGGGGGCCCTTGAAAGGGACCCCGCTTGGGTGAGGAGTTCAGGCACCTTACGTGAGATAGAACCCACGGGGCATCCCTATTAAACCTCGCTAATCCTAGGTAAAAGTAGAAAACCCGGGTATAGGGTTAGAGGGAGAGAGAAATGCATGTATGCACAAGCAATGCAATCTATAAAAAAAATAAAGAAGACAGAAGGGGAAATAAACAAGCAAATACTCCACAAACAAAAGACCATGGCTAGACTCTCTCAAATGTCCCCAGCGGAGTCGCCAGCTGTCATCACCCGGTGTCGTCCGGGCTTGTGATTGGCTTGAGATTACTCCTTTGGATGGAGATTTGGTTATTGAGCCATCATTGCCAGAGCTCACACAAAACGAAAAAGAGAGATAGAAGAAACAGTGTCACCACCAAACAAAGATGAAGGTGTGTTTGGCCACCTAGGAGGGTCTACGGTTCCAAAGAAAAGGTTCGGGAGTCGGTTATGTGTGGGGAAGGAAGAATAGGCTCTTGCACCCCCACAGCGCCCAAAATTGGTACCTAGTCTTTGTCTATGGGTGTCTGCTTATTTTAATTTCGCGTTTGTTTCTTTTTATTTCATTGTAGAAACTATGGCTGGTTGGCTTAGAAAATGAATGTCATTCTTTTGTTTTATCGAGGAAAATAGAAAGAAAGCCAGTAGCATGAAGAGCACAACATGGAGCTCGGATTAATTACCACAGTTGATGTTGGCCAGGTGGTGAAGAATTAAGCAATAGGACTTAATCTCACAGCCACAGAAGCCTGGATTTATTTAAAGAGAATTTGGGGTTTTTAAAAAATGAGAAAGTACAGGGCCTGGTATTGTGAAGAGCACACTGTGAAGCTCAGATTCACTCCCAGACTCAATATTGTTGGCCAAGTGGCGAGGATATGAGCATAAAAAGCTCAATCCCACGGCCACCGGGTCTTTGAAAACGTTTTGTTGTATTTTTGAATAAAAAGGTGAGATTTTGGTGTAGTGATGATGATAAATGTAAGATAAAAGGGGAATAAAACCTGGAAATCAAGCTTGATGTTCCTGCTAGCTTGACTCCTCTTTGACTGCTTGAGGGACGTGGAGACAAAATCCAGCAAGGATGGTGAATCTTTGGGCCTTCTCCCTCAAAGCTCTCTATGTTGTTAGTCTCCAAAAAATATCAGTCTCCCCCCTAGAAATGGGTAATGCCTCCTTTTCATAGAGTTTGAAGAGGGAACAGCCGCCCAACTTGGAACTTGGCGAATTAAATGATGTGTTCTTTGGAGTTCCCATGCGTTGATAGCAAGTTTCAAGAACGACATATGCATTTACGAGGTTGAAACGAGTTCCCAGGTATTAAACACGTGTTTCGACCGTTTAAGAAATCAATTCCGTAGCGTTTGCTTTATTGTGCACTTAAAAGAAAGGCGAAAACAGTGTCATTTGGAGTTTTTCAGCCGAAGCCTGTAAGGTTAAAGGTCGCGTGGCTGCCTTGCCGGGTTGAAGGTTGCCGCTGGGGGCTTTCTTTATGATATTTTCTTTTTGGACAGAGCTCAACACAGTTTTCTTTTGATATTACATTGATATAATGCTCCAATTATTTCTTTGAAAAGAGAACCAGTTTAGGGGAATAGTGAGGACTCCCCCTAAGATAGACGCATTTGATGTTATTTTTTTCTTTTCACACATGGCCTTTTTGTACCTTGTCTTTTTCTATTGTAAGGTATTGACTCTTTTTCAAAATCTAGGCCTTTTAAGATTCTCTTTAACTAATGTCTCAGTCATCCTCAAAGCATTAAATCATTACAGATCCTTTCCTTTCATCCATCGATACGATGAGATATAACAGTTCCTGCTAGTTAATGAATGCAATGCCATATAACAGATATGCACTCAAGAATAAATATTAACATGTTAAGAACAAGGGGAATTGCACTCATTTCACTCATGTGACTTATAAAGATTCACATGATTTGTCAACTTCCCTCATTAAGATATATTGAATCACACTTATGCACCTCTAAGTATCATGGAAGAGTTAAGGGACCATTATTAGTTTCATACTTATGTTGATACACAAGTAGTAAAGTTGAAATGAACCACAAGGCATGCAAGTAGTGAATCTACGAGGTTTAGTCTAACATGCCAAGTTTTGTAAAAAGTCCATTGATCCTGGATTCATTCAGCGGTTTGGTGAATATGTCAACAAGTTGGTCATCAATAGATATGTACTCCGAGGAAATGTCCTTCTTCAGCACATGATCTCGAATGAAGTAATGTCAAATTTCAATGTGCTTGGTTTTGGGGTGCATGACAAGATTATTAGAGATTATTACGGCACTTGTGTTATCGTAGTACAGTGGCATAGTCTTTAGATTAAAATCATAGTCTAATAATTGATTGGCCATCCATAGCAGCTAAGCACAGCAGCTTCCTACAACAATGTATTCAGCTTCAGCTGTAGAGGTTAAAACTAAATTCTGTTTTTGCTGAACCAGGATACAAGTTTATTGCTAAGAAGTTGACATGTTTCACTTGTGCTCTTCTTGTCAATCCTGCAGCTAGCAAAGTCTGCATTTGAATATCCTCTCAGTTTGAAATTAGACTCTTTGGATACCAGAGCCCCAAATTTTCATTTCCCTTGAGATACCGCATTATTCTATTAACATGTAGCATATAAGATTCCTTGGGATTTGCTTGGTATCTTACACAGATGCATGTAAAAAATATTATGTCAGGTCTGCTTGCTGTCAGAAACAACAAGGACCCAATCATGCTTCTATACTCTGTGATATCCACTTCTTCTTGCATAACATCAATCCAATAGTGATCCTAAATTGCATCATCCACTGATTTTGGCTCCACTTGAGATAAGAAGCACATGTAGAGATTTTCATGTAAAGTGGCAACTCTTGTTCTGACATGTGCATCAAGATCTCCTATTATCAGTTCAAAGGGGTGATCCTTCAATCTCCTTCCTGCCTTTGGTAGGTCTTCTCTTTCTTCATATTGAATGCCTAGTTCCTCAATGTCAGGACCCTGGCTTGTTGGATGTGACTGAGATTGAATAGTCTGATTTTGATTATCCTGATCTTCTAATGGGTCGTGAGTTTATTCTTTAGCAGTCTATTCAGCTTGTTTCTCTTCAGGTTTAGGAACTTGTTCTCCTGGTTCTCTTGTCTATTTGTCTGTGCCTGGATCTTCAACAACAATAGTATCCTGCATATCACTCATATTTTTGTCATCTTTTTGCATACCATGGTTACTTTCATCGAAAGAAACATGAATAGACTCTTCAACTATTTTAGTTCTCCTATTAAATGCATGATAGGCCTTGCTATTCATAGGGTATTCAACTAGATATCCATCATTTGACTTGGCATCAAACTTATTCAAGTAATCCATGCCATTGTTCAGAATATAGTAAGTGCACCCAAAGATCCTTAAGTGACCAATATTTGGTCTCCTTCCCTTCCATAGTTCATAGGGTGTTTTCATAGCCCGTTTGTTGATTAGAGTTCTATTTTGCACATAACATAGCTTCAACCCCTAGGGATTTTAGGAACTAAGCTCCTAGGGATTTTAGGAACTAAGCTCCTGTCAGCATGGTTCTAGCTGCTTCAACCAGAGTTCTATTCTTTCGTTTAGTTACTCCATTTTGCTATGGAGTTCTTGGAGCTGAGAAATTGTGCTGGATACCATGCTCAGCACGGAACTCTAACATATCTTAAAATTCAAACTCCCTGCCATGATTGCTTCTAATGTATTTAATAGAGAGGCTTTTGACAATAGATATCCAGTTAAAGTGTTCAACCAAGTTTTCAAATGTTTCAGTTTTGTTCTTGAGAAACATAACTCATCTGTATCTGGTGTAGTCATCGACTACCACAAAGAAGTATCTTGTGCCAGATAAATATGAAACATTTATAGGACCATAGAGGTTCATATGTAAAAGTTCTAGTAGTTGTGTGATTGAGGTTTTATCCACACTCTTAAAAGAATGTTTCACTTGCTTACCAAGCTGATATGTAAAAGTCCGTACATGCCTGTTTTTTTTTTCATACATATGCTTGGGTAAGCCCTAAACCAATTCAAGAGAAGCAAATTTAGACATAGTCATGAAGTTTAGATGAACAAATCTTTTATGCCACATCCAACTAATATCATGTGAAGATTTGGACAAAAAGCAAATTGGTTCTATAGATTGAGCATTTCTAAAGACCAATTTATATACATTGTCTTGTCTATGTCTTCTTAACTTCACCTCTTTGGAGAAAGGATCCATAACATTTCATAACCTTTGTCACACTATTGATTTATGCTCAACAGGTTATGTTTTAGACCTTGGACAACATACATTGTGAATTGAAACAGAGCCATTAGATAGAGTACCCTTACCAACTATCTTACCCTTCTTGTTGCCTCCAAAGGTAACAAATGATGAAGCAACCTCCCTTACTTCCCTCAACAAGGAGGGATCATCTGTCATGTGCACGGAACAGGCACTATCAAGGTACCACTGGCTTGAATTTATCTTGTGTTTCCTATGCTTTCTTTCAGCTCTTGGTACCTGCTCTTGCATGGCAATCAACTAAGTCTTGGGGGGCCAATGTTGATTGGGCTTGGGGTAAGTAGGTGCTGCATTTATAAATTTGGGTTTCTAGTAGGAGGGAGCAAATTTTATTTTCCATGCTTGTTTAGGAGATTCAGGTTTTGATTCATTAGCATGATAATCTTTTGAGCTCACACTTGACTCTCCTTCTTCACTCTTACCCTTTGTAGCTTCGACAAGCACTCGTTTGACAATTTTCTTCACAAGTTTAATCTTTAAATTCTTAGCAAGGTTAACCTAAGTGTGCCGAGGTTATTTCTTCCTATCATCTTTTTGAACTTGCAGATTGTGGGAAATATTCAATTGTTGAATGCTTAGCCTGATTTCTTTAGCAACTTCCCTCTTAAGATAATCAGGATAAGATCTGCATTGATAGGAAAGGTGTCCAACTTCCTCACAGATGGAAAAATAGATAGGTTTGGGTTGGACACACTTTCTCAAGGGTTTGGTTTGATTTACAAAAGGTTTCCTAGGTTTACTATCATATCCTAGACCTTTCTCCAATACACCAGAGATAACCTTGGGCTGGGAGGATGTAGCCTTACTAGACGAGCTAGTCTCAAACTTAGTAGGATAATTACTTGGGTTTGTCTTTAGAATTACTACATCCTTACCCTTGTGTTAGGATGTAGAGGACAGATTGGGTTAAGGTTCAGCTTTCATTTCTATCTGTTCAACTACTGCATCACTATCGTGAGGCACAACTGTTATGCCCCCAAATTCCAGGGTACCCGGAACCAGGAATATGATTTCTCCTTACTCGCACGCTAAAGGTCAAAGGGTAGGTGACTAGCACCAATAGAGACTACCCTGTGGGTGCTGTCTGAATATGCAACCCTATATAGTTATACATCAAAGGTAAGCCTGTACTTTCCCATTCATCAACATGCATACAATATGTCAAACAGTCATACAAACATCATATGACAAACAGTATGTAATACAACTATCCACGGACCCATGTCCGGGATACAATACAAAAGCTATATAATACAACTAACATACATCAGAGTAGTGGACACGTCCTTCTAGAAGAAAGTCCTCCACTAGTCTTGGGTCACACCCAAAAAGGGTAAATAACAAGTAGGGGTGAGCGACAAGCTTAGTAGGTGAGCCTAAAATTCCACATCATGCAAACATACAAGTTTATGCTATATGCTCAGTGTACTCGTGCCCTGTGTAGTGTGCACAATCATCAGGACTCAGCCTGCAAACAAACATCAGGACACAACCTACCCACACAGGACTGCTTGTCCACGATCTTCAATAGGATCCCAGCTCAGGGCACTAAGCGCTAGCTTCACCAGCTCAACGGCTCACGAACACATTGGCTCAACACGATCCTTAACAGGATCTCAGCTCAGGGTACTCAGCCCTAGCTCCACAAGCTCAATGGCTCAACACAATGCTCAATAGGATCTTAGCTCAGGGCACTCAGCCCTAGCTCCACGAGCTTAATAGCTCAGTTAACCACATAGTATCACCTATGCCTCACGGTAAGAACACAAACAAGTCATGGAGTCCAAGTCCCAAATCCTCAAACCAAAATACCAACACTAGTATGACATTATGGTTCACAACACCCCCTTTATAATTGAGGCCAGTCTTCCCAAATCGATCCCCATGCCTTCACCAAGGAAGAAAATACTTGTTATCACTCATTTTCGTCCGGGCCGAACTCAAATGATAAAATATATAGAGTTGCCACCAACTATTTTTGGGGTATAGTTGGATACCCTCTACCTTGAGTAGTTAAGATGTGGTCTGCGTTACTAGAGGTGGGTTCAAGAGTTGGTTACGTGTCGGGAAGGTTTTAGCACCCCTACAATGCCCTTTCGGTACCTATCTTAGGAGGAGAAGGTTTCTATTTGTTTTTTTATTTTTGTTTTTTGTTTTTTTGTTTTAAATCAGATATAATCTAAATCTATTTCTCAAAATGTTATTTTAATCCGTTACATGCTAATTAATTAACGGGCTTAATTACTACTCACGCGCTAATTATTAAATTAAAAGTTAAAAGTTACATTTAATTATCATAATCTAATTACGAATTATTTAAATTAGTCTAATTATTTACTAAATTTTAAATATGAAAATTAATTATAAAAGTTAATTACTAATTTGTCTAATTACTAATTTTATTTAATTCATTACGCACTAATTAATTAATTATCAGGCTTAATTACTATTTACATGTCTAAATTTGAAAAGTTTAATTACAAACTTATTAAAAATTAACTAACTAATTATGCTAATTTAATTATACTAATTATGCTAAATTTAAAAACTAACTAATTAACTAAATATGCTAAAATTAACTAATTGAAATTATGCTAATTATGCTAAATTTAGTTACAAACTAACTACTAATTTACTACACAAAATAATAATAAAAACTAAAGAATAAAAGGAATAAAAACCTGGAATATTGTGAACTAAAGACGCCCTTCTCCTGAATGCCTCCTTTTTCTACAAAAGAAGGAAAAAGATTAATTTGACTATAACTGCAGTTCTCTTTTAGAACCGCAGTTAATTTTACACTCTACTCTCTTTTTTTAGAGTTTTGTATTTGATGGTGTTGGTCTGTTTTGGAACGGGGAGAGGACCCCTTATATAGGAGTCATGGGGAGGAAGTTTTTGCAAAACTTTCAATGTGGAACTTCCATTTTTATTATTTTTATGATTATTATTATTATTACGAAGTCAAATAAGGGGCGTGGGTACTGTTCATGAAACAGTAATGGGGGGTATTGTTCATGAAACAGTAACTTGAATAGTATCCTGGGTATTGTTTACGTTTTTTTTCTCGGCTGTGATTGATCATTAGGACGGTTTTATTTATTTATTTATTTAACCTATATATGTATATATACACCCACATATAACACACAAACATGCAAACTGCAATTTATTTAGGACTCTGTGGTGGAGATATTACATGGTTCAACCTAAAATATATTTTGTAGCCATTGCCATTACATACAAGAGGATGATGAAAGCAAGTAAGGGTATGAAAGCGCCGCCCATCAGAGGATACACAATAGTGCACGCCAGCACCATCACCATCAGCACGCACGTCATCCACTAAGCCATTTTCGCAGAAGAGGAGGCAAAAAACATGGAGAAATGAAGAAGAGAGTTTGAAGAGTGGTAGAGTGGAAATTGTATGAGTGAAGGAGAGGAATGAGGGTGTATTTATAGGGTAGAAAAGTGGCCGTTGGTGGAGAATATAGTTGTTGGAAATAGTGCCGTGACCGTTGGAATATTGCCATGACCGTTGGAACAGTGCCGTGACCGTTGGTTTTTTTTCGTATAGAAAATGTTGGTTGAAAAATAAAAATGTAGGCATACAACCGGCTCTAAAAATGTTTTTTTTAAAATTTTCTTATTTTATGCTTTTTTTTGTTTTTGTTTTTTTATACATATAATTAACGTCACACCCTTTAAATTAATAGTCACACCTCTTTATTTATCTATATAAAGTGAATGACAAATATAGAATAATATAAAGCTAAAAATGAATATGTATGTCCAACCTGGACAAAATGAGATCCAACAGTTGCCCCTCTTTGTGTATTGTTTGTAGACAAACAGTATACAAAGATAACCTAGCACTGAAGCAGGGTAGGACATTATGGTTGGGTCTGTCCCCAAGAATGAAAAGAGGCTTCTAAGGCCGGTGGAATTTGAACAATTTTGACGAGGCATCCAACCCCTAATAGGAATGGAAAAGGCATATAAGGCCTGACGGGAGTTGAAAAGGGCATCTAAGGCCTGACAGAAAATAAAAAGGCGTCTAAGGCCTGACAGAATTGAAAAGGCATCTAAGGCCTGACAGGAATTGAAAAGGCATCTAAGGCCTGACAGGAATTGAAAAGGCATCTAAGGCCTGACAGAAATTGAAAAGGGCATGTAAGGCCTAATAGGAATTGAAAAGACATCTAAGGCCTGACAGGAATTGAAAAGGCATCTAAGGCTTGATAGAAATTGAAAAAGGCATCTAAGGCCTGACAGGAATTGAAAAGGCATCTAAGGCCAATGATGGATTGAAAAGGTATCTAAGGCCTAATCAAGAATTGAAAAGGCGTCTAAGGCCTGACAGAATTGAAAAGGCATGTAAGGCCTAATCAGGAATTGAAAAGGCACCTAAGGATAACTACTTGGGTTTGTCTTCAGAATTACTACACCCTTACCCTTATGTTAGGATGTAGAGGACAGATTGGGTTGAGGTTCAGCTTTCAGTTCTATCTGTTCAACTACTGCATCACTATCTTGAGGCACAACTGTTACGCCCCCGAATTCCCGGGTACCCGGAACCAGGAACATGACTTTCCTTTGCCCACATGCTAAAGGTCAAAGGGTAGGTGACTGGCACCAATAGAGACTACACCGCGGGTGTTGTCTCAATATGCAACCTTGTACAGTCATACATCAAGGGTAAGCCTGTACTTTCTCATTCATCAACATGTATACAATATGTCAAACAGTCATATAAACATCATATGACAAATAGTATGTAATACAACTATCCACAGACTGATGTTCGGGATACAATTCAGAAGTCATAGAATACAACTACCATACATCAGAGTAGTGGGCACGTCCTTATGGAAGAAAGTCCTCCACTAGTCTTGGGTCACACCTAAAAAGGGTAAATAACAAGTAGGGGTGAGCGACAAGCTTAGTAGGTGACCCTAAAGTTTCACATCATGCAAACATACAAGTCTATGCTATATGCTTAGTGTACTCGTGCCCTGTGTAGTGTGCACAATCATCAGGACTCAGCCTGCAACCAAACATCAGGACATAGCCTGCCCACACAGGACTGCTTGTCCACGATCCTCAATAGGATCCCAGCTCAGGGCACTAAGCCCTAGCTTCACCAGCTCAACGGTTCATGAGCACAATGGCTCAACACGATCCTTAACAGGATCTCAGCTCAGGGCACTCAGCCCTAGCTCTACGAGCTCAATGGCTCAACACGATCCTCAATAGGATCTCAGCTCATGGCACTCAGCCCTAGCTCCATGAGCTCAACAGCACAACTCAGGCCTTAGCCTGTCACGTCGACCACATAGTATCACCTATACCTCACGGTGAGAACATAAACAAGTCAAGGAGTCCAAGTCCCAAGTATTCAAACCAACATACCAACACCAGTATGACATTATGGTTCACAACACCCCCTTTATAATTGGGGCTAGTCTTCCCAAATCGATCCTCATGCCTTGACGAAGGAAGAAAATACTCATAGCAGTTGTTTTCTTGCAATAAAAAGTCCTAGCATTGGGTTTCCATATCATAACTAAGATAATATGATTTTTGGGGATTTTTCTGAGATGGCTAGCCGCACTTTCCAAAAATTCACCTCTACGAAAAACTAGATTTTTCTGAGATTTTGCACTAAATCCCAATTTTCACATTTTGAAGGAGTGAAAATTTAATTTTCTAGTATTTTTCTTTGAATCTAAAAGGGGGGTATTTCGCTATTTACATTGTAACTTAAGTATAAATGGGGAGAGACTTAATGGTTACAATGTAAATGATCTAGTCCAGCGCAGTTGCATTGGCTCGAAGCTGTGCAACACTGGCTCGGAGCTGCGGACTGCAGACTGCGAAGCTGCGGAGTGCGGAGCTGCGGACTCGAAGACTCAAAGCGTCGATCTTCGACCTTTGACCTTTGACCTTCGACTCTTTAACCTTCGACTACGGATCTACAAATCTTCGACCTTTCGACTACAAATCTCCGACCCTTCGACCCTGGATCTTCGGGTCTTCAAGCTTTTGACCCAAAAGTTTGCCCAGGGTACTGTTCATCATCGTTTTTGCTTGTTCTTCGTCTGGAATCAGCCCAGTGACCCCCAAACACTCATAAACACACGTTTTACACAACAGACTACAATATCTACCTCAAAACGCATTCTAAACGCCTCTAAATCGCACTGTAACAACAAAAATACACACATAATATTAGATTATATCCATCTGGATCTAAATCCAGATTTTTATGGTTGACTTCTCAACCCTCATGAAATACACAATTAAACAACCATAAATCACATAAATATATATCCAAATAGATATAAATCAGTTCTTACCCACAGATCTTATGCTAAACCATTAGATCTAACCCAAAATCGGATTTCTCCCAAAACCTAGGGTTTGTCACGTCCCCGATTCCAAAGAATTGAAACTGAACAAGTGACTTCCCCATGCCTGCACCCAAACAGTCAAAAGGTTGGTGACAAACACCGATGAGGGACATACAAAGTGGGTGCTTTCCAAATTCCATGTATAATCATACATCAAGGGTATGGAAGTACTTTTCCAAATGTTAAACAACCATTATAACTGAAGATCTAAAAGTACTAAAAGCGCTTTTGAGAGATGTTGGATTTGTTGTCAACCATAGATGTCAACATTAGATTGAAGAGCTATTTGAAAAAGGAGTATGTTTAGAATTGAAGCAGCTGTGTAGTTTTTCAGTTCCAACTTTGAAAAATCATATCTCACTCGTTACAGCTCCGATTAGCTCATGATCGGTGCCATTTTGTAGCTATTTGAGTTAGCTATCCATGAAAAATAATATGGAAAAATATTGAGCTCTGAAAGCCAGTAAAAAGTGTTGCACGGCACAATAAGGTCTAGTGCACGGATTGGGAAAAGTGCATTAACTTCAAAAAATCATATCTTTCTCTACCGACCTTGGATTGGCTTATAATTGGTACCGTTTTGTAGCTATTTGAGTTAGCTATCCAGAAACAATAAGTTTGGGGTGAATGGAATGGTAAAGGCCTTGAAAAGCTTTATCACGTGCAGAATTTCTTTGCCACGTGCAAAATGTTTTTGAACCTGGTGACAGCTCTCATCATTTTAAGCAACTTTAATTCTTGTCTTAAACATGTTTGAGGTCTCTAAGGTCATGTTTTAGATCATCAAAGGTGCTAAAACTGCCAGTTCTGGAAAATGAACAGCCAGATTAATTCTCTGATAGGTTGATGTGATCAATGGCTTGGATTAATTCATTTAATGCAATGGATGGTTAGGATTGGTTGTATGGAATTATGGATGGATCAATGGCTGAGAAATATGTTGGAAGAGATCAACGGTCCATAGTTAGCTGCTGCATTAGGGCAACCTAAATCCTGTAAATTAGATCCAAGGGCTGAGGCTTGTTGGCTGTTGCAATCAAGGGCTGAGGTGTGGCTGCTGTGCTAGGGTTATGTGCAACCCTATATGTGTGTATTTGCAAAAGAAAAAAAAATGTGTGAGAGCAGAATTTTTGAGGCAGTACTTGATCCTATACTTGAAGAACTTCAAAGTCAAGGCTCTGCTATGATTCAAAGTATAAACTGCTCAAGAGAAGTTTTGTGCATCTGAAGAAGATCATTACAACTGCTGAAATTTACCTAAGTATCTTCTTCCTACCTCCTTCAAATAATTTGTTCTGAAGAATCCTTTTTTTTTTGATACTGTAATTTGTTGGTGATTGTGTTGAGGCATTGCTGCTTATCTATATGCCTGTAGGGGCATTAAAGGAAGAATAAATCCTTTCCCTACCTCAAGTGTATTGGTGTTCAAGCATTAGTGAAATCCGTGTGGTGTGGGTGATACCCATCACACCAAGGACGTAGCCTCTCCACATTGGAAGGTGAAACTTGCACATGCTGGTGTTCTTCGTGGTTTTTTGTTTGTGCTTTATGTTGGTTAGGTATTCTGAAATCTGATAAAGAACACCTAAGTGAGAAGAAGTGTTTAATTGGATTTAACCTTAACCGGTTGCGAGGGTTGAATTAACATTCGTAAAAGTTTTTATAGAACTACTGATTCACCCCCCCCCCTCTCAGTTGTGCTCAATCTTGTGGGAACTTCAATAAGTATAATATAAAAACCATTATATAAACTTAGTCAATTCTAACAATTATCCACGGACCCTTGTCTGGGATTACGATCCAATAAAAACAACATTTAACAAAATTGATACATTAAATAAATACTCCGCTAAGTAGCGCAATCCATCACTAGCTCTTGTTAATGCCTGGAGAAAATAAATCAACGTGTAGGGGTGAGCATAAAGCTCAGTAGATGATCTACCACTCACCAATCCTTAACAATGAACTACTAATACTAAATGCCCTGTGTACAAGTGTACATGTGTAGTGGGAGTTATTAGATAATGTGGCACACAAAAATACAAATCAGAATACACACTACTAAATAAACAACCATATCCATCAAATTGCCCTATCACAATATTATAAATCATACCTCATTACAACCCATATCATCACATCACATTAACACATAACACCACACAGGTCACATAAAAATAATTCATATTCGCACTTTACTGTGCTCACTATGCTTTACCGCACTGATGTCCTTGATCGGATCCATCGTACACTTTTGTCCTTTACCGGACCTCATCACAACAAATAGTGCACTATATAACAAGAACACACATCAACAATATCAATATTGCAAGTCCAATATATCAAATTAAGAAATACCACAATCAATGCATAACATCCACAGTATAACCATACCAGCGTATAATCAATATGAACATGTTTTTAACAAAAGAATAAATATATACATCTCAATTATATTAGTGAAAGACACCCTACAATTTCCAAACGATCCTTAGGGTTCCCCTTTAAAGTCTTCAAGCTTAAATTCTCATTAACAAATTAAAAGAAGTAAAACAGGCTAATAAAATAGTAGAGATTCTGTCCCAACTTCGAAAAATCATAATTAATTCTACAGATCTCCGATTCACTATTAATACCCACCGTTTCGAAGGGTTTTTAAATGGCTATCCAATACAAATATCAGAAAAATCATCTGACAAAGTTACTGTTCATCCAACCAGATTTTTGTTCACCCAACCACCTCAAAATTAACCCAACTAGAAGGAAAAGTTTATCGAAATACCGTGTATACTCGGCCCATATAAAAATTAGCATCATTCGACCATTTACTGTTCACCCGACCACCTCAAAATTCACCCAACCAGAAGGGAAAGTTCATCTAAATACCGTGAACATTATGCCCATAAGAAAATTAGCTTCACCCGACCAGAATAGAAAGTTCATCGAAATACCGCGAATATTTCATTGGTATAAAAATTAGCTTTACCCGACCACTTATTGTTTACCTGACCAACACTGTTCACCGACTGAACTGTCATACAGTTCCAACATAGGAAAAATCTACCCTAAAATGATTTCTAAATCCTCAACATCAACTTTAAACGTTAAACATCTTTATTAGGGCTCCCTATCTCGGTTACAAGCAAAATCGTTTGTTTTAATTTTGATTCCCATAACTATACCAACCCAAGATGTTTTAGAACCCTAGGAGAGATTAAGAAGGATAGAAACACTGACCTCAAATATTTTGGAAGATGGACTAGCTTGTCGAAACTTGGAAACGCCTAAAAGCTTTGAGCTTTCGTCTTTCTCTCTCCTCCTTGGCTTCCCAGACAGTTAGGGCTCTCCAAAGCACAAAGAATCAACAATCAACTCTCTTAGGATGAGCCTCCTATTTATAGAGCTTCTCTTCATGTCTTACAGGACCTCTAATTGCATTAAAACACTAATTTCTTGCCCAGCAAGTAACCCTATTTAATTAAGCTTCCTTTTTCCAATAAAATTCCCATTTTAAGTCATTAAAATATAAAAATGCCCTTAATTAAGTTAAATCCCGAATTTCCTTTTAATATTTATAATATTAAATCATCAAACAGCTAAATTGACTACTTTATCCCTTAAATCACCACTAAATGTTACTAAAATAGCCTTGGGTCATCTACACCCCAAATAAGGCCCATTTAAAGTCTAAATGATCATATTTTCAGCTACAAAACCAAAATAACGTCCTCAAACCAAATATAAGCTATCTTTTAGCCTATTCCGAGTACGGGATATTATAGGGTTCATGCTCAATTTCATAAATCATGACAAATTCGTGCGTATCCAAGACAGGAAAGAGGTAAAAAGTTCAAGGACACCTACTTGAAGTGATTTTTTGAGCTCCACGAACCCAAATCACCTCCAATCGCCAAGGCTTCAAGCTTCCAAGTTCTCTCTCTCTCTCTCTCTCTCTCTCTCAAATGCACCAACGTGATAGCGTAAAGTGAAAGCTCTTTCTTTTCATTCTATTTATATTTCTGTCTATCATTGACCCATAATTGACCTTTTCAATAATTGACTCCCAAATAATAATTGACCTCCAAGGTCACGAACTCCAAATTGAGTCAAATTACTGTCAAAACGCTCGAAATGATGAGCACAACACTAGTCAGATATTTTTACTATGCAAATGCAAAGTCAACCAATAAACCCCTAGAAAGTCAACATTCAAGCCACTCGGGGGCCCGACTTGGAATTGGGCCTAAGTACTGTCAAAATGCTCACACCGACGGCTACACTACCATCCAGATAGTTGCATTCCCATCAAGTGGCTATCTCTCAATCCTACCCAAATACAATTCTTTACATCCTCCCTACCTTAAGACTTTTCATCCTCGAAAATAAAACACTTGCCCAAAAGACATGACAAAATTCAAGCTCAAGCGCCGCACAACAATAAGACACAAAACATGATCATCAACATGATCACCAACAACATAGGTGCAATGCAATTCACAACAAGCCAAAAAAACTCATAAGATCTAACAACAACAACAAGCTAAACCACATCTCAAGGACACATATGCAAAACAAATGCATAAAAAATAACACATACCTCAGGGAAGGCTCTCACATCCTCCCCACCTCAGGCCTGATCGTCCTTGAACAACTCAGACTGAAGAACCCGTATCTGGCTCTCTTTCTCCCAAGTCTGCTCCTCCATGCCTCGGTGTTGCCATAACAACCAAACCAGTGGGATTATCTTGCCAAAAGAGACCTACTCCCGCCTGTCCAAAATCTGTGCTGGCATTTCGACCACAACACCATCATCAGCCAAGTTTAACTCGCGATAACCAATAAGCCACGGCGCCCACAGTGGCAACAATCTCAAAGGGCCCTACAAAACAAGGGGAGAGTTTGGATCCACACCCAAACCCCTGATGCCCTCGATGTGGCGAAACTCGCAAAAATACACGATCACCCACCTCAAACTGCAAAGGTCAACGCCTTTGATCCGCATAAGACTTCTGCCTACTCTGCGCTATCAACATACTCTGTCGAATCAGCTGCACAATCTCCATGGTCTCTCGATCCGTATCGGGATCGAGAATCATTGTGTCTCCCGTCTATGCTCAACACAAAGGGGATGTACAAGGCCGCCTATATTGCGCCTCATACGGAGCCATCCCAATCGTGGCCTGATAACTGTTATTGTAAGAGAACTCCACCAAAGGAAGGTGAGCCTCCCAACAACCTCCAAAATCTAGGACATAGGCACGCAACATGTCCTCGAGTGTCTCAATCGTCCGCTCCAACTGACCGTCCGTCTGCGAATGAAAAGCTATACTCAGGTTCACCCTGGTACCCAAAGCTCATTACAACTGTCTCCAAAACTGAGAGGTGAACCGAGCATCTTGATCAGATACGATAGACAGTGGGACTCTATGCAACCGCAAAATAACATCAAGATACCTCTATCCCAAAGTCCTCACTGGGTCTGTCTCCTGAATCAGAATAAAATGCGCCGATTTGGTCAATCGGTCCATAATAACTCATATAGTGTCGTGTCCCCTAGAATGAGGAAGTCCAGTGACAAAATCCATGGTTACGTGGTCCCATTTCCAATCTGGCACTGACAATGACTGCAACTCACCCACTGATGTCAAGTGCTCTGCCTTAACCTGCTGACAAGTCAAACACCTCCTCATATAATCAGCAATGGCCTTCTTTAGGCCTGGCCACCAATACTGCCTCATCACGCTATGGTACATCTTGGTCCCACCAGGATGTACAACTAATCTCGATTGGTGAAATTCCGAAAGAACCTCCTCCTGAAGAGACGTGGGAAGTATCAGTCGGCCCCTGTACCTCAATATATGCTCTGCATCCTCAATCAAATCATAAGATTGCTGCCTAGCCTGAATCCTGTTCCTGATGACCTCACAGTCAACGTCCCCCAGCTAATCCTCTGTGATCCTGTGCTGCAACTCTGGGACTGCCACAACAACACTGAACATCCCTCGCCCATCATTGGTCACCATATGGAACCTCATCATTGCCAACTGGTCCATCATTTCCCATTCCTTAATGGCATAATGGGCAACCACGGTCTTGCTCTTCCTACTCAGAGCATCTGCCACCACATTACCCTTACCTGGGGTATACAACAAATCAAACTGAAACTGCTGTAGGTACTCCACCCACCGCCTGTGCCTAAGATTCAGGTCGCTTTGAGAAAAGATATACTGCAAGCTCTTGTGGTCCATATATACCACAAATTTCTCCCCAAGGAGATAATGCTGCAAACTCTTTAGAGCAAATATCACTGCAACGAACTCCAAATCGTGCGTGGAATAGTTCTGCTCATGTGGTCTCAACTTCCTAGACCCATAAGCAATCACCTACTGAGTCTGCATCAACACACAACCAAGCCCCACCCTAGAGGCATCACAATACACCTCGAAAGGCACACCCTTTTGCGGAAGAATCAGGATAGGTGCTGTGGTCAATCATGCCTTCATTTCCCTAAAAGCACTCCCACATGCATCAGACCAAACAAAAAGAAACTCCCTTCCTAGCCAGGTTCGTTATAGGAGCTGCTAACCTAAAAAAAAACCTCCATAAACCTCTGATAGTAGCCTGCTAAACCAGGGAAGTTACGAATCTCAAACACATTCGTGGGCCTCTTTCACAACATAACCGCCTCGATCTTCTCAGGATCCATTGTGATTCCCTTCGAAGATACCACATGCCCCAAGAAGTTCACCTGTTGTAACCAGAAGTCACATGTTGTGAACTTCACATACAGTTGGTGCTCTCGCAAGGTCTACAACACAACCTGCAAATGCTCCTCACGCTCTGTCTTGGTCGTTGAACTGACCAAAATATTGTCGATGAACACCACAGTGAACATGTCTAAATATAGAGCAAACACCTGGTTCATCAATCCTATAAACATTGCTGGAGCTTTCGTGAGCCCAAACGGCATCACGAGCTACTCATAATGCCCATAACGACAACTGAACGCGGTCTTAGGGATATCTACTTCCCTGACCCACAACGGATGGTATCCAGATCTCATGTCTATCTTGGAAAACCATCTTGCACCTCAAAACTGATTGAACAAATCATTCATCCCCGGTAATGGATACTTGTTCTTCACAGTCACTTAGTTCAATCAAAACTGAACAGATAGTATGAGAAATGATGATGGTACCTCTCACCACTGAAGGTCCCAGTCCTGCCTCGTCCACTGGTGGAATCTCTGCCTCTTTGTTGGTAAGGGCAAAAGTCCTCCCTCATGGTACACTGCCAATAGCCTGGCCCATCAGGGCTTTGCCCACTGATCAACCTGACCCTGCACCTCCCGCTAAGGCTGCTGCATTGCAGGTCGCATCTGCATGCTCTGTGTCGGCGGCACTGACCTCTGAGACGAAGCCCCACTCCTCTGTCCATGCTCTCTCAGACAAGGACCTACATTGCTAGTCAAGCTAAAGGTAAAACATTCCCTAGCTCCATGCCCCACCTTCCTGCATCGGTAACATGTCATCTTCTTCCTCGGGCAGTCTCTCGATAAATGTCCGGTAAAACGATAACTCCAACAAGTACTTGACCTCCGGCTCGCTGAACTCTCACAGGGTCCCACCGCCTGACTGGAAACCTTATGCACCTGCCTTCTCTCAGGCTGAGCAGCACTGCCCTCCCCACTCTACCTCTTCTTGCTCGGAATTGTTGTACCTACTGGTCTCTAAGCTCTCGCCTGATCCTGACCTCGCTCAATAATAAGTACCTTGTCGACCACCTCCCTATAGTTGGTCAACTGCATCACCTCCAACTTATTTTTTAAAGACGGCCTCAAGCCCTGAATAAAGTCCTGTGTCTTACGGGCTTCCTTTTCCCAAGCCTCAAGAGCAAACCGCCCTAAATTTGTGAAGGCTAGCACATACTCACCCACAGTCTTGTTATCCTGTACAAGTTCATAATACTCTCTCCATTGGGCATACTGCAACGAGCTAAGAAAATACTCCCCAAAGAAGCACTCCACAAACTATCTCCAGCTCATCTAATTGCCATGGGCAGCTCTAGTGGACTCCCACTACCTACGTGGGATTCCCAATAGATAGTGCATCGCCACTCGCACACGCTACTCATCTGGCACCCCAATCATCTCAAAGATGTCCTCTGTCCATTTAATCTAGTCCTCGGCTCCCTCTGGCCGTGAACCATCCTCAAATGTCCTGGGTGCGTGCTTTAAAAACTATGCCGCCCAGTCCACCCCTCGTCACATTGGCTCTGTCATGACCTCCTGTTGGTGCACATCCTACACCACCCTTGCCTCCCGCTGCGGATGTCACGCCCCCGAATTTCATGGTACTCGGAACTAGGAACATGACTTCCCCTTGCCGGCACCCGAAAGGTCAAGGGGTAGGTGACTAGCACCAATAGAGACTACACCGCGAGGGTTGTCTCAAATATACTGTCACGCCCCGGATTCTCCAACCCGAGGAGACCGGAACGTGACCTTCCCTTTACCCGAGTTTGGATAAAGGGGGTAGAATACAACATGCCCACACAAGATACCATCCACTTCATATTTTATATTCAAAGAGACAAAATCATATATTTATTAAGTCTAAATATGCGTTTATTACATAAAACTCCTCATTACAATATCTCCCCACTGGGGTTACAAAGCTCAGACATAATCAACGAAACTCAAATAATAATAAATAAAGCCACAAAACAGAACTACCTTCTACTTGGGTGTTCCCGCCTAACGCCTGTAGGTCCCTGTAGAAAAAACCAAACACAGTAGGAGGGGTGAGCAACCACAGCTCAGTAGGGATCGTGTCTCCCCAACCCATCCCATGCTCCTAGCATCTACATGCCATGTGTACAAGTACAGTATCGTGACAATTATTTCAACAAATACAATAGCAAGCCATATCAGGAAGTACAATTATTTCCATAGCCACACAGGCTAGCACATGAACAGTCCCGGGCTTCCATAACCACCGGGTTTCCAAGAGTAGTTCCGGGCTTCCACAGCCACTGGGTTCCAAGAACAGTCCCGGGCTTCCATAGCCACCGGGTTTCACAAAATAGTCCTGGGCTTCCACAGCCACCGGGTTTCACAAAACATAGTACACACTGCCACTCAGGCATAAAACCAAACACTTAGTAGGCACACATTCACGAATGCACAAACCCAGCCACTCAGGCATAAAAACCAAACACTTAGCAGGCACACATTCACCAACTCACAATTCTAGCCTCATTGGCATATTATCAAACACATACTGGGCATTGTCACACAAACATATTCACACATGCATTTTATCGAACATTTAACATGCACTGCCCACCCAACGTTAGAATCACACCGAAACGCCATTGAAGGCCAACAATCATATAGGAGGTCACACCTATATGAATTTACATATAAATATTATAACAACAGCCATAGAAACTCTGTAAATCATCTACACAGGGCCTAACCCCGGGACAGACCAGGAAAGACAGAACCCCTACCTGTAGGAAAACGTATCACCACAGCAACAATCCTGCTCCCACGTCGAACGTCGTTCGCCCACGAGAAACACCACAGCAGCAATGGCCAGAACTCTCCTCTCTCCCTCTCTCTCTCTCTCTCTCTCTCTCTCTCTCTCTCTCTCTCTCTCTCTCTCTCTCTCTCTCTCTCTCTCTCTCTCTCTGCGACGGCTGCGGTGGCTGAAGAAGAGAACCCTAAACCTAGAACAAGGAGCCTTGACCTCTTTATATAGACAACTCAAACCCCAAAACGACGTAGTTTTGATTAAATGAATCCCAGCATCAAAACGACGTAGTTTTGATGACAGATTACAACCTTTTTGCAACCACATAGGACAAAGCACTCATAATTTTACCATGGTCCTTTAGCAAAAGAGGATCAGAACAACAAAACAAGGGTAATGGAGGCTACACGTGAGAAAGGCCCTTCTCACGAGCACCTCCAAATGCTCTAGAATTTTGCCACAAGCCTTAGAACAACCTCAAGAAGGCTCCCATGCAAAAATCTCACTGCATGTGAAAAGCATTCTCACGTGCATTCTCACGGGCACTCCCTATTGGGCTCAAACTTTACCTCTTGCTTGCTTATCAACATACAAGATGATTTAGCCAAAGTGTGTGGAAATAAAACTCCCTAAAACCCAACAATTTCCACCTAAAAAGGAAAAACTGACTAACTCCTCACATCCCAAAATACGGGTCATTACATATACAACCTTGTACAATCATACATCAAGGGTAATCTTGTACTTTCCCATACATCAAGACAGATACAATATGTCAAACAGTCATACAAACATCATATGATAAATAGTGTCTAATTCAACTATTCGCAGACCTTTGTCTGTGATATCACACAAAACAATACAGAATATAGTATTGTATCATACATCAGAGTAGTAGGCACGTCATCCTAGAAGAAAGTCCTCCACTAGTCTCGGGTCATACCTAAAAAGGAGAAATAATAAATAAGGGTGAGCAATAAGCTTAGTAGGTGACCCTAATACTCCACATCATAAAAACATACAAGTCTATACTATATGATCTGTGTACTCGTGCATTGTGAACAATCATCAGGACTCAGCCTGCAAGCAAACAATAGGACCTAGCTTGCCCACACAAAACAGCTTGTCCACGATCTTCAATAGGATCCCAGCTCAAGGCACTAAACCCTAGCTCCACAAGCTCAACGGATCAACATGATCCTCAACAGGATCTCAGCTCAGGACACTCAGCCTTAGCTCCACGTGCTTAACGGCTCACGAGCTCGACGGCTCAATTAGGCCTTAGCCTGTCACGTCGACCCCATAGTATCACCTATACCTCATGATGAGAACACAAGCAAGTCATGGAGCCCAAGCCCCAAATCCTTAAACCAACTTACTAACACCAGTATGACATTAAGTTTCACAACACTCCCTTGATAATTGAGGCCAGTCTTCACAAATCGATCCTCATGCCTTGACTAAGGAAGAAGATACTCATAGCAGTTGTTTTCTTACAATCAAAAGTCCAGGCATTGGGTCTCCATATCATCACTAAGATAATCTGATTTTTGGGATTTTTCTAAGATATCTAACCCCACTTTCCAAAAAGTCACCTCTACGAAAAACTGGATTTTTCGGAGATTTTGCATTAAATCCCAATTTTCACATTTTAAAGGAGTGAAAATTTAATTTTCTGATATTTTTCTTCGAATCTGAAAGGGGGGTATTTCGCAATTTACGTTGTAACTTAAGTATAATATTTGACTTAATGGTTACAATGTAAATGGTCTAGTGGTCTAGTCCAATGCAGTTGCACTCCCGAGGAACACACTGCTGGGGAACACTACTGCGGAGCACTGCTACGGAACACTTCTGCGGAGCACTGCTACGGAACACTTCTGCGGAACACACTGCTGCGGAACACTACTGCGGAGCACTACTATGGAACACTATTGCGGAACACTGCTACGGAGCGAAGCTGCAGAAGAACTGTTGCGGAGTGATGCTGTGGTGTTGGATAAAGCCCAAAATTTGGATGTTGTGGATAAAACCCTATGTAATTTGATTTGAGACTTTGGTTGTTTTATCTTAAGTTGTTGCAGAAGATATGATCTTAATCTGGGCCTACACTCATGAGAGCATAACTAAAGATATGATACATAATCCTGATCTGGACAAAAGTGAGTGTCATCAAACACTTGGTAAATTACCAAGTCACACTTCATACGGAATAAGGATCATTCGTGCGGACTATTCACTTAAAGCTACGGATTAAGGAATCTACGCCTAACACCTTAAATGGACTGAGTCAAATAGTTGCGGAGTATGAATCCTAGTCTACAAGTTGCACGGAGTAAGAGAAAGTCTTTGCGGAGTTAAAAAGCTAAGTCTTCCACTCAAGCGGATTAAGGAAACTAGACACGGAATAAGGATCCGAGTCTTTCATAGATGCGGAGTAAGGAAGTACTTGTGCGGAATAAGGACCCGAGTCTTTCATAGATGGGGAGTAAGGAAGTACTTGTGCGGAATAAGGACCCGAGTCCTTTGTTCGTACAGAGTAAGGAAACTAGATGCGGAGTAAGGAATATGAACCAATTACTCATGCGGAGTAAAGATGTGCTGATACAGAGTAAGCTATCCGGTCCTTTCAACTCATGTGGAGTAAGGAACTCATGCAGAGTAAAGAAGCACTGATACAGAGTAAGCTCTCCGAACTTCTCATTCATACAGAGTAAGGAAGCGCTGACACGGAATAAGGATTCCAGCACCAAACTGACACGGAGTAAGCAACAAATGTTACGGAGTAAGGATCCGAGCTTCATTAACACAGAGTAAGGAACTTTATGTCAGATTAAGTAGACGCTGCTTCAACTTATCTCTTCGCATTCAAAGTTACCAGCTCGTGTGTCCCAATGTAAGACAAACTCATCGATAGTTTAAAGCATCTTACACGTGGATCACACGGATATGTGGACACAACTTTAACTGCACTTGGGTACTCGCAAAGACATTTATGTTTTACAAACCTAAGATCATGAGCTCCACATTCGTAGCATTCAAGGCGGAGAGAATTCCGAGGAACAGTCAATGTTGCACATTGCTCGGAAGAACAAGTTCCAAGATTGTCTCTCAAGGATGTTTCTATATATATTGTAACACTTGTATATTAAAAAGTTGATGTTCGTGAGTTTGATATAAGTGTGTATGTACAAGAGCTCATCGACATCATAGAGGCTAGTGTGTGAGTCTTCTGTAAACAGAGTGTAAGAGAGTTGTTCGAAAAGCTTCACAAGCTTTTATCTACTTTTATTTCGTTGTACTTATCAGTTGATAATAAAACAATATACTTCTACTATCTGGTTATCTTCCGCATTGATTATATCTCTTAAAAAGATAAGTGTTGCGGTAAAAAGTGAGAAAAGAGTTTTCGATAAGATCTTATTCACCCCCCTCTCTAGGCTCCTAGGGACCAACAAGTGGTATCAGAGCCAAGTTCTACCTGCTCAAAGTAGAGATCCCACTCTTTCTCTCTCAACAATGGCCAAAGAAAGCAGCATGCTATTCAACACTCGCCTTAACTCCGGAGGTGCACAAGAGCCCCTCCCCAATTGAAGCAGCAGTGAAAATGTCGATCCACCTCAACCTGCTGCTGCTGCTGTTCCACAACCATGGTGTTCTGGTTTCACTCTGACTAAACCGCCAAAATTCACACATGAGCTTTTCTCCCAGTGGAAAGCTTGCATGAGAATGTTCATGGTATGTCATGATCATCTCATGTGGCCATGTCTTCATCAGGAGATACCCCATCCGATGATTATCAGAGAACATGGAGTTAGAAGGCCAAAGACGGATGCTGAACTCACCAATAATGAAAGAGCCCAGCAGTGTGCAAGCAAAAAGGCTCTGGCATACGTAACATCGTCTTTGGACTCCGAAGCTTTCACGGACGTCCAGAGCTACACGATAGTGAAAGCTGTCTGGGATAAACTGACAATCCTTTATGAGGGAAGTCAATCCCAAATGCAGAACGTCATTTGTGCTTTCAAACAGAACTTTGAGAGCTTCAATTACAAACCTGGCGGATCCCTCGAGAGCATCTATCAGAGGTTTGGCAAGCTCATACTTGAGCTAAAAACTATCAATGAGCACTACACTCAGTTGCAAATCAATGACAAGTTTTTCCGCTCCTTGCCGGATCGCTACTACTCCAAGTAGCTCCAGATGCAAGCAGACAAGAACTGGCAGTATGCTACCCTTGAAGAGCTATACGGAGAGCTACGGACTCATGAGGTTAGGTTCAAATACACTGACCGAGATGAAAAAATAGCTCTGAAAGAAAAGGGGATAGCTTTCAAAGCTATAGAATGTTTCAGCATACAA
This sequence comes from Taxillus chinensis, assembly GCA_023512835.1. Lineage (NCBI taxonomy): Eukaryota > Viridiplantae > Streptophyta > Magnoliopsida > Santalales > Loranthaceae > Taxillus > Taxillus chinensis. The sequence goes on from CM042086.1 coordinate 40,236,251, forward strand.
TGGGATGATGATACGGAAGAGTCATAGAACTCTGACTTGGATACTGAAGAACAAATAGCTCTTTTGGTCAAATCCTTCGTGCGATTCCTATGGAAAAGAAAAAAAAGGATTCAAAAGAGGTTCCTCATCATTATCTAGAAGGAAGGAGTGATCGGAGTCAAGTTCCTAAGAATGCTACAACTGTGGGAAACCCAGTCACTGGGTCAAGGATTGTAAATCCAAATCTAAGACGGCCGAGAAAAGTGACAAGGTTACTCCCCGACGCTCCACCTCAGATAACAGCAAGAACAAGAGGAAGACGTTCGTCACAAAGTACGTCAGTGGCTCGGAAGAAGAGGAGGAATCCTCTGATGATGAGCCAACCCCGAAGCCGAACATCTGCCTCATGGCAAATACTGAGGTACCTTCTATCTCTGAGCTCATGAGTAAATTAGAATCTCTTACTACTGAATGTGATCATGAAAAGAATAAGAGACTAATAATTACTCAAATGTATAAAGATATGGAAAGTCAGACTAAACGTCTTGAATTCACTGTTGCAAGACTTGAAAAGGACATAGCTAACTTTAGAAGTAAAGAGGCTTGGTATCGTGATCTTAGAGCTGAAAATCATTTGCTAAATACCAACCTAACTGGCCTAACTGTAAATCTTAAAAGACTCGAAAATGAACTTGAAAAGGAAAAAGAAATAAATCATAAGTGGCTAAATTCAGGGGAAATAGCTTTTACGTTTAGGACTAATCCGAACGATGTTCAAGTTAAACCTGGCCTTGGCTCCGAACCATCAACCTCCACACAAGCTACTGAGTGTCCTCCGGATTTCATTTCGAAACTAACCAACCTTTATCCTATTAGTACATCTAAACCGTTGGATGGTTTCATTTCAGGTGGCACCATAGTCTATAACTGTTGAAGAGAGGCTGTTACTGCTGTTCCCGAAGTAGTAGCACCCGTACCTAACGGTGAAGGGAAGGCTGTTGCAGTTAAAGACCAAACTGTAGCACACAGAAAGAAAGGAAAGGCTAAGGCTGATACATCTAGGGCCAAAAGCGCGTCACACAATCACAAAGGATTAGGCTATAGGGATCAGTGTAGAAAACCTGTAAAATCTAAGAAACTTGTATCCCCTGTTTGTGCTCCGCATCATAGTGTCTGTTCCATATGTAGAGAATTAGGTCATTATCACTATGAATGTTGGAGTTTATCTGATGAGTGGCTTTGTAATCAAGTTCAAATTAATAAAGATCAGTTCATCAAAAAGGGTTTTTCGAGCAAAACAAGATCTAAATCTTAAAGGAGTAACTCTCCTAAGAAAACCCAAATAATAGAAGCAACTGACAATAACAAAGTAAAGTCAACTTGGAAAGCTAAAGTTCCTAACAAAGTAAAATCCGAAATTGTTGACACTCCTGTTGTTTCTCATAACCGCCCGAAACAAGTTTGGGCACCAAAAGTGTAAACTGTTGTCTTGCAGGAGTATCTCTGGAATGCATTGCCGGATCACTTGAAGTTAAAGATAAATCAAAGCAAGTGGATCCTCGATAGTGGATGCTCCGGACATATGACAGGTGATCAGTCTCTGCTCATTCAAGTTACTGACAAACGAGGTCCATCCATATCATTTGGTGACAAGACTGTGGGGTATGACACTTTAACCAATGGCTCTGTATCAATTACTAAAGTTGCACTAGTCGAAGGTTTGAAGTATAATCTGCTAAGTAATTTATGTGACAAAGCATTTACTGTTTCCTTCATGTCCAACACCTGTACAGTTAGGGAAAACTTATCCAGAGATGTTAAGTTATTTGGATCAAGAGATGGGGACATATACTCAGTGGTCTTAAGAAATAATTCTTCTGACCTTGTATGCTTCCTCACTAAAGCATTAGATGAACAAAGTTGGCTATGGCACAAGCGTTGCACAAATTTAAACTTTAAGACTTTGTCTAAATTAGTGCCGCTTGACTTAGTAAATGGTCTGCCCAAACATAAATTTTCCAGAGACTCTCTCTGTCGTGAATGCTAACTCGGCAAGCAGACCAAGCACAGCTTTAAGAGCAAATCAGTTAATTCAATAACTGTTCCGCTGCAACTTCTTCACATGGACCTCTGTGGTCCCATTTCTATTGCTTCTCTTGCCGGTGCGAGATATAGCCTTGTGGTTATCGATGACTTCACCAGGTATACATGGGTGACGTTCTTGAAATCAAAGGATCAAACCTTTGAACATCTAGTAGATCTCTTTAACTGGATAAATAATTCACAAGGACTGAGCATCAAATGCATCAGGAGTGATCATGGTATGGAATTTGACTTTTTCGATATGAGATCCTATTATTCAGAATAGGGCATTCAGCATGACTTTTCTGTGCCCAGGACTCCACAGCAAAATGGAGTTGCTGAGTGTAAGAATCGCACGTTAGTCGAAGCTAGTAGATCAATGTTAGCAGGGGCAAAGCTTCCTCTCAGTCTATGGGATGAAGCTATATCCACTGCATGCTATGTTCAGAACAAAACTCTTATCAATAAGGTTACCATGAAAACACCCTATGAGATGTGGAGAGGCAGGAAGCTGTCAATCTCTCATTTCAAAGCTTTTGGGTGTGCTTGCTATGTGTTAAACAACGGAAAAGAGGCCCGGAGTAAATTTGAGCCAAAATCCGATGATGGGATCTTTGTTGGATATTCTTTACACAGCAAGGCTTATCGTATTTTCAACAGAAAACGTCTAACAGTTAAAGAATCTTTCCATGTTGATGTTGATGAATCTAAACTTGACTGGTTAAGTGTAGGATCTTCAAATCTAATTACGCAAGATCATATGGAAAACACGATTGACTATTCTCAGTTCAGACATGTTCTTGCCACAACTCCTGATGAATCACCTAGTACCGGTGAAGCAACAAGAAATGTTACTGAGGATGCTTCAGAAGATTCGGACTCAGGACTTCTCCTTAACTCCAGAATTTTTTTTACGGATATTCATAATGTAACGCCCCCAAATTCGGGACCTCCAAACCGGGTGCGTTAGCGGAAATTAAAAATACAAGTTTCATATAAATTTCAAACTTTTAACTATTTGATCAAACAAACCATTAATTATTACAAATTTCAATCCAAGATCCTTAAGGTTTAGGGGTTTAGATACTAAGTGTTCTTAACCCATTATTACATAATAAAGCACACAAGCTATCAAACTTAATAAATCTTTAAATTCCACACAACTTTATTTTCATGCGCGTCTCGACTTCTTATCCTAGTTTCTCCATTCCTTTATTTACCTGGGATTGGAAAAGAAATCATAAAAAGGGTGAGATCAAATAGCCCAGTAAGGATAAATATAATTGGGCAAGGAAAATCATAAAGATATTGAACATAAGAAATATCATAAAAGATTTCATAACGTTTGTACATCATACGTGATCAACATTTCACAAGGGAATCATAACATGGAAGATTATGTTTGGACATCGTATCATAATATCATGATCCAGGTTAACTACCCAGATACCATATCATAACATAACTCTCTAGTGATGTTCTTTACCCAATGTATTGGAGGTCTTTCTCAAACCACCCATCATAAACTTACTTTGTCCAAACATAAGAGGTTACAACAACTTTAACATACATAACATGTGGCATATCATAGAACTCCAATAAAACATTCAAAGTTAACAAGAATAACCACTAATATCAAAATGGTTATCTACCCCAATCAATAGCATAGATTATCAAGAGAAAGATTAAAAAGAGACTAATATTCTTAACAATAAAATGAAATCAGAAGAATAAGAAACATAAAATAAAACAAGATAAAGAGGAAGTGAAAAGTGAGAATGAAGAAGAGAAAACCCCTTACAATAATAATGACACACAAACTATAATGTTAAAGAAAAAAGGAATGAGAAAACCCTTACAATAATAATGAAATATAGACTATAATGAAAAAGAAAAAGGGGATGAGAAAACCCTTACAATCCGCTTGTCGTTCTCCGCGTCCTAAACCTTGAGATTTAAAACATTAAATTAATATATTTTTGTCTTTTCATTCTAATACCATAACTAAAATAATTATGTATGTATATATTTATAGGTGACAATGGCAACCGTATAGTCATAAATACATATGAGGTGGTATAACCAACCTTATTAATAATATATGTGAGGTTGTAAAACCAACCATGAAAATAATATATATAAGGTGGTAAAACCAACTATGAATATAGTATATATGAGGTGGTAAAACCAACCATATAGATTTACATAATAAATAATAAGTAACTTTAAAATTTCAAAATCTTGAGTATTACCTTTCGTAGAATTTCGACGCTTGGTAAGTACCAAAAACAAAAGAGGGTTTGAGTAGAGTATTTAGGGTGTTAAGAGAGATTAAGGGATTATTTTTAGAGGCAAATTTCTTGGTATGTCTTGAGGGACTTGTGCAATAAGAGGGGAGGCAAAACACTCCTTATATAGGGCAAGGGAGGTGGTAGGTGGTAGGTGTGGTAGGTGAAACTTTTGTCCTTAATACCTTATTTTCTTCCCTAATTTTCTCCTTTTCAAATCATTTGATTCTTATCACCTTATTATCTACCACGTGGCCCCCTTGTTTCCACAATTTTTGAATTTTTTGGATTTGTTTGACTTTGAAGGTTCTTTTGGTCACAAAAGTCACATGGGTGCATGACCTACTATTTTGACAATAACTTTCTAGATTCTTCATTAAATTAAATAAGGCCAATTGTGATGGATTCCTAACTTAATTATATACATTTTGGAACCAATTTCAAGTCTATTGGACTTGAATATCAAAAGTTATTGGGTTTTGAAGTGAAACTAGAAATTCTGGGCGTGCTACTAGACCTTTGTGCACTGTTTAAATTGTTTCTCCTAATGGGCTGATCCAATGAGTCTGAAATTTTAACCAAAGGTATACAACGAAGTTTTAAACATGTTATAAAAATATCAAGTCATTTGGAGCTATAAAAACAAAGTTATAAATTTTTTAAGCTGACTTCCCGAACTGCGCTAGTCTATCCTTTCTAAGCATAACTATTGTCCATGGAGTATTAATGAACATTTTTGTATTTTACAACTCTTAATAAATTTTGATGTGATAAATTAAAAGTTGTATATTATTTGATTTATATTCAACATGTTAACCAAGAAATTATTTATTTAACATAATTAAACAAACGATTGAAATAATTATATAGTTAGGTAAAATAACATAACACCTCATTAGAAAACACATTTATTTTCTGAAACTATAATTTATCTATAAAAAGTAAATCTTATGCAATATATAATTATCCTACAGGCTATCAAATAATATATATGATAAAAATAGTTTAATTATAAACATAGTAAATAATTATTATTTTATTAAAAATCTCGGATATTACACATAACACCGGAGAACCTTCAAGTCCGTCCGGACCAGTTAATACTGAAACCCACGGTGCTGAAGAACCTCCAAGTTCTTCCGAAACTGTTCATCATGCAGATACAACTGGCCTGGAAGAAGCTCAACCAGACGATATACAATATCTATCCGATCTGGCAGAGCTTCAAATCATTAACTACTCACCACCATTTGCGTAGAACTATAGGTGGATTCGGAACCACCCATTAGATCAAGTGATTGGTGATCTACTGTTAGTGTAAGAACGAGGGTAGCCACTTCCAATTTTTGCCTCTACTCGTGTTTTCTATCACAGATAGAGCCAAAGGTGGTGGATGAAGCCCTTCAGGATTCAAACTGGATAGATGCTATGCAAGAAAAGCTTAATCAGTTCAAGAGGAATGAAGTGTGGACTTTAGTACCAAGGCTGAGGTCGCAACAAGTCATTGAAGTTAAATGGGTGTTCCAAAACAAATTAGATACTGATGGAATAGTAATCCGGAACAAAGCACGACTGGTAGCCAAAGGATATCGTCAAGAATAAGGCATTAATTATGATGAAACCTTTGCTCCAGTAGCTAGACTTGAGGCGATCTGAATGTTCCTAGTGTATGCTTCATATGAAAACTTCACAGTTTATCAAATGGACGTCAAGAGCGCTTTTCTTAATGGAGATCTTCAAGAGGAGGTTTATGTTGAACAACCTCCAGGCTTCATTGAACACAAAGCTGAACATATGGTTTATAAACTACGGAAAGCTTTGTACGGATTAAAGCAAGCTCCAAGAGCCTGGTATGACACACTGTTAGAATTCTTGCTCGAACATAATTTCAGAAAAGGGAAGATAGACACCACACTATTTCTACGGAAACAGAAGACCATTCTCTGATCGTACAAATGTATGTGGATGACATCATTTTCGGATCGTCAAATCCGAAGCTTTGTGAAGAGTTTGCGAAGTTGATGACTGACAAATTTAAAATGAGCATGATGGGAGAATTAACGTACTTTCTTGGGATAGAGGTTAAACAAATGAAGGATGGAATCTTCATCAACCAAGCAAAGTACACACGCGACTTAATCAAGAAGTTTGGAATGCAAAACTCAACTCCCATGAAGACTCCCATGCCAGTCAGTGCCAAGTTAGATCCTAATCTGAATGGAGAATCAGTAAATGTGACTGAATATAGAGGGATGATTGGATCATTGCTATACCTTATAGCAAGTCGCCCGGATATAATGTTTGTAACGTGCATTTGTGCAAGATATCAGGCGAATCCCAAAGAGTCACATATGCTTCATGTGAAACGGATATTGCGATACTTAAAAGGGACAGTGAATTTGGGACTCTGGTATCCAAAAAAGTCCAACTTCTCTTTATCCGGGTATTCCGATGCTGATTTTGCCAGATGTTGCGTTAATAGAAAGAGCACTAGTGGTACACGTCAGTTCCTTGGAACCAGACTTATTTCATGATTCAGTAAGAAGCAGAATTCCATATCAACCTTGTTGGATCAAGCCCAGAATTTGGATAATGCTGATAAAGGCCTATGTAATTTGAATTGAGATCTTTTGTGTTTTGTCTTTAATCATTGCAAAAGATACGTTATTAATCCGGAGATACACTCGTAAGAGCAAAGCTAAGGACAGGATACATAATCCTGATCTGGACGAGAGTGAGTGTCGTCAAACACTTGGTAAATAACCAAGTCCCCCATACATATGGAGTAAGAAAGTACTGATGCGGAATAAGGACTCGAGTCTTTATTCGCACGGGGTAAGGAAACCAGATGCGGAGTAAGGAATCCGGACCACTCACTCATGCGGAGTAAGGATGTGCTAGTACGGAGTAAGCCATCCGATCCTTTAAACTCGCACGGAGTAAAAAACTCGTACGGAGTAAGGAACTTACATGCAGAGTAAGGAAGCGCTGACACGGACTAAGGATTCCAGTACCAAATAGATACGGAGTAAGCAACCACTGACATGGAATAAGGTTCCGAGCTTCATTAGCAACGGAGTATGGAAAATTACACCGGACCAAGAAGATGCTACATCAACTTACCGCATTTAAAGTAATCAGCTCGTGGTGTCCCGATGTAAGACAAACTCGTTAAGAACCTAAAGATTCTTACACGTGGATCACCCGGATATGTGGACACAACTTTAATTATACTTGGGAACTCACAAAGGCACTTATACTCTTCAAACCCAAGATCTTGATTTCCACAAACCACAGCAGTCAAGGCAGAGAGATTACCGAGGAATAGTTAGTGCTGAACGCATTTCGGAACTACAAGTTCCAAGGTTGTCTCTTAGGAATGTTTTTATAAATATTCATACTTGTACATTTGAAATAGTGTGTGTGTGTGTGAGCAAGCCTGAATCAACCCTGTGTATGCACAAGAGTTCAAAGACATAATATAGGCTAGTGTGTGAATCCTTTTGTAAACAGAGTGTAAAAGAGTCTTGCTTCTATTTTGTTGTATTTATCTTTTGATAATAAAACAAAATACTTCCACTATCTGGTTATCTTCCGCAATGATTCTATCACTTAACTAGATAAGTGTTGTGTCATAAGAGAATCAAAAGAGTTTCGATAAGAGCCTATTCACCCCCCTCTAGGCTCTAAGGGACCATCAAGTGGTATCAGAGCCCGTTCTATTTGTTCTAAGTAGAGATCCCGCTCTTTCACTCTCAGCAATGGCCGAAGAAAGCAGTATGCTATTCAACACTCGCCTTAACTCCGGAGGTGCACAAGAGCCCATCCCGAATCGAAGCAGCAGTGAAAACGTCGACCCACCTCAACCTGCTGCTGCTGCCACTCCTCAACCACGGAGTTCTGGTTTTACTCTGACAAAACCGCCCAAATTCACACCTGAGCTTTTCTCCAAGTGGAAAGCTCGCATGAAGATGTTTATGGTATGTCATGATCATCTCATGTGGCCCTGTCCTCATCAGGAGATTCCAATTCCGATGACTATCGAAGAACATAGAGTTAGAAGGCCAAAGACGGATGCCGAACTTACCAATGATGAAAGAGCCTAGCAGTGTGCTAGCGAAAAGGCTCTGGCTTACGTTACATCGTCTTTGGATTCCGAAGCTTTCACGGACGTCCAGGGCTGCACGACAGCAAAAGGTGTCTCGGATAAACTGACAATCCTCTATGAGGGGAGTCAGTCCCAGATGCAAAACGTGATATGTGCTCTCAGACAGAACTTTGAGAGTTTTAATCACAAACCTGGCGAATCCCTTGAGAGCATCTATCGGAGATTCGGCAAGCTCATTCGAGAGCTAAAAACTGTCAATGAACACTACACTCAGTCTCAAATCAATGACAAGTTCTTTCGATCCCTGCCGGATCGCTACTACTCCAAGCACTTCGATGCAAGCTGACAAAAACTGGCCGTTTACTGCCCTTGAAGAAATATACGGAGAGCTTCGGACTCATGAGGTCAGATTCAGATACACTGACCGTGATGAGAAAATAGCTTGGAAAGAAAAAGGGATAGCCCTCAAAGCTACGGAATGCTCCAATAATCATCAAGAGGATGATACGGATAAGTCAGAGAATTCTGACTCAGACGCAAAAGAGGTGTTGGATCAAGCCTAGAATTTGGATCATGCTGATAAAGCCCTATGTAATTTGATTTGAGATCTTTTGTGTTTCTTTGATCATTGCAGAAGATATGTTATTAATCCGGAGATACACTCGTGAGAGCAAAGCTAAGGACAGGATACATAATCCTGATCCGGACAAGAGTGAGTGTCGTCAAACACTTGGTAAATAACCAAGTCACCAATACATACGGAATAAGGAACATTTGTGCGGACTAAGAACTTAAAAGCTACGGATTACGGAATCTGCTCTTAATATCTCAAACGGACTAAGTCAAACTGATGCGGAGTAAGAATCTTGGTCTACAAGGTCGCACGAAGTAAAAGAGTCGACACGGAGCTAAAAAGTTAAGTCTTCCACTCAAGTGAACTAAAGTAAAGAAGACACGGAGTAAGGCATCCGAGTCTTCCATACATACGGAGTAAGGAAGTACTGATGCAGAATAAGGACCCGAGTCTTTATTCGCACTGAGTAAGGAAGCTAGATGCGGAGTAAGGAATCCGGACCACTCACTCATGCGGAGTAAGGATGGGTTAGTATGGAGTAAGCCATCCGATCCTTTAGACTTGCACGGAGTAAGGAACTTACATACGGAGTAAGGAAGCGCTGATACGGGATAAGCACTCCGACCTTCTCATTCACACGGAGTAAGGAAGCGCTGACATGGACTAAGGATTCCAGTACCAAATAGATACGGAGTAAGCAACCACTGACACGGAGTAAGGTTCCGAGCTTTATTAGCAACGGAGTAAGGAAAATTACACCGGACGAAGAAGATGCTACTTCAACTTAACGCATTTAAAGTTATCAACTCGTGGTGTCCCGAGTAAGACAAACTCATTGAGAACCTGAAGAATCTTACACGTGGATCACCCGGATATGTGGACACAACTTTAATTATACTTGGGAACTCACAAAGGCACTTATACTCTTCAAACCCAAGATCTTGATCTCCACAAACCACAGTAGTCAAGGCAGAGAGATTACTGAGGAATAGTTAGTGCTGAACGCATTCCGAAACTACAAGTTCCAAGGTTGTCTCTTAGGAATGTTTCTATAAATATTCATACTTGTATATTTGAAAGAAAGCGAGCGAGCCTAAATCAATCCTGTGTATGCACAAGAGTACAAAGACATAATATAGGCTAGTGTGTGAATCCTTTTGTAAACAGAGTGTAAGAGAGTCTTGCTTCTATTTTGTTGTATTTATCTTTTGATAATAAAACAAAATACTTCCACTATCTGGTTATCTTCTGCAATGATTCTATTACTTAACTGGATAAGTGTTTCTATTTGTTCTAAGTAGAGATCCCATTCTTTCACGCTCAGCAATGGCCGAAGAAAGCAGTATGCTATTCAACACTTGCCTTAACTCCGAAGGTGCACAAGAGCCCATCCCGAATCGAAGCAGCAATGAAAACGTCGACCCACCTCAACCTGCTGCTGCCTCCACTGCTCAACCACGGAGTTCTGGTTTTACTCTGACAAAACCGCCCAAATTCACACCTGAGCTTTTCTCTAAGTGGAAAGCTCGCATGAAGATGTTTATGGTATGTCATGATCATCTCATGTGGCCCTGTCTTCATCAGGAGATTCCAATTCCGATGACTATCGAAGAACATGGAGTTAGAAGGCCAAAGACGGATGCCGAACTTACCAATGATGAAAGAGCCTAGTAGTGCGCTAGCGAAAAGGCTCTCGCTTACGTTACATCGTCTTTGGATTCTGAGGCTTTCACGGACGTCCAAGGATGCACATCAGCAAAAGCTGTTTGGGATAAACTGACAATCCTCTATGAGGGAAGTCAGTCCCAAATGCAAAACGTGATATGTGCTCTCAGACAGAACTTTGAGAGTTTCAATCACAAACCTGGTGAATCCCTTGAGAGTATCTATCGGAGATTCGGCAAGCTCATTCTAGAGCTAAAAACTGTCAATGAACACTACACTCAGTCTCAAATCAATGACAAGTTCTTTCGATCCTTGCCGGATCGCTACTACTCCAAGCAGCTCCAGATGTAAGCTGACAAAAACGGCCGTTCTCGCCCTTGAAGAAATATACGGAGAGCTTCGGACTCATGAGGTCAGATTCAGATACACTGACCGTGTTGAGAAAATAGCTCGGAAAGAAAAAGGGGTAGCCCTCAAAGCTACAGAATGCTCCAGTAATCATCAAGAGGATGATACGGATGAGTCGAAGAATTCGACTCGACGCGAGAAGAGGAAATAGCTCTTCTTGTTAAATCCTTTGAACGATTCCTTCGGAAAAGTAGAAAAGGATTCAGAAGAGGCTCCTCATCATCCAGAAGGAAAGAACGATCGGAGTCGAGCTCCCAAGAATGCTTTAATTGTGGGAAACCCGGTCACTGGGCCAAGAAATGCAGATCCAAATCTAAGACGGCAGAGAAAAGTGACAAGGTTATTCCTTGACGTACCACCTCAGACAACAGCAAGAACAAGAGGAAGGCGCTCGTGACAAAGTACATCAGTGGCTTGGAAGAAGAGGAGGAATCCTCAGATGATAAGCCAACTCCTAAGCCGAACGTCTGCCTCATGGCAAATACTGAGGTACCTTCTATCTCTGAGCTCATGAGTAAAATAGAATCTCTTACTACTGAACGTGATCATGAAAAGAATGAGAGACTAATAATTACTCAAATGTACAAAGATATGGAAAGTCAGAATAAACGTCTTGAATTTACTATTACTAGACTTGAAAAGGACATAGCTGACTTTAGAGGAAAAGAAGCTTGGTATCACGATCTAAGGGCGGAAAATCATCTGCTAAATACCAATCTCTCAGGCCTAAAAGTTATTGTAAAAAGACTCGAGAATGAACTTGAACAAGAAAAGGAAATAAATCGTAAGTGGCTTAAATCCGGGGAAATAACCTCTTCATTTAGGACTGATCCGGATAATGTTCGAGTCAAACCTGGCCTAGGCTCAAAATCATCAACCTCCAATGCTCAAGCTACTGAGTGTCCTCCGGATTTCACTCCAAAACTAACCAACTTATATCCTGTTAGTACGTCTAAACCGTTGGATGGTTTCATTTCAGGTGGCACCATAGTCTATGACTGTGGAGTCGAGGCTGTTACTGCACTTCCCGAAGCAGTAGCACCCGTAACTAATGATGAAGGGAAGGCTGCTGCAGTTAAAGCCAAAACTGTAGCACCCAAAAAGAAAGGAAAGGCAAAGGCTGACGCATCTAGGGCCAAGAGCGTGTCACCCAAACGCAATGGATTAGGCCACAAGAAACAGAGTAGAAAGTTTGTAAAATCTAAGAGACCTGCATCCCCTATTTGTACTCCACATTATAGTGTCTGTTCCATCTGTAGGGAAATAGGTCATTATCACTATGAATGTTGGAGTTTATCTGATAACTGGCTTTGTAATCAAATTCGTACCAATAAAGATCAGTTCAATAAAAAGGGTTCTTCGAGCAAAACAAAATCTAAACCTCAAAGGAGTATCTCTCCCAAGATAACCCAAATAAAAGAAGCAGCTGAAACTAACAAATTAAAGTCAACTTGGAGAGCTAAAAGTCCTAGCAAAGTCAAATCCGGAACTATTGACATTACTGCTGTTCTTCCTAACCGCCCGAAACAAGTTTGGGCACCAAAAGTGTAAACTGTTGTTTTTCAGGAGTATCTCTGGAATGTACTGCTGGATCACTTGAAGTTAAAGATCAATCAAAGCAAGTGGATCCTCGATAGTGGATGCTCCGGACATATGATGGGTGATCAGACTCTGCTTGTAGAAGTTAATGAAAAACGAGGTCCATCCGTTTCATATGGCGACAACAGCAAAGGAAAGACTATCGGGTATGACACTTTAACCAACGGCTGTGTATCAATCACTAGAGTTGCACTAGTCGAAGGTTTGAAGCATAATTTGCAGTGTCAGTAATTTATGTGACAAAGGATTTACTATTTCCTTTATGTCCAACACCTGTACAGTAAGGGAAAACTTATGCGGAGATGTTAAGTTATTTGGATCAAGAGATGGGGACATATACTCAGTGGTCTTAAGAAATAATTCTTCTGATGCTATATGCTTCCTCACTAAAGCTTCAAATGAAGATAGTTGGTTATGGCACAAGCGATGCGCACATTTAAACTTTAAGACATTGTCTAAGTTAGCATCACTTGATCTTGTCACTGGTCTACCTAAACTCAAATACTCCAGAGACACTCTCTGTCGAGAATGCCAACTTGGCAAACAGACCAAACACAGCTTTAAGAGAAAATCAGTTAATTCAATAACTGCTCCTCTATAACTTCTTCATATGGACCTCTGCGGTCCTATTTCTGTTCCTTCGCTGGCTGGTGCGAGATACACCCTTGTGGTTATCGGTGATTTCACCAGATACACATGGGTAATGTTCCTGAAATCAAAGGATCAAACTTTTGAGCATCTTGTAGATCTTTTCAACTGGATAAGCAACTCACAAGGATTGAGCGTAAAGTGCATCAGGAGTGATCATGGTACAGAATTTGATTTTTCAGAAATGAGATCATATTGTTATGAACAGGTCATTCAGCATGACTTCTCTGCGCCCAGAACTCCATAACAAAATGGGGTAGCTGAGCGCAAGAATCGTACTTTAGTCGAGGCTGGCAGATCTATGTTGGCAGGTGCAACGCTTCCTCTCAGTTTATGGGCTGAAGCTGTGTCCACTCCCTGCTATGTTCAGAACAGAACTCTAATAAATAAATCTACCATGAAAACACCCTATGAGATGTGGAGAGGACGAAAGCCTTCAATTTCATATTTCAGAGCTTTTGGGTGTACTTGCTATATATTGATAAATGACAAAGAAACCCGAAATAAATTTGAACCAAAATCTGATGATGGGATTTTTGTCGGGTACTCATTACATAGCAAGGCTTATCGGGTCTTCAATAGAAAACTTTTTAGAGTTGAAGAATCTATCCATGTGACCTTTGATGAAACTAATCTTGATTGGTCAAAAGTTGCTTCTTCAAGTTCTAATGTACAGGTCCCAGACAGCAACATCGACTATTCGAAGTTTATGAATGCTCTTGTTACACATTCTGACCAACCACGTGGCATCAGCGAGGCACAAAGAAGTTATATGGATGATGCTACCGATGATTCAGACTCAGGACTACCATTAAGCTCTGGAAATACTCCTTCGAATACCCAAAATTCCGGAGCACCTTCAAGCCCGTCCGGACCAGTTAACATTGAAAGAAACAGTGTTGAAGAACCACCTAGTTCTACCGTACCTTCTGATACGGAAACATCTCGTCCGGAAGAAGCTCAACCAGCAGATATACCTGAACCACCTAATCTGGCAGAGCTTCAAATTATTCAAGATCAACCATCACATGCACAGAATTACAGATGGACCTGAAACCATCCCTCTGATCAAGTGATTGGTGATCCTACTGCTGGTGTATGAACAAGAGCAGCCACCTTCAACATGTGTCTTTACTCGTGTTTTCTATCTCAAATAGAACCAAAGGTGGTAGATGAAGCTCTTCAGGATTCTAATTGGATAGAAGCCATGCAAGAAGAGCTGAATCAGTTTAAGAGAAATAATGTGTGGACTCTAGTACCAAGGCCTAAGTCTCAGCAAGTCATAGGAGTTAAATGGGTGTTCCGGAACAAGCTTGATACGGATGGAATAGTAATCCGGAACAAAGCCAGACTGGTAGCCAAAGGATATCGACAAGAAGAAGGAATAGACTATGATGAGACCTTTGCTTTGGTAGCAAGACTTGAGGCAATCCGGATGTTTCTGGCGTATGCTTCATATGAAAACTTCATAGTTTATCAAATGGACGTCAAGAGCGCATTACTGAATGGAGATCTTCAAGAGGAGGTGTACGTTGAACAACCTCTCGGGTTCGTTGAACCTAAGGCAGGACATCTAGTCTACAAGCTTCGGAAAGCTTTATATGGTTTGAAGCAAGCTCCAAGAGCCTGGTACGACACACTGTTAGAATTCCTACTTGCTCACAACTTCCAAAAAGGGAAGATAGACACCACCTTATTTCTACGAAAAGATAAAGGACACACTCTAATCGTACAGATATATGTGGATGATATCATTTTCGGATCAACAAATCCGAAGCTTTGTGAAGAGTTTGCAAAGTTTATGACAGGCAAGTTTGAGATGAGCATGATGGGAGAACTGTCCTACTTCCTTGGAATAGAAGTTAAACGATTGAAGGAAGGAATCTTCATTAATCAAGCTAAGTACACTCGCGATCTTATTAAGAAGTTTCGTATGGAAGGTTCATCTACCGTCAAAACTCCCATGCCTGTCAGTGCCAAGTTAGATCCTGATGTGGACGGCATATCAGTAAATGTGACTGACTACAGAGGGATGATAGGATCCTTGCTGTATCTTATAGCAAGTCGCCCAGACATTATGTTTGCAACTTGCATCTGTCCACGATATCAGGCGAATCCCAAGGAGTCACATATGCTTCATGTTAAACGGATATTAAGGTATCTCAAGGGAACGATGAATTTGGGACTCTGGTACCCAAAGGAGTCCAACTTCACCTTATCCGGATACTCTGATGCTGACTTCGCTGGGTGTCGCATCGACAGGAAAAGCACAAGTGGTACGTGTCAGTTTCTTGGAAATAGATTAATTTCATGGTTCGATGAAGAGCGAATTCCGTATCAACCTCTACTGCTGAGACGGAATATATAGCCTGGGAGTTGCTTGCACGACTACTACCTGGATGCAAAGTCAACTTACTGACTACGGTTTCAACATGTCATCTATTCCACTTTACTGCGACAACACTAGCGCAATTGCTATAAGCAACAATCCTGTCATGCACCCTAAGACGAAGCATATTGGGGTCAGGTATCACTTCATACGCGACCATGTTCTCAAAAGTCACATCTCACTGGAACATGTTGCTACTGAAGATCAACTGGCAGACATATTTACAAAGCCCCTACTTGATGCAAGATTCTTTGAACTACTCTTCTGATTAGGTATGCTCGACTTCTCTGCATAGTTTCACATTTAAATTACCCAACAGTATACTTACTGTCAGAACATGCATTGTGCTTTTATTGATAGTAGTAGATACATACTGATCTTAATGATGATCATACTTACTGTCTAATGTGCTTCATGCTTCTGATATTGATAGCAACTTCATAAATGGGAGGATGCTTGCGTTTCCCGACTGAAGTCGTTTAAGCAAACATGATTAAAGTTTATATGATTAACCTCATTCTGGTTTCATGATCTTAATTTCCACTGATCACCACATGACAAATGCCTGTTCATTTAGATTACTCTATTAACATGTATAGTTGAAGAAATGAAATGGGTTAGCTCGGAATGCCTGGTGGATGAATACACAATCGCAGTCTGATCAGTTTCTGAAGTATAGTTTCCTATAAAGATAGACAGTGTTGAATTTGTTTGAGCCGGAAAGGTTTACCGAGAGGATTGCACAATCTACGGGGGAGAAAATGCTTTATAAATTATTCGAGTAATACCCCCCGTATATGTCACACCCCCAAATTCCAGGGAACCCGGAACTAGGAACATGACTTCCCCTTGCCCGCACCCGAAAGGTCAAGGGGTTGGTGACTAGCACCAATAGAGACTACACCGCGGGTGCTGTCTCAAATATGCAACCCTGTACAGTCATACATCAAGGGTAATCCTGTACTTTCCCATACATCATCATGCATACAATAAGTCAAACAGTCATACAGACATCACATCACAAACAATATGCAAATATAACTGTCCACGGACTCATGTCCGGGATACAAACATAAGACAATACACAATACAGAATACAGTACTGTATCATACATCAGAGTAGTGGTCACGTCCTCCTGGAAGAAAGTCCTCCACTAGTCTCGGGTCACATCTGAAAAAGGTAAACAACAAGTAGGGGTGAGCGACAAGCTCAGTAGGTGACCCCAACACTCCACATCATGCAGACATACAAGTCTATACTACATGCTCTGTGTACTCGTGTACTGTGTAGTGTGCACAATCATCAGGACTCAGCCTGCAAACAAACATCAAGACCCCGCCTGCCTATACAGGACAACTTGTCCATGATCCTCCATGGGATCCCAGCTCAGGGCACTTAGCCCTAGCTCCACGAGCTCAACGGCTCAACTCAGGCCTTAGCCTGTCGACAGCGCAATATGCCCGGCCACAGTCACCACACAGGCCTGCCATCGGTGCATATGCCTACCACGTCAACCACATAGCACCATCGGTGCATCACGGTGAGAACCCAAATAAGTCACGGAGTCCATGCCCCAATACCTCACACCAACATACTAACATTAGTATGGCATGTCATTCTTAACATTTCCTTTGGAACTGTAGCTAGTCTTCACAAGTAAAACCTCAATCCTTGATTTATGAAGGAAGTACCCATAGCAGCTATTTTCTTGAAATCAAAAGTCCCGGCATTAGGTTCCCATATCATAAATAAGATAATCTGATTTTTGGGGATTTTTCTGAGATGTCTAACCCCACTTTCCAAAAATTCACCACTACGAACTTTTGGGTTTTTCCGAGATTTTACACTAAATCCCAATTTTCACATTTTGAAAGAGTGGGAATTAATTTTTCTAGTATTTTTCTTTCAATCTAAATGGGGGGGTATTTCGTTATTCACATTGTAACTTAAGTATAATACTTGAGGCGTAATGGTTTACAATGTAAATGTCTAGTGCAGTGCAGTTGCACTACTGCGGAACACTATTGCGGATTTGATGCTACGGATTTGATGCTGCAGACTGATGCTACGGACTGATGCTACGGATTCGATGCTGCGGACTGATGTTACTGATCCGGACTACTCCTCCGGACTACTAATCCGGACTAACTCCTCCGGACTACTGATCCGGACTAACTCCTCCGGACTACTGATCCGGACTAACTCCTCTGGACTACTGATCCGGACTAACTCCTCCGGACTACTAATCCGGACTAACTCCTCCGGATTACTGATCCGAACTAACTCCTCCGGACTACTAAGCTGCTGACTACGAACTTCGACCCTGCAGTTCGCCCAGGGTACTGTTCATCGTCATTTTTGGCCTGTTCTTCGTCTGGAAGCAACCCAGTGACCCCCAGACGCTCATAAACACATGTTTTACGCAATAAACTGCAATATTTACCTGAAAACGCGTCCTAAACGCCTCTAATTCGCACGATAATAGCAGAAATACATACAAATCATATATTCATCTAGATCTAAATCTAGACCTCCATGGTTGACTTCTCAACCCTCATAAAATACACACTCATACAACCACAGATCACATATTCAAAGATAGGATCGAGATAAGACAGTTAAGGACACCTACCTAGAAGATTATTTGCGATCCAAAAGCTCCAATCGCCCCAAAATCGCCAAGAAAGCTCTTCACGCTCTTCACCTTCTCTCTCTCTCTCTCTCTCTCTTGCTCAAACACGCACGCACCAATAATTGACAATTAAAGAGATAAGGCAGTTCTTAATTATATATATACTGTTGCCAATAATTGGCCTCCTAGCAATAATTGACCTGAACGCAATAATTGACCTCCCGAGGTTACGAACTCCAAATTGAGCCCAATTACTGTCAAAACGCTTGAAATGACGAGCACAACACTAAATAGATATTATCACACTCAAATGACTGCTCAAACGCAAAGTCAACCAATAAACCCCGAAAAGTCAACAATTGGGTCAAACGGGGCTCCGACTCGAAATCGGGCCCAAGTACAGTCAAAATGCTCATATTGACGATTACACTATCGTCCAGATAGTTGCATTCCCATAGAATGACTATCTCTCAAAACTAACCAAATACGAGTCTTTACAGTATATGTCTCATGACCTCTTTCCTGGCTATTTATTTGAGGGGGAGCCTTTCATTGAGAGGATCGAATGATCTACGGGGGAGCCTAAGCTTCATCTATTACCTCAGTAATAACCCCTTAATATGTCTCAGATACTCCCTCCTCTAAACCTTTACTTCCGGATCTGACTGGACATGCATTGTTGAAACAGAATTGCGGCATGCTTGGATGTATTTTTTTTCTTCAACCATGTATTTTAATCGGATAATCAACTGCTTGCTTTTGACATGTGTCCACTTCCTCATTTTTCACTCATGAATCCTAGTTTAGTCAAATCATATGATTTTTAATTAATCTTAGCTACGTCGTTCAGCAGGACGATTTCGCTATGTTGACCTATATGAACTTGTGTATTTATTATCTGACATATGCCCTGATTCAGTCACATTGATCATTCTCTAGTATGTATATGTCTATTTCATTCTTTGTAATGCATAAGTTCTGCTACTCATTAGTTCGGATTATATAGCTCTTAACTGACTATTTTCTCCTATCTGTACTAATCCTTGCCTGTTAAGTTTTTGTACTTTTAGCTTATTTTTGTGAAGCTACAGGTTCAGATTTTCTTTGCACCCTTATCGATATATCCAATCCATAGTCTTGGATTTGAAGTGTTGTGGTACTTTTCTTCTCTTCGACTTATTGACAGCAAAGGAATCTACTTTTCTCTCACCGCACTTTGTTACTACGGACACGGTCTACTTTTCATTCGAATACTCATTACTCGACTATCGCTGATTCCGGATGATTGTCGGTTCATTCCTCCGGACTCCTGACACTGTCAAATTGCGATAATCCATGTATTATTTTATATCGCGTGGTTTTGAGGAGGAATAATGATGATTCATTAACTGCATGTCTCGGGATGCACACACTTCCCCAGGAAGGCAAACAGCTGTTATCCTTACTTGGTCATGCCGTCTCCACGTCATCTTTTAATTTGGAGGCACACCAATATCAAGACTAATGACATCAGCCTGTCAAGCGGTCTACTGTTTCACTCGCCAAATTCCTAGACCCGCTGACATTCACGGACTCGGTCTTATATATTTTAGTCATTCCCGCGAAGCACGAGTGTTCCCCTTTTCAAATTCCTAAAACTCTCGTTGCTCCTTCAATCCCTAAGACCTCGCCTTCCCTCTCGTCCTTCAACTTTCATCTACAATGGCACCCAGAACCTCTCTTTCCGGCGTCAATCCCGGCCATTTGGTCGATTGGAGCGCTGTCTCCAACCCTCCGGACTGGTTTTTTCATATTCGCCCTCTTCTAGAAGCCTCTCACATACTCGAATTGATCTCCAATCCTGTCGATCTTCTTATAGACGACATTCTCGAGTACTACCAATGGATCCGCTATACCACCGACTCCATCATCTCCTATGTTCGCGGTGAATCCATCCTCATTACCCCCGACGTTCTCCGCACTGCTCTCAGTCTACCCCCCGGTGAATCACAGCGCCCCGATGCCGATCCCATGGCGGCTTCTATGGGTTGCACCTATAAAGGCAAGGAATACAAGGTGAAGTCCTTCCAAGGTCACTATCGCTGTATGGCGATCATACTGAGTCGATGTTTACTGGCTCGCACTTCCGCTCTGGACTCTGTTTCGTACGATCTTCTTCTGGCCATGTACGGCGTTTTCAAGGGTCTTTCGATGGACTGGGGGACGTTTTTGTTCCGACTGCTGTAGACTGGACCCAAGAACCATTCCTTCGGGCGCATCCTAAGCATTGTCTTCCAGCATCTTCATCCGAACCATTTCGCCCGCTCTGACGCTGTTTCCTTTCGTCCGGCTTATTATCTTCGCTATATTATGCCTGATGGGAACATGACAGCCCGCCATCCCTCTGCCGCTCTCCGCCTTCTCCCTGCCATGGAACAACAAGGCAGTTCTATTGGTGACCCCTCCGACAGCCATGCCCCTGTCGTCAGCTCAGCTCACCGATCCTCCCAGATTCGGTCTGTTGCTACACCCTCCATTTCTCGGGCCTCCCAGCACAGCGTCCGTGCCGAACCCTCTGAGGTTGCGGGGCCATCTCAGCGCAGTGTCCCTAGAGCTGTTTCCTCAGCCCCTTCTGCTGCGGATGTCCCCACTCCCTCCACTTCCGTTGTTGCCGCCGTGGTTGATACCATCGTTGCTGCCACAATTGCTGATGTCTCGGAATCTATTCCAGAAGCTCCTTTGCCTCCCCTCCCTCAACCCCAAGATTACCTTGACCATCTCTCCTCCGACACCTTAACGGACCTTTGGCTCCGTTTCAGCCTTGCCCACACCGCCTCCATTCCTGACACCGATCTCCGGGTGTTTTAGACTCGCCATACTCAATCCCCGGAGACAATGATCATCTAGAATTTGGACCAAGGCTTTCTTATGCCGGCCTCCATTCCAGATGTGTCGTTCCCTAACCCCTCTAGCCCAGTCCATGCTGCACAGAGTCCTTCCCCTGCTAAGGCTGGACCTTCTTCTCCTGCTGTTGACATTCCCGTTGTTGACCTATCTGGTCAAAGCGGGTCCGCTGCTCCGGATGCCTCTGCTGCACCGGATGCCCCTTCTGCTGCTGCTGCTGATACTCCTGTGGACTCCTCTGCCCAACGCACTCCTGCTCCTGTTCATGTGGGGGAGTCCTCCAAAGCTCCTGAGTTGGCCCTTGGGCGTACTTCTTTTGGCACGGTCCACTCCGACGCTGTGCTCTCTGCCCAGCTGGACCGCCATGCCCAAGCTCAAAGCGCCCAAATATCTGCCATCGCCACCAAGGTTGATGCTCTTGGCGCCCAACTCCTCTCCGCCCTCACCGACTCCTCCACCTCCATGGAACAGAAGATGGACCTAGTCACCTCGTCCGTCCACTCCTTGTCTACCTCCTTCGCGGACCTGGCGCACACGATGGCTCGCCCTCCCGTTGCTCCCCGGCGATCTGCTAATCTGGGGGAGAGAGTGTCATCTGATCCTTCTGCTCCTCCTGCATCACATTCATCCACTCGTGCTGAGAAGTGGCCTACCTTTTCATTGCTTCAGGGAGTTCAAATCATCAAACGTAGCCGCTTCTCTCAGCCAAGCTCCTCGACTGCAGCTCTTCCTCCATCCTCTCCATCCGCAGCTGACACCTTCCTCCCATCATATGCGGCGTGTGACCCTCTTGATGCGGACGGAAGCGTGCGTAAGGCAATGATGTCCTATGCTGCGTCTTCTGCCGAGAGAAGATGTCTCTCTGACCTGTACCCCTTCTCCCCAGACGACATTCAGACCCTTTGTTCGGAGAAAGGCCTCTTTACAACAGACAACAATGACTACTTCTCTAGGGCTGCTAAAATGGAGATGAGGCTGTTTCCATCTCTGTACAAGGACGGCCACTTGTTTGAAGTTCTGCCGTGCTGGAATGAGGGCTATCTTCCTAGTATAGATATCATTCAGTCCTTCATCGACGGAACTGCTGAGGATAGCAAGCCATGGAGAACTCTCTCAACTATCCTCATTCCGTACCGGATCATGTCGCCACATTTCATGATGGTTGTCTTCATGATTCAGTCCAAACAGATGATTCTGATTGATTCTCATCAGATTGTAGAGCAGTATGTAAGAAAGAATCAATGGGAACCACTGTGTCTCAGGTTGACTGAAGCTATTAAGAAAGCCGGATTATATGAAAAGTTGGGAATCACTCCTTTGAGACCAACTGAGAAGCTGAAGGTGACATTCCGGGGCAAGAAGCAAGTGCCACAACAGCCAGATAGAGATTGCTGCGGGGCCTTTGTCTGTTACTTCATCAAGTCATTCTTAAGTGTGGACAAATCTTGGAGCCAACACACCACTTATTCGATGAAGCAGACAATGGAGCTTAGAGAGAAAGCAGCAACAATGATCTTCAAGTATAGTAAGCCTTATGTACCTTAATGAAAATCTTGTATAAAGACAGAATTGTATTCTGTTACTGATAAATGAAAATGGTTGTGATGTGTATTTTGTATGTTATCTTTTTGCGCTGCTTACCAGATCAGATTACAAAGGGTTTGGGCATATCCATAATTGGGGAGATTGTTGGATCAAGCCTAGAATTTGGATCATGCTGATAAAGCCCTATGTAATTTGATTTGAGATCTTTTGTGTTTCTTTGATCATTGCGGAAGATATGTTATTAATCCGGAGATACACTCGTGAGAGCAAAGCTAAGGACAGGATACATAATCCTGATCCGGACAAGAGTGAGTGTCGTCAAACACTTGATAAATAACCAAGTCACCAATACATACGGAATAAGGAACATTCGTGCGGACTAAGAACTTAAAAGCTATGGATTACGGAATCTGCTCTTAATGCCTCAAACGGACTAAGTCAAACTGATGCGGAGTAAGAATCTTGGTCTACAAGGTCGCACGGAGTAAAAGAGTCAACACGGAGCTAAAAAGTTAAGTCTTTCACTTAAATGAACTAAAGTAAAGAAGACACGGAGTAAGGCATCCGAGTCTTTCATACACACGGAGTAAGAAAGTACTGATGCAGAATAAGGACCCGAGTCCTTATTCGCACGGAGTAAGGAACGTAGATGCTGAGTAAGGAATCCGGACCACTCACTCATGCGGAGTAAGGATGTGCTAGTACGGAGTAAGCCATCTGATCCTTTAGACTCACACGGAGTAAGGAGCTTACATACAGAGTAAGGAACTTACACACGGAGTAAGGAGCTTACATACGGAGTAAGGAACTTACATGCGGAGTAAGGAAGCGCTGATACGGAAAAAGCACTCCGACCTTCTCATTCACACGGAGTAAGGAAGCGCTGACACGGACTAAGGATTCCAATACCAAATAGATACGGAGTAAGCAACCACTGACACGGAGTAAGGTTCCGAGCTTCATTAGCAACGGAGTAAGGAAAATTACACCGGACCAAGAAGATGCTGCTTCAACTTAACCGCATTTAAGGTTATCAGCTCATGGTGTCCCGATGTAAGACAAACTTGTTGAGAACCTGAAGAATCTTACATGTGGATCACCCGGATATGTGGACATAACTTTAATTATATTTGGGAACTCACAAAGGCACTTATACTCTTCAAACCCAAGATCTTGAGCTCCACAAACCGCAGCAGTCAAGGCAGAGAGACTACCGAGGAATAGTTAGTGCTGAACGCATTCCAGAACTACAAGTTTCAAGGTTGTCTTTTAGGAATGTTTTTGTATAAATATTTATACTTGTATATTTAAAGGGGTGTGCTAGCAAGCCTGAAAATTCTGTGTATGCAAAAGAGTTCAAAGAGATAATATAAGCTAGAGTGTGAATCCTTTTGTAAACAGAGTGTAAAAGAGTCTTGCTTCTATTTTGTTGTATTTATCTTTTGATAATAAAACAAAATACTTCCACTATCTGGTTATCTTTCACAGTGATTCTATCACTTAACTAGATAAGTGTTTGTGTCATAAGAGAATATAAAGAGTTTGGATAAGAGCCAATTCACCCCCCTTTAGGCTCCAAGGGACCATCAGCGATCATGTTCTCAAAAAGAATATATCTCTAGAACATGTTGCTACTGAAGATCAACTGGCAGACATTATTACAAAGCCCCTACCTGATGCAAGATTTTCTGAACTACTCTTCCGATTAGGTATCCTTGGCTTTTCTGCATAACTTCACTTAAATCAATCAATAGTATGTCTTCAAAACATGCATTGCGCGTTTATTGAAAGTAAAGGATTCATACCGAATTTAATTTTTGATCATACTTACTGCTTAAAGTGTCCTATGCGTCTGATAAATACCAAAGTTTTGTACTGGGAGGATGCTTGCGTTTCCCAACTGAAGTCGTTTAAGCCAACTTGATTAAAACTTATATGAATAATCTTTTTAGGATTTCATGATCTTGTTTCTCATTCTCCACCACATGATAAATGTTGGTTCATTTAGATTGTTCTATTATCAGTTATAGTTGAAGATATGAAATGGGTAAGCTCGGAATGTCTGGCGGATGTATATGCAGTCGCAGTCTGATCAGCTTCTGAAGTGTAGTTTCCTAAAAGGGTAGACAGTGCTAACTTTCTCTAAGCAGGAAACGTCAACCGAGAGGATCGCATGGTCTACGGGGGAGAAAATGCTTTATTAATAAATATAGTAATACCCCTCGTATATGTCTCATGATCTCTTTCCTGGCTGTCTATCTGAGGGGGAGTCTTTCACTGAGAGGATCGCATGATCTAAGGGGGAGCAAATGTAACGCCCCCAAAAATGGACTTCCAGACCGGGTGCGTTAGACAAATAAGATATTACAATTATATGAATAGTAATCTATTACTCAACATAAATTCGATGGTTTATTTACTACATCAAGACTCATCACAAGATCTCTAAGGTTTAGCGTTTAGAGACTAGGTGTTGATAACCCATTATAGTTTTACATGACATATAAATACTACATGCATAATCTTCCTATGATTTTATTCCAAGCATTCTGGACACCATTATCCTAGCATCCTCGCTTTCTCCTAGTTCCCTGGGGTTGGAAACAAAACATGAAAGGAAATGAGCTCAAATAGCCCAGTAAGGTTAAAAGTAAGGGATAATATATGGAGAATAATCAACTCATGGAAATATAAGAATATCTACTCATCTAGGTTCACCACCTAGATATCTTGCATAACTTGTTATCAACTGGATTGACACTCTCTAGTGATGTTCTTTACCCAATGCATTGGAGGTCTTTCTGGAACCACCCATAAACATATTGCCAAGCATAAAACATATCTTTATAAATTTTCAAACAATCACATCAATGGTAAATTTCAACGTAAAGGAAGGTCTTGCAATAATAGCCCCGATAAGTAAAAGGGTTATTCATCATTCAATAAATTAGATTACCAAATTCCCAAGAAGTGCCAAAGAAAGTTAATTCTTCTTAAAATAATATTATGAGGAGAAATCTTGAGATAGAAATATAGAGAACAAATAGGAAATGAATTTCCACGTCGGAGATCGTGGTAAGGAAAGGGAGAGGGAATCCTTACAATCTTTTTGTCTTCCGCATTTATAAACCTTGAAACAAAATTTAAAAGTTAATATTTTATTTTTAATAATAACAGTATATTCATAAATAATATATTGAGAGACATATATAAGTATATTATGTTGGAAAAACTTCTCATGATAATAATAATAATCTATACATATACATATACATATATACTATACGTATATAATATATAATATATATATATATATTGAGGGGAAAAGCCATCCATAATATATATATGTATGAGGAGACTTAGCCTTCCATGGAATAATAATAATCTATATATACACATATACGTATCATATACATATATATATTGAGGGGCAAAACCATCCATAATATATATATATATGTATAAGGAGGCTTAGCCTTCCATGGAATAATAATAATCCATATATACACATATACGTATTATTTAATAAATATACATATATATATTGAGGGGCAAGGCCATCCATAATATATATATGTATGAGGAGGATTAGCCTTCCAAGAACATGATTAATATATGCTTGAAATATTTACCTTTTGGAACTTCTAACAAGTGAGAGGAAGATTGAGAGAAGAGAAGGCTTGGAGGACTATTGGGGTGTTAATAGAACTTTTTGGGGAGTATTTGGAGGAGATTTTTGTGGCTTATTTGAGTAGAAAGAGTGCTTGAGAAGGGAAGTGAGGCATGCTATTTATAGGTAAGGTGGTAGGTCTAATAGTGTGAAAAATAGTGTACGAATTTGACTTTGACATTAAATTAAATTATTTAAAACATATATAGTACTTTATTTTTCTCATATTATCTCTTATTAAAAACGTGGTTATCTCCTCCTACCATTTAAAAATGTTTTAAGACTTTTAAACCTAGAAGGTTCCTTTGGCATCAAAAGTCCACATTGGTGTACTCCCTACTAATTCAATTATAACATTTTTAATTTTGTAGTTTTTGAAAAGCGGCCAATTGTATTGCATTACTAACTCAAATATCTACAAATGGGTATCAATTTTATAATTTTTACATATGTATAACAAAAGTTATTGAATTTTAAAGTCATACTAAAATGTTTACCCGTTCATACTGATCCTATGTGTAGTATTTTAACTTCTGGAATTGATTGGCTTCATTTTAAATTCTGAAATTTCTACACATTTTAGCTAAGTCATAAATGAACAAATGGGCTTTATTTTCATGTCAATTGGATCTGTATAATTCAAGTTATGGATTTTTGAATGGGACCTCCAGAATCTGCCTCATTCAAATTTTTGGGCTTTACCTATGTTTTATACTTTTGCTAAAGTTAAGGCCTGTAATACTTACTTACCCATAGTAATTTGGTTTAAGAAACTAAATGACATAATATATAGTATCTAAACTTTTTATGACGTATAAGAAATTATTTTATTTTTATAATATATTTAATATTAACGCGAATAAAATAATATAATTGCGTAATCAATAAACAATAAAGTAAGATAACATTATAGCATAAAATATTATAAACCTAAACATAAACATTAATATCATATTTTATGGTCTTCGTAAAATTTCTTGAATTGTATTAGCGTATGTGCGTAGGACGTGTTGTGCTTCGGCAGTAGAGCTGCACAACCCTTCAGCTAACATTGTTATGGTTGTTGCACGAATAACCTCAAACTTCTCCCTGTGTCTCATCGCATTATATTGCAGCCATTGGACACGAGCATTTAGCTCATCTACAGCAAAGCATAGCTTTGTAACTTCAAGTCGTATTGCTCGCCGATCTTAATCTCGTACACTATTCTTGGATGGCGATACTTGAGAGCTTGATGCCATAACCTCTTATTATTATTCTTCTTACTTCTATACTCTGTTATAAACAAAATCTCATACTCATACCTATTTATAACAATTCAAACAGATACTATTCATAACGGTTAGTTACTTATTCCAACGGCTAGTTACTATTCTAACGGCTACTTACTAGTCACATGCTATTTAAATGACTATATTGAATACTTATTTTTATCGTGATAATATCTAAAATATTCTTTCTAACTATTGTTAGTAATGACTTTATTATATTATTATTATTATTATTATTTTAGGAAGAATTTAAATAGTTAGAAAATTTTGCGGGTCTTACATCATACCCCACTTAAAAGAATTTCGTCCTCGAAATTATCGCGTACCTTAATCATGGAAAAGTTTAGGATATTTTTGCCTCATCGTTTCTTCATGCTCCCACGTTGCCTCCTCGGTGATTTGATTCCTCCATAACACTTTCACGAGTGGAATTCTTTTCGTACGTAACACTTGTTCCTTGCGGTCAAGGATTTGCACTGGATGTTCTTCGTAGGTCAAGTCAACAACGAGTTGGACAGGCTCTTCTTGTAAGGACCCGTACCTTGAGTTAGTCACAGTTCTGCCTTCTGAGTAGAGTTTTTCTAGATTTTGACCTAGTAAATGGATTCAAATGAATTCACGTGCAAAAGGAAAGATGCTTAGAATGATGTCCTCTATCTACCATAGAAGTTTCAGGCCAAACAGACGTGTATGTGAGGTGCACGTGAAATGGGTCCAATTCACGTGCAAGTGTGGTTGTCTTCTAAATGATGCAAGGAGACTAGGGGTGAAGTTTGAGAGCATTTGGAGTGCATATGGAGTTGCACGTGAATTGGGGAATTCACGTGCAAATTGGCGTGCAGGATTATTTTGCATGGTTCCCTTGGTTTTGTCATTCTAATGATCTTTCTCCAAAGGACCATGTTGAAATTCTGAGTATTTTGGCCTATATGGGTGCGGAAAGGTGCTAACTTGTGTGATCAAAACTACGTCGTTTTGATGCTGGGATTCACTTAATCAAAACTACGTCGTTTTGATGTTGTGTTGTCTATATAAGGAGGAGAAGCCCCTCTGTTTTAGGGTTAGGGTTTGTTGCTCCACTAGCCGTCGCAGAGAGAGAGAGAGAGAAGGAAGGAGAGCTCCTGGTTGCTGTCGGACGTCTTGCGTGGGTGGTCGGTGCTTCGTGGGTGGACGGCGTTCGACGTGGGATCGGGACATTGCTGTGTTGTTGCATTTTACTTGAGGTAGGGGTTCTGTTCTTCCTAAATCCTCCTTTGTCCTAGGGTCCTAGGGCAGATTATGGGTTATATCTGTTATATATACATATGTAATCCATATAGGTGTGATCTCCTATATGGATGTTGGCCTTCAGTGGCATTTTGGTGTGATTCTGTGGATTACATGCTATATGTTTGATGAAATGCCTGTGTGAATTTAGCTGTGTGTATATGCCCATTACGTGTTTGGTAATAAGTCTGTGTGGCTGGACTTGTGGTTTAGTGTATGTATGTATGCTGGGTGTTTGTTCTATGGCCTGAAAGGCTGGGTTTGTGCACGTGTGAACGGGTGCACACCAAGTGTTTGGTTGTATGCTTGAGTGACCATGGTGTGTGTTGTGTGCTTGACTGTGCTATCTGGCCTGAAGAGGCGGTTAAACTACTTTTCCTGAGAGGCGGTTAAACCAGTGGCCTGAAGAGGCGGTTAAACTACTTTGCCTGAGAGGCGGTTAAATCAGTGGCCTGAAGAGGCGGTTAAACTACTTGCTTGAGATGTGTTTTGTTAGCCTGTGTGGCAGTGGAAGATTGTAATTGTTGATGTGGTTGTTGTTATGTCTATTGAAATTATTGTGACACGACACTGCACTTGTACACATGCATGTAGCCACTAGGAGCATGGGAAGGGTTGGGGAGACTTGATCCCTACTGAGCTGTGGTTGCTCACCCCTCCTACTGTGTTTGCTTGTTTTCCAGGGACTTACAGGCGTTAGGTGGATACACCAAGGTGGAAGACTATAATCATTTTTACTCTCTTCCATTTATGTTTTGTTTTTCTTATGGGAATTGATGTAACCCCAGTGGGGAAAAGATTTTGTTGTAATAAACTGGTTTGGACTGCTTATATGAACATTACTTTCTTAAATGTTGTGGATGTTTAAAATGTGATATTCTTGGTTTGCATCCTAACCCCTTTGCCCTCCGTGTGGGTAAAAGGGGAGTCACGTACCGGTTTCCTCGGGTTGGAAATCTGGGGCGTGACAATATGGTATCAGAGCTAGGTTCGGAGCGGTGTGCCATGGTCCCACGGGGATGTGGGCCTCCTAAGGGGGGTGGATTGTAACGACCCATGAGTGGGTGTTAGTCCTACATTGCTTGGTGAGGAGAACAAAGTCCGCCTTATAGGAGGGGGCGGATACCTCACCTCACAGGAACGCGTTTTGGGCGAGGCCCAAAGACAAAACCGTGCGGAGCAGGCCATGAGGGCGAGGCCCAAGACTGGTTGGCCAAAGCGGACAAAATTCTTGTGACGGGTATGGGCTGGGCTATTCTCGGGTGGTATCAGAGCATGGTCTAGTTGGCCTAGGGTAGTGGGCGGACCTGGTTATCCTAAGTCCTTTGGAGGAGCCTGGAGGGACATGCCTGATCAACATGGTCCTCTTTGAGCCTCCAAGGTGTACTTAGGGTAGTCCAGTCTTGTGATAGGATTTGCATGCATTGGCATTAGGGCACTAGTTGCATTTGCTGTGAATGTATGCTAAACTGTGGATAAGATCACATGATTAAGTGAAATGTGCAACTCTGATTTGTTTGGCAATGTGTACTGAACTGTGAAATGTGATTGATTCAATGTATGTGTGTAATGTCATGTGATTGATCAGTGGGGTAGAGGTAGTGACGCGATAGATTATAAATTCGTTTTGACGTTTGTGCTTCTTACTTCGTGTAGTAAGAATGCCGCCAAGGAGAGTGACACGTGCGTCCGGGGCGATGGTCGATGAGTCATCTGCCCATGAGGGTCCGGGTGCGGGACCATCCATTGGAGGACATGCGTTGTTCCCGGCACGGCTACAAGAAGGTATCCGGCTGGAGGTACGAGAGCTACGGGAGGGACTCCGGCAGGACGTTCGAGAGGAGGTGCGCCGTGAGATGGCGCCCCACCAGGTGGTGCCACCACCACCACCACCGTGGGGGAGCTGCCTCGTGAGCGTGAGAGTTCGGCTGGGTGGTGTACCGACTCGTGCAGAGGATGATGTGGTGACACGGTTCCGAAAGGAACAACCTCCGCGATTCAAGGGGGAAGGTGATCCGGTGGTAGGCGAGCGGTGGTTGAGACAGATCGAGCATGTGTTGTCCTTCCTCCTGCCCCGGGAAGAGGATAAGGTGCGACAGGCAATTCGGCACTGGAGGGGGATGCTTTGGAGTGGTGGACGAGCGTTGCAGGGGAGCCGTGCGGTGCAACTCATGTTTTGGGAGGAGTTCTTGCAACTCTTCCATGATGAGTTCTTTCCGGAATCGGTGAGATGGCGAAGAGGGAAGAATTCGGCAGCTTGAAGCAGGGATCCAGGACGGTACCTGAGTATGAGCGGGAGTTCCGGAGCTTGAGTAGGTTTGCTCCTGAGACTGTGGCTAGGGAGGACCTGAAGGCCCACAAGTTCACTCTGGGTCTTAGGCCAGCCCTTAGGGAGAGGGTGGCGATTCTACGTTTGAGGACATATGCTGCGGCTGTGGAGACGGCCCGTATAGCTGAGAGAGAGCTGGATGATGGGAGGCAGGCCCATCAGGGGCGCCAGTTGCAGAGTGGGCCTGATCGAGATGCAGGGTCCAAGAGGCTCAAGACGGAGGAGAGGGATAGCAGTTCTTTTCGCAGTCGGGGTCAGACATCTGTGAACCCTGGGAGGTTCACCTTTGGCGGCGGAAGACAGGGTGGTCCATCTGGGAGTCTACCGAGCAGATGCCACTGCTGTGGAGAGCAGGGTCACTTCAAAGGGGAGTGCCCCAAGAAGGACTGGCGATGCAACAACTGTGGACGAGAGGGTCATTTGCGCCGGGGTATCACCAGCTCAGGGTTAGGGAGGAGGACATCCCTAAGACGGCTTTTCGGTGCAGGTATGGGCATTATGAGTGGGTCGTGATGCCTTTCGGGCTCACTAATGCGCCAGCGGTGTTCATGCATTTGATGAACCAAGTCTTTGCCCCATACTTAGACTCGTTCGTGGTGGTGTTTATCGACGATATCTTGGTGTATTCCAAGACCGAGGAGGAGCATGTGGAGCACTTGGCAACAGTGTTGCAAACCTTGAGGGACCAGCAGCTGTTTGCTAAGTTTAGCAAGTGTGAGTTTTGGCTGCAGGAGGTTCACTTTCTTGGCCATGTGGTGTCAGCTGAGGGAGTTAGGGTGGACCCAGCCAAGATTGAGGCCGTGGCATTGTGGGCGAGGCCAACCAACGTTTTTGAGATCCGTAGTTTTCTTGGCTTGGCGGGGTACTATCATCGTTTTGTAGAGGGGTTCTCCCGTTTGGCGGCTCCTATGACGGCGTTGACTAGGAAAGGAGTGAAATTTGAGTGGACGGACAAGTGCCAGCAGGCGTTTGAGACTCTCAAAACCCATTTGACCACTGCACCTGTGTTGAGGTTGCCTAGGGAGGATATTCCGTATGAGGTGTATTGTGATGCGTCCAGGGTTGGTTTGGGGTGTGTGCTTATGCAGGAGCACAGTGTGGTAGCTTATGGGTCGAGGCAGCTGAAGCCTCATGAGCAGAATTATCCTACTCATGACCTTGAGTTAGCGGCTGTCATCTTCGCCCTAAAGAGTTGGCAGCACTACCTCTTGGGGGAAAAGTTTGTAGTGTTCTCAGATCACAAGAGCCTTCAGTTCATCTTTACTCAGAAGGACTTGAATTTGAGGCAAAGGAGATGGGTGGAGTATTTGCAGACCTTTGACTTTACTCTTGCTTATACCCCGGGCAAGGGTAATGTCGTAGCTGACGCGTTGAGCAGGAAAGGGAAAGCTGAGGTGGCCGTGAGAGAGTGGAAGCTGATGGAGCAGTTGGCAATGTTGCAGCTGCAGCCTATTGCTCATGATGGTGGGACAGTCCTAAGTCCTTTGGTGGTTGTGCCTGAGTTGTACCAGCGCGTCCGGGAGGGACAGTTGGGTGACATTGAGTGTGAGGTTCTCCGTGCCCGTATTGAGGCTGGGGAACTATCTGAGGACTGGACAGAGGGTCCTGAGCATGAGTTGTCGTTTCAGGGGCGGTTGGTAGTAGCTTCTTCCCTCAGGGACGAGGTGATGAGGGAGTTTCACCAATCTCGAGTTGCTGTGCATCCAGGGGGTACGAAGATGCACCATGCGCTTCGGGGACATTTTTGGTGGCCTGGGATGAAACGCGATGTGGCTGCCTTTGTTTCGCGGTGCCTCACGTGTCAGCAGGTGAAGGCAGAACATCAGCGGCCGGCGGGCATGTTACAGCCGTTGCCCATAGCGGAGTGGAAGTGAGCATGAGTTGTCGTTTCAGGGGCGGTTGGTAGTAGCTTCTTCCCTCAGGGGACGAGGTGATGAGGGAGTTTCACCAATCTCGAGTTCTTGTGCATCCAGGGGGTACGAAGATGCACCATGCGCTTCGGGGACATTTTTGGTGGCCTGGGATGAAACGCGATGTGGCTGCCTTTGTTTCGCGGTGCCTCACGTGTCGCAGGTGAAGGCAACATCAGCGGCCGGCGGGCATGTTACAGCCGTTGCCCATAGCGGAGTGGAAGTGGGATCATATCGCGATGGACTTTGTGACTGGTCTTCCACCCACCACTGGGAGGAAGGACATGATTTGGGTGATTGTGGATCGACTCACAAAGTCGGCCCATTTCCTTGCTTGTTCGCGAGCGGGACTCCATTGGGACCTTGAGTCGCTGGTACATGAACGAGATTGTGAGACCGCATGGAGTACCATCATCGGTTGTCTCGACCGGGATTCGAGGTTCACTTCCCGTTTCGGGCAGGTTTGCAGGAGGCTATGGGGACCAAGCTTCACTTGAGTACAGCCTTTCACCCTGAGACTGACGGCCAGACAGAGAGGACGAATCAGACTTTGGAGGACATGTTACGGGCCTGTGTGTTAGACTTTGGGGGTTCGTGGGCAACTCACCTTGCTTTGGTGGAGTTTGCCTACAATAACAGTTATCAGGCATCCATTGGGATGGCTCCTTTTGAGGCGTTGTATGGGAGGTCGTGCCGCTCGCCCTTGTGTTGGACTGAGGTAGGAGAGGCAGCTCTCTTGGGGCCACAGTTGGTTAAAGAGGCTACTGAGAAGGTCAAGTTGATTCGTCAACGTTTGTTGTCAGCTCAGAGTCGGCAGAAATCTTATGCGGATCAGCGGCGGCGACCTTTGGAGTTTTCTGTTGGTGATCATGTGTTCCTTCGTGTCTCTCCACGTCGTGGTCATCGACGGTTTGGGCGAGGTTCCAAGCTATCTCCGCGGTTTATTGGTCCTTTTGAGATTCTGGATCGTGTGGGGCCTGTGGCCTACCGGTTAGTGTTACCACCGCGGCTGAGTCGAGTGCACAACGTGTTTCACGTGTCCCAGTTGCGGAAGTATCACCCTAACCCCACTCATGTGATCGATTGGGGGACATTAGACATTGCGGATGACATGTCCGTTGTTGAGGCCCCTATCCGTATCCTAGATTGGCGAGAGAAGCTTTTGCGTGGTCGTGCTATTCCTTTGGTTCGCGTGCTGTGGCAGCACCGTGGCATTGAGGAGGAGACATGGGAACGTGAGTCCGTGATGCGTGAGCAGCACCCAAACTTGTTCGAGGACGAACAATCTTAAGCGTGGGAGGTGGCTGTTGGCCAAGGGATAGTGGCTGTTGGCCAAGGGATAGTGATGTGTTTTGTGTTTTCTTGTATTAGTTGTGTACGATTTGGTGTATTTGTATTGTCTTTTAAAGACATGTGTTCTTATTTGTGATGTGTTTTGAGATGTGTATTCGTGACATGCGGACATGTGTTATATGCATTATTGTGGTTATGGATTATGGTAGTACTTTGTTATGTGCTGTGTGCGGTGTATGACCCATTTGGGTGTGGTGGCTTGCCGGGTGGCAAATGGGTAGCTTGTGTTTGTTTTCCTTGTATGTCATTTCTTTTCGAGGACGAAAAGTCTTAAGGGGGAGAGGATGTAAGGACCCGTACCTTTAGTTAGTCACAGTTTTGCCTTCTGAGTAGAGTTTTTCTAGATTTTGACCTAGTAAATGGACTCAAATGAATTCACGTGCAAAAGGAAAGATGCTTAGAATGATGTCCTCTATCTACCACAGAAGTTTCAGGCCAAATAGACGTGTATGTGAGGTGCACGTGAAATGGGTCCAATTCACGTGCAAGTGTGGTTGTCTTCTAAATGATGCAAGGAGACTAGGGGTGAAGTTTGAGAGCATTTGGAGTGCATATGGAGTTGCACGTGAATTTGGGAATTCACGTGCAAATTGGCGTGCAGGATTATTTTGCATGGTTCCCTTGGTTTTGTCATTCTAATGATCTTTCTCCAAAGGACCATGTTGAAATTCTGAGTATTTTGGCCTATATGGGTGCGGAAAGGTGCTAACTTGTGTGATCAAAACTACGTCGTTTTGATGCTGGGATTCACTTAATCAAAACTACGTCGTTTTGATGTTGTGTTGTCTATATAAGGAGGAGAAGCCCCTCTGTTTTAGGGTTAGGGTTTGTTGCTCCACCAGCCGTCGCAGAGAGAGAGAGAGAGAGGGAAGGAGAGCTCCTGGTTGCTGCCGGACGTCTTGCGTGGGTGGTCGGTGCTTCGTGGGTGGACGGCGTTCGACGTGGGATCGGAACATTGCTGTGTTGTTGCATTTTACTTGAGGTAGGGGTTCTGTTCTTCCTAAATCCTCCTCTGTCCTAGGATCCTAGGGCAGATTATGGGTTATATCTGTTATATATACATATGTAATCCATATAGGTGTGATCTCCTATATGGATGTTGGCCTTCGATGGCATTTTGGTGTGATTCTCGTGGATTACATGCTATATGTTTGATGAAATGCCTGTGTGAATTTAGCTGTGTGTATATGCCCATTACGTGTTTGGTAATAAGTCCGTGTGGCTGGACTTGTGGTTTAGTGTATGTATGTATCTTTGGGTGTTTGTTCTATGGCCTGAAAGGCTGGGTTTGTGCACTTGTGAACGGGTGCACACCAAGTGTTTGGTTGTATGCTTGAGTGACCATGGTGTGTGTTGTGTGCTTGACTGTGCTATCTGGCCTGAAGAGGCGGTTAAACTACTTTGCCTGAGAGGCGGTTAAACCAGTGGCCTGAAGAGGCGGTTAAACTACTTTGCCTGAGAGGCGGTTAAATCAGTGGCCTGAAGAGGCGGTTAAACTACTTGCTTGAGATGTGTTTTGTTAGCCTATGTGGCAGTGGAAGATTGTAATTGTTGATGTGGTTGTTGTTATGTCTATTGAAATTATTGTGACACGACACTGCACTTGTACACATGCATGTAGCCACTAGGAGCATGGGAAGGGTTGGGGAGACTTGATCCCTACTGAGCTGTGGTTGCTCACCCCTCCTACTGTGTTTGCATGTTTTCCAGGGACTTACAGGCGTAAGGTGGATACACCAAGGTGGAAGACTATAATCATTTTTACTCTCTTCCATTTATGTTTTGTTTTTCTTATGGGAATTGATGTAACCCCAGTGGGGAAAAGATTTTGTTGTAATAAACTAGTTTGGACTGCTTATATGAACATTACTTTCTTAAATGTTGTGGATGTTTAAAATGTGATATTCTTGGTTTGCATCCTAACCCCTTTGCCCTCCGTGTGGGTAAAAGGGGAGTCACGTACCGGTTTCCTCGGGTTGGAAATCTGGGGCGTGACACTTCTGTTAAAACATGTGATGGGTCTAGTATGTACTTTCTTAGGAGAGACACATGGAACACATTGTGCACGTGTTCCAAGTGTGGTGGTACGGCTAGGCGATATGCTGTTGCTCTAATCTTTTCTAGTTTGTCAAATGGTCCAATGTATCGGGGGCTTAACTTCCCTTTCTTTCCAAATCGCATGACTCCTTTCCATGGTGAAACCTTTAGAAATACATGATCGCCTACTTCAAACTCCAAGTCCTTTCATCGGTGGTCCGCATAGCTCTCCTGCCTGCTTTGAGCAGCTCGCATATGGTGCTGAATTAGACACACCTTTTCTGTTGTTTCTTGCACCAAATCGGGGGCAAGTAGTTTTCTTTCTCCTACCTTATCCCAACATGTTGGTGTTCGACACCTTTTCCCATAAAGAGCTTCATATGGTGCCATTTGTATGCTTGCGTGATAGCTATTATTATAGGAGAATTCCACTAAGGGAAGGTGTTTCTCCCAGTCTCCTTGAAAGTCGATAGCACAAGCTCTAAGCATGTCCTCCAAAGTTTGGATTGTCCTCTCTGATTGCCCATCTGTTTGAGGGTGGAAGGCAGTACTAAACTTTAGTTCGGTATTTAAGGCATGTTGAAGGCTCCTCCAAAACTTAGATGTGAATCTTGGATCACGATCGGAGACAATTGATAATGGCACTCCATGCAATCGAATGACTTCCTTGATGTATAGCTTGGCTAATTGATCCGAAGAGAAATCGTCGCGGATAGGGATGAAGTGAGACGTTTTTGTCAGGCGATCTACTACGACCCAAATTGCATTGTGTCCTTTCGATGTTCTGGGCAGACCCGTGACAAAATCCATAGTTACATTTTCCCACTTCCATTCGGGTATTGGAAGTGATTGCAATACTCCACTTGGTAATTGACGTTCAGCCTTTACTCTTTGGCACACCAAGCACCTGGATATAAATTCCGCGATTTCTCTCTTCATGTTGTCCCACCAATAGTTCTTTCGTAAGTCTCGATACATCTTGGTGCTTCCTGGATGTATAGCGAATGCGGAGCTATGTGCTTCGGCTAGTAACTCCCTTTTTAGTCCAGAAGATGATGGTACACAGAGTCTTGTACCAAATCTTAAGAAACCACCTTTATCGATATTGAACTCAGGAATTCTACCTTTTTGCGCTGTTTCTCTCTTTCATTGTAGCTTGGGATCTTCTTGTTGTGCCGCCTTTATCCTCTCCAAAAGTGTTGGTTGTATGGTCATGTGGAATAGGTAGCTTCTTTCTCCAGGTTTTACGATTTCAACATCCAACCACTTCAGATCTTCAATTAGAGGCCTTTGTGAAGTGATCAATGTTGCCAAGGTTCCGACATGTTTCCGGCTTAGTGCATCTGCCACCACATTTGCCTTCCCAGGATGGTAGATGATGGTGCAATCATAGTCTTTTAATAATTCTAGCCACCTTCTTTGTTGCATGTTGAGCTCCTTTTGGGTGAATATGTATTTTAGACTTTTATGATCAGTGTAGATCTCACATTTCTCCCCATAAAGATAGTGATGCCAAATCTTTAGTGCAAGGATGATTGCTGCTAGTTCTAAGTCGTGTGTGGGATAGTTTACCTCATGGGTCTTTAGTTGTCGTGATGCATAGGCAATTACTTTACCATTTTGCATTAACACACAACCAAGTCCTTCCTTCGATGCATCACTATAAATTGTGAAGTTTTCTCCTCCTGAAGGTAGTGTCAGCACAGGTGTACTAACTAGGCGCCATTTTAGTTCTCGAAAGCTTTCCTCACACTTCATGGTCCACTCGATCTTAGCACCCTTACGAGTCAGCTTTATTAATGGGCTTGCCAGTCTCGCAAAGTTTTCTATGAACCTTCGGTAATAGCTTGCAAGTACGAGAAAACTACGAACCTCTGTTGCTGTTTTGGGTCTTGGCTAGTCTTTTATTGCCTTTGTCATTGCAGGATCCACGGAGATGCCTTCATGAGTGACAATATGTCCTAAAAATGCGACTTGTTGTAACCAAAATTCGCATTTGCTGAATTTGGCATATAGTTTCTTCTCCCTTAAGGTTTACAATACGCTCCTTAAATGCTCTTCATGTTCTTCGCAACTCTTGGAGTAAATAAGTATGTCATTAATGAAGACAACGACACACTTGTCCAAGAAGTCATGGAATATTCTATTCATAAGGTCCATGAATATTGTGGGGGCATTGGTCAATCCGAAAGGCATTACGACGAATTCATAGTGGCCATACCTCATTCGAAAGGCCGTCTTGGGAATGTCCATCTCCTTCACCCTTAATTGATGGTAACCTGATCGAATGTCAATTTTTGAGAAGTATTGTGCGCCATTAAGTTGATCGAAGAGATCATTTATCCTTGGTAAAGGATATTTATTTTTGATGGTGACATTATTTAGTCCTCTGTAGTCGATGCAGAGCCTCATTGAGCTATCCTTCTTTTTCACGAACAAGACCGGTGCTCCCCAAGGCGATGCACTAGGCCTAATGAATCCTTTGTCCATCAAATCTTGCAATTGCTTCTTCAATTCGTTTAACTCTGTTGGTGCCATCCGATAAGGACTTTTGGAGATTGGATTTGTCCCAGGAAATAGATCAATGGAGAATTCAACTTCTCGTGGCGGAGGAGGTCCTGGGAATTCCTCCGGAAACACATCTTCATATTTGCAAACGATAGGGACTTCTTTTAATGTAATCTCACCTATACTTGTGTTGATCGAGGAAAGATATCCCTCTTTTGGATGGTTAGATACATCCTCTCCATCCTTTTGACACGTAAACACTAGCTTAGGTTAGTTTGGGAGATTAAAAATTACTCTTTTCTAAGTACACTCTATGGTGGCGTGATTGGATGTTAACCAATCCATCCCTAATATAACATCAAAGTCCACTATTTGTAAGGAGATTAGGTTTCCGGGAAGTACCCTATCACATATAGTAATGGGGCATGCTTTATATATCTTAGTGGCATTTATGGTGATACCACTAAGTGTCATTATTGTTAATTCCACTTTTAATCTCTGATGTGGAATATCCATATGTTTAGCATACTTTGGTGAGACGAAAGAATGCGTTTAACCAGAATCAAATAAGGTATAAGCGTTTCTTGAGCTTATGAGCAAGGTACCTTTCACCACATCGTTGTTTGATTCTTCTTCCATTATTGGCTCCACTTTTGCAGTTGTAATGGCGTACGAGCGAGCTGGTGCCCTAGGTGGTTGTTGCGGCTGCTGTGGTTGTGGATGTCGTTGTGGTTGTACATGTCGAAGTGGTTGCTGCAACGGTTGTCGATAATCCCCCATAGTTTTTGCCTGTGGGCATTTATTTTCATAATGTCCAAATTCATTGCAGTTGAAACATTGGACGGTCGGGCGTGTACTTGGTTCTGGTCTTGGTGCATGTAAAGGGTTACGCATACGACTAGGATTAGGACCCATTTGGGACCTTTGTTTAGGCCTTTCCCGGCATTCACGTGCTTGATGTCTAGCCTTACCACACTTGAAACATTTTCCCGATCCTTGGAGGCATTCACCAGAGTGTCTTTTACCACATTTAGGGCAGGTGGAATGTACTACCTCCTTCATACTAGGCTTTGTGATCTCCGATCCATTAGTTTGGTGTTTCCTTTTCTTATCATTTTGACTACGGTTTTGGTGGTAGTCAAGATGTTCCATTTCTACTTTGATCACGCATCGAACAACAGCTTCATAGTCGGGGAAGTCAAAAGCTGCCAACGCTCTCCGTATGCTTGGTTTCAACCCATGGTAGAACATTTGAACTTTACTTTGCGTTTCAGCTACGTACTGAGGTGCGTACCTTGCTAACTTGGTGAACTTTGCCTCATACGTGGCCACAGTATCATCATCCTTTTGTTTAAGATCGAGGAAGTCCCTCTCCATCTTACTCCTCAATGGTCAAGGAAAATACTTTTCTAGTAAGATCCCTTTGAAAGCTTCCCAGCTTAGAGCTTCTATCTCTCCCTTAGTTTTGGTATTCTTAACAAGGGTCCACCATTGGTTTGCCTCGCCCTCCATTCGGTAAATGACAAACTTTATCTTTTTCTGGTCAGGACATTCCAATACTGAGAATATCTTTTCTAACTTATTAATCCATTCCTCCATGTGAGTGGGATCAGTTGAACCAGAGAAGGCTGGGGGATGCTGCTTCATAAATTGGTCAACTATTACCTCTTTTGGTTGAGGGTTTATACTTTGCTCCTGTTGACCGACGGGTGTGTTGGGTTGAGTCATATTTATTGCCATCCTTTGTGCCATTTGCATAAGAAATGTCATCAGGTTCTCTGCACTTACACCTTGTGGTGCTGCCATGTTTGAAGGTTGCCCATTTGGTGGTAGTGTTCCCGCAACCTGTCCACTAGAGGAAGAGTTCATTGGTGTTGAACCCTCTTGAAGTTCATTTGCCATACCGTTATTCCTTGTGGAGTTGTTCCTGTTTCCTCCATTCCTTGTTTCAACCATTTTGGCCCTTTAAGCACACACGTTACTCGAGGTTAGGTTAGTTCAAAATTAACCATATAACCACAATAATACTTATGTAAAACAATTTACTATAATTGTTCTAAGCTTAGGACTCTATACTATGTTATTTATAACTAGTCTCTATACCTAACTAAACCTTTGCTCTGATACCAGCTGTAACGCCCCCAAATCTGGACTTCCAGACCGGGTGCGTTAGACAAATAAGATATTACAATTATATGAATAGTAATCTATTACTCAACATAAATTCGATGGTTTATTTATTACATTAAGACTCATCACAAGATCTCTAAGGTTTAGCGTTTAGAGACTAGTTGTTGATAACCCATTATAGTTTTACATGACATATAAATACCACATGCATAATCTTCTTATGATTTTATTCCAAGCATTCTGGACACCATTATCCTAGCATCCTCGCTTTCTCCTAGTTCCCTGGGGTTGGAAACAAAACATGAAAAGAAATGAGCTCAAATAGCCCAATAAGGTTAAAAGTAAGGGATAATATATGGAGAATAATCAACTCATGGAAATATAAGAATATCTACTCATCTAGGTTCACCACCTAGATATCTTGCATAACTTGTTATCGACTGGATTGACACTCTCTAGTGATGTTCTTTACCCAATGCATTGGAGGTCTTTTTGGAACCACCCATAAACATATTGCCTGATGGTCCCTTGGAGCCTAGAGGGGGGTGAATAGGCTCTTATCGAAACTCTTTTTAATCTCTTAAGGCACGGCACTGATCTAGTTAAGTGATAGAATCACTGCGGAAGATAACCAGATAGTGGAAGTATTTTGTTTTATTATCAAGAGATAATTACAATAAAATAGAAGCAACTCTCTTACACTCTGTTTTACAAAAGGATTCACACACTAGCCTAGATTGTATCCTTGAGCTCTTGTGCATACAAAGGGTTAATTCAGGCTCATACACTGTATCACACTTCTTACAAAGATACAAATATGAATATTTATATAAACATTCCTAAGAGACAACCTTGGAACTTGTAGTTCCGGAATGCGTTCAGCACTAACTATTCCTCGGTAATCTCTCTGCCTTGACTGCTGCGGTTTGGGGAGCTCAAGATCTTGGGTTTGAAGAGTATAAGTGCATTTGTGAGTTCCCAAATACAATTGAGGTTGTGTCCACATATCCGGATGATCCATGTGTAAGATTCTTCAGGTTCTCAATAAATTTGTCTTACATCGGGACGCCACGACCTGATAACATTAAATGCGGTGAGTTGAAGTAGTATCTTCTTGGTCCGGTGTAATTCTCCTTACTCCGTTGCTAATGAAGCTCGGAACTTTACTCCGTGTCAGTGGTTGCTTACTCCGTATCTATTTAGTATTGGAATCCTTAGTCCGTGCCAGCGCTTCCTTACTCCGCATGTAAGTTCCTTACTCCGTATGTAAATTCCTTACTTCGTATGTAAGTTCCTTACTTCGGGCAAGTCTTAAAAGGTCGGATGACTTATTCCGTATCAGTGCTTCCTTACTCCGCATGTAAGTTCCTTACTCCGTATGTAAATTCCTTACTCTGTATGTAAGTTCCTTACTCCGGGCGAGTCTACGGGATCGGAGTGCTTACTCCGTACTAGCGCTTCCTTACTCCGTATGAGTAAGTTGTCCGGATTCCTTACTCTGCATCTAGTTTGTTTACTCCATGCGAATAAAGGCTCGGATCCTTATTCCGCATCAATACTTCCTCACTCCGTATGTATGAAAGACTCGGATGCTTTACTCCGTGTCTTCTTCACTTCAGTTCGGTTGGAGGGAAGACTTAACTTTTTAACTCCTTTTCAAACCTATTCCTTCGTGTGACCTCGTTGACCAAGACTCTTACTCTGCATTAGTCTGACTTAGTCCGTTTGAGGCACTTAGGAACATATTCCGCAATCCGTAGCTTTTAAGTTCTTAGTCCGCACGAATGTTCCTTATTCCGTACGTATTGATGACTTGGTTATTTACCAAGTGTTTGACGACACTCACTCTTGTCCGGATCAGGATTATGTATCCTGTCCTTAGCTTTGCTCTCACGAGTGCATCTCTGGATTAATAACATATCTTCTGCAACGATCAAATAAACACAAAAGATCTCAGATCAAATTACATAAGGCTTTATCAGCATTATCCAAATTTTGGGTTTGATCCAACATTGCCAAACATAAAACATATCTTTATAAATTTTCAAACAATCACATCAATGGTAAATTTCAACGTAAAGGAAGGTCTTGCAATAATAGCCCCGATAAGTAAAAGGGTTATTCATCATTCAATAAATTAGATTACCAAATTCCCAAAAAGTGCCAAAGAAAGTTAATTCTTCTTAAAATAATATTATGAGGAGAAATCTTGAGATAGAAATATAGAGAATAAATAGGAAATGAATTTCCACGTTGGAGATCGTGGTAAGGAAAGGGAGAGGGAATCCTTACAATCTTTTTGTCTTCCGCGTTTATAAACCTTGAAACAAAATTTAAAAGTTAATATTTTAGTTTTAATAATAATAGTATATTCATAAATAATATATTGAGACACATATATAAGTAAATTATGATGGAAAAACTTCTCATGATAATAATAATAATCTATACGTATACATATACATATATAATATACGTATATAATATATAATATACATATATATATTGAGGGGAAAAGCCATCCATAATATATATATATATATATATATATATGAGGAGACTTAGCCTTCCATGGAATAATAATAATCTATATATACACATATACGTATCATATACATATATATATTGAGGGGCAAAGCCATCCATAATATATACATATATATATATATGTATGAGGACGCTTAGCCTTCCATGGAATAATAATAATCTATATATACACATATACGTATTATTTAATAAATATACATATATATATTGAGGGGCAAGGCCATCCATAATATATACATGTATAAGGAGGATTAGCCTTCCAAGAACATGATTAATATATGCTTGAAATATTTACCTTTTGGAACTTCTAACAAGTGAGAGGAAGATTGAGAGAAGAGAAGGCTTGGAGGACTATTGGGGTGTTAATAGAACTTTTTGGGGAGTATTTGGAGGAGATTTTTGTGGCTTATTTGAATGGAAAGATTGCTTGAGAAGGGAAGTGAGGCATGCTATTTATAGGTAAGGTGGTAGGTGTAATAATGTGAAAAATAGTGTACGAATTTGACTTTGGCATTAAATTAAATTATTTAAAATATATATAATACTTTATTTTTCTCATATTATCTCTTATTAAAAACGTGGTTATCTCTTCCTACCATTTAAAAATGTTTTAAGACTTTTAAACCTAGAAGGTTCCTTTGGCATCAAAAGTCCACATTGGTGTACTCCCTACTAATTCAATTATAACGTTTTTAATTTTGTAGTTTT
This sequence comes from Taxillus chinensis, assembly GCA_023512835.1. NCBI lineage: Eukaryota > Viridiplantae > Streptophyta > Magnoliopsida > Santalales > Loranthaceae > Taxillus > Taxillus chinensis. Next base: position 40,280,781 of record CM042086.1, read on the forward strand.
TGAAAAACGGTCAATTGTATTGCATTACTAACTCAAATATCTACAAATGGGTATCAATTTTATAATTTTTACATATGTATAACAAAAGTTATTGAATTTTAAAGTCATACTAAAATGTTTACCCATTCATACTGAACCTATGTGTAGTATTTTAACTTCTGGAATTGATTGACTTCATATTAAATTCTGAAATTTCTACACGTTTTAGCTAAGTCATAAATGAACAAATGGGCTTTGGTTTTATGTCAATTGGATCTGTATAATTCAAGTTATGGATTTTTGAATGGGACCTCCAGAATCTGCCTCATTCAAATTTTTGGGCTTTACCTATGTTTTATACTTTTGGTAAAGTTAAGGCTTGTAATACTTACTTACCCATAGTAATTTGATTTAAGAAACTAAATGACATAATATATAGCATCTAAACTTTTTATGACGTATAAGAAATTATTTTATTTTTATAACATATTTAATATTAACGCAGATAAAATAATACAATTGCGTAATCAATAAACAATAAAGTAAGATAACATTATAGCATAAAATATTATAAACCTAAACATAAACATTAATATCATATTTTATGGTCTTCATAAAATTTCTTGAATTGTATTAGCGTATGTGCGTAGGACGTGTTGTGCTTCGGCAGTAGAGCTGCACAACCCTTCGGCTAACATTGTTGTGGTTGTTGTACGAATAACCTCAAACTTCTCCCTGTGTCTCGTCGCATTATATTGCAGCCATTGGACACGAGCATTTAGCTCATCTACAGCAAAGCATAGCTTTGTAACTTCAAGTTGTATTGCTCACCGATCTTCATCTCGTACACTATTCTCGGATGGCGATATTTGAGAACTTGATGTCATAACCTCTTATTATTATTCTTCCGACTTCTATACTTTCTTATAAATAAAATCTCATACTCATACCTATTTATAACAATTCAAACGGATACTATTCATAACGGTTAGTTACTTATTCCAACGACTAGTTATTATTCTAACGGCTACTTACTAGTCACATGTTATTTAAATGACTATATTGGGTACTTATTTTTATCGTGATAATATCTAAAATATTCTTTCTAACTATTGTTAGTAATGACTTTATTATTATATTATTATTATTATTACTATTTTAGGAAGAATTTAAAAAGTTAGAAAATTTTGCGGGTCTTACAGCAAAAGCTTCACTTATTACCTCTATAATGACCCTTTTTATGTCTCGGATGCCCCTTCCTCTAAACTTTCACTTCCGGGTTTGACTGGACATGCAATGATGAATCGGAATTGTGGCATGGCTGGATGTTTTTCTTTCCTCAACTGTGCATTTTAATCGAACAATCATCTGCCTGCTTTTGCCATGTGTTCATATTTCCAGTTTCACTCATGAATCCTAACTTGAGAAAATCATATGATTTTTAATTTATCTTAGCTATCACTGTCAATATGAAGGTTTCACTATGTTGACCTATATGAACTTATGTGTTAATCAGCTGCCATATGTATTTTCTTCAATAATTTGATCATAATTCATATGTATATGTCTTGTTACTATTCTTCCATATGCATAAGTTCTGTCTCTTTTTAGTTCGAATTATGATGTTCTCACCAAGACAATTTGATCCATATCCGTACTAACTCAACCTGTTAGTCTACTGTTTCTTTAGTTTATGTTTTCAGCTACAGGTTCAGATTCGCTTTGCACTTCAACGCTCTATCTTGTTTTGATGTCTCGGATTTGAAGTGTTGTGGTACTTCTTAGTTCCTCGACACCAAGACAGCAAAGGAATCATTCTTAATCAGCACTAAGCTTTTACGGACAGTCAGTCTATCATCCGGATATAGTTCACACGTACACTATCAAGCCCGGATGAGAGTCGGTTTGTTTCCTCCTAAATCTTGGAATTCTCAATTCGCGGTAAACCAAGTGATTATCTTACATCGCATCTTTTTGAGGAGGATTAATGATGGTTCATTAAATGCACGTCTCGAGCCCTGTAATTTGTCCTTTAAAATTTGGCTGTATGAATACAGTTGTCCGCCGTCCTCCTGTCTCTCGTGCACACGTTGTTGTATCGGAACATCACGATTGTTCCATTAGTGACCCGGCCCCCAGCTCGGGTCACGAGGTTAGCTCCTCTCCCCAGCCTTCATGCATCTGGTCCGTTGCCACTCCGGCACGATCCCGCAGTTCGCAGCACAGTATTCGTGATGCTGTAGGGCCCTCTCAGCCGTTTCCTCATGACACTGTTTCTTCCGCCCCTCCTGCTGATGCCCTTGTTGTTATCTCTCCTGCTGCTGCTGCCGATGCTACTGCTGGTGTTCCTGCACCCACCTCTCCGGTGACTGCTGCAGTTGCTGCTGTCATTGCTGACATGCCTACCTCTCCTCCAGCTGCCTCTCTAGCACGCCGTGTTGACCCTCACGACTACCTCGACCATCTTCCCGCCGATATTCTGACTGACTGCTGGCTCCGTTTCAGTCTCGCTCACACTGCCGACATCCCTGAATCTACTCTCTGGGTGTATTACACCAAACATTCCCAAACCCCGGAAGCTATGATTATTTGGAACACTGAACATGGCTTTCTCACGCCGTCTCTGCTTCAGGCCGCACCTCCAACTGCTGCTGCCTCTTCTGGACCTGCTCACGATGCACGGACTCCTATCCCTGCTGAGGCTGGTCCTTCCTCTCCTGCGGACATTCCCCTCATTGACCTCTCCAGTCAGAGTGGCTCCGCTACACCTGCTGCTGCTGCTGTTCCCTCATTGTTCTCTCCACATGCTGACTCCTCCGCACTGCGCACTCCTGCACCTCTACATGCGGGGGTGTCCTCAAAGGCTCCTGCCTCTGGCCTTGGGCATCCCTCATTTGCCACGATCCTGTCTGAAGCCGCGGTCTCTGCTCAGCTAGATCGTATTACGGACGACAATCGTTCCCGGGCCCAGGTCATTGCTGATAAAGTTGATGAAATCAGGACCCAGATCCTTTCCGCTCTCTCCAATTCCTCTCTCTCCCTGGATCGGAAGCTGGACTTTATTGCCCAATCTCTTTCAGGCCTCTCCACCTCTGTCCGGGATCTGACTCAGGTTGTTGGTCGTCCCTCTCGCCCTCCTCGCCGATCTGCCAAACACGGGGAGAATGCCTCATCTGATCCAGCTCCCTCCACTATTGCTCCTGATACTACTAACGTTCCTAGCCGAAGCCGAAGACCTGCACTCAGCCTTCCTCCGGGCCTCCCGGTTCCCAAATGCAGCCACTTCTCTGGACCGTCCAGTGCTGCTCTCGCTCCTTCTGACCGTCCCAGCTCCTCCACTGCAGCTCCCTCCTCTTCTGATCAGGCTCCGCAAGTCACGTTTCTCCCATCATATGCGGAATTCAATCCATATGATACAGATGGGCGTGTACTTGCAGCCATGTTAGCATATGTGAGTGCTGCTCCCTGTACCCCAAAAAGGTTCTTGTCATCTCTGTCCCCTTTCTCTCCTGAAGACATAAGCACCCTATTGTCAGAGAAAGGACAGTTCTCCACTGAGGACATTGACAACTTCACCTTGGCGGTAAAGGAAGAGATGAGGCTGTTTCCCACCTTGTATCAAGAAGAGCATCTGTTCAATATCCTACCTTGTTGGCTTGATCACTACCTTCCTGAAATGGACTTCCTTCAGACCCTCATCAATGGAACAGTAAGCCATGGAAAAATCTTACAATTGTTCTCATTCCATACAAGATCAACACTCCTCATCACATGCTCGCAGTCTTCTCTATCAAGGACAGGAGAGTTGTTCTGCACGACTCCCATCATGTTGTGGGACACCAGATGAGAAAAAGCCAACTCGAACCACTGCTCCGGACTTTGTCAGATGCTATTAGATAGAGTGGACTCTTCGAATCAATTGGCCAACCTCCTCTGCCTCCCAATGCTCTTCTCAATTCGACAATTCTGAGCAAAGGAGACATTCCCCAACAACCTGACGGAGAAAGCTATGGAGCTTATGTTTGTTACTTTAATAGGCACCTTTTGAAGTATGATCCCAACTGGAATTATTTTTTCTTGTGCACTAAAGAACAGTCTAAGCGGCTAAGGGAGCAGGCAGCAACTAAAATCTTCAAGTATAGTAAGCCTTACAATTCTTAGTATAACTTTTGTACTAAGGCTTACTTTGTATTACTGTTGCTGACATAGTGGAAATTTCTTTTATTTATCCTTATCTCTGTGTATATCTTGCTGCCTAACTGGATCAGATTACAAAGGGTTTGGCACATCCATATTGGGGGAGATTGTTGGATCAAACCTAGAATTTGGATGATGTGGATCAAACCTAATGTAATTTGATTTAAGTTGTTTCATGTTTACTCTAAGTCTGTGCAGAAGATAAAACTTTAATCCGGACCTACTCCTGTAAGAGAAAAGCAAAGGACAGGATATATAATCCTGATCCGGGTCATCATGAGTGTCGTCAAACACTTGGTAAATAACCATGTCTTCATCCGGAGTAAGGACTCTCTCGTATGAACTAATCACTTGTCAAAAGGACTAAGGATTCCACGCTCTTATTGTTGATTGGACTAAGTCATTTCATGCGGAATGAGAATCCGAGTCTACGCCTTGTACGGAGTAAGAGAGATTTGTTGTAGAGAAAGAAATAAGTCTTTCACTCCAGCTATCTAAGGAAAAGAAGATACAGACTAAGGAATCCGAGTCTTTCATTCGAGCGGAGTAAGAAATGACTAATGCGGAGAAAGGACGACTGATGCGGAGTAAGGACATCTGATGCGGAATAAGAAATCCGAATCATTACTCAAGCGGAGTAAGGAACTCACACGGAGTAAGGAAGCACTGATGGGGAATAAGGATTCCGCATATCTACCTCATGCGGAGTAAGGAAGCGCTGACACGGAATAAGGATTTCAGGACTTCATGTGCACGGAGTAAGCAATAACTAATATGGAGTAAGGATTCGAACCTCGTTGATACGGAGTAAGGAAATCTACACCGGACTAAAAGGACGCTACTTCAACTTATTAATACAGCATTTATGATATCAGCTCGCTGTGTTCCAATGTAAGACAAACTCATTAAAGATCTAAACTGTCTTACACGTGGACCACTCGGAGATGTGGATGCAGTCCCAAATGCAATTGGAATCCAGCGAAGTAATTCAATTCACTTATGCTTCTAATATTTCGAGCTCCACATCCGAAGCAGTTATAGCAGAAGCATTTTCGAAGAAGAACTTAATGTTTACACAGTGCTCCGAAATTAGAGTTCCAAGCTAGATTCCTAGGATGTCTATATATATATATGTAGCATTGTACATTGAAAAGAGGAGCGTACACATACGAAGGAAAACTGATACGCACGTGAGAAAGGTTATTGTACAGGAGCTTATAAAGATTAGTAACACCAGTGTGTGTAATTGTAAAGCCGAGTGCTAGTGTAATCAGCTAACTGCTGCTTATTTTGTTGTAGTTATCATCTGATAATAAAGCAAAATACTTCCACTATCTGGTTATCTTCCGCACTGATTTTATATCCTTTAACCAGATTGTGTTACACCTGTGAGGAAAGAGTTTTTGATTCTAGCCTATTCACTCCATCCCCCTCCCTCTAGGCTACCATGGACCAACACTTTCGTCCTCTCCACATCTCATAGGGTGTTTTCATGGTAAATTTATGAACATAGCAGGCAGTGGACACAGCTTCAGCCCATAGACTGAGAGGAAGCTTTGCCCCTGCTAACATAGATCTGCCAACCTCGACTAAAATGCGATTCTTGCGCTCAGCTACTCCATTTTGTTGTGGAGTTCTGGGCGCAGAGAAGTCATGCTGAATGCCCTATTCAGAACCATATGATTTCATATCTGAAAAATCAAATCATGTACTATGATCACTCCTGATGCACTTTATGCTCAGTCCTTGTGAGTTACTTATTCAGTTGAAAAGATCTACAAGATGCTCAAAGGTTTGATCCTTAGATTTCAGGAACATCACCCATGTGTATCTGGTGAAGTCATCGATAACCACGAGGGTATATCTCGCATTAGCTAGTGAAGGAACAGAAATGGGACCACAGAGGTCCATATGAAGAAGTTGTAGAGGAGCAATTATTGAATTAACTGATTTGCTCTTAAATCTATGTTTGGTATGTTTGCCAAGTTGGCATTCTCGACAGAGAGTGTCTCTAGAGTATTTGTGTTTAGGTAGACCAGTGACAAGATCGAGTGACGCTAACTTAGACAAGGTCTTAAAGTTTAAATGTGCGCATCGCTTGCACCATAGCCAACTATCTTTATCTGATGCTGTAGTGAGGAAGCATACAGGGTCAGAAGAATTATTTCTTAAGACCACTGAGTATATGTCCCCATCTCTTGATCCGGATACTTAACATCTCCGGATAAGTTTCCCCTTACTGTGCAGGTGTTAGACATAAAGGAAACAGTAAATCCTTTGTCACATAAATTACTGACACTTAGCAAATTATGCTTCAAACCTTCAACTAGTGCAACTCTAGTGATTGATACACAGCCGTTGGTTAAAGTGCCATACCCGACAGTCTTACCTTTACTGTTGTCACCATATGAAATGGATAGACCTCGTTTGTCATTAACTTCAACAAGTAGAGTCTGATCACCCGTCATATGTTCGGAACATCCACTATCGAGGATCCACTTGCTTTGATTGATCTTTAACTTCAAGTGATCCGACAATGCATTCCAGAGATGCTCTTGAAAGACAACAGTTTACACTTTTGGTGCCCAAACTTGTTTCGGGCGGTTAGAAAGTGTTGGATCAAACCAAGAATTTGGATAATGCGGAACAAACCCTATGTAATTTGACTCGAGATGTTTCATGTTTACCATTAAGTCTGTGCAGATGAGTTAGCTCTAAATCTGGACCTACTCATGTGAGGACAAAGCTAAGGATAGGATACATAATCCTGATCCAGATCATCATGAGTGTCGTCATTCACTTGGTATATAACCAAGTCATCATCCGGAGTAAGGACCTTTCGTGCTGATTAAACACTTGACAAAATGACTAGGAACCCGCGTCTAACACTCAACTAGATTATGTCAATTAATGCGGAGTAAGTTCCTGAATCTACATCTTGCACGGAGTAAAAGAGACTTGTGAGAGAGAAAGAATCGAAGTTGTCACTCCAACCGGACTAAGGAAAAGAAGACACGGACGAAGAAATCCGAGTCTGTCATTCGAGCGGAGTAAGCAATCACTGAAACAGAGTAAGGATCCGAGCTTCATTCATGCGGAGTAAGGAACCTTGCAACGGACCAAGAAGACGCTGCTTCATCTCTTGAAGCTGCAATTAATGCTAGCAGCTCGCTACGTCCCGATGTAAGATAAACTCATTGAATACCTAAATTTTCTGACACGTGGAACACACGGAGATGTGGACGCAGTCTCAAATGCAATTGGAATCAAGCAAAGAATTCATTACAACTTATGCTTCCAATATTTCGAGCTCCACATCCGCAGCAGTTAAAGCTTCAGCATTTTCCGATGAAGAACTTCAATGCTCCACACTGCTCGGAAAATGCAGTTCCAAGATAGATTTCTAGGATGTCTATATATATGCCTGAAGCAATGTAAATAAGAATGCGCGTGCTTACTTGTACTTATACACTCATAAGCGTATATCTTGTAAAGAGCCAAACACAGAGATTCACTACCAAGTGTGTGTAACTATAATAGAGTGTTGTGTTGTAATCAGCTAAAATGCTGTTTTGCTTTGTTGTAATTATCTTCAGATAATAAAGCAACATACTTCCACTACCTGGTTAATCTTTCGCACTGATTTTATTCGTTTAACCAGAGTGAGTGTCTAAGCCATTAAGAGAGAGAAAGAATTTTCAAAGAGCCTATTCACCCCCCCCCCCTTTAGGCTCTCCCGGACTAACAGAAAGAACAGCATTAGTGTCAACAGTTCCGGATTTAACTTTGCTAGGATTTTTAGCTTTCCAGGTTGACCTTAATTTGTTAGTTTCAGCTATTACTTTTACTTGGGTTTTCTTTGGAGAGACACTCCTTTGAGATTTAGATTTTGTCTTGCTCGAAACCCTTTTTATTTAACTGATCTTTATTGATAGAAACTTGATTACAAAGCCAGTTATCAGATAAACTCCAACATTCATAGTGATAATGACCTATTTCCCTACAAATGGAATATACACTATAATGCGGAGTATAAACAGGGGATACAGGTCTCTTAGATTTTACAGATTTTATACTCTGTTCCCTATGGCCTAATCCATTGCGTTTGGGTGACGCGCTCTTGGCCTTAGATGCGTCAGCCTTAGCCTTTCCTTTCTTTTTGGGTGCTACAGTTTTGACTTGAACTGCAGCAGCCTTCCCTTCATCATTAGTTACGGGTGCTACTGCTTCGGGAACTGCAGTAACAGCCTCTCTTCCACAGTCATAAACTATGGTGTCACCTGAAATAAAACCATCTAACGGTTTAGACGTACTAACAGGATAAAAGTTGGTTAGTTTCAGAGTGAAGTCCGGAGGACACTCAGTAGTCTGTGTGGAGGTCGATGGTTCAGAACCTAGGCCAGGTTTGACTCGGATGTTGTCAGGGTCAGTCCTAAAGGTAGAGGCTATTTCTCCGGATTTTAGCCACTTATGATTTATTTCCTTTTCCTATTCCAGTTCATTTTCGAGTTGTTTCACAATAACTTTTAGGCCCGTTAGGTTGGTATTTAACAGGTGATTTTCAGCTCTTAGATCATGATACCAAGCCTCTTTACTCCTGAAGTCAGTTATGTCCTTTTCTAATCTAGCAACAGTAATCTCAAGACGTTTATTCTGACTTTCCATATCTTTGTACATTTGAGTAATTATTAGTCTCTCATTTTTTTCATGATCACGTTCAGTAATAAGAGATTCTAATTTACTCATGAGCTCAGAGATTGAAGGTACCTCAGAATTTACCATGAAGCAGACGTTCGGCTTGGGAGTTGGCTCATCATCCGAGGATTCCTCCTCTTCTTCCGAGCCACTGACGTATTTTGTGACGAACGCCTTCCTCTTGTTCTTGTTGTTTTCTGAGGTGGAGCGGCGAGGAGTTACCTTGTCACTTTTCTCGGCTACTTTAGATTTAGATCTGCAGTCCTTGGCCCAGTGACCGGTTTTCCCACAGTTGTAGCATTCCTGGGAACTGGACTCCGGTCGCTCCTTTCTTTGGAAAGATGATGAGGAGCATCTCCTGAATCCTTTTCTGCTTTTCCGTAGGAATCGCTCAAAGGATTTGACAAGAAGAGCTATCTCCTCCTCCTCGTTAGAGTCAGAATTCTCGGACGCGTCCGTATCATCATTCCTCAGTATGCTTAGACATTCCATAGCTTTGAGAGCTACCCCCTTTTCTTTCTGAGCTATTTTCTCATCCCGGTCAGAGTACTTAAACCTGACTTCGTGAGTCCGCAGCTCTCCATATAGTTCTTCAAGGGGAACATACTGCCGCTTGTCGATTGCATCCTGGAGTTGTTTGGAGTAGTAGCGATCCGGCAAGGAGCGAAAGAACTTGTCATTGATCTGAGATTGAGAATAATGCTCATTGACAGTTTTCAGCTCAAGGATGAGCTTGCCGAACCTCCGATAGATGCTCTCAAGTGATTCACCCAGTTTATGATTGAAACTCTCAAAGTTCTGCCTGAGAGTATAGATAACGTTCTGTGTAAGACCCGCAAAATTTTTAGCTATTTAAGTTCTTCCTTAAAGAGTAATAATAATAAAATAATAATAATGTCATTGTTAACAATAGTTAGAAAGGATATTTTAGATATTATCACGATAAAAATAAGCACCCAATATAGTCATTCAAATAGCATGTGACTAGTAAGTAGCCGTTAGAATAGTAACTGGCCGTTATGAATAGTATCCATTTGGACTTCCATAAATAGATATGAGTATGAGATTTTATTTATAAGAGAGTATAGAAGTAAGAAGAAGAATAATAAGAGTTATGGCATCAAGTTCTCAAGTACCGTCATCCGAGAATAGTGTACGACATGAAGATCGGCAAGCAATACGACTTGAAGTTACAAAGCTATGCTTTGCTGTAGATGAGCTAAATGCTCGTATCCAATGGCTGCAATATAATGCGACGAGACACAGAGAGAAGTTTAAGGTTATTCGTGCGACAACCACGAGAATGTTAGCCGAAGGGTTGTGCAGCTCTACTGCCGAAGCACAACACGTCCTACGCACATACGCTAACATAATTCAAGAAATTTTACGAAGGCCATAGAATATGATATTAATGTTTATGTTTAGGATTATAATATTTTATGCTATAATGTTATCTTACTTTATTGTTTATTGATTATGCAATTATATTATTTTATCCGCGTAAATATTAAATACGTTATAAAAATAAAATAATTTCTTATACGTCATAAAACATTTAGATGCTATATATTATGTCATTTAGTTTCTTAAACCAAATTACTATGGGTAAGTAAGTATTACAAGCCGTAACTTTACCAAAAGTATAAAACATAGGTAAGGCCCAAAAATTTGAATGAGGCAGATTCTGGAGGTCCCATTCAAAAATCCATAACTTGAATTATACAGATCCAATTGACATGAAACCAAAGCTCATTTGTTCATTTATGACTTAGCTAAAACGTGTAGAAATTTCAGAATTTAATATGAAGCCAATCAATTCCAGAATTTAAAATACTACACATAGGTTTAGTATGAACGGGTAAACATTTTAGTATGACTTTAAAATTCAATAAATTTTGTTATACATATTTAAAAATTATAAAATTGATACCCATTTGTAGATATTTGAGTTAGTAATGCAATACAATTGGCCATTTGTCAAAAACTACAAAATTAAAAACGTTATAATTGAATTAGTAGGGAGTACACCAATGTGGACTTTTGATGCCAAAGGAACCTTCTAGGTTTAAAAGTCTTAAAATATTTTTTAATGGTAGGAGGAGATAACCACGTTTTTAATAAGATATAATATGAAAAAAATAAAGTATTATATATATTTTAAATAATTTAATTTAATACCAAAGTCAAATTCGTACATTATTTTTTCACACTATTACACCTACCATCCTTGCCTATATAAGGAGTGTCTTGCCTCTCCTCTTAATGCACAAATCCCTCAAGCCACACCACGAAATTCCCTCTCAAAACACTCCCTTAAGCCCTCTTAACACCCCAAATACTCTACTCAAATCCTCTTTTGCTTTTGGTACTTACCAAGCGTCGAAGTTCTACGAAAGGTAATACTTAAGATTTTGAAATTTTGAAGTTACTTCTTATTTATTATGTAGATCTATATGGTTGGTTTTACCACCTCATATATACTATATTCATGGTTGGTTTTACCACCTTACATATGTTATCTATATGATTGGTTGTACCACCTCGTATATATACATACATAGTTGGCCTTGCCACCTCATATATATTTATATATACATGTGTAATGATTTTAAATTATAGTATTTTATCATAGCATATATTGTCATTCTATAATTCAAGTGAAAAGATGAGAATATTAACTTATTTTTTTATTTTTATTTTTAAGGTTCTAGATAGCGGAAGATCGTAAGGAACGACTTCCAAAATGAATTCCCCCGACAATCGCCCTTCTTCTTCTGCAACCCCAATCGTTAATGCTTCAACCTCACAGCTATCCCCATCCTTATCTCCTCCTGATATTCCCTTTAGACCCGTGTCTAATATCCCCTCATGGTTAAGGTGGAAGACACGTAGGAAAAATAAGCTTATCGAATGTCTTTTCCCTTCACCCAATACAAGAAGTAAATCTTATTCAAAAACTCTCAAAGCATATAACCTAGTCAGTGCACAACTCAAGGCTTACGATGCATGGGATCGAAATAGGAGATGGAACAACAATAGAAGTGGGAACCCAAATTAATATTCAACCCCACAAGCACGGTATGCCTATTAAAAGATATAAGTTAAAGTATGATATATATATATATATATAAAGGAGATATGTGTGATATTGAACTTTTCAAGCATTAATGCTAATTTAGTGTTTTGATATTTTTAAGGTTTAGAACGCGGAGAACGACAAGCGGATTGTAAGGGTTTTTCTCATCCCCTTTTTCTTTTTCATTATAATCTATATTTCATTATTATTGCAAGGGTTTTTCTTTTCCTTTTCTCACTTTTCTCTTCCTCTTTATCTTGTTTTATTTGAAATTATTATTGTAAGAGTTTTATGTCTCTTATTTTTTTTAATTCCATTTTATTGTTGAGAAGATTAGATTAGTCTCTTTTTAATCTCTCTCTTGATAATCTATGCTATTGATTGGGGTAGATAACCATTTTGATATTCGTGGTTATCCTTGTTAATCTTGAATGTTTTATTGGAATTCTATGATATGCCTCATGTTATGTATGCTAAAGTTGTTCTAACCTCTTATGTTGGACAAAGTAAGTTTATGATGGGTGGTTCCAGAAAGACCTCCAATGCATTGGGTAAAGAACATCACTGGAGAGTGTCAATCCAGCTGATAATATGTTATGTTATGATTCGGTATCTGGGTGGTTAACCTAGGTCATGATGTTATGATACGATGTCTAAACATAATCTTCCATGTTATGATTTCCTTGTGAAATGTTGATCATGTATGATGTGTAAATATTATACGGTATTTCCTATGTTCGATATCTTCATGATTTTCCTTACCCACTTATGTTTACCCTTACTGGGCTATTTGAGCTCACCCTTTTTATGATTTATTTTCCAACCCCAGGTAATTAAGGGATGGAGAAACTAGGATAAGGAGTCGAGAAGTGCTTGGAAATAAAGTTGTGTGAAATTTTAAAGATTTATTAAGTTGTTTGCTCGTGTGCTTTGTTATGTAATAATGGGTTATGGACACTTAGTCTCTAAACCCCTAAACCTTAAAGATCTTGGATTGAAATTTGTAATAATGAATGGTTTGTTTGATTAAATAAGTAATAGTTTGAAATTTATATAAAATTTGTATATTTATTTTCCGCTAACGCACCCGGTTTGGAGGTTTCAAATTTGGGGGGGTTACAATTGGTATCAGAGCGACGGTTTAGTATAGATTAGAGACTGAGTCTTAGAAATATGAAGTACGATACATAAGTGGAGGGTCTTAGAATGATAATTTCGAAGAACGTATAGCACGCTGCAAGAAATTAAAAGCAATAAAACTTTTAAGTGAATGCATGCGATTATCGTTAGAAAATGTTATTTATTGATGGACTAACGTGTATTTTGTGAAGCAGACACAGTAAATTTAAGGCAGCACACTCTTGTGAAAGGTACGTCACTTGGCATGCTATAAAATAATAGTAGTGTATATCACACACAAACACACAAATTATTTTATTTCATAAGGAAATATTACATAAAGAAAATCACATTAACATTGCGATAATATAGAATAGATAGATTGTCATCAGGAACGGTATGAAAATTGGACTAAACACTTCGTCCATGAAAAATAAGAACGTTACAACAATAACAAGAACGGTAAACAAGATCTTGACAAGTGGAAACATTTTGTAGAGAAGGGAAGGAGTGGTTGTTCGCCGGATTCGAAGCTCGTCGTAGGAGAAGCAAGCTCGCCAGAGAAGCGATAACAATTGGCAAACTAGTTCGTTAGAGTGTTAGAGGGCGAGAAGATCAAGTCATCAAGGTTGGGAAGCACCTCACCCGTAGAGTCTTCGACGCCAACGAGAAGGATTCGAAGTCAGGTGATGCTCACTGCAGTCCGACGAAGCCAGTGTCGCACGAGATGGTGCGGGATGATGAAGCCGAAGCATGCCTATAATGGAGGAATACGTGGTGAGGGATAAAAGTATGAATGTGTGGTTAAAAAAAACCTAATAATAATAATAGTTATATAACTTAAATAATAAGTTAAAATTCACGTTTACTTCTACAATAATCGATAGCCCAAAACAATTATAGGCATGTCGAATTCGGTATATGTAATTAGGCTCGAACCAGCTCAGATAACAAGCAGGCCTCGTAAGTGGCAAATCATCAACCACTACTCCAGCAGGAAACACATAGGAATCGAACCAAGACGTTCAGAATATTCAAACAAGGTGACACCATTAGGCCACCTCCCAAGCAGTATACAAGTAAGTAGCCCGATTTAACATACGGACTATAATGCTCGGTTAGAGAAGCAAATAAATGATGACTCCTTAATTTAAGTAGTTATCTTATGAAATCTCATTATTATCACATGCCATGTTTAACTTATGTTACCATTTTAAGTTAAGTAACCCTTATATTTTTATACCACGGTTATTTTATTTTTGTTATATACACTCCTTTCTTTAATGCCCAAGTAAATATCTATCATCTTGTTCCATGCTTTAAGTTAAGAATCCTAACTTCAATATTGCGGCACGCTGAAGCTACATAGGTATAGATTTACTACTCGTTAACGCCATATCATGCATGCCTTATACCACACGCCAAAGGCACTCACCCATGCTCTTGCTATATGTAGAAGTTAATGCACCTATGCTTCTAAGACACGGTCAAGTTATCTTTTAGCTTGCTTTTTCTTACACGCTAAGTTTACCCACCCCAACGAATAACACTATAAATGGAAGTACGCGCCATTTCCATAGTTCTAGATCTAGACAACAATTTCTCTTTAGTTGAAAAATGGCTTCCTACTATAAACTTCCACGAAACTCAAGGTTCCAACGAGTTCATGTTCTTGGAGGAAAAACCATTGGGAAGAAAGAGTGTTATAAGATCGCAACCATAGAACTCGGTGAGGAACTTGTCTCTAAAGGGTTAGACGTTGTCTGCAATTGCAAAATTATTGGACTTCTGGAGCTTTTGTCTCAAGTCATTCGCTCAGCGGGAGGACATATATCTACACATTCAGAGCATGGAAACATGATCTCCGAACTCCATCAACGAAAGGAAGAAGTCGCTAGACTCTCTGATTGCTTCATTATACTTCCTGGAGACCTTGGAGCTATGGAGGAATTCATGGAAATTGTCAGCTGGGCTCAACTAGGTATCCATGATAAACCCATAGGCTTACTTATCGAAACTCTTTTCTTTCTCTTAAGACATAAACACTTATCTAGTTAAGTGATAGAATCACTGCGGAAGATAACCAGATAGTGGAAGTATTTTTCTTTATTATCAGATGATAATTACAACAAAATAAGCAGTAATTATAGATGATTACACTAGCACTCAGCTTTACAATTACACACACTAGCATCAATAATCTCTATAAGCTCTTGTACAACTGACTATTTCACGCGCGTATCAGTTCTTCCTTTGTATGTGTACGCACACTTCTAAATGTACAACACTACATCTATATATATAGACATCCTAGGAATTTATCTTGAAACTGTGTTTTTCCGAGCACTGTGTAAACATTAAGTTCTTCTCGGAAAATGCTTCTGCTATAACTGCTTCGGATGTGGAGCTCGAAATATGGGAAGCATAAGTGAATTAAATTACTTTGGTTGATTCCCACTGCATTTGGGACTGCATCCACATCTTCGAGTGGTCCACGTGTAGGACAGTTTAGATCTTCAATGAGTTTGTCTTACATCGGAACACAGCGAGCTGATATCATAAATGCGGTATGGATAAGTTGAAGTAGCGTCCTTTTAGTCCGGTGTAGATTTCCTTACTCCGTATCAACGAGGCTCGGATCCTTACTCCGTATTAGTTATTACTTACTCCGTGTACATGAAGTCCTGAAATCCTTATTCCGTGTCAGCGCTTCCTTACTCCGCATGAGGTAGATATGCGGAACCCTTATTCCGCATCAGCGCTTCCTTACTCTGCGTGAGTTCCTTACTCCGCTTGAGTAATGATTTGGATTCCTTATTCCACATCAGATGTCCTTACTCCGCATCAGTCGTCCTTACTCCGCATCAGTCATTTCTTACTCCGCTCGAATGAAAGACTCAGATTCCTTAGTCCGTATCTTCTTTTCCTTAGATAGCTGGAGTGAAAGACTTAATTCTTTCTCTGCAATAAATCTCTCTTACTCTGTATGAGGCGTAGACTCGGATTCTCATTCCACATAAAATGACTTAGTCCAATCAACAATAAAAGCGCGGATTCCTTAGTCCTTTTGTCAAGTGATTAGTTCGTATGAGAGACTCCTTACTCCGGATGAAGACTTGGTTATTTACCAAGTGTTTGACGATACTCATGATGATCTAGATCAGGATTATATATCTTGTCCTTTGCTTTGCTCTTACAGGAGTAGGTCCGGATTAAAGTTTTATCTTCTGCACAAACTTAGAATAAACATGAAACAACTTAAATCGAATTACATTAGGTTTGATCCGCATCATCCAAATTATAGGTTTGATCCAATAGACCATTTACATTGTAAACCATTATACCTCAGGTACTATACTTAAGTTACAATGTAAATAACGAAATGCCCCCCATTTGGATTCAAAGAAAAATACTAGAAAATTAAATTCCCACTCCTTCAAAATGTGAAAATTGGGATTTAGTGTAAAATCTCGAAAAAATCCATTTTTCCGTAGTGGTGAATTTTTGGAAAGTGGGATTAGACCTCTTAGAAAAATGCCCAAAAATCAGATTATCTTAGTTATGATATGGAGACGCAATGTCGGGATATTTGATTTCAAGAAAACAACTACTATGAGTATCTTCTTCCTTGGTCGAGGATTGATGATTGATTTGTGAAGACTGGCTTCAGTTATAAAGGGAGTATGATGAACCTTAATGCCATATTGGTGTTGGTATGTTGGTTTGAGGAATTAGGATTTGGGCTTTATGACTTGTTGGGCTCTCATCGTGAGGCTAAGGCCTATGTTAAGCCGTTGAGCACGTGAGCCATTGAGCTTATGGAGCTAGGGCTGAGTGCCCTGAGCTGAGATCCTGTTAAGGATTGTGTTGAGCCGTTGAGTTCGTGGAGTTAGGGCTGAGTGCCATGAGCTGGGATCCCGTGGAGGATCGTGGACAAGCTGTCCTGTGTGGGCAAGCTGGGTTCTGATGTTTGTTTGCAGGCTGTGTCTTGATGATTGTGCACTCTACACGGTGCACGAGTACACTAAGCATATAGTATAGACTTGTATGTTTGCATGATGTGGAATTTTGGGGTTACCTACTGAGCTTGTCACTCACCCCTACTTGTTGTTTACCTTTTTCAGGTGTGACCCAAGACTAGTGGAGGAATTTCTTCCAGGAGGACGTGCCCACTCCTCTAATGTGTGATACAGTATTATATTCTGTATTGTTTTGTATTGTATCCCGGACATGGGTCCGTGGACAGTTGTATTTGCATACTGTTTGTGATGTGATGTCTGTATGACTGTTTGACTTATTATATGCATGATGATGTATGGGAAAGTACAGGATTACCCTTGATATATGACTCTGTACAGGGTTGCATATTTTAGACAACACCCGCGGTGTAGTCTCTATTGGTGCTAGTCACGTACCCCTTGACCTTTTGGGTGCGGGCAAGGGAAAGTCATGTTCTTGGTTCCGGGTACCCTGGAATTTGGGGGTGTAACAATAACAGTGAGTTAATCTGTCTACGTTCCTTATACATTCAACGAACAGGTTGTGAGTTTGGCAAAGAAGTGGTTGAAGGTCAAGCAATGCAAGCAATTGAATACGCAGGAGCAAATTGCGGTAGATAGTTCGTCATAGTGAGTGAGTACTAGAGTGATACAACTTTTGTATTTGCATTTGAAAGACAAGAGAGTTGATCTTATTGTAACAAGGGCTAGACCTTATTGTATTGAAAGCATATAGTGGATTGGACTCGGTATAGGTACACCCTCACCACCATGGAGTAGATCACATTGATTGACCATGTGTCATTACCGAATTTCGTCCGGGAGGAAACCCACTTTTGGGGATGCGGTTCTCTCACCCTTCACCCGAATAGTGATGAAAAAAATACAGAGTCATCACCAACCATTTTTAGGATGTAGTTGGTCACCTAAAAAAATAATCTACATTACTAGAGTCGGGTTCGGGAGTTTGTTACATGCGGGGAAGGATTAACACCCCCACAACGCCCTTTCGGTACCTATCTTAGAAGTTTGGAAGTTTCTAACTTGTTTTAACTATTTACTTAAAATTGACTACTCTAGAGGTGATGTTGAATTTACATATGGCCTAAAGGTCTACACTTTTTATTTCCCAAGTCATTTGTTAAAGTGAAGTTAAGTCTGATTGATCCTAATCATCTAAAAGGGAATCCTAACAATTTATTTTTTTCTCATTTTTATTTCTACATTCTTTGTGGAAGTTAAAATTAAGCTCAATTTTTCCTAAACCGCTAAGGAAGGTCCTATGATTTTAAACCTTTTTTTTTAAATCATTTGCTCAAGTTAAAGGTTAAGTCTAATTTACCCAATGACCTACAGAAATCTTAAGAGTTTATTTCATTTTTATTCCTAAGTTATTTACAACTAAAATATGATCTAAAAAGAAAACCAAGTCAAAATGAAAAGGAATGAGTGAAAGGCTAAACAAAACATTTTTTGTTGTGTTTCAAAAAACATCAAATTAAAGGATTAAGCATTTTTTGTTGTTTTGTTTTTCAAGTAAGAATGGTCTAAAGAATAAAAAGTAATGAATGAAAAGGATTGAAGAAAACTTTTTTTTAATATTTAAAAACATTTTTTATTTTTGAAAACTTTTTTTGTTTTTTTAAAAGTAAAATAAAATAAAAGATGGATAAATAACTAAAACAAATGTGATGTGTGTGAAAGTAGCATTCACGAAGTAAAAACAAGCTCTCTCCTTTTTTCTTTTTTTCTTTTTCCATTCTTCACTCTTTTTTTTTACATGTTGCAATTGGGATTGGGTTACATGACCCATGATTACACAATTATGAGTGACCAATGCTAATATCACCCTAATGGTAAAAAAAAAACTATGTACAAACTAAAAAGTAAAAAAAAATAGTAAAAAAACACGTAACAAGCTAACAGACTATGTACAAGGGAATTTACAATATACATAAAATCAAAATATAGCATCAGCTATCCTCTTCAAACCATTGGTGAATAGTCGGATGCAAGTTGGCTTGGAGATCGTGCATTAGGGGAGATGGGTAGAGATTCTTGATAACGTACATTAATGGCGTTATTCTATTGTATATTTAGGGTGCTTAAGAGCATGATTAGAGTCTAATTGCACTTTATTTCATATATATTTGCTCTAACCCTTAGGAAGATACTGTTTCCTATATATATATATGTGTTTTTGAGTTGTTTTGGCAGATTTTTAGGTGATTTCTTCTCACATACATCAGCTAGAACACTTTGTATATTGATGAGGGGACTTATGACAAAAGATAAGCTTAAAAGGAGGCATTTTTGATGTGTATGTGACAATGACCATTGTCAAGTGCATGCATATTATTGCATGAGAGCCTTCTACATGATGCTAGGAAGCTTGTGGATGAATTTCAGAGCATTTGAAGCTTGCACGTGACATGGCATTGTCACGTGCAACAATATTTTTGCACAGGGACCTTTATTTTTGTATGCTGATGATTTTTTCCTAAAGAACCTAGTCTATATTGTGCTTGGTTTGGGTTGTATAATGGTTTAAAGGTAGAATCGCCGTCACTTATCAAAACTACGCCGTTTTGATAAATGACGATAGCTAGCGGCTAGGGCACACATTACACAGCAGCCTCCTCTATAAATAGAAGAGGCATAACATGTTTTGGGCATTGAGAGGCAGCACGTCTTGGAGGATCATAGCTAGAGAGGAGGCTCATGTTTTGGAGAAGAGCTGGAGTTAAAGTTCTTCTGCTCCTGGTTCTGAGATGATGTTCTATATTTCTTTATGCTTTTTTCAAAAACATGTGTGAGTAGTTTTCTTAATCTAGGGGAGCAATGTAGCCCCCTACGTTGCTGTATTGATTTTATAAATATTGGGTATGTTTAATTGTGAATTGCATGTTTTATGAATTTATTCTTCATTTTCTATATCTAAGTTGTATACACCTAGGTTTCTTAGCGCTAGTCAGGGGTAGACCTTGGATTCATAGCATATTTGTGATTGGTGTGGCCATTATCCTTTCATAAATATGATAAATAGGCTTTGTTTGTTGCTGCCATGATGACCATTCAGGCATACAACACTTAGAAGGTCTGTTAATGACCATTTGCAGTACCATGGCTCATGTATAGCATGCTATCATTTAAATAATTCCAAGAACCTTAAAATCAGTAGAAACAACATAAGGAGGTGAAATTGTCACCCTAGATGCCTTTATTCCTTGAATTTAAATTTAGAAAACAATTTTGCTGTCCTTGTTTATTCAGAAAATCAAATAAAAATTAGATCTTTAGCTTAAAAAGAATTTGTTTTTGCTAAAACATTTTATAGAACAAGAGTAATTGAGTGTTTTGATATAAGAACTAGAAAACTAGGCTAATCCTTGTGGGTTCGACCCCTTGCTTGTTGTTATTCTGTTTAGTGCAAACTAAGGGAATTAATTATCTTGAAGAGAGGTTTTACGACATTAGCTAACTCTTTTAGAGTGGTTAAAAATCTATCTGTCAAATTGGCGTCATTACCGGGGATTCAATGGTTAACTAGTTTTTCAAATCAACATTGAGTGACATTGTTTAAATTCTGATCTTGGTGCTTTCTTCTGTCTTTTATTTTCTTTGATTTTGTGTTATTTATTTATTTATTTTATATTGTTCGGAGCTGCTGGGTGTGTTCTTGTTGTTTTACAGGAACGTTCACCAGATGTTTGAGAAAATTCTCAGTTGTGTATGTGACGAAGCGAACTTGTGCCATTTAATCCAGAACTTAAATGGATAATCAGAGATTGTCGTAGGGCGGCTGGGAAGCTACGAGGGAAGCTGAAGAAGCACTTCAGGGCTTAGAGGATACAATTCTTTACATTATGGAGGATACAAGGCCTGATGGGAGTGTTCAGCAAGGAGGGGCCAATTATAATGGACAATACCTGAAAGATAAGGGTAACAGATTCAGGCCCAGGACTTTCTTAGGCTATGCGAGTCCGACTATGTCAGATCACTACTCTGGGATTAGGCAAGCAAGAGTCCAAGCAAATAGTTTTGAGCTAAAACCGGCATTGATCAACATGGTGAGTAACAATGCATTTGGAGAAATAGCAGTGGATGACCCACATCAGCACTTGATGAGGTTCTTTCAGACGTGTGACACAATCAAGCTTAACAATGTGTCAGAAGAAGCAATAAAGTTAAGACTTTTTCCCTTTTCCTTAAGGGATAGAGCTCTTGGATGGTTCAATAGCCTACCGGCTGGTTCTATTAACACTTGGGAGGAGATGCTGACTAAATTCATGTCTAAGTATTTCCCTCCTTCCAAGGTGATCTAGCTCAAAGGGGAAATTAGCCGATTTAGGCAAGACGAGATGGAGACTCTCCATGAGGCTTGGGAGAGATTTAAAGATTTGCTAAGAAGATGCTGTTAGTCCCTAAGAGCCTAGAGGGGGGGGGGGGGGTGAATAGGCTCTTATCTAAAACTCTTTTCTAACTCTTTGGTACAACACTTATCTGGTTAAGAGATAGAATAACTGCGGAAGATA
This sequence comes from Taxillus chinensis, assembly GCA_023512835.1. Taxonomy (NCBI): domain Eukaryota; kingdom Viridiplantae; phylum Streptophyta; class Magnoliopsida; order Santalales; family Loranthaceae; genus Taxillus; species Taxillus chinensis. Next base: position 40,302,380 of record CM042086.1, read on the forward strand.
ACCAGATAGTGGAAGTATTTTGTTTTATTATCAAATGATAAGTACAACAAAATAGAAGCAAGACTCTCTTACACTATGCTTACAAAATGACTCACACACTCGCCTCTTAGATCTCTATGAGCTCTTGTACAAATACACTAATATCAAACTCACAAACTATCACACATTTCTAATGTACAAGTGTTACAATATATATAGAAATATCTTTGAGAGAAAATCTTGGAACTTGTTGTTCTAGACTATGTGCACATTGACTGTTCCTCGGAAATCTCTCTGCCTTGAATGCTGCAGATGTGGTCTTCAAGATCTTGGGTTCGTAAAGCATAAGTGCCTTTGTGAGTCCCCAAGTGCAGTTAAAGTTGTGTCCACATATACAGGAGATCCACGTGTAAGGTTCTTTAGGTTCTCAACGAGTTTGTCTTACATCAGGACTTAGCGAGCTGGTGACTTTAAATGCAAAGAGATAAGTTGAAGCAGCGTCTTCTTAATTCGGTGTAAGGTTCCTTACTTCGTGTAAACTAAGCTCGGATCCTTACTCCGTGTCAGTGATTGCTTACTCCGTATCAATAAAGTACTGAAATCCTTATTCCCTGCCAGCGCTTCCTTACTCCGTATGAATGAGAAGGTCGGAGTGCTTACTCCGCATCAGCGCTTTCTTACTTCGTGAGAGTTCCTTACTCCGCATGAGTTAAAGGAACGGATGGCTTACTTCATGTCAGCACATCATTACTCCACAAGAATGAGTAGTTCGGATTCCTTACTCCGCATCTATGAAAGACTTAGATCCTTATTCCGTGTCTAGTTTCCTTAATCCGCTTGAGTGGAAGACTTAGCTTTTTAACTCCGTGACGACTATCCCTAACTCTGTGAGACTTAGTAGACTAGGATTCTTACTCCGCATCTATTTGACTTAATCCGCTTAAAGTGTTAGGCCCAGATTCCTTAATCCGTAGCTTTAAGTGATTAGTCCGCACGAATGATCCTTATTCCATATGAAGCAGAGACTTGGTTATATACCAAGTGTTTGACGACACTCACTCACGTCCGGATCAGGATTATGTATCCTGTCCTTAGCTTTGCTCTCACGAGTGTAGGTCCGGAAATCAATCATATCCTCTGCAATAACTTAAGATAAAATAACCAAAGTCTCAGATCAAATTACATAGGATTTTATCCGCATCATCCAAATTCTGGGCTTGATTTAACAATCTCCCCCAATTATGGATATGCTAAAACCCTTTGTAATCTGATTTGGTAAGCAAAGCAAAAAGATAGTATATGGAAAAGAAACAACTTCCATTTCGATTAAGCAGCAACGTAGTACAATACAACCTTTATACAAAATTTTCACTAAGGTACATAAGGCTTACTATACTTGAAGATCATAGTTGCTGCTTTCTCCCTTAGCTCCATTGTTTGCTCCTTCGTATAGGCTTGGATAGTGTTCCAGCTTTTATCCACCTTTATAATAGATTTGATGAAGAAACAGACAAAGGCTCCGCAACTATCTCCATCGGTCTGTTGCGGCACTTGCTTCTTGCCCCAGATCGTCGCCTTCAGCTTTTCAATTGGACCCAATGGAGTTAGGCCCCTTTCTTCATAAAGTCCAGATTGCTTTACGGCTTCTGTCAGTCGAAGATGCAGTGGCTCCCATTGATTCCTTCTAACATTGTTCTCCACAATCTGATGAGAATCAATTAAGATCAGCTGCTTGGACGGAATCATAAAAACAACCAGCATGAAGTGCGGTGTCATGACCTAGTATGGAATGAGGATAGATGAGAGAGTTTTCTAGGGTATGTTATCCTCAGCAGTTCCGTCGATGAAGGTCTGGATGTGGGCTACATTTGGAAGATAGCCCTCATTCTAACACGACAAGACATCAAACATGTGTCCGTCCTTGTACAGAGACGGAAACAACCTCATCTCCATCTTAACTGTCCGAGAGAAGTTGTCTATGTCTTTTGTGGTAAGCAGACCCGTCTTAGAACGAATAGTCTGAATGTCTTGAGGAGAGAAGGGGTACAAATCTGATAGACATCTTCGCTGGGCATTGGACGCGGCATACTTGGTCATTGCATCAAAAACACGTCCATCCCCATCAAGAGGATCATGATCCACGTATGATAGGAGGAAGGTGTCAGTCGCGGATGGAGTGTTTGAAGGAGGAGCTGCACTTGAGAAGTTGGGCTGATAGAAGCGGCTGCGTTTGGGAATTATAACTCCCGAAAGCAGTGAAGATGCAGGCCGCTTCTTAGCACGAGCTGAGGAAGGTGCAAAAGGATCAGATGACACTTTCTCCCCCGTTTTGGCATATCATCGAGGAGCAGTAGGGGGACGAGCCATCGTGTGTGCCAAGCCCGCGAAAGAAGTTGTAATGACCCGTGTTTTGGGATATGGAGTTAGTCACAGTTTTGCCTTTTTAGTGGCAATTGTTAGGTTTTTGGGAGTTTTATTCACATACACATTGGCTTGAACACTTTGTATGATGGGCAAGCTTGAGGTAAGAGATGAGCCCAAGAGGGAACTTTTAGGGGGTGCACGTGACAATGGCTTGTCATGGGAAGTGGTGTTTTCGCATGGGAGCCTTCCAGAAGTTATTCTAAGTCTTGTGGCAAAATCTTAGGGCATTGGGAGCTTGCACGTGACAATGGCCTTTGTCACGTGTAGCCATGTTTTTGCACCGTCTTCTTCGTTTTATTATGCTGATCATCTTTTCCTTAAGGACCATTTTCGAATTGTGCGTATTTTGTCCTGTGTGGATGCGGGAAGGTTATGACATGTTCCATTTATCAAAACTACGTCGTTTTGATGATGGGGTTCACTTAATCAAAACTAGGTCATTTTGATGTTGTGGTGTCTATATAAGGAGGTGGAGACCTCTTATGTTGGGGTTTTAGGGTTCATCCGCTGCAGCCGTCGTAGAGAGAGAGAGAGGGAGATTGAGAGAGAGAGCTCCTGATTGTGGCTGTCATGGTGGTTCCCGTGGTTGGACAGCGTTTGGCGTGGAATCAAGAGCGTGAAGGATCCTTCTGAGGTAGGGGTTCTTTCTCTTCTAGTACCCATTTCGGGGTTAGGCCCTGTGGCGGATGATTTGTAGAGTATTGTCGTTGTTGTTATAATATATATATGTAAATCCATATAGGTGTGATCTCCTATATGGATGTTGGCCTTCAATGGCATATTTTGTGTGGTTTTAACGTTGAGTCTGGGGTATGGGAACTCTCTGGGTTCGTTACGTGGCAGTGGGCCTTGGAGGCCGTTGGTGGGAATGTCTGTGTTGTTCGTTAGGCTTCTTCCCGCTATAGGATCATGTGGGAAACCTTGGGGTTTCCGGGAGGGGGGGGGGGGAATATACTTGATATAATGATTGTTGATCCAGATGCATGCTATGTGTTTGGTTATATGCTTGTGTGGCTGAGATGCATGCTATATGTTTGATTTTATGCCTGTGTGGCTGAGATGTATGTTATGTGTTTGATTATATGCTTGTGTGGCTAAGATACATGCCATGTGTTGAATGTGCGCATGTGTGGCAGATTATGAGCTTGTGTGGTAGATTATGAGCTTGTGTGGCAGATTGTGAGCCCGTGTGGCTAAATGTGAGCCTGTGTGGCTAATTGTGAGCTTGCGTGACAGATTGTGAGCCTATGTGGCTGATTGTGGAGCCTGTGTGGTTGTGTATGTGGAGCCTGTGTGGCTATGAATATAGAGCCTGTGTGGCTATGGAGCCTGTGTGGCTGTGGTTGTGGTTGTACCTATTCCTATGACTTGTTTGTGTTGACATACTCTTTGTGGATGTTTATACCTGTTTAAATACTTGTACAATGACACTGCACCTGTACACGTCAACATATAGTTACTAGGAGCATGGGATGGGTCGGGGAGACATGATCCCTACTGAGCTCTCGTTGCTCACCCCTCGTATTGTGTTGTTTTCCTTTCAGGGACCTATAGACGTTAGGTGGAGACACCAAGGTGGAAGGCAGTTCTGCTTTGTTGCTTTGTTAAATGTAATTTGTGCTATGTTATTTTATGGAACTTTTGTAACCCCAATGGGGAGATGTTGTAAAAGAAAATTTAAATTAATAAAGTATTGTGGTTTTCTCGATGGACAACTATTGTGGTTTGAAAATTATTAATAAGATTTTGTTTTGTGAATATTTATTTTGGATGTGCGTAAAGTCGTGTGGAATTAATCCCAACCCCTTGCCCACTGGGTGGGTAAAAGGGAGTCACGAACCGGTTTCCTCGGGTTGGAAATCCGGGGCATAACAGAAGTCGACAATGAATGAATGAACGAGGCCACGAGATCCATCTTCTGCTCGATGGAAGTGGAAGAGTCGGTCAGGGCGGAGAGGAGTTGGGCGCCGAGAACATCAACCTTGGCGGCAATGGCAGAAATTTGGGCGCTCTGGGCTTAGGCGTGGCGGTCCAACTAAGTGGAGAGTACAACATCGGAGTGGACCGTGCCAAACGAGGCATGTCCAAGCGCCAACTCCAGGGCTTTCGAGGACTCCCCCACAGGAATAGGTGCAGGTGTGCGCTGGGCAAAGGAGTCAGCAGGAGTGGAGGGTGCGTCAGCAGCAGTAGCAGCAGAAGGGGCATCTAGAGCATCGGAGACATCCGGAGCAGCAGATCCACTTTGACCAGAGAGGTCAACTACGGGGATGGCTGCGACAGGAGAGGCAGGCCGGACCTCAGCAGGAGAAGGAACTCGTGCGTCATGGGCTAGGCTGGAGGAAACAGCAAAGGGAACGTCTGGAATATGGGCCGGCATAAGGAAGCCGTGGTCCAGGTTCCAGACAAGCATAGCCTCCAGTGTTTGGGTGTGTTTGGCATAAAACACCTTGATGTTGGTGTCAGGGATGGAGGCAGTGCAAGCTAGACTAAAACAGAACCAGAGGTCTGTTAAGGTTTCAGCGGAGAGATGGTCAAGGTAGTCACGAGGTTAAGGTAGGGGAGGTAAGGGGGCTTCTGGAGGAGAAGGAGGGACATCTTCCATTGCCGTAGCAACGGCAGCATCAACAACTGCAGCAACAGCGGGTGAGTCGGGTGTGGGGACATCAGCGGGAGAAGGTGCTAGCTGGTGATTCAGCCGGATGAGGACTTGGCTAAGAGGGCCCCACAACCTCGGATGGGTCGGCACGGATGCTGTGTTGGGAGGCTCAGGAAAGGGATGGGGTAACAACTGACCGAATCCGCAAGGACCGGTGAGCGGAGCTGACTTCGGGGGCATGGCTATCGGTTGAGTCACCAACTGAACTGCCCTGCTGTTCCGAGACAGGAAGGAGGTGGAGAGCAGCAGAGGGTCGGCGGGCTGTCATGTTCCCATCAGGCGTATGGTGGTGGAGAAAGTAAGCCTGGGGGAAAGGGATAGTGCCATTTCCATTGAAATGGGACGGATGCAGATACCAAAAGACTATGCTGAGAATCCACCCGAAAGATTGGTTCTTGGGGCCGTTCTTCAGCAATCAGAACATGAATGTCCCCCAGTCCATTAGGAGACCTTCGAAGACTCCGTACATGGCCAAGAGAAGGTCATACGGAACGGAGTCAAGAGCGGTGGTGCGAGCCAGTAGACACCGGCTCCGTATGGTCGCCATACACTGTGAGGACCTTGGAAGGACTTCACCTTATATTCCTTCCCTTTATATGTGCAGCCCATGGAAGCTGCCATCGATTCAGGTTCTAGGCGCTGAGGTTCACCGGGGGGTAGGTTGAGAGCGGCACGAAGGACCGCGGGGGTAATGACAATGGATTCACCCCGGACGTTGGAGAGAATGGGATCGGTGGTGTAGCGGACTCGCCAGTAGAACTTGGAGATGTCATCGATTAAGAGATCGACAAGATTGGAAACCAGGTTCAGAATATGGGAGGCTTCCAGGAGTGGGCGTAGGTCCAGGAACCATGCCGAAGGATTGCGGATAGTAGGCTAATCGGCTAGATGGCCGGAATTAACGCCAGAAAGAGAAGTCTTGGGTGCCATTGCAATTGAGGGTGAGAGGGAAAAGGAAGGTAGGTCTTGAGGATTGGAAGAGCGACGAGAATTTAGGGATTTGGAAATGTAAACTCGCATTGCGCATGAAAATCCAGTATATATAAGACCGAGTCCGTGGTAGCCAACGGATCTAGGGATTAAGCGAGATGAATAGTGATCCGTCTGACAAGCTGATGTCATTTATCTTCATACTTGAGTGCCTCCGAATTTAAAAGTGACGTGAAGGCCGCATAATCAATTATTTATTACAGCTGTATGCCTTCTTTCGGAAATTGCTTGTCTTGATACTTGCATTTTAAATAGACCATCATTATGCCTCCTCAAAAACACGCGATATAAGATAAGACCATGTTTATCGCAATTTGAGTGTTTCAAGAGTCCAGAGGAATTGAATCGACGATCATCCAGATGAAAAATAATTCGTAGAAGAATATGTGGAGGATCAACAGAGTGTGTCCGTAGAAACATAGTGTGGTAAGAGAGAAAATGATTCCTTTGCAGTGTTGAAGTCGAGGAAAGATGAAGTACCACAACACTTCAAGTCCAACACTTCAAGTCCAACACTTCAAACTAGATATGTTGGTGAAAATGCAAAGTGAATCGGAACCTATAGCTGCACAAAGATAAACTAAAAGGAACACAGAGCTTGTATAGGTTGAGATTAGAAAGTGTGCTGTAGGGGTGCTAATCCTTCCCTACACGTAACCAACCCATGAACCCTTATCTTTGGTAATGTAGACCACCCACATTTTAGGTGACCAACTGCACCCCCAAAAACAGTTGGTGGCGACTCTGTACTGTAAGGACCCGTACCTTGAGTTAGTCATAGTTTTGCCTTCTGAGTAGAGTTTTTCTATATTTTGACCTAGTGAATGGGTTCAAATGAATTCACGTGCAAAAGGAAAGATGCTTCGAATGATGTTCTCTACCTACCACAGAAGTTTCAGGCCAAACGGACGTGTATGTGAGGTGCACGTGAAATGGGTCCAATTCACGTGCAAGTATGGTTGTCTTCTAAATGATGCAAGGAGGCTAGGGGTGAAGTTTGAGCGCATTTGGAGTTCATATGGAGTTGCATGTGAATTGGGGAATTCACGTGCAAATTAGCGTGCAGCCATATTTTTGCATGGTCCCCTTGGTTTTGACATTCTAATGATCTTTCTCCAAAGGACCATGTTGAAATTTTGAGTATTTTGGCCTATATGGGTGCGGAAAGGTGCTAACTTGTGTGATCAAAACTACGTCGTTTTGATCCTGGGATTCACTTAATCAAAACTACGTCGTTTTGATGTGGGTAGTGTCTATATAATGAGGGCTTGAGTTTGAGTTTAGGGTTCTTGTGTTCTTCTTTGCTGCAGCTGCTGCCAGAGAGAGAGAGAGAGAGAGAGAGAGGATCTCCGGGTAGTTGCCGTGGTGGTTCGCGTCGTTGGGAGCTATCTAGCGTAGAGGTTAGGACAAAAGCCTGAGGTAGGGATGCATGTTCTTCCTAACTCTCCTCTATTCTAGGATATTCACCTATATATATATATATGTAAATCCATATAGGTGTGATCTCCTATATGGATGTTGGCCTTCAGTGGCATATTCTGTTGATTCTGATGTTGAATTTGGCTTGAGGATTTTCTGGGTTTGTTTATGCCCACCATGTGTTTGATGAAATGTCTGAGAGGCCTGCACATTATGTATTTGATAAAATGTCTGTGAGGCCTACATGCCATGTATTCAATATAATACCTGTGAGACCTTGTATATGGGTGTTTGATGATATACCTGTGTGACTGGTGTGTACTGTGTTTGATTTGTATTTGATTTTAAGCCTGTAAGGCTGATGTGTGTGGCTTGTATCTGACCATGTTGGTCCTTCGAGATAAAGTGTAAATGCTTTGTCTTGAGTTTACATGTTGAGATGTATTGCTATCTTTGTTCGTTGATCTGTTTGAGACCGAGCCGAGATATGGGCCAGGCACAATAGCTGGACCCCTTGAGATTTGGCCAGGACGTGGTCCTGAGTCTCGGTGTAGCACTCACGACGGTGGGCTAAGTCTACACCCATTCCTGAGGGTAGGTATGGCGCCCGAGGAGGTGGTTGACCATATCTCGACTCGGGTGGAAAATGTTGCATTGGTGTCCATGCAACATTCGCCTGGATGTGGTATGTCATGTCGCCGTGGTGGCGGGGTGTCCTCTGCCCTCCAGTGCGGGTTCAGGTAAAGAGTGCTTACTGGGTGATGTTTGCTGCTTTAGCCTTAGGCACGACACGAGCACAAGCATACACATATCATACATGTTGTAGAGCGGGATGGGACTTGGGAGACTGGATCCCTACTGAGCTGTGGTTTGCTCACCCCTCGTATAAACTGTTCTTTTGCAGGGTTTAGCAGGCGGTAGGTGAAGGCTGAGGAGCTAGGCCCTTGAGGCTGGAAGTTTTATATTATTTCCTTTGTTGTACTCTGGTTTTATGTGTTTGGATTTTGGTTTGGTTTTATTTATGGCTTCATAGGGGTTTTTCCCCGACTGGGTTGTAATAAACATTTAGTCTTTGAAATGAAATAAAATGAGATGTTGTTATTCAATTTGTGTTTGTGTGCATGGTTTGGGAGCAGGAGCATGCCCCTTGGCATGTTAGCCTGGTTGTGCAGGTTTGGGACAGCACCCATGCCAGAAGTCCTTTTAAGGTGCTTGCACCAACCCCTTGTCCCTTTGGGTGCGGGCATGGGCAGTCACTACTCATTTCCAAGTGGAAGGAAATTGGGGCGTGACAATATGGTATCAGAGCGATAATTCATGGTCTAGTGGACCTAGGATAGTGGGGAGGCCTGGCTGCTTCTGAGACTCTTAGGAGGCAGTATAGGACACGCCTGATCAACGTGGTCCTATCTGGTTTTCTGGGGTGTACTCAGGGGTAGTTAGACCAAGGAATAGGGCATTCGCATTTGGGTGGAGGGTGCATACATGCATTGGCATTAGGGCACTAGTTTAATTTCAGTATAAGTATTGTGATTGGACATGCTGTGTTGCTTAAACTTGTTGCTAAAAACAAAATTTTGTTGCTGTGAAATTCGGTGATTTTCTGTGAGACTTGTTGCTATGAATTGCTGCTGTGTGCTTCTGTGATTTACCTGTGTGTTTACATGTAAAACGTTGCTTGAGTACCTCATGGCCCATGGGGATGAGGGTGTGTAGAGCTTGAGAGAAGCTGATCCTAGTTTGGTTTAAATTATGTAGACGATGCCTCCTAGGAGAGTAACCCGAGCTACTCCAGTGTAGAAGATGAATCTTCGCCCGTCCTGGAGAGGGAAGAGGACAGCGTGTAGAGGGCGATGATCCCCTGGAGCGGATCATGGCCCAAGTCCGGGCCCTAAGTGAGAACGTGCAAGGCATGCATGAGGACCTCAGGGGGAGAGATCCTAAACGAGGTGCGTCAGGGAGATGATGGCACGACAGGCGGTGCCACCCCCTCCACCCCGTGAGGCGGAACCTCCGTGTAGGCGGGAAGTGCCGGTGAGGCGGGAAGAGGGAGACGTGTTGACGCAGCTTCCGAAAGGAACATCCACAAAGGTTCAAGGGAGGAGCTGAACCTCTAGGAGCAGAGCACCGGGCGTGGCAGATCGAGCATGTGTTCTCCTTTCTTCGACCCCGGGAGGAAGACAAAGTGAGACCGGCGATCCGGCAGTTGGAGGAGGAAGCCTTGGAATGGTGGCTTAGCATCTCAGGAAGCCGAGACATGGAGACCATGGCCTGGAATGAGTTCCTCCAGCTGTTCCATGAGGAGTTCTTTCCGAGTCATTGCGGTGGCGAAGCGGGAGGAGTTCGAGCATCCTGAAGCCGGGATCGCGCTCGGTAGCGAGTATGAACGAGATTTCCGGGGGCTGAGTCGGTTTGCTCCGAGCAATATCAAGGGAGGACCTGAAGGCCCATAAGTTTACCATGGGTCTCAAACCTGCCCTGAAGCAAAGGGTGGAGATGCTGTGGATCGAAGACCTATCTTGAAGTCGTGGACACCGCTAAGATTGTTGAGAGAGGATTAGAGGAGGGAAGACAGGCACACCAGGAGCGGATGGGGCGGAGCGCGCGCAACAAGCACGGTGAAACCAAGAGGCGAAGGTTGAGCCCGGGAGTGGGACTTTTTCCCAAGGATGGGGGCCAAGCTTCAATGGCTCCGCCCGGATCCCGTTACTTTGGAGGACAGGGGAGTCTTGCTGGGAACTTTCCAAGCGGGTGTACCTGTTGTGGCCTGTCAGGGCACGTCAAACGTGAGTGCCCCAAGCAGACTTGATGTGTCATAGCCGTGGGAAGGTGGGACACATCGGCAAGGTGTGTTTCGACGAAGGGAACAGCCGGGGAGCTGGAAGCTTAGCACAAGGGAGCAGGGGTGGGACCCAATTCCAGGCCCCAGCCCCTAAGCCAGGACATTCATGGCAGGCCGGTCAGGCTGGTTCCGGTCACACTAGGCCACGGGGGGAGAGGCAACCACAAGGAGGATCGGAGGGGCGTCCCAGTGGACTGCAGGCAGGAGCAAAAGGGAAAGCAAGTGAGGCTAGTGGTGGAGCAAGCCAAGGCAGAGTGTTCGCGCTTACCTCAGCACTAGCTGAAATGGAGGATTTAACATCACCCTCCAAGGAAGGTGGAGCTAGACCTTCGGTGGTTCGAGGTACTATTCTAATATCTCGCACTGTTGTTGCTGCATTGTTTGATACCGGAGCTTCGTGCTCCCTGATTGCTAAGTCCTTGGTGGAGAGCCTTGGACTTGATTGTGTGGAGGCCGATAGACCTCCAGGGGTCAAGTCCCCAATGGGAGGTGTGGAGTTGATCCACCAAATGTGTCGAGAGTGTGCGCTTACGATAGGAGAGGTTGACCTCTCATTTGATTTGTACGTAATGCCCATGAGGACTTTTAGTTTGATTCTGGGGATGGACTGGTTGATGGCCTTTCAGGCTAAGATTGACTGCTATAGGCGACGAGTATCGTTTACTACACCCACAAGATCTTCCTGTACCCTAGTGGGTGAATGTGATAGGAATGCTGGGAGAGCTGGACCGACGAGGGAGCTATGGGGCAATATTACCCATAGGCTTGCCACCTTAACCTTTGAGGAGGAAGGTAACTTAGAGAAAAGGGTGTGGCCAGATATTGTCGAGAATTTCCGGGATGTTTTTCCTGGGGAGTTGTTGGAGTTGCCTCCACACAGAAGTATCGAGTTCACGATTGAACTGTTGCCAGGGGTGGGACCCATTTCACAAGTAGCTTACCGGATGGGACCTGCTGAGTTGCGGGAGCTTCGAAGCGAGATAAAGGAACCGGGAGATAAAGGTTTTATCCGTCCTAGTACCTCACCTTGGGGTGCACCGGTCTTGTTTGCTAAGAAGGCGGATGGTTCGTTGCGACTTTGCATTGATTATCGGAAGCTGAATCAAGTAACGGTAAAGAACAAGTACCCTTTGCCGCGGATTGATGACTTATTCGACCAGCTGAGTGGAGCACGGTGGTTCTCAAAAATCGATCTGCGTTCGGGATATCACCAATTGAGGGTCAGGAGCGAAGACATCCCTAAGACGGCGTTCAGGTGCAGGTACGGACACTATGAGTGGTTAGTGATGCCTTTTGGGCTCACGAACGCACCTCTTTGTGTTCATGCATCTAATGAATTAGGTATTTGCCCCATACCTGGATTCCTTCGTGGTGGTATTTATTGACGACATCCTTGTGTACTCCAAAACCCAAGCCGAGCATGAGGAGCACTTGGCCGTGGTGTCGCAGGCACTACGAGATCATCACTTGTATGCTAAATTTAGCAAGTGTGACTTCTGGATGCGAGAGGTGCATTTTCTTGGGCATGTAGTATCTGCCGAAGGAGTTAGAGTGGACCCAACCAAGATTGAGTCCGTAGCATCTTGGAAGAGGCCCACAAATGTTTTTGAGATCCGGAGTTTCTTGGGTCCAGGAAGGGTATTACCGGCGTTTTGTGGAAGGGTTTTCTCGGTTGGCGGCGCCCATGACAGCTCTTACACGGAAGGGAGCCAAATTCGAGTGGACGGACAAGTGCCAGCGGCATTCAAGGAGTTGAAGACTCGCCTGACTACCGCACCGGTGTTAAGTCTACCGCAGGAGGGAGTGTCATTCGAGGTGTATTGTGATGCGTCTCGCGTTGGACTGGGGTGTTTTCGATGCAAGAACGCCAAGTCATAGCATATGGCTCGCGACAATGAAGTCCCATGAGCAAAACTACCCAACACACGACTTGGAGTTAGCGGCGAGTTATTTTTGCCCTGAAGTCTTGGCGACATTACCTGTTGGGAGAGAAATTTGTGGTATATACCGACCACAAAAGCCTACGATATATCTTCACCCAAGAGAGACCTAAATTTGCGACAACGGAGGTGGGTAGAGTACCTGCAAATGTTTGACTTCACGCTCTCCTACACGCCTGGGAAGGGAAATTTAGTAGCCGACGCGCCGAGTAGAAAAGGGAAAGCCGAGGTTTCCATGAGAGAATGGAAAATGATGGAGCAGTTGGCGGTGCTTCAGGTGCAACCTGCTTTCAACAATGAGGGAGCTATCCTGTGTCCTCTCATTGTGATACCGAGTTGTATCAGCGTGTCCGTGAGGGATAGTTAGGCGACGTGGATCGTGAGGTGATCCGGGCCCAGATAGAGGCCGGAGAGCCGTCGAGGACCGGACAAGGAGTTGAGCATGAGCTGAAATTTCGGGGGCGTCGATAGTACCACCTCCCTTGCGTGAGGATGTGCTTGAGGGAATTTCATCATTCCCGTTTGGCTGTACATCCAGGAGGAACTAAGATGTATCATGCCGTTCGCGCACGCTTCCGGTGGCCGGGGCTGAAACGGAGTGTAGCGAGTTTGTTTCCAGGTGCCTTACCTGTCGGCAAGTGAAGGCGAGCACCAACGACCCGCTGGTCAATTGCGGCCTTTACCTGTAGCCGAGTGGAAGTGGGAGCATATTACCATGGACTTCGTGACGGGACTTCCTACCACTTCGGGAGGAAGGACATGATTTGGGTCATAGTGGACCGCTTAACTAAGTCAGCCCATTTCTTGGCAATTCGAGAGCGCGACTCTATCGGCACGTTAAGCCGGTTGTATGTTGATGAGATTGTCCGCTTGCACGGAGTGCCCTTGTCTATTGTTTCGGACAGGGATGCGCGGTTTACATCCCGGTTTTGGGGAGGTCTGCAGGAAGCGTTGGGAACCCGACTTAATTTGAGTACCGCATTCCATCCCGAGACCGATGGTCAGTCCGAGAGGACCATTCAAACATTGGAAGACTTGTTGAGGGCTTGTGTACTTGATTTTGGAGGATCATGGGCTTCCCACCTTCCTCTTGGTGGAGTTTGCCTATAATAACGGTTACCGGTCTTCGATTGGGATGGCCCCATTTGAGGCATTGTATGGCCGACCGTGTCGGTCTCCATTATGTTGGGCAGAAGGAGAGGCAGCTATGTTAGGACCTCAATTGGTCCAGGAGGCTATGGCAAAAGTTCACTGATTCGGCAACGCCTTCTTACGACTCGGAGCGGACAGAAGTCTTATGCGCGATCACCGACGCCGACCATTGGAGTTTTTGGTGGGAGACCACGTATTCCTTCGTGTTTCTCCACGGAGAGGGCATAAGAGATTTGGGACTGGGTCCAAGTTGTCCCCTCGGTACATTGGACCGTTCGAGATTTTGAGCAGAGTTGGACCTATTGCTTATAGATTGGCGTTACCACCTAGTTTGAGCAGAGTTCATAATGTTTTCCATGTATCCCGGTTCGGAAATATCATCTAGATCCCACACACGTGCTAGATTGGGGTACCCTGGATCTTGGAGAGGATGTGTCTGTTGTCGAGGCACCCATCCGTATTGTAGATAGGCGCGAGAAGCAGCTGAGAGGTAAGACTATTCCATTGGTTCGGGTGTTGTGGCAACACCGAGGGCTGGAGGAAGAGACCTGGGAACGTGAGACTGAGATGCGTGTTCATTATCTTGATCTGTTCGAGGATGAACAACTCTGAAGGAGGGGAGGAGGGCAAGCATCAAACTTCAACATAATCAGGTATTTGCCCAACTAGTCATCGCTACATGACCATGTGGAGTGTATAAATGTGTGAAATAATTTGTGATTTGTTGTGTATGAATTTGTGCTAGTGGGTGTTAGAGGCCTATGCTTTGGTTGTGCTTGTTTTCTTTCATTCCACCTTTTCTTTTCGAGGACGAAAAGTCTTAAGGGGGAGAGGATGTAAGGACCCGTACCTTGAGTTAGTCACAGTTTTGCCTTCTGAGTAGAGTTTTTCTAGATTTTGACCTAGTGAATGGGCTCAAATGAATTCACGTGCAAAAGGAAAGATGCTTAGAATGATGTTCTCTATCTACCACAGAAGTTTCAGGCCAAACGGACGTGTATGTGAGGTGCACGTGAAATGGGTCCAATTCACGTGCAAGTGTGGTTGTCTTCTAAATGATGCAAGGAGGCTAGGGGTGAAGTTTGAGCGCATTTAGAGTTCATATGGAGTTGCACGTGAATTGGGGAATTCACGTGCAAATTGGCGTGCAGCCATATTTTTGCATGGTCCCCTTGGTTTTGACATTCTAATGATCTTTCTCCAAAGGACCATGTTGAAATTCTGAGTATTTTGGCCTATATGGGTGCGGAAAGGTGCTAACTTGTGTGATCAAAACTACGTCGTTTTGATCTTGGGATTCACTTAATCAAAACTACGTCGTTTTGATGTGGGTAGTGTCTATATAATGAGGGCTTGAGTTTGAGTTTAGGGTTCTTGTGTTCTTCTTTGCTGCAGCTGCTGCCAGAGAGAGAGAGAGAGAGAGAGAGAGGGATCTCCGGGTAGTTGCCGTGGTGGTTCGTGTCGTTGGGAGCTGTCTAGCGTGGAGGTTAGGACAAAAGCCTGAGGTAGGGATGCATGTTCTTCCTAACTCTCCTCTGTTCTAGGATATTCACCTATATATATATATGTAAATCCATATAGGTGTGATCTCCTATATGGATGTTGGCCTTCAGTGGCATATTCTGTTGATTCGATGTTGAATTTGGCTTGAGGATTTTCCTGGGTTTGTTTATGCCCACCATGTGTTTGATGAAATGTCTGAGAGGCCTGCACATTATGTATTTGATAAAATGTCTGTGAGGCCTACATGCCATGTATTCAATATAATACCTGTGAGACCTTGTATATGGGTGTTTGATGATATACCTGTGTGACTGGTGTGTACTGTGTTTGATTTGTATTTGATTTTAAGCCTGTGAGGCTGATGTGTGTGGCTTGTATCTAACCATGTTGGTCCTTCTGAGATAAAGTGTAAATGCTGGTCTTGAGTTTACATGTTGAGATGTAATGCTATCTTGTTCGTTGATCTGTTTGAGACGGAGCCGAGATATGGGCCAGGCACAATAGCTGGACCCCTTGAGATTTGGCCAGGACGTGGTCCTGAGTCTCGGTGTAGCACTCACGACGGTGGGCTAAGTCTACACCCATTCCTGAGGGTAGGTATGGCGCCCGAGGAGGTGGTTGACCATATCTGACTCGGGTGGAAAATGTTGCATTGGTGTCCATGCAACATTCGCCTAGATGTGGTATGTCATGTCGCCGTGGTGGCGGGGTGTCCTCTGCCCTCCAGTGCGGGTTCAGGTAAAGAGTGCTTACTGGGTGATGTTTGCTGCTTTAGCCTTAGGCACGACACGAGCACAAGCATACACATATCATGCATGTTGTAGAGCGGGACGGGACTTGGGAGACTGGATCCCTACTGAGCTGTGGTTTGCTCACCCCTCCTATAAACTGTTCTTTTGCAGGGTTTAGCAGGCGATAGGTGAAGGCTGAGGAGCTAGGCCCCTGAGGCTGGAAGTTTTATATTATTTCCTTTGTTGTACTCTGGTTTTATGTGTTTGGATTTTGGTTTGGTTTTATTTATGGCTTCATAGGGGTTTTTCCCTGACTGGGTTGTAATAAACATTTAGTCTTTGAAATGAAATAAAATGAGATGTTGTTATTCAATTTGTGTTTGTGTGCATGGTTTGGGAGCAGGAGCATGCCCCTTGGCATGTTAGCCTGGTTGTGCAGGTTTGGGACAGCACCCGTGCCAGAAGTCCTTTTAAGGTGCTTGCACCAACCCCTTGTCCCTTCGGGTGCGGGCATGGGCAGTCACTACTCATTTCCAAGTGGAAGGAAATTGGGGCGTGACATGTACAATCTCATCATTTGGTTGTGGCCCAGACGAAAATCGGTGATGACAAAAATGATACCTGACTTTAATGTGCTTGGTCTCTGGGTGCATAACAGGATTGTTACTAATCGCAATCGCACTGGTATTGTCACAGTACAGAGGAACAGATGTCATATTAAAACCGTAGTCAGTAAGTTGACTTTGCATCTAGAGTAGCTGTGCGCAGCAACTCCCAACAGCTATATATTCCACCGCAGCAGTAGAGGTTGATACGGAATTCTACTTCTTACTGAACCATGAAATCAATCTATTTCCAAGGAACTGACAAGGACTGCTAGTGCTCTTCCTGTCGATGTGACACCCAGCAAAATCAGCATCTGAATATTCCGATAAAGAGAAGTTGGACTCCTTTGGATACCAGAGTCCCTAATTCACTGTCCCTTTGAGATATCGCAATATCCATTTTACATGAAGCATGTGTGACTCTTTGGGATTCGCCTGATATCTTGCACAAATGCACGTGTTGCAAACATTATATCTGGGTGACTTGCTGTAAGGTAGAGCAATGATCCAATCATCCCTCTATATTCAGTCACATTTACTGATTCTTCGTTCAGATCAGGATCTAACTTGGCACTGATTGGCATGGGAGTCTTCACGGGGGTTGAGTTTTGCATTCCAAATTTCTTGATTAAGTCCCTTGTGTACTTTGCTTGGTTGATGAAAATTCCATCCTTCATTTGTTTAACTTTAATCCCAAGGAAGTACGTTAACTCTCCCATCATACTCATTTCAAATTTGTCAGTCAACAACTTCGTAAACTTTTCACATAGCTTCGGATTCGATGATCCAAAAATGATGTCATCCACGTAGATTTGTACAATCATAAAATGGTCTTTCTCCTTCCGTAGAAATAGTGTGGTGTCTATCTTCACTTTTCTGAAGTTATGTTCGAGCAAGAATTCTAATAGTGTGTCATACCAGGTGTCATCACCAGTTTTTTACTGGGCTCATTGCTGGCTTTAGTGAAAGGACTTCATGCTAGTTCATTCCGTTGATCCTAGAGTCATCCCTGCACAAGGCTCGCACAAACCATTAAAGAAAAGGAAAACAGAGTCGCCACCAAACAAATTAAAGGTGTGATTGGGCACCTAGAAAAAGAAAGGGTCTAGGGTTCCAGGAAATTAGGTTTAGGAGTCGGTTACGTGTGGGGAAGGAAGAAAAACTCTTGCACCCCCACAACGCCCACAATTGGTACCTAGTCTTGATCTTTGGGTGTTTGCTTGCTTTATTATTTATTCAAAAAAAAGAGTCTTTTTGTATTTTTAATTTTAAGAAAAAGAAAGATTTTAGGATCTAGGCCTTAGAACAACAAAAGAGATTTTAATAAAATAAAAAAGGGGACATTCTAATTTTAGAAAAAAGAATGTGGGATTTAGGCCCATGTGACAGTATTGCGTTTTTTAGGAAAACAAAAGTAAACTTTCTTTTTTTAGAAAAGAAAATGAAAACAATTTGAATTCAAATGGAAATATTGCCACAATTAATATTGGCCCAGGCAGACTACGATATGAACATCTAGGGCTCAATCATCATGACCGCCCAGGCCTTGTTTAAATTTTCTAGAAAAGATTTAAGGTTTTGTATTTTTACATTTTATTATCTTTGAAAATAATAAATGAAAAGAAAAATGTAAACTGTTTTTGTATTTTCGTTTTTTAA
This sequence comes from Taxillus chinensis, assembly GCA_023512835.1. NCBI lineage: Eukaryota > Viridiplantae > Streptophyta > Magnoliopsida > Santalales > Loranthaceae > Taxillus > Taxillus chinensis. The sequence continues at coordinate 40,320,280 of CM042086.1, forward strand.
ACTTTGAGAATTAATGAAAAAAATAGAGAAGTTTTTGGGTTTTACGCTTGAAAACAACACAGAGAAAGAATTAAAAAACAGTTTAATAAATAAACAAAAGTAAAGCAGGAAACCTGGAGAAATTAAGATGATGCAGACATTGGTTCCTCTTTCCTCCTAATGATCCCTGAAAACACACTGATTAGTAAAATAAATCTCCCTCCTTGATTCGGTGTATTTCCTTCAGCCTTAGCTCTTTCCACCGAAAATATGAGATATTCAGGTGCTTTTCTCCTAAAACGAAGTGTTTCCGCCTTTAGAAATTCTCAGAATTTTCTCTCTGATTTTCTCTCTCACAGTCCCGTCCAGCAAGCTCTCTTTTTCCTCTGATAAAAATCCTCTCTGATTTTTTTATCTCTAAGAAATGCAGCCAGAAATTCTCTCCCGAAATAACCTCTTATGATACTTGATCCTCCTTTTTCTTGTCTGCCTCTTGGGATAGTATATTTATAGGCGTGTAGAGCAGTATCCGTTGGCTAGGCATTAACTGCACCCTTTACAATTCCAATATCAAGTGCAATGTCCCGAGAAACTCATTATGGCTCCTCGTTCCTGTGTCTGAAAATAAATAAATCACTTGGGATTTATTTTAATATTCCACTGTATCTAGATGCTTTTGCGAGTAAGGGCTGAATGCACTTCCGGGTGTATTGGCTCCATTGGGAATTAAGAGTTATGCAGTCTCCAGGGTCAATTGTGATATCCCGAGGAAAATGGCATTTAATTACAGAGGCCTCCTGTCCCTATGCTTGAAAATGGAGTCCCAAGGCACTGTTTGTAATTAATGCACTTGGAAAAATGATTTTTGGAGTTCCGAAGCTTTGAAGTCACTCCCAGACCCATAGAGGAGCTATTCTGGAGTCTTTTCCGAATCATTTAGGTGATTTCTGGACCAATGGGTCCTTATTCAGCACTAGTGGGCTTAGCCCGGATTTGACCAAGTTTGACCACTGGATTTGGGCTTATTCCGCATCAATAGGCTTATTCCACATCAATGGTCCTTATTCAGCATCAATGAGTCCTTATTCAGCATCAGTGGATCCTTATTCAGCATCAGTGAGTCCTTATTCAGCACCAGTGGGTCCTTATTGTCACAGACCGAGGTTTATCCTAGCACACTTAGGCTATTTTGGGGTTTTTTCCCCCTTGTAAAGTGTTGTACTTAGCTTATAGAGTAAGTTGTAGAGATTCTAGATTTTGATCATATATGATGTCTCCTGGTGACATAGCCAGAAAAGTGTTAACATCTATATGTAGGGGAGTGATGTTGTGAAGCTTTCAAGCAATCAATACAATCGTTTGTTGCCTTCGTTTAAATCGTTTTTCCGCTAAGCGCTTCCCTACACAATTGCTTTACAACGGATTGATGGGTTCTGATCCAAATGCGATGAGTTAGGCTGACCTAGCATTCCTTCGTATGGGTGGGAACTAGGTGCTGCACGGGTTAAGCTGCTATAAAGGCTGACCCCGTGACAAGTGGTATCAGAGCATGGTTGGTGCTAAGTTCGGTGGAACAATCAAAAATTTCGAGACGGTGCAAAATGACAAACGGAGGATCTGTTGTCATTAGTGGTGGCGACCACGAAGGCCGCGACAAGGAGCGCCACGCTAAGGAACGGAGGAGAGATAAGTCCGTTTCGAGGGAAACATGTCCGCTGGAGAGTTGGCTAGCCAAATTGGAGTTGGCGTTAGCCGAACAGATGGAGGTGGTCGAGGAGCACACTGAAAGCATCGAAAAGCTGGACTCAGAGGGTGAGGAAAGCTTTGGGAGGATGCAAAGGCTTCTCAACTCTGTCATGGATGACATGAACTCTCGGTTCGACGGCCTAAAGGACACTCTCACGTCCCAAATCTTGGCGATGCAGGAGGAAATCAAAGAGATCAAGGCGGATTGGTCTCTCTGCAAGATGGCAGTCACCCAAGGTGGCGTTGGCGGCCATTCCAGCTCCAAAATCGACGTGCCGAAGCCTAAGACCTATGCTGGGTCAAGGAATGCGAGGGAGTTAGACAACTTCCTCTGGACCATGGAGCAGTACTTCAATGCCTTGAATATTGTTGACGAGGCAAAGAAGGTGAAGACCGCTCCGCTATACTTAGTCGATTCGGCTATGGTGTGGTGGAGGTGATGATATGCCAACAAGGAGTGCAGCCTATGCGTCATCGACAACTGGGCAGATTTCAAGCGAGAGATCAAAGCCCAATTCTATCCCCAAAACGTGGAAGACGAGTCCCGGGCGAAACTTCGGCGCCTTACCCACAAAGGCATGGTGCGGGAGTACGTCCGTGAATTTTCCGAGCTGATATTGGAGATCCCGGATATGTCCGCGAAGGATTCACTATTTTCCTTCATGGACGGATTGCAACAATGGGCGAAATTGGAGCTACAGCGGAGAAATGTGCATGGCGGTGGCCGAATCACTCATCGAATACTAGAAGCCAGAGAAAACCACCAGTTCTTCATCGACTTCCAAGGCGAACAGGTTCCATAAAGAGAAACGTGGGGGAGACAACCGGAGTGAAGGAAAAGGGAGACCCTTCCAACCATCTAAGGACTTTCGCCCAAAACACTTCGCGAATAGTTCCAAGGACAGGGAGAAGCCAAGGATCTAATGTTTCCTTTGTGAAGGCCCTCACAAGGCGTTTGAGTGCCAAAAGCACTCCGAGCTCTCCGCGATGATCAACGAAGACGAAGAGAGGAATGCGAGGGATCCACGACTTGGTTCCTTGCAACTCCTCATTGCAATCAAGGCGAAGGTGGAGGTGCCACCATCCGGACGACAGAAGGGGTGCATGTACGTGCTCGCTAAGGCCAACAACCTTGAAACTAAGGCCTTGGTGGACACAGGTGCAACCAACAACTTTATCAAGGTCGAAGAAGCTCGTAAACTGGGAATAGTCTACAAGGAAGAGAAGGGTTGGCTGAAAGCGGTGAACTCCAGTGCTAGTCCAATTCATGGCGTGGCTCGAGGTGTCGAGCTAAGTATCAGTGAGTGGAGAGGCAAAGTGAATCTCTCCGTGGTGTTGATGGACGACTATCCCATGGTACTGGGGATGGAGTTCGTTGACCAAGTGCGGGCAATTCCAATTCCAAGCACCAACACAATGTGCATCATGGACGAGGGGAAAACGTGCATGGTGAAGGTAATGAGGGAAGAAGAACTCAAGGCGAAGTCTCTTTCGGCGCTCCAACTGTCTAAAGGAGTTAGATGATAGGAGCCAACCTTCATTGCCATGGTGAAGGAAGAAGGCCCAAGTGTTAGGGAGGAGCCCCCAACCGAAGTGAAGATGGTCCTTGAAGAGTTTAGGAACGTTATGCCACCTGAACTCCTCAAACAACTTCCGCCGAAGTGGGAGGTGGGCCACAAGATCGAACTAGAGGCCGGTGCAAGGCCTACTACTATGGTGCCCTATCGGATGGCACCATCGGAGTTGGAGGAACTTTGGAAACAACTAAAGGACTTGTTGGATGCCGGGTTCATTCGGCCATCCAAAGCGCCATTTGGAGCACCGGTGTTGTTCCAAAAGAAGCACGATGGGTCGATGCGGCTATGCATTGACTATAGGGCGCTGAACAAGATTACGGTGAAGAACAGCTACCCCATTCCACTAATATTTGACCTGTTGGGTCAACTTGGTGCTGTGAGATAGTTCTCAAAGCTAGACTTGCGGTCGGGATATTGGAAAGTGCGGATAGTCGAAGGTGATGAGGCAAAGACGGCATGCGTCACAAGATATGGCTCTTACGAGTTCTTAGTGATGCCCTTTGGCCTCACAAACGCCCCTGCCACATTTTATACGTTGATGATCCGGATCTTCCAACCATACTTAGACAGATTTGTCGTGGTGTACCTTGATGACATTATCGTCTACAGCAAAACCTTGAAGGAGCACAAGGCACACCTATGACGGGTTTTCCAAATCTTAAGGGAGAACCAACTCTTTGTGAAGAAGGAAAAATGTGACTTTGCAAAGAAGGAGGTGCCCTTCTTGGGTCACATCATTGGCACCGGCAAACTAAAGATGGATAATAAGAAAGCGTTAGCCATCAAGGAATGGGAGATGCCCAAAAAAGTCCCGAAGATGCATTCCTTCCTTGGCTTGGTTAACTACTATAGAAGATTCATCCGCGGCTATTCCCACATTGCCACACCCTTGACAGAACTATTAAAGAACAACAAGACTTGGGTGTGGGATGATGCTTGTCGAGAGGCATTCGAGAAGTTGAAGCAAGCCATGACAAACGGACCAGTGATGGCACTATCGGACCATACAAAGCCTTATGAAGTTCACACGGATGCTTCAGACTTTGCCATCGGTGGAGTTCCAATGTAAGAGGGGCATCCTGTAGCGTATGAAAGCTGAAAACTCAATGGCACCGAACGGAGGTACGCGGCGCATGAAAAGGAGATGACGGCTGTTATGCATTGCCTTCGGGTGCGGAGGCATTACTTGCTAGGGTCCAAGTTCGTGGTGAAGACGGACAACATTGCTACGAGTTATTTTCTGACTCAAAGGAACTTAACTCCGAAGCAAGCACGGTGGCAAGGACTCCTAGCAGAATTCGACTTTGTGCTCGAGTACAAACAGGGCACAAATAACGTGGTGGCTGATGTACTAAGTCGGAAGGCGGAACTTGCAGCCATTAGCCAACCACAATTCCCCCTGGTGGACAAACTGAAGGAAGGAATGGAGCATGATCCATTAGCCAAGTCCTTGGTGGAATGCATCAAGGCTGGAAAGACGAGGCGATTTTGGCTAAGGGATAACTTGCTCCATACTCGAGGGGAACGGGTGTACGTTCCCAAATGGGGAAGTTTGAGGAGAGACATCCTCAAAGAATGTCATGACTCGCAGTGGGCGGGCCATCCCGGAGTTGATCGTACCTTGGCATTGGTGGAACGGAGCTACTACTAGCCTCAACTTTACGAGGACGTCTAAGTGTACGTGAGGACTTGTCTTGTGTGCCAACAATACAAGATAGAGAATTGGCAATCGGCGAGACTGTTAGAACGTTTGCCTACTCCGGAAAAACCTTGGGAAAGTGTTTCGATGGACTTCATTGTTTGTCTCCCAAGCTCCGAATGATGCGGTACGATCATTGTGGTGGTCGACCGATTCTCTAAGTATGGAGTTTTCATTACAGCTCCGAAGGGCTGCACGGCAGATGACACGGCCCGACTATTCTTCAAGTACGTGGTGAAGTACTGGGGTATTCCAAAGGTAATCGTGAGCGATCGGGACTCACAATTCACTGGACGATTTTGGACCGAGCTGTTCCGGATAATGGGTTCGGATTTAAACTTTTCAACAAGTTTCCATCCACAAACAGACGGCCAAACTGAACGTGTCAATGGCTTACTGGAGCTGTATCTGAGGCATTACGTGAGTGCCAACCAAAGAGATTGGGCCAAGTTGCTAGACATAGCCCAATTCTCATATAACTTGCAAAAGAGCGAGTCCACGAACGACAGCCCGTTCGAACTCGCAACTGGGCAGCAACCATTGACGCCCACTTCCATCACTCAGGGGTATACTGGAAAGAGCCCCGCGGCATTCAAGTTTGCAAAAGGATGGCATGAACAGACGGATCTGGCCAAGGCTCACTTGCACAAAGCGGCGAAGAAGATGAAGAAGTGGGCGGATCAACAAAGGAGGCCCTTAGAATTTCAAGAAGGAGACATGGTGATGCTCAAATTCCTTCCGCGCCAAACCAACGCACTTAGACAATTACATAAGGGTTTGGTGCGCCAATATGAGGGGCCTTTCAAAGTACTTAAGAGAGTTGGGAAGGTCTCATACAAACTGGACCTCCCGACTAGCTTACAAAGGCATCCGGTGTTCCACGTTTGTTTGCTCAAGCCTTACCACGAAGACTTGGAAGATACGAGCAGACAACGAGCAGTGCGGACACCAACAGTATCAACGGGCAAGACCTATGACAAATAAATAGAAAAAATCCACTCTTGTAGAGTCGTGCCAAGAAGAGGCGTAGATCCAAGCCGAGTGGAGTACTACGTCCAATGGAAGAACAATCCGGTTGAAGAGGCAAGCTGGGAGAAGGAAGAGGATCTGGGGCAATTCTCCAAGGAGATTGAAGAGTACCGTGAAGGAGTCGAACGCTACATCAGGCAGTTTGACGAGCTCGAGGAAGCCAAAGACGCAACGAGGATGCTACGAAATCGGGTGGGGGAGAATGTCACGGACCGAGGCTTATCCTAGCACACTTAGGCTATTTTGGGGTATTTCCCCCTTGTAAAGTGTTGTATTTAGCTTATAGAGTAAGTTGTAGAGATTCTAGATTTCGATCATATATGATGTCTCCTGGTGACATAGCCAGAAAAGTGTTAACATCTATATGTAGGGGAGTGATGTTGTAAAGCTTTTAAGCAATCAATACAATCGTTTGTTGCCTTCGTTTAAATCCTTTTTCCACTAAGCGCTTCCCTACACAATTGCTTTATAACGGATCGATGGGTTCCGATCCAAATGCGACGAGTTAGGCTGACCTAGCGTTCCTTCGTACGGGAACTAGGTGCTGCACGAGTTAAGCTGCTATAAAGGCTGACCCCGTGACATTATTCAGCACCAGTGAGTCCTTATTCAGCATCAATGGGTTTAGCCCGGATTTGTCAACGCTAATTTCCTTACTCCATATCAGTGCTAATTCCTTACTCCATGTGAATGGTTAGCCCGGATTTCTTACTCCGGATTTGACCAAAATTGACCGCCGGATCTGGGCTTATTCCGGACTAGTGGGCTTAGCCCAGATTTGACCAAGTTTGACCGCTGGATTTGGGCTTAGTCTGGATTTGACCATGTTTGACCGCCGGATTTGGGCTTACTCCGGATTTGACCAAGTTTGACCACCAGATTTGGGTTTCCCCAAAATTTTCCGTGTGTGGGCTTGTTCACCATGTGGCACCTCTACTTGGGCTTTCTTAGGCCTCTCTTGTTCTGACTTGCTGTGTAAGGAGAGTGTCTTTGTATATATACTGGGCGAAGTAGAAGCAAAACTGGCAATGTGGGACAAACATGCATATGAAGAACCAAAATTCGTGGAAAATTGACAGATTTATGGGGCAACTTCAAAAATTCATAACTTTCTCCACAGTGCTCGGATTAGGGCCAAATTTGTCTTGTTTTGGTCAAACTTCTGTTATCTAGCTTTTGAAAGTGGAATCACTCCAAAAGGATCATCCATTTAGGAGAAAAATGGGAAATACCGCACAGAGGTACATGATAAAGTGAGCATTCTGCCCATCCGATTCAAAAATTCATAGTTAATTGCATAGAACTCGGATTATCCTCAAACAAGTTGGACATGATAGATAAAGTTGTTATCTAACTAATTAAATTGACTTTATTCAGATCCAATAAGTATTGAGAAAGGTATTGGCAAAATAGTGCGCTGCGCACTGACTGTCTCCCCCAAATTTGTACAAGGTTTGGTTGCCAACTTTGAAAAATCATAATTAATTGAATACAGCCCGGAATATTCTCAAACCAATTGGAAATGATAGATAAAGTTGTTATCTAATCAATTCAATTGACTTTGTTGGATTATGACAAGTATCGGGGAAGTTATTAATAAAATAGCGGGCTGCCCACCGGCTGTCCAATTCAACTTGGTACTTTTGTCATAACCATTTCATTTCTCCTCGGAATCAAGTGTGGTCAAGTGCGTTGTTCTCCGAATGTCATCCTTTATCACCTAGTGGTCCTTTGCGAAGTACGGTTGTGATCTAACCTGGTCAAAATGGGGTACAATAGCTGCCCCTCTTTGTGCATTGTTTGTATACAAATGATGTACAAAGATAACCAAATACCCATTTTGAATGGTTAGATCTCCTTGGAGTTTGGAATTGCTGTGAGATTAATGTGGCATTTTTGGTTATGAGGGTGGCTTCTTGGGCCGAATAGCTTCTTGGGCTATGATATGACATCTTGGGTTGATTAGCTTCTTGGGCTATAAGGATGGCTTCTTGGGCCGAATAGCTTTTTGGGCTATGACATGACATCTTGGGTCGAAAATGAGTGACATATTGGGTTGATTAGCTTCTTGGGCTATGAGGATGGCTTCTTGGGCCGAATAGCTTTTTGGGCTATGACACGACATCTTGGGTCGAAAATGAGTGACATCTTGGGTCGATTAGCTTCTTGGGCTATGAGGGTGGCTTCTTGGGCCGAATAGCTTCTTGGGCTATAAGGGTGGCTTCTTGGGCCGAATAGCTTTTTGGACTATAAGGGTGGCTTCTTGGGCCAAATAATAGCGTCTCGTGCTATAAAGGTGGCTTCTTGGGTCAAATAGCTTCTTGGGCTATGAGGGTGGCTTCTTGGGCCGAATAACTTCTTGGGCTATAAGGGTGGCTTCTTGGACCGAATAGCTTTTTGGGCTATAAGGGTGGCTTCTTGGGCCGAATAATAGCGTCTCGCGCTATAAAGGTGGCTTCTTGGGCCAAATAGCTTCTTGGGCTATGATAGTGGCTTCTTGGGCCAAATAATAGCGTCTCGGGCTATGAAGGTGACATCTTGGGTCAAATGATAGTGAGATAGCATCTTAGGTTATGGATAAGTGACTCTATCATGGCTCCCTCTACGAGTTCACTCTAAGAGATCGCTCTACAAGATTACCACTCAAGAGTCATGCTTGGGCTTACGATCTAGGTCTACCGAGTTTAGTTCTTTGATTTTGAAAGGGAATTCTGTTTGTCAAGGGTGAGTCCTCATCTGTCTTTGAAGCTTAACTGTTGGTAGATCATGAGATGAATCCTCATGCCATTTTGATATACAGATAATCCTGTGAGTAAGAAGAACAAACGTGCTAGGATGTATGCTAATGATGCATGAAGATGCATGAATGTATGTGACTTTATGATTAAGTTTGTAAATCCTTCTCCTCTGCCGGGAAAGAGGCTAGTGGATGACTTGTGCTTTTTGTTCTCTCTTTGCTCCAAGAGGCCGGGGCTCCATCTTTTCTGCATGCTGATATCCCCATGCATGGAATGTTCAAGAAAACTCTGCTTGGGGATTTTAAAAAAAAAAAGAATTTTGAAAAATGACAAAGAATTTTGAGAAAACTACATCATCATACACAACATGACTCATGCATTATCATAAGAGTTTAACAAGTCTTCCTTTTATAAAATAGAATGACAGGTTTTTAAGATATTGGTCTACAAAGTTGATCAAAGTATGCTCAAGACTTGACCAATCCTTCTGTTCGCCGGCTGGCCTTTGATGTGGAGTAACTGATCAGTCCCTCTGAGGTGCTTGAGATTTTATCAGACTGCTTTAGGTGACTTTGGATCCTGGTCCCTTTGTTTGGCTTTGTATTTTACCCTTAGTGCCTTTTCAGGTTTTCACTAAGTCCGCCTTTAATTCTTCTCTCTTTTCACAGAGCTTTGTATTTTACCCTTGGCGCCCTTTCGGGTTTTCACCAAGTCCGCTCTTACCTGCGACTTCCTCGTCTTTGTACCAAAATGAAATTTTTGTTGCCTTTTATATGAAGGAGATGATGAGCGTGAGATTTAGATTCACTCGGGTGAGCTGGTTTTGAATTGGAAAAAATAGTGAATGACTGTTTGGAATTCTTTTGCAAGATGAGAAGGCTTTCCTTTTTTTTTTTGGCCCTTTGGTGCTTTCCTTTTTTGCTTTTGTTCAGGGAAAAGCTCCCTAAATGGTAAATAAGGATAGAGAAAAGGTTCAAGAACATGGAGAATTCTTTCAATAAATGGCAATTTCAAATCCACTTTGGTACAAGAACAGAAATTAAACATAAAATTTCTTTACAGCATCACTATTTACAGGGTTCGGGAGTTCATCTCCATCCATTTTGGTGAGGACGAGTGCACCACCCAAGAATGCTCTTTTTACAACACACGGCCCCTCATAGTTTGGAGTCCATTTGCCTCTGTGATCATGTTGTATTGGTACTATCTTTTTCAGGACCAGGTTTCTTTCTCGAAATGCCCTCGGTCGCACCTTTTTGTTGAAGCTAGCCATCATTCTCTTTTGATAAAGCTGACCTCGGCAAACTGTTGTGAATCGCTTTCCATCAATCAGATTTAACTATTCGAAATGGTTCTTAACCCATTCAGCTTCATCTAGCTTGGTATCCATGAGCACCCTCAAAGATGGGATTTCTACCTCCACCGGTAAAACAGCCTCCATGCCATAAACTAAGGAAAATGGCGTTGCCCCAGTTGAAGTCCGGACTGTGGTTCTATAAGCATGTAGTGCATATGGGAGTTTCTCGCTCCAATCTTTGTACGTCTCAGTCATTTTCCGGATAATGTTCTTGATGTTCTTGTTTGCTGCTTCTACCGCTCCGTTCATTTGAGGACGATACGGTGTTGAGTTGCGATGTCGGATTTTGAACTGTTCACACAAATTGTCCATCATCCGGCTATTTAGATTGGCAGCATTATCTGTTATAATGTGCTCCGGGAGCCCATAGTGGCACACGATGTTGTTGTGAACAAACTTAGTGATTACTAACTGAGTAACTTGGACGTAGGAGGCTGCGTTGACCCATTTAGTGAAATAGTTGATGGCTACAAGAATGAATCTATGTCCATTAGAGGCTTTTGGGAATATGGGCCCAATGACGTCCATGCCCCATAATGCAAATGGCCATGGAGATGTAAGCACGTGTAGCTTAGATGGGGGTGCTTGATTGCAATCCCCATAAATCTGGCATTTAAGACATTTACGTACATGCTTTATGCAGTCCTTTTCCATAGTAACCCAATAGTAGCCCATCCTCATGATCTACCTAGTTAGTGTATGCCCATTTGCATGAGATCCGCAGTCGCCGTTGTGAACCTCATCGGTGATCCGAGCTGCTCCATCTTTGTCCAAGCACCGCAGTAAAACTTGGTTATGGTTGCGTCTATATAGGATTGAACCGTCGAGGAAGTAATTGATGCTTGCTCGTCAAATGTTTCTTTTTTCTGCTTCTGAGGCCCCTACCGGATATGAGTGCTGGGACAGGTACTGTTTGATATCTTGATACCAAGGCTTGTTGTTGGTGTCAGCATTGGTTACCATGTTGTAAATGGGTTCCTTGTTCACATTGATGTCAAAGCATGGTATTTCGAAGCATGTGTCCAATCGAAGGAGGGAGGCTAGAGTCGCTAAAGCATCGGGAATTCGATTATGCTCTCTTGACATGTGTTCAAATGTGATTTCATCAAATAGGTTAGCCATTTCACAAATCATTTGTCGGTAAGGAATCAACTTGTGATTTCGAGTTCCCATTCCTTTCTAACTTGATAAATGACTAGAGCTGAATCCCCGAACACTTGTAATTTTCTGATTCCTTTACTCAATGCCTCTTGGAGGCCCATTACACAAGTTCATATTCTACTATATTGTTTGTGCAAGGGAATGTCAACTTGGCAGCCATCGGAAAATGTACTCCGAATGGGGAAATTTGGACTGCCCCGATGCCATGACCAGATAAGCTTGATGCTCTATCAAACCAAAGGGTCCATGTGTCTAACTCTTCATTTTCTTGGATGGTGTTGATGAATTCGTCTGGAAAATCAGAGATTGCTGGCTCATACTCCTCCAAGGCTCGATCCGCTAGATAATCAGCTATGGCACTTCCTTTGATGGCCTTTTGAGGAACATAGACAATGTCATATTCTGCTAAGAGTAGCTGCCACTTAGCAATTCTTCCCGTCGTGGATGGCTTTTCCAATAGGTATTTAAGCGGATCATGTCTAGAGATGAGCCATGTGGTATGGTAGAGTGTATACTGCGTTAATCTTCGTGTTGTCCAAGCGAGGGCACAAGTCTTTTCCAGAGGAGTGTACTTTTCCTCACAAGGTGTAAACTTCTTGCTCAGATAGTAAATGATTTGCTCTTTCTTCCCCGAGGCATCATGCTGTCCCAGTACACAACCCATCGAGGTGTCTCGGACTGTTAAGTACAGAATCAGAGGTTGACCGGATACTGGGGGAACCAAAATTGGAGGGTTCGTCAAATACTGCTTGATTGTGTCAAAGGCCTCCTGACATTCATTGTTCCATACCTCGGGACTATTCTTGCGCAACACCTTGAAGATGGGTTCACAGGTCATTGTGAGTTGTGAAATGAATCGAGCGATGTAGTTGAGTCTTCCGAGGAATCCTCTAACTTCCTTGATAGTTTTTGGCACGGGCATATCCTGGATGGCCCGGACTTTATCGGGATCAATCTTAATTCCCCGTTGACTGACGATGAATCCCAATAGCTTTCCTGATGTAGCCCCAAAAGTACATTTGGATGGATTTAACTTCAAATGGTATTTTCGTAGTCTGTTGAAGAGCTTACGCAACACTTCCACATGGTCCTTGTCTCCTTTTGACTTGGCGATCATATCATCGACATAGACCTCTACTTCTTTGTGCATCATTTCATGGAATAGTGTTACCATGGCTCTTTGATAAGTTGCCCCGACATTTTTTAGTCCAAAAGGCATGACATTGTAGCAAAACGTGCCCCATAGAGTGACGAATGTAGTCTTTTCCTTGTGTCCAGGATCCATCCGAATTTGATTATAGCCAGAGAACCCATCCATGAAGGAAAACATAGTATATCTTGCAGTGTTGTCTACCAAAGTGTCAATGTGAGGTAGTGGGAAGTTATCTTTAGGACTAGCCCTATTGAGGTCGCGATAGTCTACACACATACGGACCTTCCCCCTTTCTTTGGAACTAGTACGATATTGCCCACCCATTCTGGATAGTGGGCCACACTAAGGAACCTTGCATCCCATTGCTTTTTGACTTTTTCCTTGATCTTTAGTATCATCTCCGGTCTCATCCTCCTTAGCTTTTGCTGGATAGGCTTACACTCAGGTCTCAAGGGCAACTAGTGTTGCACTATATCTATATCCAATCCTGGCATATCTTTGTAGGACCAGGCGAACACATCAATGTAGGACCTCAAAAGATCAAGCAGTTGATCTTTGATACTGTTGGGAATGAAGGTCCCCAATCTCAGTTCTCTTGGCTCAGTGGCAGTTCCGAAGTTCACAATTGTGACTGGGTCTTCACTAGGGATAGTGAGCTGGTCTTCCTTTTCTAGCAGGCGCTTAATATCTTCTGGTAGCTTAGGATCTTCTACTGTACCAGTTTCCTCTACCTCGGACACTGACTGCTCCCAGTTTGGATCATGGCCAAGCCTTAAGCAACTCATTTCTTCTTTTCTTACCATATCTTTAAATTTATCATACCTATTTGAAAAAGTCTGACTTACTCAACCATATATGATAATGCACATGCTATGAAATGCAAGAGGATGTTTTTTGAAAAAGTTTCATTTTATTCAATCTTTCAAAAATAGGCTTACAGCAAATTCAAAATTTGAAATTGAAAAACAACAAAGAGAAAACATTGAAAATGTCCCAGCAGGTTCCTTGAACCGTTTACATGATAGGGAGGTCCAAGCTTTTCCAGTTGTCCAGTTGTTGTCTCGGGTCTCCTTGGCAAACCCGAACCAGTTCCACCTCTTCATTGTCATCCCCTGTAGCGGCCACTGTCTCTTCCCTCTAATTTATGAATCCCGTGCTCCTGAATGTAGCTCTGAGCGGTGGGAAAATCAACTTCTGTTCTTGGAAAGCTCTTTTCTCCAGCTTAGCCAGTCGGCTATCCCTTCTTCTTGAGGTCTCTAATTGCCTGTCAGCTTTAGTGGGCTTGTAGCCTAGCCCAAATCTTCCAATTGTGCTTCGAATGGTAATAGGTTCTTTGATCCCTTGTCCTTGCAAGCCCAATCCTTTTCCTGCTTTGTGGCCCAACTTCAGCATGACTGATGCTACCATCTTCGATGCCTTTGGTAACTGTGTCCCTCTATCCTGATCAGTTGTAGAGTTTGGAAGGTAGGTTGCATTGACGACCTCAAATGAGCGGAAGGAACATTCTGGGATATCTTCACTGCTTTCAATGTAGGGGACAGAAAGAGTTTTGGTGACAAGGATTTCTGTTTCCCCGGACACGCATATGAGTTTCCCGTCTACAATGAATTTAACCTTTTGATGAAGGGTTGAGGGTATTGCCCCTACTGCATGAATCCATGGCCTTCCCAGTAGGTAGCTATAGTAAGGAGCAATATCCATGACCTGGAACTCCAAAGTGAAAGTACTTGGACCAATTTGTAGTGGTACATCTAGGGTTCCTACTACATCTCGTTTTTCTCCATCGAAAGCCCTGACAATCATGTTGGTGGGGTGGATGTAAGATGGGTCCATCGGCAGTTGCTTTAGAATGGGAGCTGACATAATGTTCAAAGAAGATCCGTTATCAATTAGCACACGCGAGATAATGTGGTCCTTGCACTTAACAGAAATATGCAAAGCCTTGATATGTCTAACACCTTCTTAAGGGAGCTCTTCTTCACTGCAGCTGAGAAAGTTACTCGCAACGATATTATTTGCAATCCCATCTAAGCTCTCCACAGAAATGGATAGAGGAACGTAAGTTTTGCTCAAGACCTTCATAAGGGTTTCCCGGTATGGAGTAGAATCCATAAGCAAAGATAATAATGAGATGCGAGCCGGCTGCCGACTCAATTGATCAATGATGTTGTATTCACTCTGTTTAATCAGCTTCAGAAACTCAGTTACCTCCTCTTTTGAGATAGAGGTATTTTTGTTAGCTGATATCGGTTTGGGAATGATATCTTGCTCTACGGCTTTGCCTTTATCTGCTTTGTTGATTTCTTGCGTTGTGTATGAACGACCACTTCTTGTCTTCTTCTCTTCCATAGGAACCCCTGCAATGACAGACTTGCAGTGATAGTTCCATGGGACTACTTTATCATCCTTGTATGGGAAAGGCGATGGCCCCTAAATAGTAAGGGTTTTGACCTTTTGCATCAACGAGTCAGCCTTTGGATTCTCCGTGTACTGGATAATTAGGGGTTTCGGTGCCCCAGGCTTGGGTGCCACTTTTGACCTGTCTGTGGAGGCCATGCAGATCTCATGACGTTCTTCTAATCCTGAGATCTCCAACCTTTTGGAGTCTAGTAGCTTTTGAACTGCTTCTTGGAATTCTGTACACTCTTCTAAATCATGTCCATAAGCTGTCTTATGATAAAGGCAGCACCTTTTCCAGTTGTTGCCCCTATTGGCATCAGTCACATCTTTGGTTACTATGAGTCCATTCTTGTGTAGGGTCATGAACAGCTGACACTTGTCCATCTTGATTGTGGAAGCCTGTCTAGGAGAACCTCCATATTCAGCTATTACATGGGCAACATTGCCTGAGTGTTCTGGAAGAGGGTTGGTACCCACATTGGGAGTACCAATCATTTTAGAGAAGTTCAACCACCCAACATCTCATAAATGTTGTATCTTCCTTTTTAGGGCGAAACAACCTTCTGTGTCATGTCCAATTCCACCTCTATGGTATGCGCAACTGGTATCAGCTTTGTACCATTCAGGATATGGAGGGCTTAACTTTTTTAGGGGCACTGGACTGAGAAGTCCTACTGCCAATAATCTGGTGTACGCCTCCGTGTATGTGATAGGAATTGGATCGAATTTCTCCTTTCTTGTTTTTTGTTTCTGCCACAGCTGCTTTGATTGCTCAGGCTGGGATTGGTTAGTTGAGTAAAAGTTCCCGCCCTGAGGCCGATATTGTGGGTTCGGGGCTTGAGCAATGTCGGACACTGTCGAAGATCCTCCAAAACACCCAGGTGTGGTCGATTGTTGGGGTTGTTGTGACCCAGTGCTGTTATAGTCAACCTTGGGTTGCCATACTACCTGGGATTCTCCTTCTTTCTTTTGATTGGAGGAAGAGGGCTTTCTAGAAGCTTCATACTTGCTTCCCCCGAGTTTTCCTTCCCTTATGCTACCTTCGATTCATTCTCCTGAGGCGACCAGGTCGGCAAAGCTACTTGAAACATTCCTGATTAGTTTTTTGTAGTAAACCCCTTTCATGGTGCTGATAAAGAGGGTGGTATGTTCTCTTTTGGTGAGTGGAGGCTGAACATCCATTACTGCCTCTCTCCATCGTCAGGCATAAACTTTGAAGCTTTCATTACTTCCTTTTTCAAATGACTGTAGGGCCAGCCGATCTAATGCCAGTTCGGTGATATGCTTATATTGAGCTAAGAATGCCGTGGTGAGCTCACTCCATGTTCTGATACGGCTACCTTCAAGTTGGATATACCATCGAAGTGGACCACCAGTTAGGCTCTCCTAGAAGCAATGCATTAAGAGTTTGCCATTGTCTGCATGGGCCACCATCTTGCGGCAATACATGGTCACATGTGTTCTAGGATATTGAGTACCATTGAACTTTTCAAAATCAGGCATCTTGAATTTGGATGGAAGTACTATGCCTGGCACCAAACATAAATCATGCGGGTCGGTCCCTCCATATGTTTTTACCCCCTCCACAGCTTTCAGTCGGGCCTCAATAGATTTCCAATTGGATAATTGAGCGAGGGATTCCATAGCTTCCATAATATTTGGGGTTGGCGCCCCCATAGCGGGTGGTGTAGGTGGGACTTGATGTGATGCCCCCGAAACCATGTTTGCTGGAGCGTAGGCTTGTGAAGCATGTGGTGCATGTTCTTGCTCTTGATTAATAGCTCCTGTAGTTGGGCTAGCTTCTCTCTCGGCGGTCAGCTTGGCTAGCATGTCCATCATAGTTTTTAACTGAGCCTGCACTTGGAGCATGCTCCCCCCGATCTCTTCTTGAGCCTGCTCAAGACCAGTAAGTCTGTCCTCGGTATGCTCTGCCATTGTAGGAGATGTCTAACGACTGGAGGACCTTAAGTTGTATGAGTACCCAATTCTGCTGAAGGCCTTCTAGCAAACTTGGCGAATCTGGAAAGTTTATTTTGGTTCTCACTTTTTAAGTATGAGTGCATGATATACATGAGATGCAAAGACACGAACTTTATTAAGTTGGAAACCAAACTTCAAAGGGTACAAACAGTCAAACTGAATTTAAAACAAGTAAAATGACATGAAATCCCAAAAACTATATGTTCTACGACAAGCTTTGATTATCTCCTAGCAGCGTCTTCTTCGGAGGTTCCTTAGTCTCTCATTCTCTTGTTCAAGCCTATTGATGACCATCCCCCTTGCCAATGACTGCTTCCTTGCATGACACTTCTGCATCTTAGCTGCTTCCAACTGTTCAACCATTTTCTGTATGGCTTCCCCTTCTTGCACTGTTTGCTTCAAAACGGCATTTTCTTGTAGCAAGGATAGAGTTGTATCTAGGATAACCGTACGTTCTTCGTTGGAGTCCACCTCTTCAGCTGCAGTGTCCTCACCTGTGTTGGGGAGAGGGAACAACTTCTCTTTCCATGCCTTATATTCTGATAAGACAGGAGTAGCGTGTAGGTTAGCCTTGATTCATCGAGGGGTAGCCCAAGCTCTGTGTATTTCAAAGATTGCCTGTTTTGCCCCAGGGGCTCCATATTCCTTATCGCAGGCTTCCATTCCATGTAAGACTGGGATGATTTGGCGCCCTTCAAGTTGTCTTCCCACCTGTAATGGTGCATATGCAGTGCTTCCCCAAGGGCCGATTAGTGGGACCCAATTATAGCTTCCGCAGCTATATATCATGCTTGATCTATGCATCCAAGGGGCCCTCCAAATGATATCCTCATCTCCTAGTGTATGGAAGTTGTGCATCCAACCTTCCTTGTCATTGGGTAGCCGCCACCCACTATCTAGAATATCTAGCAAGGTCGTAGCAGGTAACACGTACACTTCCTTGAAGCATGGAAAGTTGCATGGGAAGTGACTCTTCAACCATGTGGATAGGAGAGGAAGACAACCTCTGAATTGTCCTTGGCCTCTGACTCGGATGTAGGATAAGGACCTAATGGTCTCAGCTAAGATGGCAGGAACGCGGTCATTTCCCTTTATCAATTGCAGGACAAGTTCCAAGACTTCTCCGTCAATGAAGTTTGGATTTCGAGGGAAAATGAGCAGACCATAGACAGCAACAGTGAAAAGTATATGGGTCTCCTCTTGAGTTGAATGTTGCATCATCCTATTGAAGAACTCCCACGAAACGACTTCATGCTTCCCATCATTTTGAATAATTGGAGGAACTTCTTTGGCTTGTATATCTAGGAGACAAGCCAAAGTACGCCGGCATGATTTTCAAGGATCATAGTTGAAGATTGCCTTCTTTTGATCCACTTCTTGATCAAGAAGCCTTTTGTATTCTTCAATAGTTGGGATCAAATCCACGCCATTAAAACAGAAGCACCTTCGCCTTGGATCCCAGAAGTTCACTACTGCAGTGATCATATTCTTATCTATTGGTAGTTGAGTTAGATGTAACAGATCCCTAAAGTTCTTGATGTATGTGGCTTGACTCCTTGAAGACCACTTCCTCCATATGGATGTGAGTTTAGGAGCATGATTCTTTGGGAGCTCAATGTGTAGGTCTCAGAACTTCTGTGGCTCCTCTTGAGAAAAATTTCCCAAGTCCCTTTGGATTATCCTTGATGCGAGAGCGACCACTTGAACATCTTCTCTATCCACCTTGTTATCTAGAAGATTATCAAAGCTTGCCATGTTTCCTAAATGAAAGTGTGTAATGTTATGATATGCAATGAATGAAAATGAGGGGTTAGTAAACAAATGATGGATAATATATACAAGGGGTTAGTACATGGACAATATATACAAGGTTCAAGCAAGGCAAGTACACAAATGTCATAGCAAGGCTCAAACACATGAAGGTCATGCCCCTAATGGGCTTCTAAATCTGTGTATCTTATTCATTGGTTCCCAAGCATTCCCTACTTAGCCTTGTACCACGAGGGCATTAACAAGAACTAAGAGGGAGCCCCTATACCCCAAAGGGCATTAACGGAGGGGGTCCTTCTTGTACCTCTCGGGGCATTAATAAGAAAGGACCACTGCCTGAGTGAGACATTTCGGGTATTCCACGTAGACAACCACAACCAAGTCCACATGGGCAAACCTTTACTAGTCTCTTCTAATCCTGTTGTGTTAGAGAAAACCCGGGTACAGGGTTGGAGAAAGAGAGAGAAGCATGTATGCACAGTTAAAACAATTATAAAATAAAAGAAAAATAAATAGAGAAAAAAAAGCAAGCAAACATTCCAATAAATCGAGACCATGGCTAGACTCTCACAACAGTCCCCAGTAGAGTCGCCAGCTGTCATCACCCATTTTTGACCGAGCTCGTTGCTGGCTTTGGTGAAAGGACTTCATGCTAGTTCATTCCATTGATCCTAGAGTCATCCTTGCACAAGGCTCGCACAAACCATTAAAGAAAAGAAAAACAGAGTCGCCACCAAACAAATTAAAGGTGTGATTGGGCACTTAGAAAAAGAAAGGGTCTACAGTTCCAGAAAATTAGGTTCGGGAGTCGGTTATGTGTGGGGAAGGAAGAAAAACTCTTGCACCCCCACAACGCCCACAATTGGTACCTAGTCTTGATCTATGGGTGTTTGCTTGCTTTATTATTTATTTAAAAAAAGAGTTTTTTGTATTTTTAATTTTAAGAAAAAGAAAGATTTTAGGATCTAGGCCTTAGAACAACAAAAGAGATTTTAATAAAATAAAAAGGGGATATTCTAATTTTAGAAAAAAGAATGTGGGATCTAGGCCCATATGACAGTATTGCATTTTTTAGGAAAACAAAAGTGAACTTTCTTTTTTTAGAAAAGAAAATGAAAACAATTTGAATTCAAATGGAAATACTGCCACAATTAATATTGGCCTAGGCAGACTAGGATATGAACATCTAGGGCTCAATCATCATGACCGCCCAGGCCTTGTTTAAATTTTCTAGAAAAGATTTAAGTTTTTGTATTTTTACATTTTATTATCTTTGAAAATAATAAATGAAAAGAAAAATGTAAACTGTTTTTGTATTTTCGTTTTTTAAACTTTGAGAATTAATGAAAAAAATAGAGAAGTTTTTGGGTTTTACGCTTGAAAACAACACAGAAAAGAATTAAAAAACAGTTTAATAAATAAACAAAAGTAAAGTAGGAAACCTGGAGAAATTAAGATGATGCAGATGTTGGTTCCTCTTTCCTCCTAATGATCCTTGAAAACACACTGATTAGTAAAATAAATCTCCATCCTTGATTCGGTGTATTTCCTTCAGCTTTAGCTCTTTCGACCGAAAATAGGAGATATTTAGGTGCTTTTCTCCTAAAATGAAGTGTTTCCACCTTTAGAAATTCTCAGAATTTTCTCTCTGATTTTCTCTCTCACAGTCCCGTCCAGCAAGCTCTCTTTTTCCTCTGATAAAAATCCTCTCTGATTTTTTTATCTCTAAGAAATGCAGCCAGAAATTCTCTCCCGGAATAACCTCTTATGACACTTGATCCTCCTTTTTCTTGTTTGCCTCTTGAGACAGTATTTTATAGGTGTGTAGAGGAGTATCCGTTGGCTAGGCATTAACTGTACCTTTTACAATTCCAATAAGTCAAATGCGATGTCCCGAGAACCTTATTATGGCTCCTCGTTCCTGTGTCTGAAAATAAATAAATCACTTGGGATTTATTTTAATATTCCACTGTATCTAGACACTTTTGCGAGTAAGGGTTGAATGCACTTCCAGGTGTATTGGCTCCATTGGGAATTCATAGTTATGTAGTCTCTAGGGTCAATTGTGATATCCTGAGGAAAATGGCATTTAGTTACAGAGGCCTCCCGTCCCTATGCTTGAAAATGGAGTCCCAGGGCACTGTTTGTAATTAATGCACTTGAAAAAATGATTTTTGGAGTTCCGATGCTTTGAAGTCACTCCCAAACCCGTAGAGGAGCTATTCTGGAGTTTTTTCCGAATCATTTAAGTGATTTTCGGACCAATGGGTCCTTATTCAGCATCAGCAGGTCCTTATTCAGCACTAGTGGGCTTAGCCCGGATTTGACCACTGGATTTGGGCTTATTCCGCATCAATAAGCTTATTCCACATCAATGGTCCTTATTCAACATCAATGGGTTTAGCCCGGATTTGTCAGCGCTAATTTCCTTACTCCATATCAGTGTTAATTCCTTACTCCATGTGAATGGTTAGCCCGGATTTCTTACTCCGGATTTGACCAAGTTTGACCGCCGGATCTAGGCTTATTCCAGACTAGTGGGCTTAGCCCAGATTTGACCAAGTTTGACCGCCAGATTTGGGCTTAGTCCGGATTTGACCATGTTTGACCACCGGATTTGGGCTTAATCCAGATTTGACCAAGTTGACCGCCGGATTTGGGCTTTGTCTAGATTTGACCAAGTTTGACCACCGGATTTGGGTTTCCCCAAAAATTTCCGTGCGTGGGCTTGGTCACCACATGGTGCCTCTACTTGGGCTTCCTTAGGCCTCTCTTGTTCTCACTTGATGTGTAAGGAGAGTGTCTTTGTATATATACTGGGTGAAGTAGAAGTAAAACTGGCAATGTGGGACAAACATGCATATGAAGAACCAAAATTCGTGGAAAATTGACAGATTTATGGGGCAACTTCAAAAATTCATAACTTTCTCCATAGAGCTCGGATTAGGGATAAATTGGTCTTGTTTTGATCGAACTTCTGTTATCTAGATTTTGAAAGTGGAATCACTCCAAAAGGATCATCCATTTAGGAGAAAAATGGGAAATACCGCACAGAGGTACATGATAAAGTGAGCATTCTGCCCATCCAATTCAAAAATTCATAGTTAATTGCATAGAACTCGGATTATCCTCAAACAAGTTGTACATGATAGATAAAGTTGTTATCTAACTAATTAAATTGACTTTATTCAGATCCAATAAGTATTGAGAAAGTTATTGGCAAAATAGTGCGCTGCGCACTGACTGTCTCCCCCAAATTTGTACAAGGTTTGGTTGCCAACTTTGAAAAATCATAACTAATTGAATACAGCCCGGAATATTCTCAAACCAATTGGAAATGATAGATAAAGATGTTATCTAATCAATTCAATTGACTTTGTTGGATTATGACAAGTATCGGGGAAGTTATTAATAAAATAGCGGGCTGCCCACCAGTTGTCCAATTCAACTTGGTACTTTTGTCATAACCATTTCATTTCTCGTCGGAATCAAGTGTGGTCAAGTGCATTGTTCTCCGAATGTCATCCTCTATCACTTAGTGGTCATTTGCGAAGTATGGTTGTGATCTAACCCGGTCAAAATGGGGTACAACACCAGGCTCTTGGAGCTTGCTTCAATCCATACAAGGCTTTTCGTAGTTTATATACCATATGTTCAGCCTTGTGTTCAACGAAGCCCGGAGGTTGTTCAACATAAACCTCCTCTTGAAGATCTCCATTTAGAAATGCGCTCTTGATGTCCATTTGATAAACCTTGAAGTTTTCATGTGATGCATATGCAGGAACATTCGGATCGCCTCAAGTCTAGCTACTGGAGCAAAGGTCTCGTCATAGTCAATGCCTTCTTCTTGACGGTATCCTTTGGCTACTAGTCGAGCTTTGTTCTGGATTTCTATTCCATCAGTATCTAATTTGTTTTGGAACACCCATTTAACTCCAATGACTTGTTGCGACCTCGGCCTTGGTACTAAAGTCCACACTTCGTTCCTTTTGAATTGATTAAGCTCTTCTTGCACAGTTCTATCCAGTTTGAATCCTTAAGGGCTTCATCCACCACCTTTGGCTCTATCTGTGATAGAAAACCCGAGTAGAGGCATAGATTGGAAGTGGCTGCCCTCGTTCGTGCTCTAACAGTAGGATTAGCAATCACTTGATCTGATGAGAGGTTCCTAGTCCACCTATAGTTCTGTGCAAGTGGTGGTAAGTAGTTAATGATTTGAAGCTCTGCCAGATCAAGTGGATCTTGTACATCGGCTGGTTGAGCTTCTTTTGGACTAGTTGTATCCATATGATGAACAGTTCTAGAAGAACTTAGAAGTTCTTTAGCACTGTTACTTTCAGTATGAACAGGTCCGGACGGACTTGAGGGTTCTCTAGAGTGATGGATGTTCGTAACAATTTGTCCGGAGTTAAGTGCAAGTCCTGAGTCCGAGTCTTCTAAAGCATCATCAGTAGCATTTCTTTTTGCTTCACTGGTATTAGGTGATTCATCAGGAGTTGCTGCAGGAACATGTTTGAACTAAGAATAATCAATCGTATTGTCCGTATGATTCTGCGCAATTGAATTTGAAGATCTTACGCTCGACCAGTCAATGTTAGATTCATCAAAATTAACATGGATAGATTCTTCAACTGTTAGACGTTTTCTGTTGAAAATATGATAAGCCTTGCTGTGTAAAGAATATCCAACAAAGATCCCATCATCAGATTTTGGCTCAAATTTACTCTGGGCCTCTTTGCTGTTGTTTAACACATAGCAAGCACACCCAAAGGCTTTGAAATGAGAGATTGATGGCTTCCTGCCTCTCCACATCTCATAAGGTGTTTTCATGGTAACCTTATTGATAAGAGTTCTGTTTTGAACATAGCATGCAGTGGACATAGCTTCAGCCCATAGACTGAGAGGAAGCTTTGCCCCTGCTAACATGGATCTACCAGCTTCGACTAACGTGTGATTCTTATGCTCAGCAACTCCATTTTGTTGTGGAGTCCTGGGCGCAGAGAAGTCATGCTGAATGCCCTGTTCAGAACAATATGATCTCATATCGCAAAAGTCAAACTCCGTGCCATGATCACTCCTGATGCACTTAATGCTCAGTCCTTGTCAATTGCTTATCCAGTTGAAGAGATCTACTAGATGTTCAGAGGTTTAATCCTTTGATTTCAGGAACATCACCCATGTATACTTGGTGAAGTCATCGATAACCACAAGGGTATATCTCGCACCGGCAAGAGAAGCAATAGAAATGGGACCACAGAGGTCCATGTGAAGAAGTTGCAGCGAAACAGTTATTGAATTAACTAATTTGCTCTTAAAGCTGTGCTTGGTCTACTTGCTGAGTTGGCATTCTTGACAGAAAGAGTCTCTGGAGAATTTATGTTTGGGCAGAGCATTTACTAAGTTAAGCCACGCTAATTTAGACAAAGTCTTAAAATTTAAATGCGGCAACGCTTGTGCCATAGCCAACTTTCTTCATTTGATGCTTTAGTGAGGAAGCATATAGGGTCAAAAGAATTATTTCTTAAGACCACTGAGTATATGTCCCCATCTCTTAATCCGGATAACTTAACTTCTTCGGATAAGTTTTCCCTAACTGTGCACATGTTGGACATAAAGGAAACAGTAAACCCTTTGTCACATAAATTACTGACACTCAGTAGATTATGCTTCAAACCTTCGACTAGTGCAACTTTAGTGATTGATACACCGCCATTGGTTAAAGTGCCATACCCCACAGTCTTACCTTTGTTGTTGTCCCCATATGATACGGATGGGCCTCGTTTGTCAGTAACTTCAATGAGCAAAGACTAATCACCCGTCATATGTCCGGAGCATCCACTATCAAGGATCCACTTGCTTTGATTGATCTTTAACTTCAAGTGATCTAGAAATGCATTCCAGAGATGTTCCTGTCAGACAACAATTTACACTTTTAGTGCCCAAACTTGTTTCAGGCGGATTTAACTTTGTTAGAAACTTTAGCTTTCCAACTTGACTTTACTTTGTTAGTGTCAGTTGCTTCTTTTATTTGGGTTTTCTTGGGAGAGACACTCCTTTGAGATTTAGGTTTTGATTTGCTCGAAGAACCTTTTTTGATGAACCGATCTTTATTAATACGAACTTGATTACAAAGTCAGTTATCAGATAAACTCCAACATTCATAGTGATAATGACCTATTTCTCTACAAATGGAATAGACACTATGATGCGGAGCACAAACAGGGGATACAAGTTTCTTAGGTTTTACAGGTTTTCTACTCTGTTCCCTATGGCCTAATCTTTTGCGATTGGGTGACGCGCTCTTGGCCCTAGATGCGTCAGCCTTAGCCTTTCCTTTCTTTCTGGGTGTTATAGTTTCAGCTTTAACTGCAGCAGCCTTCCCTTCATCGTTAGGTATGGGTGCTACTACTTCGGGAACAGCAGTAACAGCCTCACTTCCACAATCACAGACTATGGTGCCACCTGAAATGAAACCATCCAACGGTTTAGATGTACTAACAGGATAAAGGTTGGTTAGTTTTGGAGTGAAATCCGAGGGACACTCAGTAGCATGTGTGGAGGTTGATGGTTCGGAGCCAAGGCCAGGTTTAACGCGGATGTCGTCCAGATCAGTCCTAAATGTAGAGGCTATTTCCCCGGATTTTAGCCACTTACGATTTATTTTCTTTTCCTTTTCAAGTTCATTCTCGAGTCTCTTTAGAATAACTTTTAGGCCAGTTAGGTTGGTATTTAGCAACTGATTTTCAGCTCTTAAGTCATGATACCAAGCCTCTTTACTCCTGCTATGTCTTTTTCAAGTCTAGCAATAGTAAATTCAAGATGTTTATTCTGACTTTTCATATCTTTGTACATTTGAGTAATTATTAGTGTCTCATTCTTTTCATGATCACGCTCGCAGTAAGAGATTCTAATTTACTAATGAGCTCAGAGATAGAAGGTACCTCAGTATTTTCCATGAGGTAGACGTTCGGCTTTGGGGTTGGCTCATCATCAGAGGATTCCTCATCTTCTTCCGAGCCACTAATATACTTTGTGACGAACGCCTTCCTCTTGTTCTTGCTATTGTCTGAGGTGAAGCATCGGGGAATAACCTTGTCACTTTTCTCGGCTGTTTCAGATTTGGATTTACAATCCTTGGCCCAGTGACGGGGTTTCCCATAGTTGTAGCATTCTTGGGAACTTGACTCTGATCGCTCCTTCCTTCTGGATGATAATGAGGAGCCTCTTCTGAATCCTTTCCTGCTTTTCCGTAAGAATCACTCGAAGGATTTAACCAGAAGAGTTCTCTGACTCTTCCATATCATCATTCCTTTGTATGCTGAAGCATTACGTAGCTTTGAAAGCTACCCCCTTTTCTTTTCGAGCTATTTTCTCATCCTGGTCAGAATATTTGAACCTGACCTCATGAGTCCATAGCTCTCCGTATAATTCTTCAAGGGGAACATACTACCAGTTTTTGTCGGTTTGCATCTGGAGCTGCTTGGAGTAGTAACGATCCGGCAAGGAGCAAAAAAACTTGTCAATGATTTGGGATTGAGAGTAGTGCTCATTGACAATTTTTAGCTCAAGGATGAGCTTGCCGAATCTCCGATAGATGCTTTCGAGGGATTCGCCAGGTTTGTGATTAAAGCTCTCGAAGTTCTGCCTGAGAGCACAGATGATGTTCTGCATTTGGGACTGACTTCCCTCATAGAGGATTGTCAACTTATCTCATACAGCTTTCGCTGTTGTGCAGCCCTAGACGTCTGTGAAATCTTCGGAGTCCAAAGACGATGTGACATATGCTAGAGCCTTTTCACTAGAACACTGCCAGGCTCTTTCATCATGGGTAAGTTCAGATCAGTCTTTGGCCTTCTTACTTTGTGTTCTTCGATAGTCATCGGAATCGGTATCTCCTGATGAAGACACGGCCACATAAGATGATCATGATAGACCATGAACATCCTCATGCGAGCTTTCCATTGGGAGAAAAGCTCAGGTGTGAACTTTGGCAGTTTAGTCAGAGTGAAACTGGAACTCCGTTGTGGTGGAGCAGCGGCAGTAGCAGGTTGAGGTGGATCGACATTTTCACTACTGTTTTAATTTGGGATGAGCTCTTCAGCTCCTACGGAGTTAAGTCGAGTATTGAACAGCATGCTGATTTCTTCGCCATTTTTGAGAGAGAGAAAGAGTGGGATCTCTACTTCGAGCAGGTAGAACTTGCTCTGATACCACTTGTTAGTCCCTGGGAGCCTAGAGGGGGGGTAAATAGGCTCTTATCTAAAACTCTTTTCTAACTCTTTAGCACAACACTTATTTGGTTAAGAGATAGAATAACTGCGGAAGATAACCAGATAGTGGAAGTATTTTGTTTTATTATCAAATGATAAGTACAACAAAATAGAAGCAAGACTCTCTTACACTCTGCTTACAAAATGACTCACACACTCGCCTCTTAGATCTCTATGAGCTCTTGTACAAATACACTAATATCAAACTCACGAACTATCACACATTTTTAATGTACAAGTATTACAATATATATAGAAATATCCTTAAGAGACAATCTTGGAACTTGTTGTTCCAGACTATGTGCACATTGACTGTTCCTCAGAAATCTCTCTTCCATGAATGCTGCGGATGTGGTCTTCAAGATCTTGGGTTCGCAAAGCATAAGTGCCTTTGTGAGTCCCCAAGTGCAGTTAAAGTTATGTCCACATATTCGGGAGATCGACGTGTAAGGTTCTTTAGGTTCTCAACGAGTTTGTCTTACATCAGGACTTAGCAAGCTGGTGACTTTAAATCCAAAGAGATAAGTTGAAGCAGCGTCTTCTTAATTCGGTGTAAGGTTCCTTACTCCGTGTAAACTAAGCTCGGATCCTTACTCCGTGTCAGTGATTGCTTACTCTGTATCAATACAGTACTGAAATCTTTATTCCCTGCCAGCGCTTCCTTACTCCGTATGAATGAGAAGTTCGGAGTGCTTACTCCGCATCAACGCTTTCTTACTTCGTGAGAGTTCCTTACTCCGCATGAGTTAAAGGAGCGGATGGCTTACTTCGTGTCAGCACATCCTTACTCCACAAGAATGAGTAGTTCGGATTCCTTACTCCGCATCTAGTTTCCTTACTCTGTGCGAACAAAGGACTCGGGTCCTTATTTTGCACAAGTACTTCCTTACTCCGCATCTATGAAAGACTTAGATCCTTATTCCGTGTCTAGTTTCCTTAATCCGCTTGAGTGGAAGACTTAGCTTTTTAACTCCGTGATGACTATCCCTAGCTCTGTGAGACTTAGTAGACTAGGATTCTTACTCCGCATCTATTTGACTTAATCCGTAGCTTTAAGTGATTAGTCCGCACGAATGATCCTTATTCCGTATGAAGCAGAGACTTGGTTATATACCAAGTATTTGACGACACTCACCCACGTCCGAATCAGGATTATGTATCCTGTCCTTAGCTTTGCTCTCACGAGTGTAGGTTCGGATTAAGATCATATCTTCTGCAATAACTTAAGATAAAACAACCAAAGTCTCAGATCAAATTATATAGGGTTTTATCCGCATCATCCAAATTCTGGGCTTGATCCAACAGATGCCCTGACCATGGAAGACCCCAATAGATTCAAATTGAATCCTTCTACACAGGTCTTCAGTCTCACTCACAAGATGATCGGCAATTTGCAAGTGTACAAATCGTGACAAGTAATAAAGTAGATTTTTAAGTCTGAATATCGTACTCAAGGGAAGGATGAAGAATTTAGAAATTTTAACTAGCTTATAAAGAGGTTTTTGGTTGAAAATATATAAAAACATAACTGAATTTAAAATAATTTGATTGAATGGATGTGAGAAATGGAAATAAGCTTGTTCAAATAGAGATAAGTTCGATTGGTAAAGGTGATTGGAGTTAAGATTTTATTTGATGTATTTTTCCCAAGAATATGTCTTAATTCAATCTAATTCTTTCCTTGTGATCATATTTAATACCCAACCTCTAATTCATAAATTAGCCTTTTTCAAGTGCCATAATTCGTGTGTACACCCTACCATGGGGGACGGGTGACCCTTTAAGTTTTGGGTTGTTTAGTCTAGAGCTAGCACCACACCCACTTTTAACTTAGTATCCTAGGTTTTACACTGGCTTTCTCAAATTATGCAACCCCTAGTTTGATTATCATGCCTTTTCCAGTAATTATGCTTCATTTTTCAATCCTTCACATAAGTACCTATGATGATAAAATGAAATGGCCAAAGTCAATTTTATATTTTTAGCCCAAAATATTCAATAAACATTCACAAGGTGAATAAGATTAAACTAAAATATTGCAATTTAATTTATTATATCAAACTCCATCCTAACCCTAATCAAGGGTTTTCAAGCTTCCATAGTATAATTGAAAACAATAGATTTATAAAACATGGATTAAGAATACCAAGAGGATAGCTTGCCTATTTAGACCAAAAATTCCAAGGTTGATCTTCTTTTCCCAGCAGATTGTCTTCAAACTCCAAGAGATTCCCCAAACCTTCTTCACTCTTCCTTTCTATACTCTATATGAGGAATGGAATTGTAAAATGGAAGAGAATTGGATGATAACTGGATTCGATGATTTACAATGAAGGATCAACTCCCCTTTTATAGCCTTCAAAGCTGATTTTAAATATTTGAATTTTGAATTCCCCATAATGCCTTATAATTTCTTAAATCAATAATTCATATTTAATCCCTTGTAACTCCCACTTTTTGAATTTGAAAAAGAGATTAAATATTAACCTTCAAAGCTCTCTTAATTCCCATAAAACTTCAGTCTAAATGCATAGCACCCATTTTGAATTTGAATTTCTTCTATTAATCCTCCTTTGACTTGAATGTTTGGTGCTTGTACTTTGTTCAAATGACTTCGGTCCAGAAGGAAATAAGTGAGCTGCAAAAATGAGGATTCCAACGCCGAAATTTGGGCTTGGTCGGGTGAAGAAGGCTTGACCCGACCAACACCAGACCACCTCGGATTTCACCCGACCAGAAGGAAAGTGTCTTTAGTGAAGCTCATAGACTCCAGATATGTAAAAATCAGCTTCACCCGACCATCACCAAACAACCTCGAATTTCACCCGACTAGAAGGAAAGTATCTTCAGTGAGGCTCAAGGACTCCAACTGTGCAATTTAGGCTTCATCCGACCTGGTCGGGTGAAGGACCTTTACCTGACCTTCACCCGACCAACTTAAAATTTGGTCGTCATGATCTTTAGGTCTTTGGGATTGTTTCTTTCTTTTGTCGATCTGGTGAATTCTTCCTTGATTTTTGGATTCCTGTGAAAACATAGCAAAAATACCACAAAAACTACAAGAAATCCTCTTTTCCGGGTTAGGGCATGAAAATGTGATATTGTAACTCTTTTGGGCAATAAATGAAGTAAAAGTGTATGAGAATGTACTCAAAATGGCCCTAAAAATGGGGTATAAATCCCCCAGATCATCTCCTTCACACTTGAACCTTGCTCGTCCCGAGCAAGAATAAAAATGAACACTCAATCAAACAAATGAAAATAAGAAAAGCAAAAATCACAAATGAGATAAGAGTCAGCAGAAATCACATGTCACATATGAAAGTGTATTCATGATTGATAGGTCCGCCCAAAACATTTCGCATTGCTTTCTTATACTTAGTCCAACAATTATATACAATCCTGACGAATACTAAGGAACAACCAAGTTAAACAAGTTAAAAGCATAACAAGCAAATCTATGGAGTCCTCACTGATGGTCCCTTGGAGACTAGAGGGGGGTGAATAGGCTCTTATCCAAACTCTTTATATTCTCTTATGACACAAACACTTATCTAGTTAAGTGATAGAATCACTGCGGAAGATAACCATATAGTGGAAGTATTTTGTTTTATTATCAAAAGATAAATACAATAAAATAGAAGCAAGACTCTTTTACACTCTGTTTACAAAAGGATTCACACAATAGCCTATATTATCTCTTTGAACTCTTGTACATACACAGGATTGATTCAGGCTTACTCGCACACCCCTTTAAATATACAAGTATAAATATTTATACAAAAACATTCCTAAAAGACAACCTTGGAACTTGTAGTTCCGGAATGCGTTCAGCACTAACTATTCCTCGGTAGTCTCTATGCCTTGACTGCTGCGGTTTGTGGAGCTCAAGATCTTGGGTTTGAAGAGTGTAAGTGCCTTTGTGAGTTCCCAAATATAATTAAAGTTGTGTCCACATATCCGGGTGATCCACGTGTAAGATTCTTCAGGTTCTCAACAAGTTTGTCTTACATCGGGACACCACGAGCTGATAACCTTAAATGCGGTTAAGTTGAAGCAGCATCTTCTTGGTCCTGTATAATTTTCCTTACTCCGTAGCTAATGAAGCTCGGAACCTTACTCCGTGTCAGTGGTTGCTTACTCTGTATCTATTTGATACTGGAATCCTTAGTCCGTGTCAGCGCTTCCTTACTCCGCATGTAAGTTCCTTACTCCGTATGTAAGTTCCTTACTCCGTATGTAAGTTCCTTACTCCATATGTAAGTTCCTTACTTTGTATGTAAGTTCCTTACTCCGTGTGAGTCTAAAGGATCGGATGGCTTACTCCGTACTAGCATATCCTTACTCCGCATGAGTGAGTGGTCCGGATTCCTTACTCCGCATCTACGTTCCTTACTCCGTGCGAATAAGGACTCGGGTCCTTATTCCACATCAGTACTTTCTTACTCCGTGTGTATGAAAGACTCGGACGCCTTACTCCATGTCTTCTTTACTTTAGTTCGTTTGAGTGAAAGACTTAACTTTTTAGCTCCGTGTTGACTCTTTTACTCCATGCAACCTTGTAGACCAAAATTCTTACTCCGCATCAGTTTGACTTAGTCCGTTTGAGGCATTAAGAGCAGATTCCGTAATCCGTAGCTTTTAAGTTCTTAGTCCACACGAATGTTCCTTATTCCGTATGTATTGATGACTTGGTTATTTACCAAGTGTTAGACGACACTCACTCTTGTCCGGATCAGGATTATGTATCCTGTCCTTAGCTTTGCTCTCACGAGTGTATCTCCGGACTAATAACATATCTTCTGCAATGATCAAAGAAACACAAAAGATCTCAAATCAAATTACATAGGGCTTTATCTACATTATCCAAATTCTAGGCTTGATCCAACAATCTCCCCCAATTATGGATATGCCCAAACCCTTTGTAATCTGATCTGGTAAGCAGTGCAAAAAGATAACATACAGAATACACATCACAACCATTTTCATTTATCAGCAACATAATACAATTCAGCCTTTATACAAGATTTTCATTAAGGTACATAAGGCTTACTATACTTGAAGATCATTGTTGCTGCTTTCTCTCTAAGCTCGATTGTCTGCTTCATCGTATAAGTGGTGTGTTGGCTCCAAGATTTGTCCACGCTTAAGAATGACTTGATGAAGTAACAGACAAAGGCTCCGCAGCTATTTCCATTTGGCTGTTGTGACACTTGCTATCCTCAGCAGTTCCTTCGATAAAAGATTGAATGATGTCTATACTGGGAAGAGAGCCCTCATTCCAGCACGGCAGAACTTCAAACAAGTGGCCGTCTGTTGTAAAGAGGCCTTTCTCTGAACAAAGGGTCCGAATGTCGTCCGGGGAGAAGGGGTACAGGTCAGAGAGACATCTTCTCTCGGCAGAAGACGCAGCATAGGAAAGCATTGCCTTACGCACGCTTCCGTCCACATCAAGAGGGTCACACGCCGCATATGATGGGAGGAAGGTGTCAGCTGCGGATGGAGAGGATGGAGGAAGAACTGCAATCGAGGAGCTTGGCTGAGAGAAGCAGCTACGTTTGGGGATTTGAACTCCCTGAAGCAGTGAAGAGGCAGGCCGCTTCTCAACACGAGTGGAGGTTTGTGATGCAGGAGGAGCAGAAGGATCAGATGACACTCTCTCCCCCGGTTTAGTAAATCGCCGGGGAGAAACGGGAGGGCGAGCCATCGTGTGCGCTAGGTCCGCGAAGGAGGTAGACAAGGAGTAGACGGACGAGGCGACGAGGTCCATCTTCTGTTCCATGGAGGTGGAGGAGTCGGTGAGGGCGGAGAGGAGTTGGGCGCCAAGAGCATCAACCTTGGCGGCGATGGCGGATATTTGGGCGCTATGAGCTTGAGCGTGGCGGTCCAGCTAGGCGGAGAGCACAGCGTCGAAGTGGACCGTGCTAAAAGAAGCATGCCCAAGGGCCAACTCTGGAGCTTTGGAGGACTCCCCCGCATGAACAGGAGCAGGAGTGCGCTGGGCAGAGGAGTCCGCAGGAGTATCAGTAGCAGCAGCAGAAGGGGCATCCGGAGCAGCAGAGGCATCTAGAGTAGCGGACCCGCTTTGACCAGATAGGTCAACCACTGGAATGTCAACAGCAGGAGAAGAAGGTCTAGCCTTAGCAGGAGAAGGACTCTGTGCAGCATGGACCGGGCTAGAGGGGTTAGGGAACGGCACATCTAGAATGGAGGCCGGCGTAAGAAAGCCTTGGTCCAAATCCCAGATGATCATGGTCTCCGGGGATTGAGTATGGCGAGTGTAAAACACCCGGAGATTGGTGTCAGGAATGGAGGCGGTGTGGGCAAGGCTGAAACGGAGTCAAAGGTCCGTTAAGGTGTCGGCGGAGAGATGGTCAAGGTAATCTCAGGGTTGAGGTAGGGGAGGCAAAGGAGCTTCCGGAATAGATTCCGGGACATCAGCAATTGCGGCAGCAATGGCGGTATCAACTGCGGCAGCAACAGCAGAAGTGGAGGGGGTGGGGACATCCGCAGCAGAAGGGGCTGAAGAAACAGTTCTAGGGGCACTGCGCTGAGATGGCCCCGCAACCTCAGAGGGTTCGGTACGGATGCTGTGCTGGAAGGCCCGAAAAATGGAGGGTGCAGCAACGGACCGAATCCGGGAGGATCGGTGAGCGGAGTAGACGTCACGGGCATGGCTTTCAGAGGGGTCACCAACAGAACTGCCTTGTTGTTCTGCGGCAGGGAGAAGGCGGAGAGCTGCAAAGGGACGACGGGCTGTCATGTTCCCATCAGGCATAAGATAGCAAAGGTAATAAGCCAGAGGAAATGAAACAACATCAGAGCGGGCGAAATGGTCCGGATGAAGATGCCGGAAGACAATGCTAAGGATGCGCCCGAAGGAAAGGTTCTTGGGTCCAGTCTGCAGCAGTCGGAACAGAAACGTCCCTCAGTCCATCGAAAGACCTTCAAAAATACCATACATGGCCAGAAGAAGATCGTACGGAACAGAGACCAGAGCGGAAGTGCGAGCCAGTAAACATCGACTCAGTATGACCGCCATACAGCGATAGCGGCCTTGGAAGGACCATGGAAGCCGCCATGGGATCGGCATCGGGGCGCTGTGGTTCACCGGGGGGTAGGCTGAGAGAAGCGCAGAGAACGTCGGGGGTAATGAGGATGGATTCACCGCGAACATAGGAGATGATGGAGTCGGTGGTACAGTGGATCCGTTGGTAGTACTCGAGAATGTCATCTACAAGAAGATCGACAGGATTGGAGATCAAGTCGAGTATGTGAGAGGCTTCTAGAAGAGGGCGAATATGGAAAAACCAGTCCTGAGGGTTGGAGATAGCGCTCCAATCGACCAAATGGTCAGGATTGACGGCGGAAAGAGAGGTTCTAGGTGCCATTATAGATGAAAGGTGAAGGGCGAGAGGGAAGGCGAGGTCTTTGGGGATTGAAGGAGCAACGAGTGTTTTAGGGATTTGAAAAGAGTAACACTCGTGCTTCGCAGGAATGACCAGAATATATAAGACCGAGTCCGTAAATGTCAGTGGGTCTAGGAATGTGGCGAGTGAAACAGTAAACCGCTTGACAAGCTGATGTCATTAGTCTTGATATCGATGCGCCTCCAAATTAAAAGATGACGTGGAGACGGCATGACCAAGTAAGGGTAACAGCTGTTTGCCTTCCGAGGAAGTGTGAGCATCCCGAGACATGCATTTAATGAATAATCATGATGCCTCCTCAAAAGCACGCGATATATAATAAGACATGGATTATCACAATTTGACAGTGTTAGGAGTCAGGAGGAATGAACCGACAATCATCCGGAATTAACGATAGTCGTGTGACGAGTATCCGGATGAAAAGTAGACCGTGTTCGTAGTAACAGAGTGCGGTTAAAGAGAAGTAGATTCCTTTGCTGTCAATAAGTCGAAGAGAAGAGAAGTACCACAACACTTCAAATCCAAGACTATGGACTGGATTTATCGATAAGGGTGCAAAAAAAATCTGAACCTGTAGCTTCACAAAAATAAGCTAAAAGTACAAAAGCTTAACAGGCAAGGATTAGTACGGATAGGAGAAAATAGTCAGTGAAGAGCTATATAATCCGAACTAATGAGTAGTAGAACTTATGCATTACCAAGAATGAAATAGACATATACATACTAGAGAATGATCAATGTGACTGAATCAGGGCATATGTCAGATAATAAATACACAAGTTCATATAGGTCAACATAACGAAACCGTCCTACTGAATGACGTAGCTAAGATTAATTAAAAATCATATGATTTGACCAAACTAGGATTCATGAGTGAGAAATGAGGAAGTGGACACATGTCAAAAGCAAGCAGTTGATTATCCGATTAAAATGCATCCAAGCATGCCGTAATTCTGTTTCAACAACGCATGTCCAGTCAGATCCGGAAGTAAAGGTTCAGAGGAGGGAGTATCTGAGACATATTAAGGGGTTATTACTGAGGTAATAGATGAAGCTTAGGCTCCCCCGTAGATCATTCGATCCTCTCAATGAAAGGCTCCCCCTCGAATAGACAGCCAACAAAGAGGTCATGAGAAATATACGGGGGGTATTACTTAAATAATTTATAAAGCATTTTCTCCCCTGTAGATTGTGCAATCCTCTCGGTAGACCTTTCCGGCTTAAAGGAATTCAGCACGGTCTATCTTTTTAAGAAACTATACTTCAGAAGCTGATCAGACTGCGATTGTGTATTCATCTACCAGGCATTCCGAGCTTACCCATATCATTTCTTCAACAATACATGTTAATAGAGTAATCTAAATGAACAGGCATTTGTCATGTGGAGATCAGTGGAAATTAAGATCATGAAACCAGAATGAGGTTAATCATATAAACTTTAATCATGTTTGCTTAAATGACTTCAGTCGGGAAATGCAAGCATCATCCCACATATGAAGTTGCTATCAATATCAGAAGCATGAAGAACATTAGACAGTAAGTATGATCATCATTAAGATCAGTATGTATCTACTACTATCAATAAAAGCATAATGCATGTTCTGAAAACAACTACTGATGGATAACAGGTGAGAAGCTATGCAGAAAAATCAAGCATACCTAATTTGAGAAGAAGTTCAGAAAATCTTACATCAGGTAGGGGCTTTGTAAGTATATCCGCCAGTTGATCTTCAGTAGCAACATGTTCCAGGGATATGTGCTTTTTAAGAACATGATCGCGAATGAAATGATGCCTGACCTCAATATGTTTTGTCTTTGGATGCATGACGGGATTATTGTTGATAGCAATAGCACTGGTATTGTCACAGTAGAGTGGGACAGATGTCATGTTGAAGCCGTAGTCAGTAAGTTGACTTTGCATCCAGAGAAGTCGTGCGCAAAGAACTCCCAAAGAACTATATATTCCGCTTCAAAGAGAGATGTTGATACGGAAT
This sequence comes from Taxillus chinensis, assembly GCA_023512835.1. Lineage (NCBI taxonomy): Eukaryota > Viridiplantae > Streptophyta > Magnoliopsida > Santalales > Loranthaceae > Taxillus > Taxillus chinensis. The sequence goes on from CM042086.1 coordinate 40,356,563, forward strand.
TCTGCTTCTTATCGAACCAAGAGATCAATCTGTTTCCAAGGAATTGGCATGTACCACTGGTGCTTTTCCTGTCTATGCGACACCCGGCAAAATCAGCATCAGAATATCCGGATAAGGCGAAGTTGGACTCTTGTGGGTACCAGAGTCCCAAATTAATTGTCCCTTTGAGATACCTTAATATCCGTTTTACATGAAGCATATGTGACTCTTTGGGATTCGCCTGATATCGTGCGCAGATGCAAGTTGCAAACATTATGTCCGGGCGACTTGTCGTAAGATACGAGAAGGATCCAATCATCCCCTCGTACTCGATCACATTCACCGATTTGCCATCAACATCTGGGTCTAACTTGGCAGTGACTAGCACTGGAGTTTTGACGGGAGACGAACCTTCCATACCAAACTTCTTGATTAAGTCACGAGTATACTTAGCTTGGTTTATGAAGGTCCCTTCCTTCAGTTGTTTGACTTCGATCCCAAGGAAGTAGGACAGTTCTCCCATCATACTCATCTCAAACTTGCCAGTCATCAACTTGGCAAATTCATCACAAAGTTTCGGATTAGTTGATCCGAAAATGATATCATCCACGTATATCTGTACGATCAAAGTATGTCCTTTCTCTTTCCGTAAGAATAGCGTGGTGTCAATCTTCCCTTTTTGAAAGTTATGAGCAAGTAAGAATTCTGAAAGTGTGTCATACCAGGCTCTTGGAGCTTGCTTCAATCCATACAAAGCTTTCCTTAGTTTGTAAACCAGATGTCCATCCTTGGGTTCAATGAAACCTGGAGGTTGTTCAACGTACACCTCCTCTTGAAGATCTCCATTCAGGAATGCACTCTTGACGTCCATTTGATAAACTATGAAGTTTTCATATGAAGCATACGTCAGAAATATTCGGATTGCCTCAAGTCTTGCCACCGGAGCAGAGGTCTCATCATAGTCTATTCCTTATTCTTGACAATATCCTTTGGCTACCAGTCTGGCTTTGTTCCGGATTACAATTCCATCCGTATCAAGCTTGTTCCGGAACACCCATTTAACTCCTATGACTTGCTGAGACTTAGGCCTTGGTACTAGAGTCCACACATTATTTCTCTTAAATTGATTCAGCTCTTCTTGCATGGCTTCTATCCAATTCGAGTCCTAAAGAGCTTCATCCACCACCTTTGGTTCTATTTGAGATAGAAAACATGAGTAAAAACACATGTTGGAGGTGGCTGCTCTTGTTCTTACACCAACAGTAGGATCACCAATCACTTGATCTGAGGGATGGTTTCGGGTCCATCTGTAATTCTGTGCATGTGATGGTTGATCTTGAATAATTTGAAGCTCTGCCAGGTTAGGTGGTTCAGGTGTATCTGCTGGTTGAGCTTCTTCCGGACCAGATGTTTCCGTATTAGAAGGTACGGTAGAACTAGATGGTTCTTCAACGCTGTTTCTTTCAGTGTTAATTGGTCCGGACAGACTTGAAGGTGCTCCGGAATTTTGGGTATTCATAGGAGTATGTCCGGAGCTTAACGGTAGTCCTGAGTCCGAATCATCCGTAGCATTATCCATATAATTTCTTTGTGCATCGCTGATGCCACGTGGTTGGTCAGAATGTGTATCAGGAACATTCATAAACTTCGAGTAATCGATGTTGCTGTCCGGGACCTGCACATTAGAACTTGAAGAAGCAACTTTTGACCAATCAAGATTAGCTTCATCAAAAGTCACATGGATAGATTCTTCAACTTTAAAAAGTTTTCTATTGAAGACCTGATAAGCCTTGCTATATAATGAGTACGCGACAAAAATCCCATCATCAGATTTTGGTTCAAATTTATTCCGGGTTTCTTTGCCATTTATCAATATATAGCAAGTACACCCAAAAGCTCTGAAATGTGAAATTGAAGGCTTTCATCCTCTCCACATCTCATAGGGTATTTTCATGGTAGATTTATTTATTGGAGTTCTGTTCTGAACATAGCAGGCGATGGACACAACTTTACCCATGGGCTGAGAGGAAGCGTTGCCCCTACTAACATAGATCTGCCAGCCTCGACTAAAGTATAATTCTTGCGCTCAGCTACCCCATTTTGTTGTGGAGTTCTGGGCGCAAAGAAGTCATGCTGAATGCCCTGTTCAGAACAATATGATCTCATATCTGAAAAATCAAATTCTGTACCATGATCACTCCTGATGTACTTTATGCTCAGTCCTTGTGAGTTGCTTATCCAGTTGAAAAGATCTACAAGATGCTCAAAAGTTTGATCCTTTGATTTCAGGAACATCACCCATGTGTATCTGGTGAAATCATCGATAACCACAAGGGTATATCTCGCACCAGCCAGCGAAGGAACAGAAATAGGACCACAGAGGTCCATATGAAGAAGTTGCAAAGGAGTAGTTATTGAATTAACTGATTTGCTCTTAAAGCTATGTTTGGTCTGTTTGCCGAGTTGGCATTCTCGATAGAGAGTGTCTCTAGAGTATTTAAGTTTAGGTAGACCAGTGACAAGATCAAGTGATGCTAACTTAGACAGTGTCTTAAAGTTTAAATGTGCGCATCGCTTGTGCCATAACCAACTATCTTCATCTGAAGCTTTAGTGAGGAAGCATACAGGGTCAGAAGAATTATTTCTTAAGACCACTGAGTAAATGTCCCCATCTCTTGATTCGGATAACTTTACATCTCCGGATAAGTTTTCCCTTACTGTACAGGTGTTGGACATAAAGGAAACAGTAAATCCTTTGTCACATAAATTACTGACACTTAGCAAATTATGCTTCAAACCTTCGACTAGTGCAACTCTAGTGATTGATACACATCCGTTGGTTAAAGTGCCATACCTGACAGTCTTACCTTTGCTGTTGTCACCATATGAAATGGATGGACCTCGTTTTTCATTAACTTCTACAAGCAGAGTCTGATCACCCATCATATGTCTGGAGCATCCACTATCGAGGATCCACTTGCTTTGATTGATCTTTAACTTCAAGTGATCCGGCAGTGCATTCCAGAGATGCTCCTGAAAGACAACAGTTTACACTTTTGGTGCCCAAACTTGTTTCGGGCGGTTAGAAAAAATAGCAGTAATGTCAACAGTTTCGGATTTGACTTTGCTAGGACTTTTAGCTCTCCAAGTTGACTTTAATTTGTTAGTTTCAGCTGCTTCTTTTATTTGGGTTATCTTGGGAGAGACACTCCTTTGAGGTTTAGCTTTTGTTTTGCTCGAAGAACCCTTTTTATTGAACTGATCTTTATTGGTACGAATTTGATTACAAAGCCAGTTATCGGATAAACTCCAACATTCATAGTGATAATGACCTATTTCCCTACAGATGGAACAGACACTATAATGCGGAGTACAAACAGGGGATACAGGTCTCTTAGATTTTACAGACTTTCTACTCTGTTCCCTGTGGCCTAATCCATTGCGTTTGGGTGATGTGCTCTTGGCCCTAGATGCGTTAGCCTTAGCCTTTCCTTTCTTTTTGGGTGCTACAGTTTTGGCTTTAACTGCAGCAGCCTTCCCTTCATAATTAGTTATGGGTGCTACTGCTTCGGGAAGTGCAGTAACAGCCTCAACTCCATAGTCATCAACTATGGTGCCACCTGAAATGAAACCATCCAACGGTTTAGACGTACTAACAGGATATAAGTTGGTTAGTTTTGGAGTGAAATCCAGAGGACACTCAGTAGCTTGAGCATTGGAGGTTGATGATTCTGAACCTAGGCCAAGTTTGACTCGAACATTATCCGGATCAGTCCTAAATGAAGAGGCTATTTCCCCGGATTTAAGCCACTTGCGATTTATTTCCTTTTCCTGTTCTAGTTCATTCTCGAGTCTTTTTACAATAACTTTTAGGCCTGAGAGATTGGTATTTAGCAGATGATTTTCAGCCTTTAGATCGTGATACCAAGCTTCTTTTCCTCTGAAGTCAGCTATGTCTTTTTCAAGTCTAGCAATAGTAAATTCAAGACGTTTATTCTAACTTTCCATATCTTTGTACATTTGAGTAATTATTAGTCTCTCATTCTTTTCATGATCATGTTCAGTAACAAGAGATTCTATTTTACTCATGAGCTCAGAGATAGAAGGTACCTCATTATTTGCCATGAGGCAGACGTTCGGCTTAGGAGTTGGCTCATCATCCGAGGATTCCTCCTCTTCTTCCGAGCCACTGATGTACTTTGTCACGAATGCCTTCCTCTTGTTTTTGCTATTGTCTGAGGTGGTACGTCGAGGAGTAACCTTGGCACTTTTCTCTGCCATCTTAGATTTGGATCTGCATTCCTTGGCCCAGTGACCGGGTTTCCAACAATTAAAGCATTCTTGGGAGCTCGACTCCGATCGTTCCTTCCTTCTAGATGATGAGGAGCCTCTTCTGAATCCTTTTCTACTTTTCCGAAGGAATCGTTCAAAGGATTTAACAAGAAGAGCTATTTCCTCTTCTGCGTCTGAGTCCGAATTCTCTGACTTATCCGTATCATCCTCTTGATGATTACTAGAGCATTCCGTAGCTTTGAGGGCTACCCCTTTTTCTTTCCGAGCTATTTTCTCATCATGGTTAGTGTATCTGAATCTGACCTCATGAGTCCGAAGCTCTCCGTATATTTCTTCAAGGGCGATAACGGCCGCTTTTTGTCGGCTTGCATCCGGAGTCGCTTGGAGTAGTAGCGATCCGGCAAGGATCGAAAGAACTTGTCATTGATTTGAGACTGAGTGTAGTGTTCATTGACAGTTTTTAGCTCTAGAATGAGCTTGCCGAATCTCCGATAGATACTCTCAAGGGATTCGCCAGGTTTGTGATTGAAACTCTCAAAGTTCTGTCTGAGAGCACAAATCACGTTTTGCATCTGGGACTTACTTCCCTTATAGAGGATTATCAGTTTATCCCAGACAGCTTTTGCTGACGTGCAGCCTTGGACGTCCGTGAAAACCTCGGAATCCAAAGACGATGTAACGTAAGCCAGAGCCTTTTTGCTAGCGCACTGCCAGGCTCTTTCATCATTGGTAAGTTCGGCATCCGTCTTTGGCCTTCTAACTCCATGTTCTCCGATAATCATCGGAATTGGAATCTCCTGATGAAGACAGGGCCACATGAGATGGTCATGGCATACCGTGAACATCTTCATGCGAGCTTTCCACTGGGAGAAAAGCTCAGGTGTGAATTTGGGCGGTTTTGTCAAAGTAAAACCAGAACTCCGTGGTTGAGCAGTGGAGGCAGTAGCAGGTTGAGGTGGGACGACGTTTTCACTGCTGCTTCGATTCGGGATGGGCTCTTGTGCACCTCCGGAGTTAAGGCGAGTGTTGAATAGCATACTGCTTTCTTCGGCCATTGCTGAGAGTGAAAGAGTGGGATCTCTACTTAGAACAAATAGAACTTGCTCTGATACCACTTGATGGTCCCTTGGAGCCTAGAGGAGGGTGAATATGCTCTTATCCAAACTCTTTATATTCTCTTATGACACAAACACTTATCTAGTTAAGTGATAGAATCACTGCGGAAGATAACCAGATAGTGGAAGTATTTTGTTTTATTATCAAAAGATAAATACAACAAAATATAAGCAAGACTCTTTTACACTCTGTTTACAAAAGGATTCACACACTAGCCTATATTATCTCTTTGAACTCTTGTGCATACACAGGATTGATTCAGGCTTACTCGCACATCCCTTTAAATATACAAGTATAAATATTTATACAAAAATATTCCTAAAAGACAACCTTGGAACTTGTAGTTCCGGAATGCGTTCAGCATTAACTATTCCTCGGTAGTCTCTCTGCCTTGACTGCTGCGGTTTGTGGAGCTCAAGATCTTGGGTTTGAAGAGTATAAGTGCCTTTGTGAGTTCCCAAATATAATTAAAGTTGTATCCACATCTCCGGGTGATCCACGTGTAAGATTCTTCAGGTTCTCAACAAGTTTGTCTTACATCGGGACACCACGAGCTGATAACCTTAAATGCGGTTAAGTTGAAGCAGCATCTTCTTGGTCCAGTGTAATTTTCCTTACTCCGTAGCTAATGAAGCTCGGAACCTTACTCCGTGTCAGTGGTTGCTTACTCCGTATCTATTTGATACTGGAATCCTTAGTCCGTGTCAGCGCTTCCTTACTCCGCATGTAAGTTCCGTACTCCGTATGTAAGTTCCTTACTCCGTATGTAAGTTCCTTAATTCGTGTGAGTCTAAAAGATCGGATGGCTTAGTCCGTACTAGCACATCCTTACTCCGCATGAGTGAGTGGTCCGTATTCCTTACTCCGCATCTACATTCCTTACTCCGTGCAAATAAGGACTCAGGTCCTTATTCCGCATCAATACTTTCTTACTCCGTGTGTATAAAAGACTCGGATGCCTTACTCCATGTCTTCTTAACTTTAGTTCATTTGAGTGAAAGACTTAACTTTTTAGCTCCGTGTTGACTCTTTTACTCCGTGCGACCTTGTAGACCAAGATTCGTACTCCGTATCAGTTTGACTTAGTCCGTTTAAGGCATTAAGAGCAGATTCCGTAATCCGTAGCTTTTTAAGTTCTTAGTCCGCGCGAATGTTCCTTATTCCGTATGTATTGGTGACTTGGTTATTTACCAAGTGTTTGATGACACTCACTCTTGTCCGGATCAGGATTATGTATCCTGTCCTTAGCTTTGCTCTCACGAGTGTATCTGCGGATTAATAACATATCTTCTGCAATGATCAAAGAAACACAAAAGATCTCAAATCAAATTACATAGGGCTTTATCAGCATTATCCAAATTCTGGGCTTGATCCAACACTCACAATGGAAACAAAGCAACCTCACTCAAGTGTAAGTCTCACACCACTTGCTCTCAATACCTCTAAGGGTTTTCAGACCTTAAGTAAGTACAAGCAGTCCTTTCTCATGGTGACACATCTTACCACAAACCATAGCCTTTGCCACATGCCACCACGAGAGGTGAGTTACCCAAATAATGCTCATCCCTAAAAGATGTGACTCAAAAATTCATCAAACACAAAATAAAAGTGGCACAAAAATATGGGGTGTACAATATAATTATTTGGTAGAGAGAGGAGAAGTAATCCTCAAAAGATGATTAAACCCCATTTACAACAATTGCCACTATATATATTTTTTTGTTTTTGTTTTGTTTTGTTTTTGTTTTGTTTTTTTTTTGTCGTGCTATTTCTTTCTTCTTCTTTTTTGTTTTTTGTTTTTCTTGTTTTTTTTCAAATGAAGTATAGCCAGTACTAAGGAGCATCAACTAGGCTACCCACATCACTGTAACATATGACTCTAGCCTATCTTAACTAGCACAAACCAATCACCATATGTAGGTCAAACATGCACTTGCCCAAGCTCATTAACCAAGAGATAAAATCACTCATAAAAGGACAATCGCAGTGATGGAGTATTTCTCTCTAATCTCACAACTCCAAAAATTAAGCAAGCTTTTGCATTTAAACATGAAAACCTAGTACGGACCCAGGTGCTGGCTCATGCATATAATCATATCATTCCAAGCATAGAGAAAATAATGTCAAGAGTCTAAGCATATCTACTAGCACACACAATATACTTCAAGTAGGTACAGATGCCTCTATCCTAAACTATATGTTATCTCCAGAGTCAAGCAAACATTCATACAATCACTCATTCATGCAATATATATACAAGGAATATAAAAACATGCAATCAAACAAAACAAAAAGAATAAAAAGTGTGCAACACTTTTCCCTCCTTCACACTTAAACCAAGGCATGGTCCCCATGCCAAAAATGAGAGGAAAGTAAGGAGAAGAGTACCCGGGCAAAGCTGGTCGGTGGAATAAGTATATAAATTGAGTAACCATTTCCTGAAGTGCATCAGGGGAGAGCTGTAGTGTAGTCATCCATGTGCCGCTATGGGCCTGGAGGATGTTGTCCACTCTGAGAAAACAAACCAAAGGTGTGGAAAGCATCACTAATGTTGGCAACGATGGAATGCTAGAGTGAAGTGAGATGGTCGCTGGACTCCGACTGTTGTTCATCTTTTGGTTCTTTCAGATTATTCGTGCTAATGGATGAAGTTCCTCTCTGAAAAATTCAAAATCCTACAAAACAAAACACACAAAACAAGACAAAACAAAACACAAAGGTATACCGCGCTACCTCCCGAGAGCGCTTGTTTAGGGTCCCAGCTAGACCGTTATTATAAAGACCCGTATTTGGGTAGGGCTGAGAGATAGTCTTTCTCTGTTGCTAAAAACATCTGGACAATATTGGGTTCATCAATGTGAGCATTTTGACAGTAATTGGGCCCAATTCCGGGTCGGGGCCCCGAGTGGCCCGATTGTTGACTTTTCGGGATTTATTGGTTGACTTTGCGTTTGAGCAGTTAATTGGGTTGGAAAATATCTGGATAGTGATATGCTCGTCATTTTGAGCGTTTTGATTGTACTTGGGCTCAATTTGGAGTTCGTGACCTCGGGAGGGCAATTAATATTTTTGGGATTTATTAATGAAAGAAAATACAGAAATATAAATAGAGGGAAGGAGAGCTTCCACGTTACGTTTCAGCGTTTCTGCGTTGGAGAGCTTAAAGAGAGAGAAAGAGAAAGAGAAAGAGAGAAGGAAGCTTGGAGCCGTTGATTTGGGGCGTTTTGAGCTCGTTCAAGCATCAAGAATCATTCTCGGTAGGTGTTCCATTGATTCTTCACTCTTTTCTTGCTGTTTTATTGGATTAACATGTAAGAATTAGATGAAATCATGCAAATTCGTGATGAACCCTAGAAATTGGGGAAAATGGAAATTGAGCATGAAACCTAGATGATTTAGGTTGTTTGGTAGCCTATTATGGCTAGATGATGTTAGAAACCTTTAATAGGGATGAATTGTTGCTTAAAAATGGAGATTTAACGAGTATAATTGGGTTTTGGGATGAATTGGGGAAGAACGCAGTCGGTAGTTCGCGACTGGGGAACTGCTCAAGGCTAGCTTCGAGCAGCTTCGAGTAGTCTCGAGCAGAGGCCTCGAGCAGGGAGTGTCGAGTAGAATGTAGCTTCGAGCAAGTGTCTCAAGTAGTCTCGAACAGAGGCTTCGAGCAGTGTAGCATCGAGCAGGTGTTTCGAGCAGTCTCGAGCAGACAGTTTCGAGCAGTGTCTCGAGCAGTTGGACAGTGCAGTTCCAGACTGGACCATTTACATTGTAAACAATTATACCTCTCCACATTTAAGTATTTAAGTTACAATGTAAATAACGAAATACCCCTCATTTGGATTCAAAGAAAAATACTAGAAAAATAAATTCCACTCTTTCAAAATGTGAAAATTGGGATTTAGAGGTGGATTTTTGGAAAAGTGGGGTTAGACATCTCAAAAAAATCCCCAAAAATCAGATTATTATAGTTATGATATGGTGACCCAATGCCAGGACTTTTTATTGTAAGAAAATAGCTGCTATGGGTATCTCCTTCCTTAGTCAAGGAATGAGGATCGACTTGTGAAGACTGGCTACAGTTCTAAAGGGAGTGTTGTACTCCTTAAGACCATATTGGTGTTGGTATGCTGGTTTGTGGATTTGGGACTTGGGTTCCATGACTTGTTGGGTTCTCACCGTGAAGCACAGATGATGCTATGTGGTTGACGGGGCAGGCATATGTGCTGATGGCAGGTCTGTGTAGCACTGTGGCCGGGCATATTGCGATGTGGCCGTGGCAGGCATATGCGCTGTGGCCGTGGCAGGCATATGCGCCGATGGTAGGCCTATGTGGCACTGTGTCCAGGCATATAGCGCTGTGATAGGGCTGAGTGCCCTGAGCTAGGATCCTGTTGAGGATCGTGTTGAGCCATTGATCTCGGGAGCCGTTGACCTCATGGAGCTAGGGCTGAGTGCCTTGAGCTAGGATCCTGTTGAGGATCGTGGACAAGCTATCTTGTGTGGGCAGACTGAGTCCTGATGTTGTGCACACTACACGGTACACGAGTACACTGAGCATATAGTATAGACTTGTATGTTTGCATGATGTGGAGTTTTGGGGTCACCTACTGAGCTTGTCGCTCACCCCTACTTGTTGTTTACCTTTTTCAGGTGTGACCCAAGACTAGTGGAGGACTTTCTTCTAGGAGGACGTGCCCACTACTCTGATTTGTGATACAGTGTTGTATTCTGTATTGTTTGTATTATATCCCGGACATGGGTCCGTGGACTTGTATTTGCATACTATTTGTGATGTGATGTCTGTATGACTGTTTGACTTATTGTATGCATGATGACGTATGGGAAAGTACAGGATTACCCTTGATGTATGACTGTACAGGGTCGCATATTTGAGACAGCACCCACGGTGTAGTCTCTATTGTTGCTAATCACCAACCCCTTGACCTTTCGGGTGCGGGCAAAGGGAAGTCATGTACCCGGTTCCGGGTTCCCTGGAATTCGGGGGCGTGACAGTTATACGAGGATCAATACCCTGGATCTATTAGTTTTATGATTTCAACTTTGATAACCGCTTGAAGGTTTGGATGAAGTCTCCTTTGATGCTCTACAATCCTCGTTTCTTTGTCCTTCAATTTCACCTTTGGAGCTTCCTGAATTAATGGTGGTGGTAAAGGCTTTCTCGGACCTTGTTCTTTAAATTTTTGTCTCCTTGTGAATGGCTCAGCTTTTGGTGCCTTCTCTTCCATAGCCACTTCTTCATAGCTTACATCTGATGGACCTGCCATAGGTACATCCAAAGGTTTCTGAAAATTTATAGTATGGTTACTTACCATATTTTCCACGAAGTCCACCCTGTATCCTTGTACAGAGTTATCCGAATGCTTCATATTTTTAAACACATTAAACTCTATCTTCTCATCACCATTGTTTAGGGTCATTCATCCTCCCTTCACATCGATGATGGCTCCAGCTAATGCAAGGAAAGGTCGTCCCAAAATCAGACGCATAGCTCCGGCCTCGTCCATATTTAGAGCAATCAAGTCCACCGGGATTATTAAATTTCTGACTTGTAAAGGAGCATTCTCCAAAATCCCGATAGGACGCTTGATTGACTTGTCTGCCAGCTGGAGTGTGATATTGGTCTTAATTCCTCAAGTCCTAATCTCTTGCACATTGAATAGGGAATCAAGCTTACACTTGCACCAAGGTTGCAAAGGGCAATGTCGAAAGAGAGATAGCCGATGATGCAAGGAATGGAGAAACTACCCGGATCACTTAGCTTAGGTGGAAGATTCCATTGAATTATCGCGCTGCAGTTCTCCGAGAGTGCCACGGTAGCATGTTCCTCTAGTGCTCTTTTGTTTCCCACAATTTCCTTTAAACATTTTGCATATGATGGCATTATTGCAAGAATATCTCCAAAAGGAATTGTTACCTTCAGTTATTTGAAGATATCCACGAATTTATTGAACTGTTCATCCTTCTTCCGCTTCATTTGTCTTTGAGGGAACGTTAGAGGTGGAATGTACGGCTTGAGCTCCTTCTTTCGTGGTTGCTCTTCAATTTCTTGAGCCTCCTTGGACTTTTCTTCTCCGAGCTCTTTGTCCCTGGCAGGCTCTTTAGTTTCTTGAACCTCCTTTGGTTGATTTTGATCTTTGTTTTTCTCTGGTTCCATGTGAGGTTCTTGTTATTGAAGTTCCTTACCGCTTCTCAATATTACTGCATTGCAGTATTCTCAGGGGTTGGGCTCCAAGCGGCTTAGAAGTTCTCTAGGGTTTCTTTGAGTAATAGCCTCAACAATTTGGGAGAGTTGAGCTTTTATCCTCTTCCCTTGGCTTCCTGCTCTATCCATGCGTGTGTTAATCTCCTGGATTTTATCGTTTGTGACATTGGCCAGTTTTTCAATGGCGACCTCCCAACTAGCTTTTTGCTCTAGTTGACTCCTTTGTTGTTGTTGCTGAGGTCGGAAGTTTTGTCCACTAGCTTGGCCTTGATTGTTGATGGACTGTTGTTGATCACCCCACCTAAAATTGGGGTGATTTCTCCAGCCTGGATTGTAGGTGTTGGAGTAAGGATTGTTCTGAACAAAGTTAACTTGATCCTCACTCCCCATCGGATAGCTAGAGCGACAAATGTTCAGAGGGCAATTTGTTGGTGTATGTGCTCTGCCGCATTCTGAATAGTTGGAACTTATGTTTGCCACTGGCTTAGCCACAAGCTTCTCTACTTGGCGAGTTAATGCATCTAGTTTGGCATTAAGTACAGTGCTTTCTTCTACTTCATAAGTTCTAGGTTTGTTGGGAACTATCCTCCTTCCTGTTCCCACAAAGAAATTCTTTGCCATATCTTCAATAAGAATAGTGGCCTCTTGAATGCTCTTCTTCATAAGAGTTCCTCCAGCAGCAGCATTAAGGAGATTCTGGCCCTCCTGGCTTAATACATAGAAAAAGATTTGTAATAGGAACCCTTTGTTAAGCTCATGGTTTGGGCACCTCCTCTGCAAATTTTTAAAATGCTCTCATGTTTCTCTGACGTTCTCTCCCATTCCTTGAGAGAAAGAGGTACTTTGACTCCTTAACTTGGAGAGTTTCCTTGGAGGGAAGTATTGTGATAAGAATTCCTGTGCACAATCCCCCCAGTTAGTGACGTAATGGTCCGAAAAGGAGTTGAACCATCGCAGTGCATTGACGCGAAGGGACCATGGAAACATTTCCAGTTTGATGGTATCTTCGAGCACCCCCTGCTTCCTGATTGTTCAATAGATTTGATTAAATCTCGAGAGATGAGTATAAGGATCTTTAGTGGGTAGCCTGACAACGCTATGCTGAGTCACTAGGTTGATTAATTGTGGAGAGAAATCAAAGTTCGCCCTGGTGATCTCAGGTGGGTCTATCGGATTATGTATGTGCCTGGCGTCGGGAGTAACATACTCCCAGATAGGTCTATTGTCCATGTTAGCTTCATCCATGGTTGGCCTTGGTTGAGGTCGGGATTGTGCCTCCTCTTCGTGGAATAGTCTTTCTAATCCGGCCAATCGTTCTCCTTCTAGTGTTTGTAGTAGCTCCTGGTTTGAGTTTGCCGTCCTTTGCTCAAATACTTCCTTCAGTTGGTGTACTCGAGCTCGGAACGATTTCTCTGGTTCAGGATCGAAGGGGATGTCAATACTCTTTGACCTTCGACTCATAAACCTAGTTGCTGTCACTTGCAAACACAATATCCAAGAATATACCAAAACACAGTTGAATAATTAAATTTGAAGCTAGAAAAGAATTTCCTATTCAATCGATGCCTTCCCCGGCAAAGGCGCCAAAAACTTGATTGGCAATTTGCAAGTGTATAAATCATGACAAGTAATAAAGTGGATTTTTAAGTCTGAATATCGTACCCAAGGGAAGGATGAAGAATTTGGAAATTTTAACTATCTTATAAAGAGGTTTTTGGTTGAAAATATATAAAAACAGAACTGAATTTAAAATAATTTGATTGAATGGATGTGAGAAGTGGAAATAAGCTTGGGGTCCCACCTAACGCCTGTATGTTCCTGAAAGAAAACACAACATAGAGGGAGGGGTGAGCTACCACAGCTCAGTGGGGATCATGTCTCCCCAACCCATCCCATGCTCCTAGCGTCTACATGAGTGTGTACAGGTGCAGTGTAGTGACAATAAAATGTAAACAAGTTGTATTCCACATTCACATGACACACACATATCCACAGCCATACAGGTTTAGCCATATAGACTAACATATCCACGGCCACTAAGGCTTAGCCACACGGCTAACATATCCACGGCCACTAAGGCTTAGCCACACGGCTAACATATCCACAGCCACTCAGGCTTAGCCACACGGGCTAACATATCCACAGCCATATAGGCTTAGCCACAGGCTAACAGTTCCAGTCCCGGGCTTCCACAGCCACCGGGTTCCACAAACACAGCATACAAGGTCACACAGGCATTAAACCAAACACGTAGCATACACACTTTCACAGGCATAATACCAAACACTTAGTTCGCACAGCCCATCAGGCATAAAATCAAACACTTGACATGCAGAGTCTCACAGGTATTTTACCAAACACTTAACATGCATACATTCACAAACCCACAAACCTAGCCACACAGGCATATTGTCAAACACATACTAGGCATATTCACACAGACATATTCACACAGGCATTTTATCGAACACTTAATATGCACTCACCATCCAACACCAGAATACAGCCAAAAACCGCCATTGAAGGCCAACATCCATATAGGAGATCACACCTATATAGATTACATATATATATAAACAGGTATAATTCCATAATCTGCCCTAGAACCCTAGGACAGAGGAGGATTTAGGAAGAACAAAACGCCTACCTTGTATGTTCTCCTGCTCCCGCTTCCACGCAAGACTCCGACCACCCACGCAAGACGCTCCGCGCCCACCGCAAGCTCTCCTTCCTCTCTCTCTCTCTCTCTCTCTCTCTCTCTCTCTCTCTCTCTCTCTCTCTCTGCGACGGCTAGTGGAGCAACAAACCCTAAACCTAAAACAGAGGGGCTTCTCCTCCTTATATAAACAACACAACATCAAAACGACGTAGTTTTGATTAAGTGAATCCCATCATCAAAACGATGTAGTTTTGATTAAGTGAATCCCAGCATCAAAACGATGTAGTTTTGATGGAACAAGCTATGACCTTCCCACATCCATACACACCAAAATATTCACAATTCCAACATGGTCCTTTGGGAAAAGATTATTAGAATAACAAAACTAAGGTAACCATGCAAAAACATGCCTACACGCCAATTTCCCAATTGGCGTACAGCTCCAAATGCACTCAAACTTCACCCCAAGCCTCTTTGCATCTTGTAGAGGTCTGAGAAGCAAAAATATGCTTGCACGTGAAATGGGTGAATTCACGTGAAGCTCCAAATGCTCTGAAATTTCTGTGGTAGATAGAGGACCTCATTCTAAGCAACTTTTGTTCTTGCACGCCAATTGTTTGAGGCCATCTACTATACCAAAAGTGAGCTCCAAAATATGCCAAAACAGCTTAAAACCGCATGTATATGCATAGCATCTTCCTAGGGCATAAATGCACGTTATCACTTGTCACATGCACCTCCCAAAAGTCCCCTTTTGGGCTCATCTCTTACCTCAAACTTGTGCACCAACATCCAAGGTGTTTGTGGTTAACTTCTTACACACGGGTTACACACGGGTCATTACATTAATACCCAACCTCTAATTCATGAATTAGCCTTTTTCAAGTGCCATAATTTGTGTGTACACCCTACCATGTGGGACGGGTGACCCTTTAAGTTTTGGGTTGTTTAGTCTAGAGCTAGCACCACACCCACTCTTAACTTAGTATCCTAGGTTTTACACTGGCTTTTGCAAATTATGCAACCCCTAGTTTGATTATCTTGCCTTTTCCAGTAATTATGCTTCATTTTTCAATCCTTCACATAAGTACCTATGATGATAAAATGAAATGGCCAAAGTCTATTTTATATTTTTAGCCCAAACTATTCAATAAACATTCACAAGGTGAAGAAGATTAAACTAAAACATTGCAATTTAATTTATTACATCAAACTCCATCCTAACCCTAATCAAGGGTTTTTAAGCTTTCATAGTATATTTGAAAACAATAGATTTATAAAACATGGAATAAGAATACCAAAAGGATAGCTTGCCTATTTAGACCAAGAATTCCAAGGTTGATCTTCTTTTCCCAGCAGATTGTCTTCAAACTCCAAGAGATTCCCCAAACCTTCTTCACTCTCCCTTTCTCTACTCTAGATGAGAAATGAAATTGTAGAATGGAATAGAATTGGATGATAAATGGATTCGATGATTTACAATGAAGGATCAACTCCCCTTTTATAGCCTTCAAAGCTGATTTTAAATATTTGAATTTTGAATTCCCCATAATGCCTTATAATTTCTTAAATAAATAACCCATATTTAATTCCTTGTAACTCCCACTTTTTGAATTTGAAAAATGGATTAAATATTAATCTTCAAAGCTCTCTTAATTCCCATAAAACTTCAGTCCAAAAGCATAGCACCCATTTTGAATTTGAATTTTTTCCATTAATCCTCCTTTGACTTGAATGTTTGGTGCTTGTACTTTGGTCAAATGACTTCGGTCCAAAAGGAAATAAGTGAGTTGCAAAAATGAGGATTCCAACGTCGAAATTTGGGCTTGGTTGGGTGAAGAAGGCTTCACCCGACCTTCACCCGACCAACACCAAACCACCTCAGATTTCACCCGACCAGAAGGAAAGTGTCTTCAGTGAAGCTCATAGACTCCAGATATGTAAAAATCAACTTCACCCTACCATCACCAAACAACCTCGGATTTCACCCGACCAGAAGGAAAGTATCTTTAGTGAGGCTCAAGGACTCCAACTGTGCAATTTAGGCTTCATCCGACCTTCACCCGATCAACTTGAAATTTGGTCATCATGATCTTTAGGTCTTTGGGATTCTTTCTTTCTTTTGTTGATCTGGTGAATTCTTCCTTGATTTTTGGATTCCTGTCAAAACATAGCAAAAATACCACAAAAACTACAAGAAATCCTCTTTTCCGAGTTAGGGCATGAAAATGTGATATTGTAACTCTTTTGGGCAATAAATGAAGTAAAAGTGTATGAGAATGTACCCAAAATGTCCCTAAAAATGGGGTATAAATCCCCCCGATCACAAGACAAGTTGAATGTAGCTGTAAGAGGATGTCTAATGAATTTGGAACCTGATGTAGCAGCTGAACTCTTAGAGAGACTATCATTAGCTGATTGGCAATGGTCAAATGTACGGACTTTAAGGCCAAAGGAGAAGATAGCTTCATGTCACGGAGTTAGTCTTACGACGAGCTAACTCGTGCAGCACTTAGTCGCTTAGCGGAAACTTTACGAACTAAGTAAGCCGTTTAAGTTTGAGTGAATGTTTAAAGTCGTTCGGCACAATAGACTATGATTTATGGAAGTTTTAGAAAATACCTGAAAGTGAGAAAGCTTATATTAGCACAAATGTCAAGTACAAGTTTCAACACTAGAGCCTTGCTCTACATATAAGATGTAGGACATTTTTACAACTGGCACCAAGAAACATCAAGTTGGTGCGAGAGTACAAATCGCCTATATAAGTGCTATCTCTTTCTAAAAGTTATACAATCATTACAAATGACTCTAATATGTTACAAAAAAGTGTCGTGAGGCTCCGAACCGTGACATCCTCCCCCACTTAAGCTCGTGACGTCCCCGTCACGTCTGCTTCTTTGTAGAGCTTAATGTGGTCCGCGAACTGCCACGGCAGGTCTTCACACTCTCAACTGTTTTCTTGATCGGGCAGGCCCTTCCACTTGATCAAGTACTCCGAGTAGTTGAGAACTCCTCATCTTCGTATCACTCGGTCAGCTAGGATGTGCTCCACTTCCTTGTCGAACGCGGTGACGACGGCGGTAGGTGCTCGACTTGATTCTCCGCGACTTGGATCTTCAGCATCCTCGTGAAATGGCTTGAGTAGGCTTGCATGGAAGACGTTGTGAATCTTCAGTCTCGGAGGCAGTTGGACTTGGTATGCTGTCTTCCCTATCCGTTTGATGATCAGAAAGGGGCCTTCCTATCTTTGGACCAAGCCCTTGTGTACTTGGCGGAGAGACTTGAACTGATTTGGCAATAGCTTTACCATCACTTTGTCTCCCACCGCAAACTCCTTCGGACGTCGCTATCGGCCCATTTCTTCATCCGCTTGGTGGCCTTGTTGAGACACGCCCTTGTGATGTCCGATTCTTCTTGCCACTCCTTTGCGACTTTGTAAGTGGAGGGATTGTTGCCTATGTAAGGTGAGACAACAGCACTCGGAGTAAGTGGTTGTTGCCCCGTAGCAATTTCAAAAGGGCTTTTCCCTGTCGCTTCACTCCGTTGGAGGTTATATGAAAACTGAGCAACATCAAGCAACTTCGCCTAGTCTCGTTGATGGGCACTAACGTAGTGCCGCAGGTATTGTTCCAGAAGGGCATTGATGCGCTCCGTTTGGCCATCAGTTTGGGGATGAAAACTTGTCGAGAAGTTCAATTCCGTCCCCAACAGCTTAAACAGCTCGCGCCAAAACTTTCCAGTGAAGCAGGGGTCTCGGTCACTTATGATGCTTTGCGGAATTCCCCACAACTTCACTACATTCTTGAAAAATAGGCGAGCTCCTTCATCAACTTTGCAATTAGGTGATGTTGGAATGAACGTTGCATACTTGCTGAATCGATCCACCACCACCATGATGCTCCCAAATTCATCGAACTTGGGTAAGGCCACTATGAAATCCATCGAGACACTTGCCCACGGTCGTTCAGGAATTGGAAAGGGTTCTAGAAGTCTCGCAGGCTATTGTTGTTATATCTTGTCTTGCTGGCAAACGAGACAAGTTTTTATGTATGCCTCGACATCATCCGACATTTGCGGCCAATAATAGTGTCGATTGATGAGGGCAATTGTACGTGCCATGCCTGGATGACCGGCCCATAATGCATCATGGAACTCCTTCATGATATCTTTCCGTAAATTCCCCCATCTCGGAACGAAGACTCGTTGCCCAACTATCATTAATACGCCGTCTTCGACCCAAAATCGACGAGTCTTTCCTTCGGTAGCCAACTTAAGCAAGTTGTTGGCTACATGATCATGTGTCGTCTGATAACGTGCATTTATGCCGTTATTCTAGTGCATATTTAGGATATTAAAGAGCATGATTAGAGCTTAATTCATCCATATTTCTTAGATATTTGCTCTAACACCCTAGGAAGATTACTTGGCCTATATATATATATGTGTGTGTGTGTGTGTTTTTGAGCTGTTTTGGCAGATTTTTAGGTAATTTCTTCTCATGGACACCAGCCAAATCACTTCATTTATCAAAGAAGGGACTTGTGGCAAAGTGGGGCAGCCTGAGGAGGCAAAATAAGGGTGCACGTCATATGGACCC
Source organism: Taxillus chinensis (assembly GCA_023512835.1). Lineage (NCBI taxonomy): Eukaryota > Viridiplantae > Streptophyta > Magnoliopsida > Santalales > Loranthaceae > Taxillus > Taxillus chinensis. Next base: position 40,375,433 of record CM042086.1, read on the forward strand.
TTATGACGTGCAAGGATTTTATTGCAGCCCTGCCTTCTACACGTTTCAAGGAAGCCTGGAGCAAAATTGCAGGCCATTTGGAGGTGCACATCATATGGCCATATGACATGCAACATGCCGTGCAGCCGGATTTTTGCATGGATCGCTTTGTTTTGTTATTTTAAACACTTTTCTCTAAAGCACCTAGTCCAAATTATGCTTGGTTCGAGTTTTATTCAAGTTGGAAGAAAAATGGAAACTACTTATCAAAACTACGTCGTTTTGATAAATGGAAACTACTGGCGGCTAGGGCATGCATTACACTCCTTGTTTCTCTATAAATAGAGGGGGCAGCAGCCCTTTTTGAAGGAATGAAGAGAGGAGCACATTTTTAGAGAGAGGAGAGAGAGAGTCTCATGATTTTGGAGGCTAGGATTCTAATCCTGGAGCTACCGGCCCTAGGAGGTCTGACGGCTGGAGAAGACCTAAAGTTGGTGTTCTACTGCACCTGCTTGAGGATGATGTTCTTTATTTCTTATTGTTTATCGAAGAACATGTGTGAGTAGTTTCCTTTATCTAGGGGAGCAATGTAGCCCTCTAAGCTGTTAAACTGATTATTTGAATATTGGGATTGTTTAATTGAGATTGCATGATTTATGAATCTGTTCTTCATCTTTTAATATCTGGGATGTACACCTGGGTTTGCTTAGCCTTAGTCTAAGGCTGATCTTTGATTTCTAACATATTTGTGATTGGTGTGACCATTATCCTGTCATGAGTATGATAATTAGGCTTTGCATGTTGATGTCATGATGACCATTCAGGCAAACAACACTTAGAAGGTCTGGCAATGATTAATTGCAGTACCTTGGTTTAGTTATAGCATGTTATCAATTAAATAATCTCAAGAATCTTAAAATCAGTAGAAACAGCATAGGGAGGTGAAGTTGTGACCCTAGATGCCTTTAATCCTTGAATCTTAATCCTAAAAACAATTTGCTTTCTTTGTTTATTCAGAAAACCAAATAAAAATTAGATCTTTAGTTACAAAAAGAATTCGTTTTTGCCAAGACATTTTATAGAGCAAGAGTAATTGAGTGGTTTGGTTTGAAAAACTAGAGAACTAGGCTAATCCCTGTGGGTTCGACCCCTTACTTTCTACTATTCTATTAAGTGCAAACTAAAGGAATTAATTATCTTGAAGAGAGGTTTAGCAACGTTAGCTAACTCTTTTAGGGAGGCTAAAAATTTGTCTATCACCGTCCCTTCCTTGATTCGATCAAGGAAGTCGCTCCTTACGATGCTGGTGGAAGACAAGGCCGTTGCCTTCCGGCTTAGTGCATTAGCCACAACATTTGCTTTACCCGGTTTGTATTGCTGTTTATAATCGAATTCGGCCAGGAAGTCTTGCCACCGAGCTTGCTTGGGGCTCAGCTTCTTCTGCGATTGGAAGTAGCTCATTGCAATATTGTCCATCATGATTACGAACTAACTTCCAAGCAGATAGTGTTGCCAGGTGCGAAGACAATGGATGATTGCGGTCATTTCTTTGTCCTGCACCGTATATTGCCTCTCCATATCATTTAGCTTGCGACTTTCGTAGGCGATAGGATGTCTATCCTGCATTATGACGCCCCCTATAGCATAATCGGATGCATCGGTATGGACTTCAAAGGGTTTGTCATAATCAGGAAGCACCACAATAGGCTCCTCCGAGATTGCTTGCTTCAATTGCTCGAAGGAGGCTTGGCACTCGTCCGCCCAGTGCCATGGATGATTCTTCTTCAGCAAGTCGGTTAAGGGCGTTGCAATGGCGGAGTAACCCTTAATGAACCGACAACAGTAGTTTACGAGTCCCAAGAACGATCGTAGCTCTGGGACTTTCGTTGGCGGCTCCCATTTTTGGATGGCTTGCACCTTCGCTGGATTCATCATTAGTTTCCCATCCTTGATGCGGTGTCCAAGGAAGTCCACCTCCTGCTTTGCAAATGAGCACTTCTCCTTCTTGACATATAAATCATTTTTCTGCAGCACTTGGAAGACTTGCTTTAGGTGTGCGACATGCTCCCCAAGCATGTTGCTATACACAACAATGTCATCCAAATAAACAACGACAAATTTGTCGAGGAACGGATGAAGTACCTTGTTCATTAGCGTACAGAAAGTGGCCGGTGCATTGGTGAGGCCGAAGGGCATGACTAGAAATTCGAACGCTCCATATCTCGTCACGCACGTTGTCTTCGGCTCGTCCCCTTTTGCTATCTGGACTTGATAATATCTCGACCGTAGGTCTAACTTGGTGAAATATCTCGCCTTCCCGTGTTGGTCGAACAAGTCCGCTATCAAGGGTATTGGGTATTTGTTCTTGATAGTGATCTTGTTCAATGCTCGATAGTCGATACACATTCGTAACCCGCCATCCTTCTTCTTTTGGAATAGCACCGGGACACCAAATAGGGCCTTCGATGGTCGGACATAGCCTGACTCGATCAGATCTTGGAGTTGTTTCCGCAATTCCGCCAACTCCGGGGGTGCCATGCGATAAGGCGACATGGCGGGCGGCTTCGTCCCTGGCTCTAGCTCGATGTGGTGATCCATATCTCGCTTTGGTGGTTGCCGCTTTGGTAACTCCGAAGGCATAACATCTTGGAACTCCTTTAGAACCGCTTCCACCGGCTCGGGCAATGTTGGAGTCACCAACCCTTCCTCTCCCGTCAGTTCCCTCATCGAAACCATATAACTTGGGTCCTGCTTGAGTCCCCGTTTGAACTGCATGGCGGAAATTATCAGTGTACTCGACTTCCGCATGCCTTTGAGTGCGATCACTTGAATCTTCTGATTGTTAAGGATCACAAAGGAACTAGACGCTAGAACAGGAAACGCCAGTGCTTGACAGAAGAAAGCAAGCCCCAACACCATTTTAAAATCATCCATCGGAATGACGGTGAAGTAGAGCTTTCCCTGCCAATCTCCGATTTTCACCATTACGCCCCTTGCTATGCCGTGGACCGGCTTGGCTTGCGAGTTCACCGCTTTGATCGTGCCGGTTCCTTCGGATAATTTGAGGCCTAGCTGTTCGGCCTCTTGCAGATCAATGAACTTGTGGGTCGCTCCCGTATCCAGCATTGCGCCCACAATTTGGCCTCTGACGGCTACATCCGCATATAGCAAAATTTTCTCTTTCGGGTCCTTCGAAGAGAAGAGCTTCGAGAGAGTGCTCAAGTGTTGGATGGCTCCCAGGTCAGCTTGAGGCTCCTTGGCCTTCTCTTTGTTATATCCCGCAACGATGGCATTCATCGCCTTGCAGTTCGGACAATCTCTGGTCCAGTGCGGCCCGTCGCAAATGAAGCATGGCCTCAGTGCCTCTTTCTTCTGTGCAAAGAACTTCGGTTTGTAATTTGACGAGCTTGAGGGTTTTGGATGTCCACCCTCCTTATGGCCAGCATCCTTTTTTCGTCCGCTTTTGTCTCCCCCACTTTTACCCGCGTACGGCTTCTTCACTAATTTTGATTGGGACGAGTAGTCGACCAACATTTCGGTGGCCGCAATGGCATCGTCTAGTGTTTGCACATTGCACCGATCCAATTCTACTCTCGCCCATTCTTTTTGGCCATCCTTGAAGTAAAATAGGAAATCAGAATCGGACATATTGTCAATTTCCAGCATCAGAGTAGTGAACTCCTTGATGTATTCGGGAACACTACCCGTTTGCCGTAGTCGACGCAATTTTCCTCGAACTTCCGTTTCTGCATTTTGTGGGACAAAGTGCTTGCATAATTCTGCTTTGAATTGTTCCCACGTATCGATTACGCAAAGTCCATTCTCCCGCTCGGTATGCTTCCGACGCCACCACAGTTGGGCCGCTTCCCGAAAGAAGATTAGGGCGTTGCTTATCCGGGCCACATCATCGACAACACCCATGGCCTCGAAATATTGCTCTAGGCCAAACAGAAAGTTCTCCACCGCAGTGGCATTGCGAGTACCATTGTACATCGCTGGTTTCGGTACTTTCAGCATGGGGCCGTGTCCGCCGCTAGTGATACTCGGCCCAGCATTTCCCACCGACTGCGGACCATGTCGGCGGAATGTCTCCATCTCCCTACGGATGTCGTGGATCTCATATTCCACGCATTTTCGCAGGTCATCTAGATTCTCATTGAGCGCTTCGATTTGCTCCTCGAACAATTGGCTGCATTCGCGGATCATGACTTTAGCGGCCTTAGCGATTTTCGCATTTTCCGTAATCAAGTTGTCGACTTGATCGCTAAGTTCCCCGACCAAGGAGTTAACGGCTGTGAGACTCCCCTCCAACAGTGAAATACGAGCTTCCATGGGATCCTTGAGCATCATCTTGGATTTCCCATGTTTTGGTGGCGTTGGAGTACGTAGCTCCTCACGCCCACAGCCATGTTGCTGCTCCATGTGCGGTTCCTCCATCACAGCAAACCCTTCCTCGTGTACCATTGCCTCGACTCTTTTTCCCGACCAACCAAATTACAACTGGACTTAATTGGCTATGATACCACCTGTCACGTAGTTAGTCTTACGACGAGCTAACTCGTGCGGCACTTAGTCGCTTAGCGGAAACTTTACGAACTAAATAAGCCATTTAAGTTTGAGTGAATGTTTAGAGTCGTTCGGGACAACGGACAACGATTTATGGAAGTTGTAGAGAATGCCTGAAAGTGAGAAAACTTATATTAGCACAAATGTCAAGTACAAGTTTCAACATGTTGAGGACCTTGATTAGGATCCAACAACAATCTAGAGATGGATAACAGAATTTACCCAAACCCTAGCCCAAGCGATTCAAGTATTAAACTAGAAAAGCTGAAATAAGAATAAACCTCTAATATGAGAGTTTATAATTGGTAAAACACTCTTGAATGATTTATTACATCTGAATGCAAGGCCTATTTATAGGCAAACCAGTAACTAGGAATTGGAAACTTAATACACTTAGGAAACTAAAGTAAAATACCAAAATACCCTAATTAAATAAAGGAAAGTAATAAAAAGGAAATACTAATGCAAATTAAATAAAGGAAAGTAAATTAAAAGGAAAGACTTCTACTAAAAAGGAAAGTAAATATAAGAAGAGTTCTAGTAGTAGTAGATGTCTTGCGCAACACGACACGTGCACGTAACGCACGTTACGGTCTCATCATTCCCCCTCCCTTCAAAGACACCCTTGTCCTCAAGGGAAAGTTTTGGATCATGCTCACCTAACTTGAAAAAGTTACTCCAAGAAGCTTCACGCCAATCTCCATCAACTACCATCACGAAACACTGAGCGCTACAAGGCTGCTTGCCTTTTTTAGCATCGCACTGGTGTTCCTCCTTAAGCGGTAAAGCTGCCCAAGTTCTTTTTCTTCCATCCAGCTTGAAATCCATTGTCATGGTTCGATAATCAGTAACGACCTTGCCGATACTTTTCAACCACGCAGTGCCAAGAACCACATCAACTCCCACCATAGGTGCCACATGCAGGTCAGCAGTGATCCTGACTCCTTGGGCATTGAGCTTCACATCCCATACTACCTCTGCACATTGTAATTTGTCTCCACTAGCCACTCGCACAACAAAAGGCTGTAGGGTAGAAACTTGTAGTCCAACCTTCTTTATAATATTAGTGTTGATGAAATTGTGAGTAGAACCAGAATCTACAAGCAACGAAACTTCATAAGTTCCAATCCACGCCATGAGCCTCATAGTAGCTAGTTTTGATCCCCCTGTCATGGCATCAAGAGATAACTCAGCGTCAAAAGTATCTTCTTCAACTTCAGCCATCATCAATTCACCTCCATTGATTGAACCAGAATTGTCAATCAAAAACACCTTCCCAGTGCGACATCGATGGCCCTTGTCCCACTTCTCGCCGCATTTAAAGCAGAGGCCCTTCTTAGCTCTCTCATTAACCTCTTCATATGAAAGTATTCGACTTTTCTTGTCATCCTTCTTAGATCCACCTTCATTGGGCGCCTTTGCTGCTTGAGAGTCTTCCACAGGTTCTACTTTGACACTTGTGTCCTCGGAATCCTCCTTAGCATGCTTCTTTTCGTTATGGTAACTCCCCTCCAAGACTTCTGCCATTCTCATGGCCTCAGTTAGCCGTTGAGGTTGCTTCAGCTTCAGTTCTCGTGCTATCCATGGCTTTAGCCCCTCGATAAAGGTACCCAGCAAAGACTCTTCAGACCAACCACGAACAAGAATTTGGAGTTGTCGAAACTCCTCTACATAGTCAACAACCTTGCCATCTTGCTTCAGTTTGGCCAGTTGTCCATGGTGGTTGACAACAGGAGAGGGCCCCCACTGAATTAGAAACTCTCGCTCGAATGTTGTCCACCCCATTCGTCGCCCATCCTGTTCATATTGGGCCTTGATCCAACGCCACCAGCTATTGGCCTTTGCATCCAAATACATGCATGCTACTTCAACTCGATCATCTCTGGACACCTCATATACTCGAAAGTAGTGGGCTGCTTTATCCAGCCACTCATAAGGATCACCTCCTTTAAAGTGTGGAAACTCAATCTTTGGCTTCCTTGGACCCCAATCACGGCGTTTATCGCCATCAGAATCGTCAGTGCCATGCCTCTGTCCCTTCTGGTGTTCATAGACTGGTCTCCGTCCATGGTATGTCCTGTTGGACATCCCATCAGATTTGTAGCCATCTACGTTCTCTCTACTAATTGGGTCATCTCGCAACCACTGCTCGATAACCGTCGAACCTTTCTCCACACGTCCACCATGCCTAGGCCGGCCATGGTAGGGTATGTCTTCCGCTCCCGATGTATCATCAGCCTCCTGTGCAGATCGTTGTGATTTATGATCATCTTTATGAGTTTGTCTTCCTCTGATTGGTTCTGTGCCCTTGCTAGCAAGTAGATGGTTGAGACTCTTGTTCATCTTGCTTTGTGATCGAACCATCTCAACCAACGCCGTCGAAAGCTCTGCCATGGAATTCTCCAGGGCTTCGAACCGTTGCCTATTCGTCCTTGCCGCCTCCTCCGTCATTGCTGATGAAGAACGCGAAATAAAATTGAGAAATCTTAATGAGGATCTCTCAATGAAAGCACCAAATTGTTGAGGACCTTGATTAGGATCCAACAACAATCTAGAGCTGGATAACAGAATTTACCCAAACCCTAGCCCAAGCGATTCAAGTATTAAACTAGAAAAGACGAAATAAGAATAAACCTCTAATATGAGAGTTTATAATTGGTAAAACACTCTTGAATGATTTATTACATCTGAATGCAAGGCCTATTTATAGGCAAACCAGTAACTAGGAATTGGAAACTTAATACACTTAGGAAACTAAAGTAAAATACCAAAATACCCTAATTAAATAAAGGAAAGTAATAAAAAGGAAATACTAATGCAAATTAAATAAAGGAAAGTAAATTAAAAGGAAAGACTTCTACTAAAAAGGAAAGTAAATATAAGAAGAGTTCTAGTAGTAGTAGATGTCTTGCGCAACACGACACGTGCACGTGACGCACGTTACGGTCTCATCACAACACTAGAGCCTTGCTCTACATATAAGATATAGGACATTTTTACAACTGGCACCAGGAAACATCAAGTTGGTGCAAGAGTACAAATCGACTATATAAGTGCTATCTCTTTCTACAAGTTGTACAATCATTACAAATGACTCTAATATGTTACAAAAAAGTGCCGTGAGGCTCCGAACCATGACATTCAGTTGATAATCCTTTCAATGACATGCAAGAGTAGATCCGGGCTCTAGCCAAAAGCATGGAAGTATTGACTCTTAAAGTTGGAGGACCACAACAAGCTCCACCAGTAGTTGATCATGGATGGAGTGGAGCTGAAGAAGCAAATTTTGTTGGAGGAAAGGGTATGTATCAGAAGCAACCCTTCTTCCAACAGAACCAGGGACAAGGCTACCAGCAACAAAATACCAACCAAGGCTACCAGAAAAATGCCTTTGACCAGAATCAGAATCGAGGAGGTGACACTTCACATCAGTATAAATATAACCCTCTAGGAATGAAGCAGAATCCGTATGCTACGGATAATTATTTGAAACCACCTCTAGGTTGTCACGCCTCCAAAATCTAGAAGAATCAGAATTAGGAACGTGACATCCCCACACCCATAACCAGGGGTCGAGGGGTTAGTGGCTAACCCAAATCTTACAACACTACAATGGGGTAGCATTGTACTTACCGATTATCCAATACAACATGCAAGCAATTAATAATTATATCAGTGCAATTAATATTACTAAAATCAATCAACACCCATAAACATAGTATAACAAGATCCAGCTAATCAAGTTCATACAACTGCCACGGACCCAAGTCCGGGAAAAAAAATAATAAAACACTAAATGGCAAGGTCTGTAGAATAAATCCTACACCAAAGATGTCCTGACCCACTCCACTATGGCTCTACCAGCTACTCCCTACAACCTGTAGGAAATAGAAACAAAGTAGGGTGAGCACAATGCCCAGTAGGTGATCTCCATCTCCTCACCATCCTATAAATGAAATCTTTAGTCTATATGATCGGTGTAAGCTTGTGCCAATGTGCTTTCTTACTCTATCACGATATGCTTACATTCAATCATAAAATATAACATCACACACATTACATTTCATTCATTATGGGTACACATCGAATGATCCAACCATCCATGGGATTCCCGCAACCAACGCCAAGGATCCCAGTCACTACCAGACAGCCATATGTGGGACCTACGGTGTCCTAACGACAACCTGCCTCATATGAGACCTGAGTTAACCAACCACATAGAAGACCTGCGACCTCTTGCTAGCCCTACGTGGGACCCACGGTTAACCCAACCAGCTCCACCACCAATTCCACATGTAATAAATAAATAATAGAATTTTCCAATAATTAATATTTAATACAACAGCTTAATAAAATATTTAAATCACTAAATCAGTAATAACATACTACTAATGATATATATATATATATATTACCTTTAAGGGACATAACAATATGATATTAAATAATGCTAAGCCATAAATAATCTTTAAAAAAAATTATACTATTATAGACATAGATTAGTACCAATAAGGCTTACTTAGAACACATATATAGGCATATCTTGTAGATTATTAAAGGTACCACATAATAATATTCTACATCATATTATAACATTATTTTTTTTAGAATGGCACGTAGATTATAAGTGCTTATTATTCTATGTATGTACATCATGACGCCTATACTTGTTATGTAGTGATATGTGCCCAATAGGGACATATTATATTCTATATAACCATACTATATTAGATGCCTATGATATGGGCGTAGGCGTTAGATCTATAATATATCCCTACAAAGGCTGGCGCAAGAACATGGGGCGTTGGGACGTTGCAGACGCTGGAATGCTACAGGTACAAGAACACGGGAAGCTGGCGGGTTGCTGAGGCACTGGACACTAGTTCGTTGGGGCATTGGGATGCTGCAGGTGCAAGAACACGAGATGCTGGTTCGCTAAGGCGCTGGTTCACTGGGGCGCTCGGCGCATGGGGACGGCACAAGTGTCGCCGCCCCCCTTTTTCATAACGCGAACGTAATAGCTAATGATGAACGTAAATAGCTAATAATATTTCCTGACCACCTCCTCTTGATGAAAGTAACCAGACTAACGGTCTGGTGCCATAATACAATCAATATATATATATATATATATATATATATATATTACATATATAATAAAAAAAGATGATCAGAACATTGCTGGGCAGATGGCGTTAAATGGAAATAAGAAAGGGTGACCCGAACAAAGTGGACCATGATTTAAGTTCATAAATAGATAAATAAAAATGCAGGAGACGTGAAACATTATACTAATAATGATACGTGAAGATATTAGAAGCATTGGGAGCATTATACGTAAAGATATTAGATGCACAACAGTCTGGCCTGGCATTATACAGAATAATAATAATAATTAATAGGTAGAATTTGCAGAAGGAGATATTAGATGCAGGAGACGTGAGACCGTGCGACCACCTCTTCTCGACTGAGCATGTATGTTCTCATTAAGTGCAAGAGTCGATCGAGCGTGACGATAAAGTAATGCAAAAAAATAAGAAATTAAAGTGCAAGCACACAGGTAGGAGATTCGAAAACGTGAACGGTCTGCGTTATCAAATAATTATATATCTTTCAGGATCGTGAACGATCTGCATTAGGAATAGGGATGAAAATCGACGCATATAATTATATAATCAAATGTTTAGTTATATACATGGATTTCTTCCTAACAATCTGCATTCGTGCAATAAAGTATCGAAAAGTTAAGATCACCTACCTGGATCTAGTTTTGAAGGATCGGTAGAGCACAACGGCTTCAAACTCACTACTCTTTCCTACCAAGCTCTGCGCACAACGTACGGAACCTAGGGTTTCTACCCTAAGTTCCTCCTTTTATACTAATCAATATATCATTTGATTTAATAACAATAATATTAATATTAATAATAATAATAATCTCAATACTTTTATTCATAATAATAATAATAATTCTAACAATAATAATTATAATGACAATAATGACAATAGTAACAATAATAATAATAATAGACTCAAAATACTAAAATGTCCTCGCGAGATCCCAGACTCCGAACTAAGCTCAGTTATACCCAAAACGCTCACGTCGACAATCACATCACCTTTTAAATATTTTCATCCTCAATAATAAATCAACTTACAATGTCACTCGAATACGAGTTCTTACACAGGTTTTGAGTAGCAACATGTCACGAGGTCAGCCTTTATAGCTTAACCCATGTGGCACCTAGCTTCCACTCGTACGAAGGAACGCTAGGTTAGCCTAACTCGTCACATTTGGATCAGAACCCATCGATCCGTTGTAAAGCAATTGTGTAGGGAAGCGCTTAGCGGAAGAAAGATTGAACAAAGGCAACAAATCGTTTATATTGATTGCTTGAAAGCATTACAACATCACTCCCCTACATATAGATGTTAACACTTTTCTAACATTGACACTAGGAGACATCACTTTAGCTTGAGCATTAAAATCTCTACAACTTACTCTTTAAACTAAGTTACAACACTTTACAAAGGGAAAATACCCCAAAATGGCCTAAGTGTGCTAGGATAAGCCCCGGTCCGTGACATTCTCCCCCACCCGATTTCGCAGCGTCCTCGTTGCGTCTTCGGCTTCCTCGTACCCGTCGAACTACTGGATGTAGCATTCGGTTTCTTCCTGGTACTCTTCAATCTCCTTGGAGAATTACCCTAGATCTTCTTCTTTCTCCCAGCTTGACTCTTTGACAGGCCTGTTCTTCTATTGGACGTAGTACTCCACCTTGCTTAGATCTATGCCCCTTCTTGGCACGACTTTACGAGAGTGGATTTTTTCTATTTATTTGTCATAGGTCTTGCCCGTTGATGCTGTTGGTGTCCGCACCGCCCGCTGTCCGCTCGTATCTTCCAAGTCTTCATAGTAAGGCTTGAGCAAACTAATGTGGAACACCGGATGCCTTTGTAAGCTAGTCGGGAGGTCCAGTTTATATGAGACCTTCCCAACTCTCTTAAGAACTTTGAAAGGCCTCTCATAGCGGCACACCAAACCCTTTTGTAACTGTCTAAGTGCTTTGGTTTGGCACGGAAGGAGTTTGAGCATCACCATGTCTCCTTCCTGAAATTTCAAGGGCCTCCTTTGTTGATCCGCCCACTTCTTCATCTTCTTCGCCGCTTTGTGAAAGTATACCCTGGCCAGATCCGTCTATTCATGCCATCCTTTTGCAAACTTGAACGTCACGGGGCTTTTTCCAGTGTACCCCCGAGTGACGGAAGTGGACGTCAATAGTTGCTGCCCAGTTGCGAGTTTGAACGGGCTCTTGTTCGTAGACTCGCTCTTCTGCAAGTTATACAAGAATTGGGCTATGTCCAGCAACTTGGCTCAATCTCTTTGATTGGCACTCATATAGTGCCTCCGATACATCTCTAATAAGCCATTGACACGTTCTGTTTGGTCGTTTGTTTGTGGGTGGAAACTTGTTGAAAAGTTTAAGTCCGAACCCATAATCCAAAATAGCTCGCTCCAAAACAGCCCAGTAAACCATGAGTCTCGATCGCTCACGATTGTCTTTGGAATGCCCCAGCACTTCACCACGTACTTGAAGAATAGTCAAGCTGTGTCATCTGTCATGCAGTCCTTCGGAGCTGGAATGAAAACTCCATACTTTGAGAATCGGTCGACCACTACAATGATCGTGCCGCATCCTTCGGACCTTGGGAGACAAACAATGAAGTCCATGGAGATGCTCTCCCAAGGACTTTCAGGAGTACGCAACGGCTCCAACAACCCTGCCGGCTTCCGATTCTCTATCTTGTCTTGCTGGCACACAAGACAAGTCCACACATACACTTGGACGTCCTCATAAAGTTGAGGCCAGTAGTAGCTCCTTTCCACCAACGCTAAGGTACAATCGACTCCAGGATGACCAGCCCACTGCAAGTCGTGACATTCTTTGAGGATGTCTCTCCACAAACTTCCCCATTTAGGAACGTGCACCCGTTCCCCTCGAGTATGGAGCAAGTCATCCCTTAGCCAAAATCGCCGCGTTTTCCCAGCTTTGGCGCATTCCACCATGGACTTGGCTAATGGATTGTGCTCCATTCCTTTCTTCAATTTGTCCACTAGGGGGAATTGTGGTTGGCTAATGGCTGCAAGTTCCGCCTTCCAACTTAGTGCATCAGCCACCACATTATTTGTGTCCGGTTTGTATTCGAGCACAAAGTCAAATTCAGCTAGGAGTCCTTGCCATCGTGCTTACTTCGGAGTTAAGTTCCTTTGAGTTAGGAAATAACTCGTAGCAATGTTGTCCGTCTACCATGAACTTGGACCCTAGCAAGTAATGCCTCCACACCAGAAGGCAATGCATAACTGCCATCATCTCCTTTTCATGCACCGCGTACCTCCGTTTAGTGTCATTGGGCTTCCGGCTTTTGTATGCTACAGGATGCCCCTCCTGCATAAGAACTCCACCGATGGCAAAGTCTGAAGCATCTGTGTGAACTTCATAAGACTTTGTATGGTCCGGCAGTGCCATCACCAGTTTGTTTGTCACAGCCTGCTTCAATTTCTCGAATGCCTCTCGGCAAGCATCATCCCACACCCAAGTTTTATTCTTTTTCAATAATTCTGTCAAGGGTGCGACAATGTGGGAATAGCCGCGGATGAATCTTCGATAGTACTTAACCAAACCAAGGAAGGAACGCATTTCAGGGACTTTCTTGGGCGTCTCTCATTCCTTGATGGCTAACACTTTCTTGTTATCCATCTTTAGTTTGCCTCCGCCAATGATGTGACCCAAGAAGGGCATCTTCTTCTTTGCAAAGTCACATTTTTCCTTCTTTACATAAAGTTGGTTCTCCCTTAAGGTTTGGAAAACCCGTTGCAGGTGTGCCTTGAGCTCCTCCATGGTCTTGCTGTAGACGACAATGTCATCAAGGTACACCACGACGAATCTATCCAAGTATGGTTGGAAGATCCGGTTCATCAACGCACAAAATGTGGCAGGGGCATTTGTGAGGCCAAAGGGCATCACCAAGAACTCGTAAGAGCCATATCTTGTGACGCACGCCGTCTTTGCCTCATCACCTTTGGCTATCCGCACTTGATAATATCCTGACCGCAAATCTAGCTTTGAGAACCATCTCACAGCGCCAAGTTGATAAAACAGGTCGGATATGAGTGAGATGGGGTAGCTGTTCTTCATCGTAATCTTGTTCAGCGCCCTATAGTCAATGCATAGCCACATCGACCCAATGTGCTTCTTTTGGAACAACATCGGTGCTCCAAATGGCGCTTTGGATGGCCGAATAAACCCGGCCTCCAACAAGTCCTTCAATTGTTTCCGAAGTTCCTCCAACTCCGGGGGTGCCATCCGATAAGGCACCGCAGCAGTAGGCCTTGCATTGGCCTCTAGCTCGATCTTGTGGTCCACATCCCGCTCCAACGAAAGTTGTTTGGGGAGTTCGGGTGGCATAATGTCCCCAAACTCTTCAAGGACCATCTTCACTTCGGTTGGGGGCTCCTCCCCAACACTTGGGCATTCTTCCTTCACCATAGCAATGGGGGTGGCTCCTGTCGCCTAACTCCTTTAGACAGTTGGAGCACCGAAAGAGACCTCGCCTTGAGTTCTTCCTCCCTCATTACTTTCACCATGCACATCTTCCCCTCGTCCATGATGCATATTGTGTTGGTTCTAGGAATCAGAATTGCCCACACCTGGTCAACGAACTCCATCCCCAACACCATGGGATAGTCGTCCATCGACACCACGGAGAGATTCATCTTGCCTCTCCACTCGCCGATACTTAGCTCGACACCTCGAGCTACGCCATGGATTGGACTGGCACTGGAGTTCACCGCCTTCAGCTAGCCCTTCTCTTCCTTGTAGACTATCCCCAATCTACGAGCTTCCTCCACCTTGATGAAGTTGTTGGCCTTAGTGAGACGTACATGCACCCCTTCTGTCTTCCGGATGGTGGCACCTCCACCTTTGCCTTGATTGCATTGAGGAGTTGTAAGGAACCAAGTCTTGGATCCCTCTCTTCGTCTTCGTTGATTATCGCGGAGAGCTTTGAGCACTCGAACACCTTGTGAGGGCCTTCGCAAAGGAAACAAGAGATCCTTGGCTTCTCCCCGTCTTTAACCATTCGTGAAATGTTTTGGGCAAAAGTCCTTAGACGGTTGGAAGGGTCTCCCTTTTCCTTCACTTCAGTTGTCTACCCCACGTTTCTCCTTGTGGAACCTGTTCGCCTTGGAAGTCGATGAAGATCTGGTGGCCTTCTCCGGCTTCTTATATTCGATGAGTGATTCGGCCACCGCCATGGCCGACGCCAGGTCCTGTACATTTCTCCATTGCAGCTCCAACTTTGCCCATTGTTAAAATCTATCCATGAAGGAAAATAGTGAATCCTTCGCGGACATATCCGGGATCTCCAATATCAGCTCTGAAAACTCACGAATGTACTCCCACACCATGCCTTTGTGGGTAAGGCGCTGAAGTTTCGCCCGAGACTCGTCTTCCGCATTCTGGGGATAGAATTGGGCCTTAATCTCCTGCTTAAAATCCGCCCAATTGTCGATTATGCATAGGCCGCACTCCTTGTCGGCATATTGTCACCTCCACCACACTATAGCCGAATCGACTAAGTATAGTGGAGCGGTCTTCACCTTCTTTGCCTCATCCACAATATTCAAGGCATCGAAGTATTGCTCCATGGTCCAGAGGAAGTTTTCTAACTCCCTCGCATTCCTTGACCCAATAGAGGTCTCAGGCTTCGGTACGTCGATTTTGGAGTTGGAATGGCCGCCAACACCACCTTGGGTGACCGCCATCTTGCAAAGAGACCAATCCACCTTGAACTTTTTGATTTCCTCTTGCATCGCCAGGATTTGGGACATGAGAGAATCCTTCAAGCCCTCGAATTGAGAGTTCATGTCGTCCATGATGGAGTTAAGAAGCCCTTGCATCCTCCCATAGCTTTCATCACCCTCTGACTCCAGCCTTTCAATGCTTCCAGTGTGCTCCTCAACCATCTCCATCTGGTCGGTTAACGCCAACTCCACTTTGGCTAGCTAACTCTCGAGCGGACATGTTTCCCTCGAAATGGACTTGTCTCTCTTCCGTTCCTTAGCGTTGTTGGATCAAATCCAGAATTTGGATAATGCTGATAAAGCCTTATGTAATTTGATCTGAGATCTTTTGTGTTTATTTGATCATTGCAGAAGATATGTTACTAATCCAGAGATGCACTCGTGTGAGCAAAGCTAAGGACAGGATACATAATCCTGATCCGGACAAGAGTGAGTGTCGTCAAACACTTGGTAAATAACCAAGTAACAAATACATACGGAATAAGGAACATTCCTACGGACTAAGAACTTAAAGGATAAGTGTGGAGTAAGGAAACCAGATGCGGAGTAAGGAATCCGGATGTATTACTCGCCCGGAGTAAGGAACCTACATACGGAGTAAGGAAATTACATATGGAGTAAGGAACTTACATGCGGAGTAAGAAAGTGCTGACACGGAATAAGTTATCAGACTTTTCAAGACTCGCCCGGAGTAAGGAACTTACATGCGGAGTAAGGAACTTACATACGGAGTAAGGAACTTACATACGGAGTAAGGAACTTACATACGGAATAAGGAATTCACATGCGGAGTAAGGAAGCGCTGACACGGACTAAGGATTCCAGTACTAAATAGATACGGAGTAAGCAACCACTGACACGGAGTAAGGTTCCGAGCTTCATTAGCTACGGAGTAAGGATAATTACACCGGACCAAGAAGATACTGCTCCAACAAAACCGCATTTAAAGTTATCAGCACTTGGTGTCCCGATGTAAGACGAATGTATTGAGAACATGAAGAATCTTACACGTGGATCATCCGGATATGTGGACACAACCTTAATTGTATCTCGGAACTCACAAAGACACTTATACTCTTCAAATCCAAGATCTTGAGCTCCACAATCCGCAGCAGTCAAGGCAGAGAGATTACCGAGGGATAGTTAGTGCGGAACGCATTCCGGAACTACAAGTTCCAAGGTTGTCTCTTAGGAATGTTTTGTATAAATATTCATACTTCTACTTTATGTATAGAAGTGAGGAGCTTTATCATCTTTAGAGATAGAACTTGGCTAGTGTGTGAGTTCATTTTGTAAACAGAGTGTAAGAGAGTTTTACTTCTATTTTGTTGCATTCATCTTGTGATAATAAAACAAAATACTTCCACTATCTGGTTAACTTCCACAGTGATTCTATCACTTAAACTAGATAAGTGTTTGTGTCTTCAGTGAAAGGAAAGAGTTTGAATAAGAGCCTATTCACCCCCCCCCCCCTTTAGGCTCCAAGGGACCATCAAGTGGTATCAAAGCACGTTCTACTTTGTTCTAAGTAGAGATCCCACTCTTTCAATCTCAGAAATGGCCGAAGAAAGCAGTATGCTATTCAACACTCGCCTTAACTCCGGAGGTGCACAGGAGCCCGTCCCGAATCGAAGCAGCAGTGAAAATGTCGACCCACCTCAACTTACTGCTGCCGCCACTTCTCAACCACGGAGTTCTGGTTTTACTTTAACGAAACCGCCCAAATTCACACCTGAGCTTTTCTCCCAGTGGAAAGCTCGCATGAAGATGTTTATGGTATGCCATGATCATCTTATGTGGCCATGTCTTCATCAGGAGATTCCAATTCCGATGACTATTGGAGAACATGGAGTTAGGAGGCCAAAGACAGATGCTGAACTTACCAACGATAAAAGAGCCTGGCAGTGCGCTAGTGAAAAGGCTCTGGCTTATGTTACATCGTCTTTGGATTCCGAGGCTTTCACAGACGTCCAGGGCTGCACGACAAGAAAAGTCGTTTGGGACAAACCGACAATCCTCTATGAGGGGAGTCGGTCCCAGGATACGAGAATGTGATCTGCACTCTCGGACGGAACTTTGAGAGTTTTAATCATAAACCGGGCGAATCACTTGAAAGCATCTATCGGAGATTCGGCAAGCTCATTCTTGAACCGAAGACGTCAATGAGCACTATTCTCAATCCCAGATCAATGACAAGTTCTTTCGCTCCTTGCCGGATCGCTACTACTCCAAACAACTCCAGATGCAATCAGACAAAAACTGGCAGTATGTTCCCCTTGAAGAACTGTATGGAGAGCTGCGAACTCACGAAGTCAGGTTTAAGTACTCTGACAGAGATGAGAAAATAGCTCGGAAAGAAAAGGGGGTAGCTCTCAAAGCTACAGAATGTCTAAACATACTGAGGAATGATGATACGGACGTATCCGACAATTCCGATTCGACGAGGAGGAGGAGATAGCCCTTCTTGTCAAATCTTTTGAGCGATTACTACGGAAAAGCAGAAAAGGGATCGAAGACGCTCATCATCATCGTTCCAAAGGAAGGAGCGACCGGAGTCCAGTTCCCCAGGAATGTTTCAACTGTGGGAAAACCGGTCACTGGGCCAAGGAATGCAGGTCCAAAACAAAAGTGGCCGAGAAAAGTGACAAGGTAACTGCTCGCCGCTCCACCTCAAATAACAGCAAGAGCAAGAGGAAGGCGCTCGTGACAAAATACATGAGTGGCTCGGAAGAAGAGGAGGAATCCTCGGATGATGAGCCGACCACTAAGCCGAACGTCCGCCTCATGGCAAATACTGAGGTACCTTCATCTCCGAGCTCCTAAGTAAATTAGAATCTCTTACTACCGCATGTGATCATGAAAAGAATGAGAGACTAATAATTACTCAAATGTACAAAGATATGGAAAGTCGGAATAAATGTCTTGAATTTACTATTAATAGACTCGAAAAGGACGTCACCGACTTCGAGGAAAAGAGGCTTGGTATCATGATCTAAGAGCTGAAAATCATTTGTTAAATACCAATCTCACAGGCCTAAAAGTTATAGTAAAAAGACTCGAAAATGAACTGGAACAGAAAAGGAAATAAATCGTAAGTGGCTAAAATCCGGGAAATAGCCTCTACCTTTAGGACCGATCCTGACGACATCCGAGTCAAACTTGGCCTCGGTTCCGAACCATCAACTTCCATAGCTCAAGCTACCGAGTGTCCTCCGGATTTCACTCCTAAACTAACCAACTTATATCCTGTTAGTACATCTAAACCGTTGGATGGTTTCATTTCAGGTGGCACCATAGTTTATGATCGTGGAGCCGAGGTCATTATCGCGCTTCCCGAACCAGAAGCACCCGTAACTAAAGATGAAGGGAAGGCTGCTGCAGTTAAAAGCCAAAACTCGTAGCACCCAAAAAGAAAGACAAGGCTAAGGCCGACGCAGCTAGGGGCCAAGAGCGCGTCACCCAAACGTAATGGATTAGGCCACGGGGAACAGAGTAGAAAATCTGAAAAACTAAGAGACCTGTATCCCCTGTTTGTACTTCACATTATAGTGTCTGTTCCATCTGTAGGGAAATGGGTCATTATCACTATGAATGTTGGAGTCTATCTGATAGCTGGCTTTGTAATCAATTTCAATCCAATAAAGATCAGTTTTATAAAAGGAGTTCTTCAAGCAAAACAAAATCTAAATCTAAAAGGAGTGTCTCTCCCAAGAAAACCCAAATAAGAGAAGCAGCTGAAACTAACAAGTTAATATCAACTTGGAAAGCTAAGAGTCCTAACAAATTCAAATCCGTAAATGTTGACAATATCGTGCTCTCTCTAACCGCCCAAAACAAGTTTGGGCACCAAAAGTGTAAACTGTTGTCTTTCAGGAGCATCTCTGGAATGCATTGCCGGATCACTTGAAGTTAAAGATCAATCAAAGCAAGTGGATCCTTGATAGTGGATGCTCCGGACATATGACGGGTGATCGGACCGCTTGTAGAAGTTAATGATAAACAAGGTCCATCCGTTTCATATGGCGACAACAGCAAAGGTAAGACTGTCGGGTATGACACTTTAACTAACGGCTGTGTATCAATCACTAAAGTTGCACTAGTCGAAGGTTTAAAGCATAACTTGCTAAGTCTCAATAAGCTATGTGACAAAGGATTTATCTTTTTCCTTTTTTGTCCAACACCTGTACAAGTAGAGAAAACTTATCCAGGAGATGTTAAATTATCCGGATCAAGAGATGGGGACATATACTCGGTGGTCTTAAGAAATAATTCTTCGACCCTGTATGCTTCCTCACGAAAGCAACAAATGAAGATAGTTGGTTATGGCACAAGCGATGCGCACATTTAAACTTTAAGACTTTGTCTAAATTAGCGTCACTTGATCTTGTCACTGGTCTACCCAAACTCAAGTTCTCCAAGAGACACTCTCTGTCGAGAATGCCAACTTGGTAAACAGACCAAACACAGCTTTAAGAGCAAATCGGTTAACTCAATAATCGCTCCTCTACAACTTCTTCATATGGACCTATGTGGTCCTATATCTGTTTCATCACTAGTCATTGCGAGATATACCCTTGTGGTTATCGATGATTTCACCAGATACACATGGGTGATGTTCCTGAAATCAAAGGATCAAACTTTTGAACATCTTGTAGATCTCTTCAACTGGATAAGCAACTCACAAGGACCGAGCATTAAATGCATCAAAGTGATCATGGTACGAATTTGATTTTTCGAAATGAGATCATATTGTTCCAACAGGGCATAAAAGATGACTTCTCTGCTCCCAGAACCCCACAACAAAATGGGGTAGCTGAGCGCAAGAATTGAACTTTAGTTGAAGCTGGTAGATCCATGTTAGCAGGGGCAACGCTTCCTCTCGCCTATGGGCTGAAGTTGTGTCCACCGCTCGCTATATTCAAAACGGAACTCTAATAAATAAATCTACCATGAAAACACCCTATGAGATGTGGAGAGGACGAAAACCTTCAATTTCACATTTCGAGCTTTTGGGTGTACTTGCTATATACTGATAAATGGCAAAGAGACCCGGAATAAATTTGAACCAAAATCGATGATGGGATTTTTGTCGGGTACTCACTTCATAGCAAGGCTTATCGGGTCTTCAATAGAAAACTTTTTAAAGTTGAAGAATCTATCCATGTAACCTTTGATGAAGCTAATCTCGTTTGGTCAAAAGTCGGTTCTTCAAATTCCAATATGCAGGTCATGGACAGCAACGTCGATTACTCGAAGTTTATGAATATTCCTGTTACATATCCTGACCAACCACGTGGCATCAGCGAAACACAACGAAATTTTATGGATGATGCTATGGATGACTCTGACTCAGGACTACCATTTAGCTCCGGACATACTCCTACGGATACACAAAATTCCGGAGCACCTTCAAGTCCGTCCGGACTAGTTAACACTGGAAGAAACAGTGTTGAAGAACCAACTAGTTCATCTGTACCGCTCAACACGGAAACATCTACTCCGGACGAAGCTCAACCAGTCGATACAACTGAACCACCCAATCTGGAAGAGCTTCAAATTGTTCAAGATCAACCAACACATGCACAGAATTATAGATGGACCCGAAACCATCCCTCAGATCAAGTGATTGGTGATCCTACTGTTGGTGTAAGAACAAGAGCAGCCACCTCCAACATGAGTCTTTACTCGTGCTTTCTATCTCAAATAGAACCAAAGGTGGTAGATGAAGCTCTTCAAGATTCGAATTGGATAGAAGCCATGCAAGAAGAGCTGAATCAATTTAAGAGAAATAATGTGTGGACCTTAGTACCAAGGCCTAAGTCTCAACAAGTCATTGGCGTTAAATGGGTGTTCCGGAACAAGCTTGATACGAATGGAATAGTAATCCGGAACAAAGCCAGACTGGTAGCCAAAGGATATCGTCAAGAAGAAGGAATAGATTATGATGAAACCTTTGCTCCGGTCGCAAGACTTGAGGCAATCCGTATGTTTCTGGCGTATGCTTCATATGAAAACTTCATAGTTTATCAAATGGACGTCAAGAGCGCATTCCTGAATGGAGACCTTCAAGAGGAGGTGTATGTTGAACAACCTCCCGGCTTCATTGAACCTAAGGCAGGACATCTTGTCTACAAACTTCAGAAAGCTCTATATGGTTTGAAGCAAGCTCCAAGAGCCTGGTACGACACACTGTCAGAATTCCTACTCGCTCATAACTTCCAAAAAGGGAAGATAGACACCACCCTCTTTCTACAAAAAGAGAAAGGACACACTCTGATCGTACAAATATACGTGGATGATATCATTTTCGGATCAACGAATCCGAAGCTTTGTGAAGAGTTTGCTAAGTTGATGACAGGCAAGTTTGAAATGAGCATGATGGGAGAACTGTCTTACTTCCTTGGAATTGAAGTCAAACAATTAAAGGAAGGAATCTTCATTAATCAGGCTAAGTACACTCGCGATCTTATTAAGAAGTTTGGTATGGAAGGTTTATCTCCCGTCAAAACTCCCATGCCTGTCAGTGCCAAGTTAGATCCGGATGTGGACGGCATATCGATAAATGTGACCGACTACGAGGGATGATCGGATCCTTGCTTGTATCTTATAGCAAGTCGCCCAGACATTATGTTTGCAACTTGCATTTGTGCACGATACCAGGCGAATCCCAAGGAGTCACATATGCTTCATGTAAAACGGATATTAAGGTATCTCAAAGGGACGATGAATTTGGGACTCTGGTACCCAAAGGAGTCCAACTTCACCCTATCCGGGTACTCTGATGCCGACTTCGCTGGATGTCGCATCGACAGGAAAAGCACAAGCGGTACGTGTCAGTTTCTTGGAAATAGATTGATCTCATGGTTGAGTAAGAAGCAGAATTCCATATCAACCTCTACTGCTGAGGCGGAATATATAGTCTGCCAGAAGTTGTTGCACAGACTACTTTGGATGCAAAGTCAACTTACTGACTACGGATTCGACATGTCCTCTATTCCACTTTACTGTGACAACACTAGTGCAATTGCCATCAGCAACAATCCTGTCATGCATCCTAAGACGAAGCACATTGAGGTCAGGTATCACTTCATATGCGATCATGTTCTCAAAAAGCATATTACACTGGAACATGTTGCCACTGAAGATCAATTAGCAGACATACTTACAAAGCCCCTACCTGATGCGAGGTTTGCTGAACTACTCTTCCGATTAGGTATGCTCGACTTCTCTGCATAGTTTCTCATTTGAATTACCCAACAGTATATTTACTCACAAACCATGCATTGTACGTTTACTGAAAGTAGTAAAAACTCACTGACTGTCTTGCTGATCATACTTACTGTTTAACAGTTTCATGTTTATGATATTAATCTCAACCTCATAATGGAAGGATGCTTGCGTTTCCCGACTGAAGTCGTTTAAAGCTAACATAATTACAGTGTATATGATTTACCTCTTTCGGGTTCATGATCTTAACTTCCGTTAATCACCACATGACAAAAGCATGTTCATTTAGATTACTCTATTAACATGCATAGTTGAAGAAGTGAAATGGGTTAGCTTGGAATGCCTGGTGGATGAATACTCAAGCGTGATCGATCAGCTTCGAAGTATAGTTTTCTAATAAGATAGACGGTCTTGAACTACAAATCGGAACGGTCAACCGAGAGGATTGCACAATCTACGGGGAGAAAATGCTTTATATATTATTCAGTAATACCCCCGTATATGTCTCATGACCTTTTCCTGACTGTCTATCTGAGGGGGAGCCTTTCATTGAGAGGATTAAATGATCTACGGGGGAGCAGCAATGAACCCCTAATATGTCTCGGATTCTCCCTCCTCTAAACTTTTACTTCCGGATTTGACTGGACATGCTTTTTTAAATCGGAAAAGTGGCATGTTTGGATGTATTTTCTTCTTCAACCATGCATTTTAATCGACTAATCATCTGCTTTCTTTTGATATGTGTTCGCTTTATCATTGCTCACTTATGAATCCTAATGAAGCCAAATCATATGCTCTGTAATTAATCTTAGCTACGCTTGTTCAAGAAGACGGTTTCGCTATGTTGACCTATATGAACCTGTGTATTGCTATCTGACATATGCCCTGATTCAGTAATATTGATCACTTTCACGTTGCATACATCTACTATATTCTTAGCCATGCATGAGTTCTGTTTCTTATTAGTTCGGATTATGTTGTTTTTCACTGATTATCTTCTCTACTCCGTACTAATCCTTGTCTGTTAAGCTTTTGTATTTTCAGTATATCTTTATTTAGCTACAGGGTTCAGATTTTCTTTGCAACCGTATTGATAAATCCAGTCCATAGTCTCGGATTTGAAGTGTTGTGGTACTTCTCTTCTCTTTGACTTTTTGATGCAAAGGAATCTACTCTACTCTCTTACCAAACTCGTTTACGACGGACAAGGTCTATTATTCATCCGGATACTCTTTCACGAATATTATTAACTCCAAGATGAGTGTCGGCTCTTTCCTCCAGGACTCCTGACTTTGTTCAATTGTGACAATCCACGTATACTCATATGTCGCATGCTTTTGAGGAGGAATAATGATGATTCATTAAATGCATATCTCGGGTTGCACACACACCTCTCTTGGATGGCAACCGGTTGTAATCTCTACTTGGTCATGCAGTCTCCACGACATCGTTTTATTCGGAGACGCCTCGATATCCAGACAAATGACATCAGCATGTCGCGCGGGTCCCTACCTCACTCACACATTCCTAGACCCGCTGACATATGCGGACTCGGTCTTATATGTTCCGATCATTCTGCGAAGCACGAGTATTGCTCATTTCAAATCCCTAACCCTCTCGTTGCTCCTTCTACTTGTCAAGACCTCACCTTTCCTCTTTTCCTTCCCATCAAATCTGCAATGGCACCCAGAATCTTTCTCTCCAGGCGTTAATCCTGGCCATCTAGTTGATTGGAATGTTGTTTCCGATCCTCCGGATTGGTTTTACCAGCTTCGCCCTCTTCTTGAAGCCTCACACATACTCAACCTGGTCTCCAATCTCGTCGCTCTTCTTATCGATGACATTCTTGAGTATTACCAACGGATTCACTGCACCACCGATTCCATAACCTCTTATGTCCGCGGTGAATCCATCATCATCACTCCGGCTGTTCTCCGCGCTGCTCTCCACCTACCTCTTGGTGAACCACGAGTATCCGGATGCCGATCCAATGGCGGCTTCTATGGGTTGCACGAACAAGGGGAAGGAATACAAGGTGAAATCCTTCCAGGGGTCGCAATCGATGTATGGCGACTATTCTAAGTCGATGCCTCGGCGCTCGCACATCCGCCCTGGACTCGGTTCCATACGATCTTCTACCTGGCCATGTACGGCGTTTTTGAAGGTCTTTCGATGGATTGGGGGATGTTCTTATTTCGTTTGCTACAGAATGGTCCCAAAAACCATTCCTTCGGGCGCATCCTCAGCATTGTCTTTCGGCATCTACGTCCGGACCATTTCGCCCGAATTGATGCTGTCTCTCGTTTCCCTCGGCTTATTACCTTCGTCACCTTACGCCGGACGGGAACATGACCGCTCGCCGACCCATCTAGAGCTCTCCGCGTTCTCCCCGCCCCGAACAACAAGGCGGCTCCGTTGGTGACCCCTCCGACAGCCAAGCCCACGAGGTCGGTTCGCACACCGATCCTCCCGGATTCGGTCCGTTGTTGCGCCCTCCCACTCACGGGCCTCCCGGCCAAGCGTCCGTGCTGAACCGTCCGAGGTTGCGGGGCCCTCTCGGCGCGGTGCGCCTAAAGCTGTTTCCTCGGCCCCCTCTCGCTGCTGATGTCCCCACTCCCTCCACATCCGCTATCGCTGCCGCGGTTAATACCGCTGTTGCCGTCGCCACCGCTGATGTCCCGGCTGCTTCTCCGGAAGCCCCCTTGCCTCCTCTACCTCAACCCCGTGATTACCTTGACCATCTCTCCGCCGTCACCTTAACGGACCTCTGGCTCCGTTTCAGCCTAGCTCACACCTCCTCCATTCCTGACACCGATCTCCGGGTGTTTTACACACGCAATACCCAATCCCCGTAGACCATGATCATCTGGAATCTGGACCACGGCTTTCTTACGCCGGCTGCCATTCCCGATGTGTCGTTCCCTCCACCCTCCGGCCCAGTCCCTACTACCCGAAGTCCTTCTACTGCTAAGGCTGGACCCTCTTCTCCTGCCGCCGCGATTCCCGTGGTTGACTTGTCTGGTCAAAGCGGGTCTCTTGCTCCGGATGCCTCCGAAGCTCCGGATGCCTCTAATGCTCCGGATGCTCCTGCTGCTGCTGATGCTCCTGCGGACTCCTCTGCCCACCGCACTCCTGCTCCTGTTCATGCGGGGGAGTACTCCAAAGCTCCGGAGTTAGTACTTGGGCGTGCCTCTTTTGGCACGGTCCACTCCGATGCTGTGCTTTCCGCTCAGCTGGACCGCCATGCCCAAGCTCAAAGCGCCCAAATTTCCGCCATCGTCGCCAAAGTTGATGCCCTCGGCGCCCAACTCCTCTCTCGCTCTCACTGACTCCTCCACTTCCATGGAGCAGAAAATGGATCTTGTCGCCACCTCCGTCCATTCACTGTCTACTTCCTTCGCGGATCTGGCGCATACGATGGCTCGTCCTCCTGCTGCTTCCCGGCGATCTGCCCAACCGGGGGAGAGAGTGTCATCTGATCCGTCTACTCCTTCTGCTCCACAACCATCTACTCGGATTGAGAAGCGGCCCGCCACTTCGATTTCAGGGGAGTTCAAATTCCCAAACGAAGCCGCTTCTCTCAACCAAGCTCCTCTACCGCACCTCCGGCTCCTCCTCCATCCTCCTCCTCCGCAGTGATACCTTCCTCCCATCCTATGCGGAGTTTGACCCGTCCGATGCGGATGGAAGCTTGCGCAAGGCAATGAAATCTTATGCTTGCGTCTTCTGTCGAGAAAAGATGTCTTTCCGAAATGTACCCTTTCTCTCCGGCCGACATTCGGACTCTTTGTTCGGAGAAAGGACTCTTTACTACGTAAGACATTGACAACTTCTCGAGAGCCGCTAAAATGGAGATGAGGCTGTTTCCATCTCTTTACGAAGATGGGCACTTGTTTGAAGTTCTGCCATGTTGGAATGAGGGCTATCTTCCCAGGTGTGGAGTTAATTCAGACTTTCATCGACGGAATCGCTGAGGATAGCAAGCCATGGAAAACTCTCTCAACCATCCTCATTCCGTACCGGATCATGTCGCCACACTTCATGATGGTCTGTCTTCATGATTCGGTCCAAGCAGATGATTCTCATTGATTCTCATCAGATTGTGGAGCACTTCGTTAGGAAGAATCAATGGGAACCTCCGTGTCTCGGACTAACCGAAGCCGTGAAGAAAGCCGGATTATATGAAGAGTTGGGTATCACACCCCTGCGTCCGACCGAGAAACTCAAGGCGACATTCCGGGGCAAGAAGCAAGTGCCACAACAACTGGATGGAGATAGGCTGCGGAGCCTTTGTCTGTCACTTCATCAAGTCGTTCTTAATCGTGGACAAACATTGGAGCCAACACTCCACCTTTACGATGAAGCAGACAATGGAGCCGAGAGAGAGAAGGCAGCAACTATGATCTTCAAGTATAGTAAGCCTTATGTACCTTAGTAAAAAAAAACTGTATTGAGGCTGAATTGTATTTAGTTGCTGATTAATGAAATTGGTTGTGTTGCGTATTCTGTATGTTATTCTTTTGCATTGCTTACCAGATCAGATTACAAAGGGTTTGGGCATATCCATAATTGGGGGAGATTGTTGGATCAAACCCAGAATTTGGATAATGCTGATAAAGCCTTATGTAATTTGATCCGAGATCTTTTGTGTTTATTTGATCATTGCAGGAAGATATGTTACTAATCCAGAGATGCACTCGTGTGAGCAAAGCTAAGGACAGGATACATAATCCTGATCCGGACAAGAGTGAGTGTCGTCAAACACTTGGTAAATAACCAAGTAACAAATACATACGGAATAAGGAACATTCCTACGGACTAAGAACTTAAAGGATAAGTGCGGAGTAAGGAAACCAGATGCGGAGTAAGGAATCCGGATGTATTACTCGCCCGGAGTAAGGAACCTACATACGGAGTAAGGAAATTACATACGGAGTAAGGAACTTACATGCGGAGTAAGAAAGCGCTGACATGGAATAAGTTATCAGACTTTTCAAGACTCGCCCGGAGTAAGGAACTTACATGCGGAGTAAGGAACTTACATGCGGAGTAAGGAACTTACATACGGAGTAAGGAACTTACATACGGAGTAAGGAACTTACATACGGAATAAGGAATTTACATGCGGAGTAAGGAAGCGCTGACACGGACTAAGAATTCCAGTACTAAATAGATACGGAGTAAGCAACCACTGACACGGAGTAGGGTTCCGAGCTTCATTAGCTACGGAGTAAGGATAATTACACCGAACCAAGAAGACACTGCTCCAACAAAACCGCATTTAAAGTTATCAGCACTTGGTGTCCCGATGTAAGACGAATGTATTGAGAACATGAAGAATCTTACACGTGGATCATCCGGATATGTGGACACAACCTTAATTATATCTCGGAACTCACAATGACACTTATACTCTTCAAATCCAAGATCTTGAGCTCCACAATCCGCAGCAGTCAAGGCAGAGAGATTACCGAGGGATAGTTAGTGCAGAACGCATTCCGGAACTACAAGTTCCAAGGTTGTCTCTTAGGAATGTTTTGTATAAATATTCATACTTATACTTTATGTATAGAAGTGAGGAGCTTTATCATCTTTAGAGATAGAACTTGGCTAGTGTGTGAGTTCATTTTGTAAACAGAGTGTAAGAGAGTTTTACTTCTATTTTGTTGCATTCATCTTGTGATAATAAAACAAAATACTTTCACTATCTGGTTAACTTCCGCAGTGATTCTATCACTTAAACTAGATAAGTATTTGTGTCTTGAGTGAAAGGAAAGAGTTTGAATAAGAGCCTATTCACCCCCCCCCCTTTAGGCTCCAAGGGACCATCAAGCGTTGTGTTCCTTCTCGTGGCCTTCGTGGCTACTAATGACAACAGATCCTCCGTTTGTCATTTTGCACCATCTCGAAGCTTTTAATTGTTCCATCAAACTTGGCACCAAACTGGGCTCTGATACCACTTGTTACGGGGTCAGCCTTTATAGCAGCTTAACCCGTGCGGCACCTAGTTCCCACCCGTACGAAGGAACGCTAGGTCAGCCTAACTCGTCACATTTGGATCGGAACCCATCGATCCGCTGTAAAGCAATTGTGTAGGGAAGCACTTAGCGGAAGAAAGATTAAACAAAGGTAACAAATCGTTTATATTGATTGCTTGAAAGCTTTACAATATCACTCCCCTACATATAGATGTTAACACTTTTCTGGCATTGACACCAGGAGACATCACTTTAGCTTGAGCATTAAAATATCTACAACTCACTCTTTAAACTAAGTTACAACACTTTATAAAGGGAAAATACCCCAAAATGGCGTAAGTGTGCAAGGATAAGCCCCGGTCCATGACAAACAACAACCTCATCCTCAGCAACAAAGAAGAAATTATCAGACTGAGGATGAGATGACCAGAAGAGAGGTGAGAGATTTGAAGGAAAATAGTGAATCCTTCGCGAACATATCCGGCTTCTTATATTCGATGAGTGATTCGGCCACTGCCATGGCCGACGCCAGGTCCTGTACATTTCTCCATTGCAGCTCCAACTTTGCCCATTGTTACAATCTATCCATGAAGGAAAATAGTGAATCCTTCGTGGACATATCCGGGATCTCCAATATCAACTCTGAAAACTCACGAATGTACTCCCACACCATGCCTTTGTGGGTAAGGCGCTGAAGTTTCGCCCGAGACTCATCTTCCGCATTCTGGGGATAGAATTGGGCCTTAATCTCCTGCTTAAAATCCGCCCAATTGTCGATTATGCATAGGCCGCACTCCTTGTCGGCATATTGTCACCTCCACCACACCATAGCCGAATCGACTAAGTATAGTGGAGCGGTCTTCACCTTCTTTGCCTCATCCACAATATTCAAGGCATCGAAGTATTGCTCCATGGTCCAGAGGAAGTTTTCTAACTCCCTCACATTCCTTGACCCAATAGAGGTCTCAGGCTTCGGTACGTCGATTTTGGAGTTGGAATGGCCGCCAACACCACCTTGGGTGACCGCCATCTTGCAAAGAGACCAATCCACCTTGAACTTTTTGATTTCCTCTTGCATCGCCAGGATTTAGGACATGAGAGAATCCTTCAAGCCCTCGAATCGAGAGTTCATGTCGTCCATGATGGAGTTAAGAAGCCCTTGCATCCTCCCATAGCTTTCATCACCCTCTGACTCCATCCTTTCAATGCTTCCAGTGTGCTCCTCAACCATCTCCATCTGGTCGGTTAACGCCAACTCCACTTTGGCTAGCTAACTCTCGAGCGGACATGTTTCCCTCAAAATGGACTTGTCTCTCTTCCGTTCCTTAGCGTTGTGTTCCTTCTCGTGGCCTTCGTAGCCACTAATGAGAATAGATCCTCCGTTTATCATTTTGCACCATCTCGAAGCTTTTAATTGTTCCATCAAACTTGGCACCAAACTGGGCTCTGATACCACTTGTCATGGGGTCAGCCTTTATAGCAGCTTAACCCGTGCGGCACCTAGTTCCCACCTGTACGAAGGAACGCTAGGTCAGCCTAACTCGTCACATTTGGATCGGAACCCATCGATCCGCTGTAAAGCAATTGTGTAGGGAAGCGCTTAGCGGAAGAAAGATTAAACAAAGGTAACAAATCGTTTATATTGATTGCTTGAAAGCTTTACAATATCACTCCCCTACATATAGATGTTAACACTTTTCTGGCATTGACACCAGGAGACATCACTTTAGCTTGAGCATTAAAATATCTACAACTCACTCTTTAAACTAAGTTACAACACTTTATAAAGGGAAAATACCCCAAAATGGCGTAAGTGTGCAAGGATAAGCCCCGGTCCATGACAAACAACAACCTCATCCTCAGCAACAAAGAAGAAATTATCAGACTGAGGATGAGATGACCAGAAGAGAGGTGGGAGATTTGAAGGAAAGGGTAGGAAGTATGGAGAGCTCTATTAAAAATATTGAAAAGCTATTGGTGAGCGTGGCACAAAATGTCAATCAGGGAGTTTCTTCCAAATCCTTTCCCAGTGACACTGAAGTTAATTCCAAGGAAAGCTGCAAGGATATTACTTTGCGAAGTGGTAAGGCATTAAAGGAAGTTGAGGAGCCTAAGAAGAAGGGCCTACAAGAAGCACAAACCAAGCCCTTAGTAGCAGAAAATAAAGGAAGAGAAAATGAGGAAGAGAAACAATTGGGAGTTAACCAAGAACAACAACCAATTAAGGTTCAACCAGCTGAAGAACAAAGGTCAAAAGAGTTTAGGCCTCTGATGCCATTTCCTCAACGAATGAGGAATCAAAAGGTGGAAGAAGAAAATTAACACTTTTTGAAGATTTTTAAGAAGCTAGAAATAAACATTCCTTTCATTGAAGGATTTTATGATGAAGAAGAAGAAGTACGGAGACCACGAGATCGTTGCTATAGCTAATGAGGTTAGCAATGTGGTTCCGAGGAACTTACCCATAAAGCATAAAGATCCAGGTAGTTTCACTCTTCCGTGTGTAATAGGAGATACACCACAACAGGAAGACCTATGTGATTTGGGGCCCAGCATCAATTTAATCTCCTTTGCCCTCTACAAGCAACTTGGGTTAAGAGGGATGAAGCCCACTTCTATCTCATTACAATTTGCTGACCGGTCCACTAGAAGGCCTGAGGGAATCATAGAGGACGTGCTGGTGAAGGTGGGCTCATTTATTTTTCCAGCGGATTTCGTGGTATTAGAGATGGAAGAAGCTATGGGAGTTCAGTTACTCCTAGGAAGACCATTCTTGAGGACAGGGTGTGCTTTGATCGATTTAGCTTAAGGTAAGTTAACCTTGAGGATAAACAAAGATACCCTAATCTTCCATATGGAAAGACCTTTGCAAGGACAAGAAGAGGAAAGTTGTCTCTAAATCGAAGACTTTGAGGACTTAGTGGAAGACTTCATGAATGAGCAGATATAACAACAAGCAGATGAAGTGCTTCACACATCAGAGATCCAGTAGCAAGAGACTGAGGACTTGATCACTAAATAGGTTTTATTTCTACATGAGCTTATAGGACAACCTACAAGACTCCCATTGGAATGTCCCCTTACAGAATCCTATATGGGAAGTCTTGTCATTTGCCTGTGGAATAAGAACACAAGGCTCAATGGGCCTTGAGAAAATTGAATTTTGATCCACAAGAGACCAAGGAGCTGAGAATGACTCAATTAGTTGAGTTAGAAGAGTTCAGAATGGATGCCTATGAGAGTGCTAAAATTTACAAGGTGTAGGTCCCAAAGTGTTTCTAGAGGGGGGGTGAATAGACTTTCTTCGTGTGCGAAAGCTAGACTGTTAGCTGGGTTGTGGATTCCTACTACAGATGACTATGATGGAAGTATTTATGGAGAAGATGACAGAGGTATTTTAAGGATAAGGTGAGTGATAATGAACTATCAGACAAAACTGAGATAAGAGTAAATGCTCTTTTCTCAACAGATCTCAGTTGTGAAAGAGATGGTTTATGATAGATCGAGGTGTGGAAAACTAACAACACTGAGATCAAGACTTAATGAAAGTGCTAGATCTTTTATGAACAACAAGATTCGTGAATAAAAGAATGGATTGTTCTTGATTCAACACGGCGCACAGCACTTTTTCAATTTCTCTCCGTTTTTCTCTCTCTCTCTCTTGTGTTGGAACTCTTAATGTTAGTTATGCTTAGTCTCAATTTTCTCTAAGTCCGTCAGAACCAATATTTTGTGTTCTGTGTGTTTCCTTCTTTTGAGAGAGAGGTTAAACTCTTGATTTTGTCGTTAAGTGCGTGAGAGATATATTTTTAAGATTAAAGTGCTCATGCGCCGAGTTGTCCATCCCGATAGACTGACTTCCCGCCACTGAAAATGCGGAATGTCAAGGGATGGGTTGATCTGCTTTGATTTGCAGATCAGTTTCCCATACTGCATATTTGGCATGCAGTCAATCTTGGCCGTTCATCCGTGGATGGTAGTTGGCAGCAATTAATGTGTCATTAATGTGCTCAACTGCTCGGGACGGCGCAGACTTGCTGTACAAACCCTAGTTGACAATATCGCTAAGTAGTTATCATTAATGTGTTATGTTTAGGGTTGTAAGTTTGCCTCGGAGGTAGATGCCTCGTAGGTTCGGTGACTCGAAGATTTCAGTTAGCACCTGTAGAAAGTTGCGAAGTTTTGCTTCAGGCTTTATGGTGTTTCTGTGAGTCTATGACTCACATCTTCGAGTCTTCGAGGCTAGAGGTCATGTTGGATTAGCCTTTTATGTCTCTCTATTAACTAAAGTCTACAACTCTGCGTGTGTACGACTCTACGAGTCTGCGACTCTTCGAATAACGCTTAGAGTGACTTCTTCGAGTTCAGCTACTCTACCTGTTATTGTAACTACGAGTCTACGACTCTAGTTCTGCGGGTCTATGACCTTTGAGTCTCTCTGTCACGCCCCGGATTTCCAACCCGAGGAGACCGGAACGTGACCCTCCCTTTATCCGGGTTTGGACAAAGGGGTAGAATACAATATACACTTCACATTTCTTTTCGAAACCAAAATCATATAATTATTTAATTGAAACCACATGCCTTTATTATGTTTCAAACTTCATTACAATATCTCCCCACCTGGGTTACAATGCCTCAACAAAATTACATAATGCAAATAACACAAAACAAAGCCACAAAATGGAACTCTTCCACCTTGGTGTTCCCACCTAACGCCTGTAGGTACCTGCAAGAAAACACACCATAGTAGGAGGGGTGAGCATCCACGGCTCGGTAGGGATCATGTCTCCCAACCCATCCCATGCTCCTAGCATCTACATGCCATGTGTACAAGTGCGGTGTCGTGTTACAATAATTTCAACGGACATAACAACAACCACATCAACAATTACAATCGCCACCGCCACACAGGCTAACACTTTAACAACAAGTGATTTAACCGCCTCTTCAGGCCAAGTTATTTAACCGCCTCTTCAGGCCAAGTGATTTAACCGCCTCTTCAGGCCAAGTGATTTAACCGCCTCTTCAGGCCAAGTTTCCACCGCCTTCACGAGGCTAACACAAAACGGTCCCGGGCTTCCACGCCCACCGGGTGTACAAGCAACCACACAACACATAAGGCCATACAGGCATAACATCAAACACTTAATATGCTTAGTCACACGGGAATAACGTCGAACACTTAGCATGCACATATTCACAGGCTCACAAACCCAGCCACACAGATATTATTTCAGACACGAATATACATAGCCTCACAGGCATTATTTCAAACACGTTCGAGCATACACACAGGCATATTCATACGGGCATATCCACACTGGCATTTTATCAAACACTTAACTTGCACTAACCACCCAACCTCGAAATCACACCAATACGCCATGAAGGCCAACATCCATATAGGAGATCACACCTATATGGATTACATATGTATATATAAACAGATACACCCAGAATCGCCCTAGGACCCTAGGACGGAGGAGGGATTAGGAAGAACAGAACCCCTACCTTAAAGCAGATCTTCCTTGCTCCCGCGCCAAACGCCGTCCTCCCCACGCAAGATGCTCCTGGCAGCAACCAGCAACTCCCCTTCCCTCTCTCTCTCTAGCTCCCTCTCTCTCAGGGCGGCAGTGCAAGCAAAAGGAACACAAGAACCCTAAACTCAAACTCAAGCCCTCCTTATATAGACACCATCCACATCAAAACGACGTAGTTTTGATTAAGTAAACCCAGGGATCAAAACGACGTAGTTTTGATCACACAAGTTAGCACTATCCGCACCCATATAGGCCAAAATACTCGAATTTCAACATGGTCCTTTGGAGAAAGATCATTAGAATGACAAAACCAAGGGAACCATGCAAAAATACACCGAGCCAATTTGCACGCCAATTCCCCAATTGGCGTGCAGCTCCAAATGCACTCAAACTTCACCACAAGTCTCCTTGCATCTTGTAGAGGCCTGAGGAGCAAAAATATGCTTGCACGTGAAATGGGTGAATTCACATGCAGCTCCAAATGCTCTGAAATTTCGTGGTAGATAGAGGACCTCATTCTAAGAAACTTTTTGTTCTTGCACGCCAATTGTTTGAGGCCATCTACTAGGTCAAAAGTGAGCTCCAAGATCAGCCAAAACATCTTAAAACGCCTAGTAAACGCATAGCATCTTCCTAGGGCATAAATGTACGCTATCGCTGACACATGCACCTCTCAAAAGTCCCCTCTTGGGCTCATCTCTTACCTTAAACTTGTGTACCAACATCCAAGGTGTTTGTGGTTAACTCCTTACACACGGGTTACACACGGGTCATTACATCCTCTCCCCCTTAAGACTTTTCGTCCTCGAAAAGAAATGACATACGAGGAAAACAAACACAAGCTACCCATTTGCCACACGACAGCTACAACACCCAAATGGGTCATACACCGCGCATTGTACACAATAGCACATAACATAGTGCCACCACAGTCCATAACCACATGCATCACAATCTATGGAAACACATCCACATGTCACAAATATCCATCACAAGCACATTTCATTAACACATTCAATATAAATTAAAGTCAAAAGTCGAAAGGAAATACAAATACACCGGCCAACAGCCACCCCTCCACCCTTAAGATTGTTCGTCCTCGAACAACTCAGGGTTGCTCACGCATCATGGTTTCGCGTTTCCATATCTCCTCCATAGGACGTGTCGTCCGCGAAAAGACAATACACTTTCCATAATGCACATGCTGATGCACATCGTCCACAACCATTCACATACCCGCGAATGAAGATATCACACAATAACACACATGAAGGCATGTACCCACGACCCAATACAACACAACAATGATAAGGAAACACATATTCTAATCTCACCAACAACCCTTGTTCTCCTCACCTAACACATGTCACAAGTATTCACGTCACGACGGTGTACGACATATACGCCCATCCCCAACACGTACGTTTAACAAATCACATAAGTCACAAACCAACTCACATCATAAACACCACTACAAGGAACAAGGCATAAACAAAACACTACTACACGTTCAACGTTCCACTGCCCGGTGCCAATACCATACAAACGCAGCCGTTGGAAGTTCCCTCACAACCTTCCCACCTTCGGACTTTTCGTCCTCGAAAAGAGAAACCCAATTGCAAACACCACAATGAGATCAAAGCAATCTGAATGCATTAACAACTACTAACATTGTTAGTACGCTCCAAAGGAGTACCTCCATTTAGCCAACACTAGCGTAACACGCAAGAGCATATCAAGAACTAGAGCGTAGTTAAGTAGCGCGCGACAACAACTCATGTGAGCAAGTCGGACAACGGTGAGGTCGAGAAACCTCCCACAAATTCGCTAAGACCCCAACAACCGAACAAGGCCA
This sequence comes from Taxillus chinensis, assembly GCA_023512835.1. NCBI lineage: Eukaryota > Viridiplantae > Streptophyta > Magnoliopsida > Santalales > Loranthaceae > Taxillus > Taxillus chinensis. Next base: position 40,411,445 of record CM042086.1, read on the forward strand.
ACACCATTAGCCTACGCGCGTCACAATAAACCAACACTCCCCAATTAACGGTACCCCAACGGTAACCCGCGACACCCCAAGGTAGACCGCACCCGTACAAGAAGCACCAGGAGGCCACAATGAAAAACAAATAAACGGGATAAGAGCATGATTGAAACCACAATCACGGTGCCACATTTGATATCACCACAGCGACACCAGATCACAATGAATCCCCTCACGCGAACGTAGAACAGGCTTAGGGATCCGAAGAATACATCTGCTAGCAAGCCACATTAAAACCCAACCGGACCAATGATGGCTTGCCACACTGGCAATCCAGGGCACGACTATACTAGGATGAAGTTTCCATTCGGTTACAGTCAACATGATGCCCAATGGAGCCCAGGGATGACAAAGTCAATACCAGACACAACCACGGCAAGACTAAAAACTACGATCGGGCTAACACCAGTCACCAACGGTGAGAATCTACCAAAGAATCCCATGAACCAGAACGCCACACAAATAACACCTCTCGACTACGGTCGAATAGGGATCCACCAAGGTCCCACACAGCCTTCACGAACCGAGGCTTCTACAACCCAAGTGATAACACCTTACTCGGTCGGCTAGACATTCCATGCGATAGGAATCCTTTGACGATGGGTAGGTACCAACAACATAGTTCTCTCCACCATGGAAAACTCTCCTACCTGCAACATGACAACAACGGAATCCTCTGTGTCACCACTCATAGGTCACAAGGGAATCTCCCACCATCTCCGCCATACCAACCATCACGTTCTATTCTTACACACCAATGAAACACTCAAATGGGCCAAGAAATACTCAGGCTTTAACCTCGTTCTTGTGGTCACTACAATTCCTCCGGGTAGGCATAAGAAACAAGACATGCAAACTCCTAATTTGGGACTTCCACGTTACTCCCAAACACCCCAACACCTTGATGGCATGAACCATCTCACTTACCCCGTTATCGCACATGAAAGGTTTCCAAGGAGTACGGATGGAGGTCATCCGTCTACCACCACCGCTCTAAAACATACACCTTTGTGACATCCGTCCGACATAAATCTCTCCTCAAGGAGTAGCACTAACACCCCGTCCAAGCAAAAATGTCACGGTTGACTCAACTCGTGCATCAAACAACCTTTTTCCAGACAACAACACTTTAATATTTAGCTTAGCCGGCCATCGCACTAGACAAGGTATAACATACACAACATCACCTAGAACACTCACCGCATTCTCACACCACATTTAATATTCTAATACACTACACCTCATCCTTCTCTACGCACATGTCACAACACCCACATGTAGCAACTCGTTGTATACCTTTACCACGAATGCAATACATACAACAACACAATACCAAATTTCCAGCACATTTGCAACACAAGCAACGGAACACAAGACACCTGACGAGTAGAACGTACCGGCCTTACACCTTCTCTCCTCCTCTAAGCCTACTCCCACAAGATACGAACCGAAGGAATGGCCCTACCACGCAAAAGCACACCCTTAGTCCCTAGAGAAAGATAGCCCGAACAAGGCCTGCCAAATCTCACCTGCTTACCTCTTTTACCAAGTTGATGCACCGGGCATAACCCTCAAAACCCACTCATAGCCAATAGTTGAGCTCCGACACTTCACATTTTACACGTGTGCATCCCCATTTCACAACATGTTCTAAGAACATCACTCATGGTCTTTCACACTCGACAAACATGACACATGGCCACCGCTTGACCATCCGAGAACCCAGAACACCCATATAGTTATTAACCGAACTTGCAACGACCACTCTAGCCAACAAGATAACGCTTCAAAGACTCTAAGAGCAGGTATACTAGTGCGTTTTCCCCTCAACCACAACGCTTGGAAAAGAAAGGTAACCATAGGAATATCCCTTTTAAGCGGTACTCCAACACACACCTCTATCCGTGAAGAACATATTTCATTAATCAAGGTTGCCAAGGAGGTATCACACAATAACCCACAAGCCATCACCTCACACCTCAAGCTCTACTAGCTAGCCAGTCTAAATTTCCTCCCACTAAAAAAAAAGGTTGCCTACAAGATTTGGTTACTTTGATTATCCACATGTGCCAAAATTGAATATCACTCACTTATAAAATCAACACCCATATGTATATATATATATATATATATATATATTTTATTAGTTACTCCTTATTCTTCCAGGTTATGAATCTATATTTACTCTTTTTACTTATTTATTTCCTAACAGGTCACCAACCACATCCATTCGAAATGCTAACTCCAAATGTGACATGATAAAGTCCACCCGCCTCACATAACTCGTACGAGACTCAACCGACAACCCACCAAAGGGGCACGATACCACCAGGTGAATTTCGTCTTGCTCTTCCACTTGGCCTCACTAGGTAGTCCTCCGCCTCCAAATCGGGACTCGGCGTTGAGCTTTACCCCTAGCTCGCCGAGCCGGTCCCCTAGCATCACTCCCGGTCCTACTATTGCAGTTACGAAGACGTCCTACTTTTCCACGAGGCGACACCGGATGCTCCTTGGCACACTCTCTGTTCCAGGCCCCGGTTGTCCACAACAAGCGCAATCTTTTGAGAAACAGGACTCAAACGGGAGTGTTGAGGGTGACGCTCTCGGTGTACCTCGCTCTTAATCGGTTGTCGAATCTCATCCTTCAACTCTTAAATTACCAGGCTTAAGATGCCAACCTCTGCCATGATTATATCATTACTTACATCCTGCGGCTCTCCCACTTGCCCACCTGGGGGGCAGGCTTCTTTGCTACCTCAATAGTTGTACCGGTCACAATTTTCGAGAGCATTGGCTCCACGAAAAGGCGGCGCTCTAAGTTATCACTCAATGATCTCAACAATCGCGAGGTCATACCGACTAAGCGACTTAAGCTATAACACGCATTATTACCACACGTCCATAGGTTCACATTTAACGGACTATACCAATTTTACATTCCATTGCATTGCTCATAACCACGCGTATTTCACACTACCAAACAAATCACATGCTCAACCATTCACAGAACACCAAACAAATCACATTTATTTTATTTTTTTTTTTTGTTAACAGTTCACAAGCCACAAGTTCCCAAGCACACGTTTCAATTCCACAATTTCCTTTCCTTGCTTTCATGTTCAAATTACCACAAAAGATCGAGTTGCACGATTAACACTTTATCACGTTATTCATGCATTCTACCACATACGACTTAATCACGGTTCCCACACGATCACACATGAGCAACATATGCAACTAGTGCCCTAATGCCAATGCATGCAAATCCTACCACAAGACTGGACTACCCCAAGTACACCTTAGAGGCTCCAAGAGGACCATGTTGATCGGGCACGTCCCTCCAGGTTCCTCCAAAGGACTCAAGATAACCAGATCCGCCCATTACCCTAGGCCAACTAGACCATGCTCGATACCATATTGTCACGCCCCGGATTTCCAACCCGAGGAGACCGGAACGTGACCCTCCCTTTATCCGGGTTTGGACAAAGGGGTAGAATACAATATACACTTCACATTTCTTTTCAGAAACCAAAATCATATAATTATTTAATTGAAACCACATGCCTTTATTATGTTTCAAACTTCATTACAATATCTCCCCACTGGGGTTACAATGCCTCAACAAAATTACATAATGCAAATAACACAAAACAAAGCCACAAAATGGAACTCTTCCACCTTGGTGTTCCCACCTAACGCCTGTAGGTACCTGCAAGAAAACACACCATAGTAGGAGGGGTGAGCATCCACAACTCAAGTAGGGATCATGTCTCCCAACCCATCCCATGCTCCTAGCATCTACATGCCATGTGTACAAGTGCGGTGTCGTGTTACAATAATTTCAACAGACATAACAACAACCACATCAACAATTACAATCGCCACTGCCACACAGGCTAACACTTTAACAACAAGTGATTTAACCGCCTCTTCAGGCCAAGTTATTTAACCGCCTCTTCAGGCCAAGTGATTTAACCGCCTCTTCAGGCCAAGTGATTTAACCGCCTCTTCAGGCCAAGTGATTTAACCGCCTCTTCAGGCCAAGTTTCCACGACCTCACGGGCTAACACAAAACGGTCCCGGGCTTCCACGACCCCGGGTGTACAAGCAACCACACAAGACATAAGGCCATCAGGCATAACATCAAACACTTAATATGCTTAGTCACACGGGAATAACGTCGAACACTTAGCATGCACATATTCACAAGCTCACAAACCCAGCCACACAGATATTATTTCGGACACGAATATACATAGCCTCACAGGCATTATTTCAAACACGTTCGAGCATACACACAGGCATATTCATACGGGCATATCCACACCTGGCATTTTATCAAACACTTAACTTGCACTAACCACCCAACCTCGAAATCACACCAATACGCCATTGAAGGCCAACATCCATATAGGAGATCACACCTATATGGATTACATATGTATATATAAACAGATACGACCAGAATCGCCCTAGGACCCTAGGACAGATGAGGGATTAGGAAGAACAGAACCCCTACCTTAAAGCGGATCTTCCTTGCTCCCGCGCCAAACGCCGTCCTCCCCACGCAAGATGCTCCGGCAGCAACCAAGCAACTCCCCTTCCCTCTCTCTCTCTAGCTCCCTCTCTCTCGGCGGCCCGGCTGCAAAGAAAGGAACACAAGAACCCTAAACTCAAACTCAAGCCCTCCTTATATAGACACCATCCACATCAAAACGACGTAGTTTTGATTAAGTAAACCCAGGATCAAAACGACGTAGTTTTGATCACACAAGTTAGCACTATCCGCACCCATATAGGCCAAAATACTCGGATTTCAACATGGTCCTTTGGAGAAAGATCATTAGAATGACAAAACCAAGGGAACCATGCAAAAATACACCGCACGCCAATTTGCACGCCAATTCCCCAATTGGCGTGCAGCTCCAAATGCACTCAAACTTCACCACAAGTCTCCTTGCATCTTGTAGAGGCCTGAGGAGCAAAAATATGCTTGCACGTGAAATGGGTGAATTCACGTGCAGCTCCAAATGCTCTGAAATTTCGTGGTAGATAGAGGACCTCATTCTAAGAAACTTTTGTTCTTGCACGCCAATTGTTTGAGGCCATCTACTAGGTCAAAAGTGAGCTCCAAGATCAGCCAAAACATCTTAAACGCCTTAGAACGCATAGATCTTCCTAGGGCATAAATGTACGCTATCGCTTGACACATGCACCTCTCAAAAGTCCCCTCTTGGGCTCATCTCTTACCTTAAACTTGTGTACCAACATCCAAGGTGTTTGTGGTTAACTCCTTACACACGGGTTACACACGGGTCATTACACTCTCAGTTACTATATTTGACTAAGTGGTCTGAAAATCTTCGACTCTACGAGTCTTCAACTTCGCTTTTCTTCCTTAGTCTTTCACAGAGGCTCATAAACTAAGTTCCTGTATAGCTACGACCCTTTAGCTACAACTCCCCGCCATCGATCTCCGAGTCTGGAAGTGTGGCAATTTCTCTATAGTGACTGTGTCCCTTGAGTCTACGAGTCAACGACTCTACAACCCTTGAGTTACAGTTTCATTTGTTTGCCAGTCTTTATAGTATCGACTCTTCGACTTTCAATCTACGAGTCTATGAGTCCGGTTTTCTTTACACTGTTCGAAGGCTTCGACTCTACGACTTTCGATCTATGAGTCTACCAGTCCTATTTTCTTAACAGTGTTCGAAGGTTTCGACCCTACGACTCTGCGAGTCTTCGAGTCTAGTGATCATTGAAGTTATGTTAATTGACTTACGTATTTATGGGGACTTTACGAGTCTACGAGTCTGCGAGTCATTTAGCTTTGGTTACTGTTCTTAACACTTCTTCGACTCTACGAGTCTCCGAGCTTATTGACACTTACAGTAACACTCTCTTTTCCGTGCTGTGACTCTACGACCTTCGACCCTGGATCTACGAGTCGCAATGTTCTGTCACTGTTTCACCTTGAGTCTCCAGACCCTACGAGTCTACGAGTCTCTTGCCAATACGTCCTATGATAGTTTCACTTCTACGAACTTCGACTCTTCGACCCTACGACCTTCGGTTCTTCGAGTCTCCAGACTTAGACTATATTTTGGCAGCTTCATCAAATCCTATATTTCCAACACAAGGAAAGAATAAAGAAATGACATGATAAGCAATTAAATAAAGATTTTTTAAACCTTGGACAAAAGGTGCTTTTGTTCAACACTAGATTGAGGTCGTTTCTAGGTAAATTGAGATCCAAATGGATGGGGCCATTTGTGATAACTGATAAGAAGCCATATGGGAGCTTTGAGCTCTAAGCTGAAGATGGCAACAAATTTTGGGTTAATGGAAATAGGCTGAAACCTTATTATGACCCAACACAGAGGGAGATTGTTGATTCCCTCTCTTTTGAACCTTCATGATCATATCTTGCAGTCTAGCTACAGACGTTAAATAAAGCGCTTGTTGGGAGGCAACCAATAGCTTTTCTTTTATATTTATTTTATTTTTGCTTGTTGTTTGCTAACCATGGTGCAAGAGATATAGTTTGGTTTTCACTAACCCTTTTGCGGGCCTAGAACTTCTCTATTGGGCTTTGGACTTTAGGACTTTGCTATACAGCCCAAGTACTGGCCTAACTGCCAAGCTAAGGTTGGATTTTCAAAGCTACAACTCAAAGACACAAGGGATTTTCAAGTGGGAATCATGCAAGGGCATTTGACACATTTTGTACCTTGAAGAGGGACCTACCAACTAGTAAATTTGAGCAAAAATGGAGCACATTTGAGCCAAAAACGGCTTGCAAGTGACAATGCCCGTGATAAACTAATCTCACGTGCAAAGTCCTTTGGCTTTGAAATTGTTTTGGAAGGTAGCTAGAGGCATGAGGAGCAATTTCTTCTTCTGCACGTAATATCCACAAGGCTCTCTTCCAGGTCAAAAATAGAAAATAGTGTTTTAATGGGGTAAAGAGTCTGAACCAATATGCTGTCAAGAAGGAACTTTTGATCTAAATTACATGAGGGACCCACTAGAAAATTTTGAGACAATTTGGCTCTGCCCATGACAATGGCCATATCACATGCAAGGGCAATTTTTGTCCAATTGCTTTGAAATTTGGAGAACACATGTATGACATTATTTGGAACATCTTTTGTTCTGCACGCGACATCAAATGAGCTTGTCTCCTAGGTCAAACAAAAGAAAATGTGTTTTCTCAGCTCAGAAATTGGGGAGAAATCCACCGATAGGTAAGTATCTTCCTACTCCTTACTTCATGCTATGAGGACATAGCATACTTTTAAGTGTGGTGTGGGGAGTGACTTGGGCCACTTGTTTGTCCTTTATGTTGTGTGATTGCATTTTTTTTGTGTTTGGTTTATTTGTTTTTGTTCTCCTTTATTTTTATTTTGTGTGATTTGCATGTGGAGAGGCATGAATACTAGGTATGCAATTTTGGCTTAAATTTTAAAATTTTTATGCCACATTAGTATCATGTTGTGATAAGGGTGTTAAAGTAATTAAGGTATGTTATGATTTGGTTTAATCATCTCTTTATCTCTTGAATGATATCACCATGTTTTTGGAGCTAGAATTTGAATATTAGCTGAGCATGACATGCTAGGATACATGTGCCAGTGAATGTCTAAGCACACAATAATTCACACAGTGTTCTATGTAACACAAATGAAAGCACAAACACACACACATCATCCACAGAACATAGACATGCGAGGTTCACACAATTAAGTCACACAGACTTTCATACAAACAAGTCACACAGACTTTGCATCTCAGCTGATCAGCACAAGGCAAGGCTCTTACAGCCTACCCGCCACAATGGGACCATAGCATACAAGCAGCCACCCGTGAGACCTTCCGCTATCAACCAGCCATATAGGGGACCTCGAAGGCGTAAGAATTACTCAACCGACTAGCCCCGAAGGCTCTCAAAAACCCCAGCCTCGAAGCTCAAAGCCCAGCCTTGAAGACTCGCAGAAACATAGCCTCGAAGACTCGTAGAACTCAGCCTCGAAGACTTGCAGAAACACAGCCTCGAAGACTCGTAGAACGCTGCCTCAAAGACTCGCAAAAACACAGCCTCAAAGACTCGTAGAACACTGCCTCGAAGACTCGTAGAAACACAACATCGAAAACTCATAGAACGGTGCCTCAAAGACTTGTAGAATGCTGCCTCAAAGACTCGCAACTCGAAGCTGCTGACCTTCGACCTTCAACCCTGCAACCCTCGATCTTCGACCCTCAACCCTGCAACCCTTCGACCTTCAACCTTCAAACCTCCGACTGTGCGACCTTCGACTCTACAACCTTCGACTCTGCGACCTTCACCTCTACGACCTTTGCCTCCGTGACCTTCGACTCTACGACCTTCGACGCTGCGACCTTCACCTCTGCGACCTTCGCCTCTGTGACCTTCGACCCTGCAACCTTTTGGCTCCCCAAAGGCACTAACACACGAAGCAGCATTGTTCATCATCGTTCCAGCTTGTTCTTCGTCTGAAATCAACCCAGCGACTCCCAGACACTCGCAAACCCAATTCGTACTTAATAAACTACAATTCATATACTGCATCACGCGTCTTAAGCGCCTCTAAATCGTATAGCATCCACAAATACATACATAACATCTATAAACAGATATAAATTCCGATCTAGATTTAGATACAGGTTCCCCATGGTTGACTTCTCGACCCCTATGAAATACACAAATATAAATCCCCCAAATTTCAAATACACAATCACACACAATATCTCATATCATACTCACATTTTACATGCTTAAATTTCCACATCCAATTCCAAAATTGGATTTCCCCAAAACCTAGGGTTCATGCTAACTCTCACAATTTATACCCAAATCACACAGGCTCAAGAACAGAAACGAAATAGAAGGTTAGGAACACCTACCAGGTAAGAATTTATAGAGGAATAAACCCAAAATCCAGCTCTAAGCTCCAATTTCGGCAAACTCCTCTTCTTCCACGCTCTGCGCCCTCTTTATGCTCTCTCCAAAGATAGGAACGCAAATGACCTATATGCTATCTCTTTCTCTTTCTCTTTCTCCCCTATTTATACTTTCACATTAATTCTTAATTAACAAACACCCAAAATTACACAACTGCCTTACCGGGGCCCCAAACTCCAAATTGGACCCAACTACATCCAAAACGCTCGTATCACCGAGCACAATACCGAATGACGACTATCTCACAACTCAACCTAAACACAGGTCTCTACAAATTCATTATGGAAGTTGTTCCTTACGATCCTCTGCTTTCTAGAAAAATAAAAACATCAATTTAATATTCTCATATTTTCACTTTAATTATATAATAAAAATGCTATGATAAAATAACATAATTTAAAATAATTACATATGTGTATATATATATAAGGTGGCAAGGCCAACCATATAGATCTTATAAATAAAGAAATTTCAAAATCTTGATTACCTTTTGTAGAACTTCGACACTTGGTAAGTACCAAAAATAAAATAGGGAGTGTTTGTAGAGAGAATTTCGTGGTATGACTTTAGGGAACTTGTGTATTAAGAGGAAAGGCAAGACACCCCTTAAAAAGGGCAAAGGATGGTAGGTGGTATGTATGGTAGGTGAAACTTTTGTCCATAACACCGTATTTTCTTTCCTACTTTTCTCTTTTTCACATTATTTGATTCTTATCCCCCTATTATCTACCACATGGCCCCTTTGTTGCCCCCATTTTTGGGCTTTTAGGATTTGTTTGAGTTTGAAGGTTTCTTTGATCACCAAAGTCACATGGGTGCATGACCTACTATTACGACTATAACTTTCTAGATTCTTCATTAAATTCAACAAGGCCAATTGGGATGGATTACTAACTTATTTATCTACGTTTTGAGACTAATTGCAACTTATTGGACTTGTATATCCAAAGTTATTGAATTTTGAAGTGAGACTGAAAATTCTGGGTGTGCTACTAGACCTTTGTGTACTGTTTAAATTGTTTCTCTTAATGGGCTAATCCAATGAGTCTAAAATTTTAACCAAAGGTATATAACTAACATTGGAAGATATTTATAAAATATGAAGTCATTTGAAGTTATATAACCATAGGTATGAATTTTTGAAGATAACTTTCAGAAATTGCGCTAGTGTATCCTCTCCAAGCATAATGTCACGGTCCAGAGCCTCACAGAACTTTTTTGTAACATATTAGAGTCATTTGTAATGATTGCACAGCTTGTAGAAAGAGTTAGCACTTGTATAGACAATTTCTACTCTCGCACCAACTTGATGTTTCCTAGTGCTAGTTGTAAAAATGTTCTACATCTTATATGTAGAGCAAGGCTCTAGTGTTAAAACTTGTATTTGACATTTGTGCTAATATAAGTTTTCTCACTTCAAGCATTCTCTGCAACTTCCATAAATCATTGTCCGTTGTCCCGAACGACTCTAAACATTCACTCAAACTTAAAAGGCTTACTTAGTTCACGAAGTTTCTGCTAAGTGACTAAGTGTCCACCGAAACATGGGAAATCCAAGACAATGCTCTAGGATCCCATGGAAACTCGGATTTCACTATTGGAAGGGAGTCTCACAACCATGAACTCCTTGGTCAGAGAACTTAGTGATCAAGTTGACAACTTGATTGCAGAAAATGTGAAAATTGCTAAGGCCGCTAAGGTCATGATCCGTGAATGCAGCCAATCGTTCGAGGGGCAAATAAAAGTGCTCAACGAGAATCTAGCTAACCTGCAAAAATACATGGAATGTGAGATCCATGACATCCATAGGGAGATGGAAACATTTCGCCGACACAGTCCGCAGTCGGTGAGTGTTACGAGCGGCGGACATGGCCCCATGCTGAAAGTTCCGAAACCAGTGATGTACAATGGTACTCACAATGCCACTGCGGTGGAAAATTTCTTGTTTGCCTAGAACAATATTTTGAGGCCATGGGCGTTGTCGATGATGTGGCCCGGATAAGCAACGCCCCAATCTTCTTTCGGGAAGTGGCCCAACTATGGTGGCGTCGGAAGCATACTGAGCGGGAGAAGGGGCTTTGCGTAATCGATACATGGGAGCAATTCAAAATGGAATTACGCAAGCACTTCGTCCCACGTAATGCGGAGACGGAAGTTTGAGGAAAATTACATCGACTACGGCAGACGGGTAGTGTTCCTAAATACATCAAGGAGTTCACTACTTTTATGCTGGAAATCGACAATATGTCCGATTCCGACTTCCTATTTTACTTCAAGGATGGTTTAAAAGAATGGGCGAGAGTAGAACTTGATCGGCGCAATGTGCAAACACTAGACGATGCCATTATGGCCGCCAAAATGTCGATCGACTACTCGCCCCAATTGAAATTTGTGAAGAAGCCGTACACGAGTAAAAGTGAGGGAGACAAGGGCGGACCAAAAAAAAGATGTTGGCCACAAGGAGGGTGGATATCCAAAACCCTCGAGCTCGTCAAATTACAAATTGAAGTTCTTCACACAAAAGAAAGAGGCATCGAGGCTGTGCTTCATTTGCGACGGGCCGCACTGGACTAGAGATTGTCTAAACCGCAAGGCGATGAAGGCCATTGTTGCGGAATATAACAAAGAGAAGGCCGCGGAGCCTCAAGTTGATTTGGGAGCCATCCAACACTTGAGCACTCTCTCGAAGCTCTTCTCACCGAAGGACTCAAAAGAGAAAAACTTGTTATATGCGGACGTAGCCGTCAAGGGCCAAACTGTGGGCACAATGCTGGATACGGGAGCTACCCACAACTTCATTGATCTATAAGAGGCCAAACGACTAGGCCTCAAATTATCTAAAGGAATTGGCATGATCAAAGCGGTGAACTCGTAAGCCAAGCCGGTCCACAGCATAGCAAGGGGCATAACGGTGAAAATTGGAGATTGACAAGGAAAGCTTGACTTCACCGTCATCCTGATGGATGACTTTAAGATAGTGTTGGGACTTGCTTTCTTTTGTCAAGTGCTGGCATTTCCTGTTCCAACGTCAAGTTCCCTAGTGATCCTCGACAATCAGAAGATTCGAGTGATCGCACTCAAAGGCATGGGGAAGTCATGTGCACCAATAATTTCCACCATGCAATTCAAATGGGGACTCAAGTAGGACCCAAGTTATATGGTTTCGATGAGGGAATTGACGGAGGAGGAAGGGTTGGTGACTCCTACGCCAACATTGCCCAAGCCGGTGAAGCGGTCCTAAACGAGTTTAAAGAGGTTATGCCTTTTGGAGCTGCCAAAGCGGCTATCACTGAAGCGAGATGTGGATCACCACATCGAGTTCGAGCCTAGCATGAAGCCGCCAGCCATGTCGCCTTATCGTATGGCACCCTCGGAGTTAACGAAATTGCGGAAACAACTCCAAGATCTGATCAAGTCGGGTTATATTCGGCCATCAAAGGCCCCGTTTTGCACCCCGGTGTTATTTCAAAAGAAAAAGAATGACGGACTAAGGATGTGCATCGACTACCGGACATTGAACAAGATCACTATCAAGAACAAATACCCAATACCCTTGATAGCGGATTTGTTCGACCAACTTGGTAAGGTGAGGTACTTCACAAAGTTGGACCTCCGGTCGGGATATTACCAAGTCCGGATAACAGAAGGGGATGAGCCGAAGACAACATGCGTGACAAGATACGAAGCGTTCGAATTTTTAGTCATGCCCTTTGGCTTCACCAATGCACCGGCCACTTTCTGTACGCTAATGAACAAGGTACTTCATCCGTTCCTTGACAAATTTGTAGTTGTTTATTTGGATGACATTGTTGTATACAACAACACGGTGGGGGAGCACGTCGCACACCTCAAGCAAGTCTTCCAAGTGCTATGGGAAAATGAGTTATATGTCAAGAAGGAGAAGTGCTCATTTGCGAAACAGGATGTGGACTTTCTCGGACACCGCATCAAGGACGGGAAGCTAATGATGGATCCAGCGAAGGTGCAAGCCATCCAAAAATGGGAGCCGCCAATGAAAGTCCCAGAGCTACGATCATTCCTGGGACTCGTAAACTACTATCGTCGATTCATTAAGGGTTACTCCGCCATTGCAATGCCCTTAACCGACTTGTTGAAGAAGAACCATCCATGGCACTAGGCGAACGAGTGCCAAGCCTCCTTCGAGCAGTTGAAGCAAGCAATCTTAGAGGAGTCGGTTGTGGTGCTGCCTGATTATGACAAACCCTTTGAAGTCCACACGGATGCATCCGACTATGCCATTAAGGGAGTTATAATGCAGGACAGATACCCTATCGCCTATGAGAGCCGCAAGTTGAATGACACGAAAAGGCGATACACGGTGCAAGACAAGGAAATGACCGCTATTATTCATTGTCTTCGCACATAGAGACACTATCTGCTTGAAAGTCAGTTCGTAATCATAACAGACAATGTTGCAACGAGCTACTTTCAATCGCAGAAGAAGCTGAGCTCCAAGCAAGCTCGGTGGCAGGACTTCTTGGCTGAATTCGATTATAAGTTACAATATAAGCCTAGCAAGGCGAATGTTGTAGCCGATGCGTTAAGTTAGAAGGCAGAACTAGCAACCTTGTCCTCCACCAGCACCGCAAGGAGCGACTTCCTTGATCGAATCAAGGAAGGAATGACACATGACCCTGTGGCCAACAACTTGCTTAAGTTGGCTACCGAAGGAAAGACTCGTCAATTTTGGGTCGAAGACGGTGTACTAATGACGGTTGGCCAACGAGTCTTCGTTCCGAGATGGGGGAATTTATGGAAAGATATCATGAAGGAGTGTCATGATGCATTATGGGCCGGTCACCTAGGCATGACACGTACACTTGCCCTCATCAATCGACACTATTATTGGCTGCAATTGTCAGATGATGTCGAGACATAGGTAAAAACTTGTCTCGTTTGCCAGCAAGACAAGATAGAGCAGCAGCAGCCTGCGGGACTTCTGGAACCCTTGCCGATTCCTGAACAAGCATAGGAAAGTGTCTCGATGGATTTCATAGTGGCCCTACCCAAGTTCGACGGATTTGGGAGCATCATAGTGGTGCTGGATCGATTCAGCAAGTATGCAACGTTCGTTCCAACATCACCTGATTGCAAAGTTGATGAAGCAGCTTGCCTATTTTTCAAAAATGTAGTGAAGTTGTGGGGAATTCCGCAAAGCATCATAAGTGACCGAGACCCCCGCTTCACTGGAAAATTTTGGTGCGAGCTGTTCAAGCTGTTGGGGACGGAATTGAACTTCTCGACAAGTTTTCATCTCCAAACTGATGGCCAGATGGAGCGCGTTAACGCTCTTCTGGAATAATATTTGCGGCACTACGTTAGTGCCTATCAACGAGACTGGGCAAAGTTGCTCAATATTGCTCAGTTTTCGTATAACCTCCAACGGAGTGAAGTGATAGGGAAAAGCCCATTCAAAATTGGACCCTATTTTGTCCGTGTTAGACACGTTTTATCAAATTTGATTTTTGTAATATCAGCCTCGCTTGCTATAGAACTTTGTAGGACGACGGAGTCATGACTGCTGACCCGAAAATGCCTAATTTCAATGATTTATTCATAAATGTTTTCAAACGCCAAAAAGCTAGTTCCAGGCAACAGAAAATCAAATTTGAGGATCAACGCCTTCGACCACGCTCGATTTCGAGATCAAACGAAAAAGTTATAATCAAAGCAGGGTTCGGACCACTAACGGAGGTCAAACGATACTTGACCTTTCAAACGGCTCTCTGGATTAAGTCACGAACCTCATTTTCCTATTCTACTCTTCATTCTGAGAATTTTGATATATATATATATATATATTGTATATATTTGCCCCCGGAGCATTTTTTAAATAAAAAATAAAATATTTTTTCGGCAATAAAGCAGTTTCGAGATGCGCAGTATGGGATTGGCAAAATAACAAAATCATTTTAAAATAAAAATGGCACGGGGAGGCTCGTCATGACACCACGAGTCAAAAAATAATTTTTTCGAGATTTTTTGAAATTTGGGTCGTCTTACTGATCTTAAAAACCCAAAGATGTCAGTTAAAAATTCCAAAACAAATTAATTTTCCCTTTTTCTTTTCTCTTTCCCACCCATCTCTCACCCACATGTCACCTTCTGATTTGCTGGAAATAAAACAATTAAAACAAAACAAAATACAAAAAGCAAAAATAATAAAAAAAAAATTAAAAAAGCAAAGATAAATGACAGCCACATAATTTTCCTTATCATCTCTTCACGTTCTGTCCCCGTCTCGTCTCTTTCACGCGGTGAAGCAGGGTCGACTGTCCCTTCTTCCCCAGGCACAGAGGTGAGTCTTGGGCATGGATTCCTTTCTCTTTCTCCTTCCCATCTTCCCTTGCCTTTCCAAAACCAGCTATGCCCCTGCCATTGCAGCCACGCTTTGCCCATGCCTGGCCACGACACAGAGGACTAGCCACACCTTCCCATGCTTCCTCGCCGCCCCAATCAAACCCTACAACCTCGCCCATCTTCTATCTATATAAACTTATATTCTCCACAAAATCAAGGGGGACTCTCAGACTAAACTCTAGCCATAATTAATCTCTCAATTTCTCACTTTCCTCAATCCCTAAAGAGTCCCCCGTCCGGAAAGCCATAGAAATCCACAACTTTTCATCCCCCTTTTAATCCCAACCAGAAACCTCACCAAAGCCTCCCTCCATTCGGCATGGCCCTCCTACCGTAACAACTTGCTGACTGCCGACCCACGGCACTACCGTGCCACCCAACTAACGCCTGCTACCATATCGCAGAACGTCTCTGCCTCCCAACGAGTCAATGACGACACCTTCGATCACGTAATTCTTCGCCGCTGCTGCTAGTGACCATGGGGCACTCACCACTTTGCACCTCTAAACTCCGCCATTCACGAGTTGTTCGAGGAAGGTAGAAGAAGACGACTTGACTCCTATACGAGAAGAAAGGAGCAGCAAATAGAGGGAGCGGGTTGTTGGTCCTTTTCCTGTCGTCACTACTCATGGGTTGTGCTTTCCTTCACTGAGGATAACTGATTTAATGACTGTTCTTATGATTGTATTCTCTGTTTTATGTGCCTATTGTTTTCATGTCCGAGGCTTGTTTATATCACTTCAGGGTTTGTCACCACAAAATCCATGAAACACGATCAGTCAAAGTGTAGGCAGAGTCAATCGTAGGCTTCTTCATATGCCTGTAGGTTTCCCTCCATGGTTATTTTATAGCTCTTTCATGGTTGTTTGGTCGGAGCCAAATGTTTAACGGCTTGTTTTTATGATTGTATTTTTTGTTTTCTCTGCTTGATGGTTCTAGGCTTATGGTTTGTTTGAGTTTGTTTTTCAAATGTTGGTACATTTCCGGGTTTGCTAGTAGCTGTGTTGGAGTTTCCTTTGGCCATGGCTAGTTTCTCACCCTCTGTGCTTTGTTTTTTTTTTTTTGGTCATCAGTCATGCTTTTCTAAACTTGGATGGTATGTTCATGAGAGGTTTATTGGGCACTGTTATTCTGTTTGTTCACTATGAAGTTTATTGTCTATGATGTTTTGTTTTTGTGTTTATTCTCTCTTATCCTGTTTCGTTTTTAATTGAATGCACAGAGCATGTTGTCTATCACTATAGGCTTTACCACGTTTTTGATTTCCAATCCTGCCCCTTTTTTTGTTTGTTTTTTTTTTGTTTTGTTTTTTTATATCATACTTTACCGAATCCTGACTTATTGCTTTATTGGTTTTTCTTGTGCTTGTTTGCTTGACCGTGTTCCTTATTTATTTATTTATTTTATCCTCTAACCATTCATTTTGCAGGAGTCCTTGTTTTTATTTCATTTTTAATATTTTTATTTTATTTTATTTTATTTTTTAGAATTTACTTCTTATAGCAAGGTCCCATGTGACCTCTTCCATTTTTGTAACATGTAATCAAAAAGCAAAGAGTAGTAAAAATGAGTGGAGAGAGAGAGAGAGAGAGAGAGAGAGAGAGAGAGAGAGAGAGAGAGAGAGAGAGAGAGAGAGAGAGAGAGAGAGAGAGAGAGAGAAAGAGGAGAGAGTGGAAAAAAAGAGAGTTGTTTCATTTTTATTTTTTTTATTTGTTACTTATCACACACTACTTTTTTATTTGTGTGTTTTAAAAAATGGTTTTGTTATTATTTTATTTCTTTTAAAAAAATACTTTCTTAAAAAAAAGGGAAAGGGAAAATCCTTATTTTCTTCGACATTTCATTTCCAAAAAAGACAAAAAAACAAGTATTATTATTTTCTCAAAAATGCTTTTATTGAAAAAAACCAAAGAGCTCTCTTGTATTTATCTTCATCAAATATTTTTATCTCTTTTTACATTCTTATAAATTTTAGCAATTTTTTTAGGATCCATTAAACAAATTTTAAGGCTTATAAATTATTTTCATTCTTTCAATTCTTATAGTTTAACCCAATTGGAACAAATACTTAGACCCTTAGGTAAAAAAAATAAAAAATAAAAAATTAGGAATTAATTATTCTTTTATAGTTATTCTTTTATGTATACTTTACTCTTTTCGATTCTTTTTAGGATAATTGAACTTAATATTAATCTTAACAAATAATGTAGAAAAAAGTAGGAATTGTAAGTCTTTAGAAAAATAAAAACAAACTTAGTTTAGACAAGTGAAGATCAAAAGAAAAGGTTAAATAAGTTACAAACCTCCAAATCTTAAGATAAGTACCAAAAGGGCGTCATGCGGGTGTTAGTCCTTCCCCATGCGTAATCAAACTCCCGAATCCAGCTTTGGTAACGTAGACCATTTTTTTAGTGACCAACTGCACCCCATTTTTTTGAAATTTTGAAGTCGCTTCTTATTTATTATGTAGATCTATATGGTTGGTTTTACCACCTCATATATACTATATTCATGGTTGGTTTTACCACCTTATATATGTTATTTATATGATTAGTTGTACCACCTCGTATGTACATACATGGTTGGCCTTGCCACCTCATATACATACCTGTGTAATTATTTTAAATTATAGTATTTTATCATAGCGTTGTCATTCTATAATTCAAGTGAAAAGATGAGAATATTAACTTATGTTTTTATTTTTATTTTAAGGTTCTAGATATCGGAAGATTGTAAGGAACGACTTCCAAAATGAATTCCCCCAACAATCGCCCTTCTTCTTCTGCAGCCCCAATTGTTAATGCTTCAACCTCATAGCTATCCCCATCCTTATCTCCTCCTGATCGTCCCTTTAGACCCGTGTCTAATATCCCCTCATGGTTAAGGTGGAAGACACGTAGGAAAAATAAGCTTATCGAACGTCTTTTCCGTTCACCCAATACAAGAAGTAAATCTTATTCAAAAACTCTTAAGGCATATAACCTAGTTAGTGCACAACTCAAGGCTTATGATGCATAGGATCGAAATAGGATATGGAACAGCAATAGAAGTGGGAACCCAAATTAATATTCAACCCCACAAGCACGGTATGCCTATTAAAAGATATAAGTTAAAGTATGATATATATATATATATATATATAAGGAGATATGTGTGATATTGAACTTTTCAAGCATTAATGCTAATTTAGTGTTTTGATATTTTTAAGGTTTAGAACGCGGAGAACGACAAGCGATCGTAAGGGTTTCTTATCCTCTTTTTCTTTTTCATTATAGTCTATATTTCGTAAGGGCTTTTCTTATCCTCTTTTTCTTTTTCATTATAGTCTATATTTCGTAAGGGTTTTTTCTCATCTCCTTTTTTTTTCATTATAATCTATATTTCATTATTATTGTAAGGGACTTTTTATCTTGTTTTATTTGGAATTATTATTGTAAGAGTTTTATGTTTCTTATTTTTCTAATTCCATTTTTATTGTTGAGAAGATTAGATTAGTCTCTTTTTAATCTCTCTCTCGGTAATCTATGCTATTGATTGGGGTAGATAACCATTTTGATATTCGTGGTTATCCTTGTTAACTTTGAATGTTTTATTGAAATTCTATGTGATGCCTCATGTTATGTATGTTAAAGTTGTTATAATCTCTTATGTTTGGACAAAGTAAGTTTATGATGGGTGGTTCCAGAAAGACCTCCAATGCATTGGGTAAAGAACATCACTGGAGAGTGTCAATCCAGTTGATAATATGTTATGTTATGATATGGTATCTGGGTAGTTAACCTGGATCATGATGTTATGATACGATGTTCAAACATAATCTTCCATGTTATGATTTTCTTGTGAAATGTTGATCATGTATGATGTGTAAATATTATATTTCCTATGTTCGATATCTTCATGATTTTTCCTTACCCACTTATGTTTACCCTTACTGGGCTATTTGAGCTCACCCTTTTTTATGATTTCTTTTCCAACCCCAGGTAATTAAGGGATGGAGAAACTAGGATAAGGAGTCGAGAAGTGCTTGGAAATAAAGTTGTGTGAAAATTTAAAGATTTATTAAGTTGTTTGCTCGTGTGCTTTGTTATGTAATAATGGGTTATTGATACTTAGTCTCTAAACCCCTAAACCTTAAAGATCTTGGATTGAAATTTGTAATAATGAATGGTTTGTTTGATTAAATAAGTAATAGTTTGAAATTGATATAAAATTTGTATATTTATTTTCCGCTAACGCACCCGGTTTGGAAGTCTCAAATTTGGGGGCGTTACAGTCGTAGAGTCGTAGAGTCGTAGAGTCGTAGACTCAAGGGATACAATTACTTTAAACAAATTGCCAAACTTACAGACTCGAAGACCGAAGGTTGAGAGTTATAACTAAAGGGTCGTAGTCATACGGAGACTCAGTTTATGAGCATCTGCGAAAGACTAAGGAAGAAAAACGAAGTCTAAGACTCGAAAAGTCGAAGAATTTCAGAGCCACTTAGTCAAATAGAGTGAACTGAGAGACCAGAAGGTCGTAGACCTGCAGAGCTAGGGTCGCAGACTCATAGCTATAACAACAGGTAGATTAGGCAGACTCGTAGAGTCGTAGACTCACAGAGTTGAAGACTCACAGAGTTGGAGACTTCAGTTAATAGAGTGACACAAAAGACTAATCCAACCTAAGCTCTAGCCTCGGAGACTCGAAGATATGAGTCGTAGACTCGCAGAAACACTGTAAAGCCTAAAGCAAACTTTTGCCACTTCCAACAGGTTCTAACTGAAATCTTCGAGTCACCAAACCTATGAGGCATCTACCTTCGAGGCAGACTTACAACCCTAAGCATATTCACTTAGCGATATCTTTAACTAGGGTTTGTACAGTAAGCCTGCACTGTCCCGAGCAGTTGAGCGCATTTAATGACACATTAATTGTTGCCAACTACCATCTACGGATGAATGGCCAAGATCGACTGCATGCCAAATACGCAGTATGGGCATCTGATCTGTAAATCAGAGCAGATCAACACATCCCCTGACATTCCGCATTTTCAATGGCGGGAAGTCAATCTGTCGGGATGGACAACATGACGCACGAGCACTTTAACCTTAAAAATATATCTCTCACACACTTAACGACAAAAATAAAGAGCTTAATCTCTCTCTAAAAAGAAGGAAACACACAGAACACAATATAATGATTCTGACATACTTAATTGAAATAATCTTTTGAATAATCAATACAAAAGTTCCAACAAAAAAAGAGAGAGACTCTGAGAGAAAATTTCCGAAGTGTTGTGCGCCGTGTTGAACCAAGATCAAGATCAAATCTTTCGATCTACCATACCTTCTTGCTTATTCAAGATCCAGCATAATCATTGAGTCTAATCTATGTGTTGTTTTCCACAATCCGAACTATCACAGATTATTCCTTTCACATCTGAGATCTGTTAAGCAAAGAGCATTTACTCACATCCCAGATTTGGCTGATAGTTCATTATATTTCTTATTATCACCCATAGTCCATATTGTCATCTTCTCCATTAATACTTCCATCATAGTTATCCCTAAAAGAATCAAAATCCAGCTAACAGTCTAGCTTCTGCAAACGAAGAAAGTCTATTCACCCCCCCCCCTTCTAGACTCACTTTGGGGCCTACAATTGGTATCAGAGCAGTTCTACAACTCCGTAGAGATCCCTAAATGGTCAACATGGATTCCAGCAGTGCAGCTCCAGTTCCCGAGCAAGCTCCAGTTCCTATTGAGGAACTTGAAGCAAGTCATGCTCCAGAAGAAGGAGCAACTGGAGACCAGGAGCAGGAAGAACCGAGTACCAGCAGCAATAAGAAAGAACAAGAAGACTTCTACGACGTTCTGCCTGGCTCATCCTCCCAAGTACCTATGTGCACACCCGCACATTTTTCCAAATGGAAAGCGAGAATGAGAGCACACCTAGACATGCTCGACACATATCTCTGGGAAACAATAAAGAACGGACCTTTCACTCCAAAGATTATGCAGAGAGGTCGGTTAATGACAAAAGACCTAGACAGTTGGTCTAAGGTGGAGTAGAGGAAAGTAAAGCTCGGCTTCAAGGCAAAAGCCATACTTTTCTCTGCACTCGACGATGACATGTTCACGGATGTGCAGGATCTTGAGACTGCTAAAGAGGTATGGGACAAGCTCTGTCTCATCTATGAGGGAGATGAGAAAATATAGGACAACAAGATCTCTATGCTCAAGCAGGAGTATGAAGCCTTCAGATGTGAACCAAAGGAGTCATTGGACAGTATCTATAAAAGGTTCACAGGTCTGATTCAATGGATGAAGACTTATAATGTTGAGATCTCTCAGAAGGACAAGAATGACAAGTTTCTGAGATCTCTACCCTTGAGACTTTTGATAAAGACATCAGCCATCCGTTAGCTGAAGGAATGGAAAACCTGTGCCTTGGAAGCATTATATGGGGACCTCAAGACGTTCGAAATGCAAAAGGAAGAACTTGAGGCATTTGAGAATCCTTCCAAGAAAAAGGAGAAGTCTGTTGCCTTTAAGGCCGCTGCTGAACCAAGGGAACCATCTTCAGAAGAGGAAGAAGATGAAGCTGATGAACTTATTTCAAATAGTGCCTCAGATGAAGAAGTGGCATTTCTGATCAAGAAAATGCTGAAGAGAAGGGGGAACTACAGGAGAAAAGCAAGGCAGTCATCCTCATCCTTTTCTAAGGGAAAGGATAAGGAGAAGTTGCAATGTTATCACTGCAACAAGCTTGGCCACTTCGCTGCCGACAGTTACAAGCTGAAGAGGGAGAAAAAGGAGGCAGCTGAGCAGAAGAAGAAGACCAAAGGCTCTTCAAGCAGAAAGGATGACAAGAGGAAGAAGGCCCTTGTCACCAACAAGTTTAACAGTGAAACTGAGGAGGAAGAAGAATCGTCTGATGAGGAGAAAAAGGGAAAAGGTCTCATCTGCTTCATGGCTGACCATTCACCTCCCCTCAAGGTAAGAACTTATGAACAACTCTACATTGAATATGAAGATACCTATAGAGCTCTTAAAGAAATAGAGGAACAATTTCTTCCTATGAAAGCTGACAAAGAAAGATATTATTCCAAACTGGAAAGGCTTTCATGTGAATATAGAGACTCTATAGATGACTATGAAAGAACAAAGAGAAGATTAAGAGCTGAAGTGAGTGAGATGAGAAGCACACACGATGATCTTTTAGACAAAGCTAGACAACTAAAAATGGCTAATAAAGACATCGATAGGCTTGAAAAGGAACTAGCTGAAACCAAAGCAGAACTGGAAAAGGAAAGATAAATCAGTCAAAAGTGGCAAGACTCTGCTGAAATTGCAGCCCACTTTAGGACCACTCCAGATGTTAAAGGTCTCGCCTTAGGTCTAGGCTTCTTTGAAGACCAAATGGCCAAGGCCCAGACTTACCTTGTGCAGACCAAGTGTTTTGCTGGCTTTGTTCCTGCTGGCAGTGTGCTCCTTGATTGTGGAAAGGAGGTAATGGCTGTTACTAGTCCACCCAAACCAGTAACACCCGAACTCAAAGACCTGGGTACTGTTGCATCTCAGGACAGTGATGCAGCAGTTGCTAAGATAAAACTGAAAGCTGAACCTTCAGTCAACCTGTCCTTTACATCCCAATGCAAGGGTAAGGGTGTAGTTATTCCGGAGACAAAACCAAGTAGACACACTACTACGTTTGAGACTGGTTCATCCAAAGAAGGCCGTACCTCCCCCGGCCTAAGTTTGTCCCTGGTGGTAGAGTTAAGAACGGTCTAGGATATGTGAGAAAACCTAGGAAACCTCTTAACACTCCAGCAAAACCCTTGAGACAGAGTATTCAATCCAAACCTGTCAAATGCCCCATCTATTATGAAGTTGGACACCTCTCCTATCAATGCAGATTCTACCCTGAGTATCTTAGGAAGGAGATTGCCACAGAAATCAGGGTAAACCTTAAACAGCTGAATTTCTCTAAAAATCTGCAGTGCAACAACAACTCTGATAGGAAGAAACAATCCAGGCACACACAGGCTACCTATTCAAAGGACTTAAAGAGAAAACCTGTGAAGAAAACTGCTAATTTTGTGCCTAAGAAAGCTGCAGTAGGTAACAGTGAAGAAGGAGAGTCGTGTATGTACTCCAAGGATCACCTTGCTAACGTGACTAATTCTGGATCACCTAAATTAGCATGGCAAATTAAGTCTGCTCCCTCTTACTGGAAACCTAAAATGATAACTGCAACTCACACTTACCCAAAGCCCAATCTTAATTGGGCCCCCAAGACTTAGTTGCTCATTGTGCAGGAACAGGTACCTGAAGCTGAAAGAAGCCATCGGAAACAAAAGATCAATTCCAGCCAGTGGTATCTTGACAGTTCCTGTTCAGTGCACATAACAGATGATGCCTCCCTATTAAGTGAAGTGAGGGAGGTTGCAACTTCATCTGTCACTTTCGGGGACAACAAAAAGGTAAGATTGTTGGTAAGGGTACTCTCTATAATGGTTTTGTTTCAATTCAGAATGTATTTGTTGTTCAAGGTCTTAAACATAACCTATTGAGCATAAGTTAATTATGTGACAAGGGTTATGAAGTTTTATTCACTAAACACACCTGCACAGTTATGGACCCTGTCTCCAAAGAGGTAAAGCTGAATGGACATAGACAAGGCAATGTCTACAAGTTGGTCTTTAGTAATGCTCAATCTAATGAACCAATTTGTTTTCTGTCCAAAGCTTCACCTGACATTAGTTAGTTGTGGCACAAGAGATTTGGTCATTTAAATTTTAAGACTATGTCTAAACTGGCATCTCTTAATTTGGTTGAGGGCTTACTTAAGCATGTTTATGAGAAAGAACACTCTTGTAGGGATTGTCAGCTAGGTAAGTAGGTTAAACATTCCTTTAAGAGTGTAGATAAAACCTCAATCACACAACCACTTGAACTTCTGCACATGGACCTATGTGGACCAATCAATGTGTCTTCGTTATCTGGTGCACGATACTTTCTTGCAATAGTATATGATTATACCAGATACACATGGGTCATGTTTCTCAGAAACAAAACTGAAACATTTGATAATCTTGTTGAACTCTTCAATTGGGTCACTAATGTTAAGAGTCTTTCTATTAAGTGCATTCGCAGCGATCATGGCAAGGAATTTGAATTTTCTGATATGTTAGAGTTTTGTACTGAACATGGTATCCAGCATAATTTCTCAGCACCAAGAACTCCACAACAAAATGGAGTGGCTGAAAGAAAGAATCGGACATTAGTTGAAGTAGCTAGAACCATGTTGACAGGAGCTCAATTCCCAAAATCCCTATGGGCTGAAGCTGTTGCCACTGCTTGTTATGTACAAAACAGAACTCTAATCAATAAACGAGCCATGAAAACACCCTATGAGTTATGGAAGGGAAGGAGACCAAACATTGGTCACCTAAGGATCTTCGGATGTACTTGCTACATTCTGAACAATGGCAAGGATTGCTTGAATAAGTTTGATGCCAAATCAGATGATGGATATCTCGTTGGATATTCCATGACTAGCAAGGCTTATCGTGTGTTTAACAGAAGGACTAAAGTTGTTAAAGAGTCTATTCATGTTTCTTTTGATGAGACTAACCATGGAATGTAGAAAGGAGATCAAAAAGTAAATGAAGTGCAGGACACTATCATTGTAGGAGACCAAGACACAGATAACTCTACTACAACAGAACCAATGACAAATGCACCTGAACCTGAAGAACAAAGAGCTGAACCGGTTGCTGCAGAACCAAGTCAAAAATCAGCAGAAAATCATGACTCTAACATTCAACCTGTTCAGTCTCTGCCACTTCTACCAGCCCAAGAACCTGACATTGAGCAATTGGCCATTTATCATGAAGAAAGAGAAGACCTTCCAAAGGCAAGGAGAAGGTTAAAGGATCACCCTTCTGAACTGATAATAGGAGATCCTGCTGCACGAGTTAAAACGAGGGCTGCCACACTCCATGAAAATCTGTATATGTGTTTCCTATCACAGGTGGAGCCAAAATCAGTTGATGATGTAGTTCAGGATCCCTATTAGATTGAGGCGATGCAAGAAGAACTAAATCAGTTCAAAAGACAGAAAGTATGGGAGTTGGTCAACAGGCCCAGATCATAACAAGTCATTGGCGTGAAATGGATTTTCAAAAACAAACTTGATGTTGATGGTGTTGTAATCAGAAACAAGGCCAGACTGGTAGCCAAAGGATACAGACAAGAAGAAGAAATCAACTATGATGAAACCTTTGCACCAATTGCTAGACTAGAGGTCATCCGCATGTTCTTAGCATATGTAGCATTCAAGGACTTCAAAGTTTATCAGATGGATGTCAAGAGTGCTTTCCTAAATGGAGACCTTCAAGAAGAAGTCTATGTTGAACAACCGCATGGATTTCAAGAGCCAAACCAAGAACACAAGGTATACAAACTGAAAAGGCTCTATATGGACTAAAACAAGCTCCCAGAGCATGGTATGAAACACTGTCAGAATTTCTGATCAAGAACAAGTTCAGAAAAGGCAAAATTGACCCCACACTGTTTCTCAGGGAAGGAAAAGGATCACCTTTGATAGTCCAAATTTATGTGGATGACATCATCTTCGGATCAAGGGACAAAAGGCAATGTGAAGACTTCTCCCATCTAATGAAAAGTGAATATGAGATGAGTATGATGGGAGAACTCTCATTCTTCCTTGGATTCGAGGTCAAGCAGTTGGAGGATGGGATTTTTCTCAGTCAAACCAAATACACCAAGGAGATACTGAAGAAGTTTAAGATGACTGATGTGACTCACATGAAAACTCCCATTCCTACAAACGCCAAACTGGATATGGATGAAGCAGACAAAGAAGTGGATATCTTAGAATACAGGAGCATGATTGGATCCTTGCTGTACCTGACAGTAAGCAAACCTGACATAATGTTTGTAACATGCATCTGTGCCAGATACCAAGCTAATCCCAAGGAATCCCACTTGTCTCATGTGAAAAGGATTATGCAGTATCTGAAGGGAACTGAAAATTTGGGACTATGGTATCCAAGAGAGTCTGATTTCAAACTGAGAGGATATTCAGATTCAGACTTTGCCGGCTACAGGATTGATAGGAAGAGCACAAGTGGAACATGCCAACTTCTTGGCAACAAACTTGTATCCTGGTTTAGCAAGAAACAGAATTCAGTTTCAACCTCCACAGCTGAAGCTGAATATATTGCTTGCGGAGAAGTTATGTGCTCGATTGCTTTGGATGGCCAGTCAACTTTCAAACTATGGGTTTAATCTGAAGGCTGTGCCTCTGTATTGTGACAATACAAGCACCATTGCAATATCCAACAATCCTATTATGCATCCCAAAACCAAGCACATTGAGGTCAGACATCACTTCATAAGTGACCATGTGCTGAAGAAAGACATTTCACTGGAATATATATCCACTGATGACCAGCTTGTAGACATATTCACCAAACCACTACAACAAACTAGGTACAATGAACTTCTGACAAAACTTGGCATGTTAGATTTACATTCATAAGTCTCACAGCATGTCTTGTGTTTCATTTCAACCTAATCACTAGTGCATGAACATAAGTATGACACTGTTAATGACTGTTTATGTTTCCATGAAAATTAGTAGTGTCTAAGTGTGATTCATGCATGTCTACTGCGAGAAATTGAGAAATCACATGGATGAAACTTGCCGCCTCTGAACCTGGTTCAAGTCTTTTGTGCAACCTGTCATGAATCATCGAGTCTTGAGTGAAATGAGTGCAATTCCCTTTATGTTTAAAGTAAATGATATTCCTATTACTTGTCATTTTCATTTTGAGTGAATATCACCTGTGTGACATTGTATTCATTAACTAGCAGGAACTATTGTATCTCATGGTACTGTTGGCTTGCATGGAAAGGATCCTCAATGATTTAATGCTCAAAGGATGACTGAGACTGTAGTATTTGAGAATCATAAAAAGCCTATTACTCAAAAAGAGTCGATACATTTCAATGAAAAAGGCAAGGTGAAAAAGGCAAAAGAAACTATCAAAGTCAATTGCCTATCTTAGGGGGAGTCCTCACTACTACCCTCAGATGTATCTCTTTTAGAGTAATAATTGGAGTTCAAACCGGATGATCATCTAAGATCCAAAAGAAAACTGTGTTGAGCTCTGTCCAAGTGAAAAGGTTCATGAATTAGCCCTGAAAATGAGTACTCTACAAAGAAAAAGGGGGCAGCTCACACAGACAATAGGACTGATCAACCTCCAACCTCTATACATGTACTGTGTTGTAAAATAGACAATGATAGAGTGTGCGTTCTGATTCTCAATAGGGCCATCTTGTCTCTCAAGTCATCTATGCTGAACTGAAAATCATTGTTGGCTCAGGGTTGTGGTAAGATTCAGTTGACCATGAGTATACCAAACAGTGTAATTCTAGTTCCTGAATCATACCCACATGCTATTCCGAGAGTGAGAGGGTGAGGCCTCCGCTGAGTGAGTTTTGCTAAATATGTGAGGAGACTCTAAATTCATGACTGGGTTGTCGCATTTAATAAACCACGGTATAATGGATGCTATGTTAACACAGTGATCATTTTCTGGCACAAGATGTAGTGTGATGAAGTACTTAGCCATTTCTAAGGTAAATAGAGAGTTAAATGGTAGTGATGCAGTAGCCATATATGTAAACTAGGTATTACAGTTGAAAGAAATCAAGTTCTGGGCATGTAATTTCAATTCCACTCACAATATTGTTCATCACGCATAATATTATGTGAATTGTCATATGCATCCCATGTGTGTTGTTAAGTGTTGAAAAAGTCTAGAGAAATCCACCTTTCGCCGAATCCGTAGTCGACCTCGAAGCAAACTGCATTGAAGAACTGCTAGATCGAAGACTGCTGTTTTGAAGCCTCGAAGGTCGAAGCCTCGAAGCATCCTAAACGTAGCTTCGAAGAGTCGTAGTCCAAAGGGTCGAAGCAAGACGGATTCTGTTACTCACTACTCAAGCATCGCAGACACGTCAGCACGTCACTGTGCACTTAAAATCCAAAACATACCGACTTAAGGAGTGACATGGACTTTTCACTTAAGTATTCCAACGAGTGGATCCGGAAGATAAAGAGGCGGGTTAGAGAAAAGAACGCAGACCCTGAAGACGAACCGACAGAGTGTGTGACTTCTACGGTACACTTCTCAACTCATATATAAGTCACTGATAAAGACGGAGCCCAGAGGTATGTTCGTCGTTTTCACACTCAAACCCTAACCCTAGAGCTCTCTCTCTCTCTCTTCGATTCTCGTTCTCTCTCTTTCTCTCTCTCCTCTAAATACCTTCGAACCTTACCATCCCTCTCTATGAGTGTCTATCTCTCTCTCTCTCTATAACCTCTATGGCAGGACCCAACTCATCGATGGCAGAAGGACTAGGAGAAATCGTACCTGGCTTTATAGTCGACTGGGAAGCCATAGGAGACGCGAAGGTCAGTTGGTTAGGCGAATTCAGAAATCGTCTCGATGAATCTGGAATCGCATCCGTATGTACAGGGATGCAAGATGTGCTGGTAGAAGACGTCTCGCAATTTCATGAGACCTTGGCAATCTCTGGAGACGACCTGGTGAGAACGGTACACGAAGTGGAGATTCGAGTCTCTGCCAAAACGCTCCGAAATGCACTTCCACTCCCTAAAGATAACTTTGATCCTCTTCTTAGTCTCTCCAGAGAAGAGTGTAAGTTTTTTCTTGGGTATTCCAATCCTAGAAAGCAAGGTCGGGGAGCCCTAAAGATTGGGTTTTCCGGTCAGGCACTGGCGACTCTCATAGTCACCGGATAGTGCCTACTGTGTAAGAAGAATGCTCATGGCTTGCAAATCATGTGCAATGTTCTACAGGGAAGACGAGTAGACTGGGGAACTCAGATAGACACCATGATCAAGAGCAAGAAGGGACACTTTGGACTACTTCTCACCAAAGTCCTAAGGTTCTTGCACCCTGACGTATTCTGCAATAGACCTACAGTGCCACTGCCGACCAAATACATTTTTAAAAGCATCTATGAGGATGGTCGGCTGGAGATCAAGTCGATGAAGAGGCCTGAATCAAGTGCGAGAAGTCATGCAGAGGACACAGCCAGCTCTGCACGGGCCCCAGCTCACATACCACGACAGCCGGCCCGTGTCCCACAGACTTCTAGGGGCTCCTCTGCGTCCGCCGCAACAATACATATAGCTGAAGTGGTGGAGAACATTGCCAGAACTCATCTCCCCACTGGTTCTACACCTGAGGAGGCCCCTACTACCGAGCTGCCCAGGGATACTGCAGAAATTAGAGAGCCTGCAGATGGAGGGCAGACACCAGGAAAGGAAACCCCAGAGGATAGGGGTACAACACTTGTTCTGTTGAGCTCTCTTGGAGAGTCTGAGCTAAAAGACTTTTATGTTGAGTATGCCAAGGCTCATATGACCCCCGCCGAATTAAGGAAGGCATGGATCGCCTTTGGTAAGCAGATGGTAGACAGAGACCATCTGATTAGCTGGTTGGTTGAGCAGGGTCTTGTAAGAAGAGGCCCAATGGAAGCTGTATCAGTGGTTGCCCCATCTCCCATCATGGTGGACTCACCTGCCACATATACTCCTCATGATGCTGAGATGGTACCAAATGCTATGGAAGAGGAAGCAAAAGAAGAAGAAACCCTTGCTGCTGCAGCCAGTGACTCCGATGCAGGAGCAGTTCCACAGGTCCCTAAGCCTGTGGAAAGTTCTGAGATGGCGACACCATCTGCACCGTTAATTCATCAAGTGGCCACTCAGGTGAGTAAGGAGTTCGCAGCCAATATCCTAATGGCTATTCCAGTACCAGCTGCATCTCACTCCCATTCCCTGACGGCTAAAGAAGTAGATCTTCTGGCAAGTAAAGTCCTTGAGAAACTGATTTCCTCCGGCATCCTTAAAACATCAGTATCTCAAGCTTTTGAAGAACGACTGGCTGCCATGGAATCAGGTATGGAAGAGGTACAAACTCAAGTTGAGTTATCAGACCGTACCCTAGACAAGGTGCAACAAGAAATGACATCTCTCACACATGTAAACTCCGATGGGTGCAGACATCTGGAGGAACACTGTGAAGACATTAAAGGTGCTTACTAGAGACAATACCAAGGACTCAGTACAACTCTGGGAGCTATTCTTTCTAAATGTCATCGTCTTGCCAGTGGGGAAATAACTCTCACTTTCAAAAACACACACCCACAGCCATCAGACCGGCCTGCACCTGAACCTGTAGATCCTCCACAGCCAGCAGTGCCTCCCCCGAGTCACTCACCACCTCCATCTACAGCCACTTACTCCCATGGGTGAAAGCGTGCACACAGAACCACTGTCATCATAGATTCTGATGATGATGATGATATGCCCATTGGAACACGCGTGAAGAAGCAGATAGCTACTCCCTGCCAACCATCTTCTTCCACTCAGCCTGGTCCCTCAACTACCCATCCAAGTACGGCTGAGTATACCATGCCTTCTTCACCTACTAAACCAGCCGCTACTACCACTGACCAACTACTAGTCCCACCACGCATTGTAACCACATGAGGCACCTCAGCTGAACTTGTTGCTTTCAATAACTATGTTGCTGGGGATTCCACTGCACGGACTTGTGGCTACGAAGCCTTCTTCACCGGACCTGACTTATGTTGACTACTACATGACGGTGAAAAAATGGATAATCTTGAGATGACACAGTTCATCTTTGCACAGAAGTCATACCTAGAGAAGCTGCCTGTCCATATCCGCCGAGACACACGGGTGGAACTCTGTTTGCCAATTATGCAGGCACAGCTCATCGATGATGCCTCCATGATTGAGTTCATACAGGGTCGCAGATATGAGAACTCCTTCCGTCCATGGAATGAGGTAGACCATGTGCTCATTCCTTATTTGTCAACATCCCCGCACTGGTTTCTTCTTGATATTGACTTCAAGAACCAGAGGATCGTCATCTTCAACTCCAAGCCTACCACTCTACTAGTCCATCGGCGCGAACAACTCCGTGAATTCAATCGCACCCTCACCTATGTCATGCAGGGATATTCGCATGGGTGTGGTGGATATCATCTTTCCAAATTGATGGAAATTACTTGAGTCAAGCAAGGTGTTCCTGCTCAGGATGATGCTCATAGCTGTGGTTTCTATGTTTGCCACTACATTCGCATCCTGACCACCACCGGCTTCCCTGCCCTCGTGCCTAAATTTGATCGTGTGAGCAGTCGAGCTGCCTCGTTACATTTGACTCCTGCTCAACTCCTGCGCGAGCAAGCCGCTGTTTTTCTGTTTACGCGAAGTGTAAAATATTCTGACTTTAAATCGTAACTGTCTTGTACTTTATCTACTTGTACACTGCTCTTCCTTTTTCCTCTTTCTGTGTTTTCTGTGTACTTACTTTCAGTTAATTACGTCTTCTGTATGTCTTTGCTCTGCTGCCAGGTGTTCTGTGCTTTATTACATTGCTCCCATGGGATTTGTGTTTTGGTGCTTGTTCTTCACCCCAGAAAAGGGGAGTATCTCTCGGGGGGAGCAACTAGCAAGGTCGTAGGGGGAGTCAGGGGGAGTCATCTTTGAAAGGAGCCGGCTAATGTAGCTTCATGTCTACGGGGGAGAGGAGTGTGCAATTTTTTTTTGTAATTTTTGTCACGCCCCCGAATTCCAGGGAACCCGGAACCGGGTACATGACTTCCCCTTGCCCGCACCCGAACGGTCAAGTGGTTGGTGACTAGCACCAATAGAGACTACACCGTGGGTGCTGTCTCAAATATGCAACCCTGTATAATCATACATCAAGGGTAATCCTGTACTTTCACATACATCATCATGCATACAATAAGTCAAACAGTCATACAAACATCACATCACAAATAGTATGCAAATACAAGTCCACGGACCCATGTCCGGGATATAATACAAACAATACAGAATACAGCACTGTATCATACATTAGAGTAGTGGGCACGTCCTCCTGGAAGAAACTCCTCCACTAGTCCCGAGTCACACCTAAAAAGGAGAAATAACAGGTAGGGGTGAGCGACAAGCTCAGTAGGTGACCCCAACACTCCACATCATGCAAACATACACGTCTATACTACATGCTCTGTGTACTCGTGCACTGTATAGTGTGCACAAACATCAAGACTCAGCCTGCAAAACAAATATCAGGACCTAGCCTGCCCACACAGGACAATTTGTCCACAATCCTCAACAGGATCCCAGCTTAGGGCACTTATCCCAAGCTCCACGAGCTCAACAGCTCAACACAATCCTCAATGGGAGTTCATCTCAGGGCACTCAGCCCTTCCACAGCGCTATATGCCCGGACACAGTGCCACACAGGCTTGCCATCGGCGCATATGCCTGCCACGGCCACAGCGCAATATGCCTAGCCACAGTGCCACACAGGCCTACCATCGGCGCATATGCCTGCCCCGTCAACCACATAGCATCATTTGTGCTTCACGGTGAGAACCTAACAAGTCATAGAGCCCAAGCCCCAATTCCTCAAACCAACATACCAACACAAATGTGGCATTAAGGTTCACCATACTCCATTTATAACTAAAGCCAATCTTCACAAACCGATCATCATTCCTTGGCCAAGGAAGGAGATACCCATAGGAGTTATTTTCTTGAAATAAAAAGTCCCGGCATTGGGTCTCCATATCATAACTATGATAATCTAATTTTTGGGGATTTTTCTGAGATGTCTAACCCCACTTTCCAAAAATTCACCTCTACGAAAAACTGGATTTTTCCGATATTTTACACTAAATCCCAATTTTCACATTTTGAAAGAGTGGGAATTTATTTTTCTAGTATTTTTCTTTGAATCCAAATGGGGGGTATTTCATTATTTACATTGTAACTTAAGTATATACTTAGGCATAATGGTTCACAATGTAAATGGTCCAGTCTGGAACTGCACTATCCAACTGCTCGAGACACTGCTCGAAACTGCCTGCTCGAGACTGCTCGATGCTACACTGCTCGACGCTCCTTGCTCGAAGCCTCTGCTCGAGACTGCTCGAGACACTTGCTCGAGGCTACATTCTGCTCAACGCTCCCTGCTCGAAGCCTCTGCTCGAGACTGCTCGAAGCTGCTCGAAGCTAGCCTCGAGTAGTTTCCCAGTCGCGAACTACCGACTGCGTTCTTCCCTAATTCGTCCCAAAACCCAATTATACTTGTTAAATCTCTATTTTTAAGCAACAATTCATCCCTATTAAGGGTTTCTAACATCATCTAGCCATAGTAGGTAACAAACAACCTAAATCATCTAGGTTTCATGTTCAATTTCTATTTTCCCCAATTTCTAGGGTTCATCACGAATTTGCATGATTTCAGCTAATTCTTACATGTTAATCCAATAAAACAACAAGAAAAGGGTGAAGAATCAATGGAACACCTACCTGGAATGATTCTTGATGCTTGAACGAGCTCAAAACGCCCCAAATCGAAGGCTCCAAGCTTCTTTCTCCCTTTCTTTCTTTCTCTCTCTCTCTCTCTCTAAGCTCTTCAACGCAGAAACGCTGAAACGTAATGTGGAAGCTCTCCTTCCCCCTATTTATATTTCTGTATTTTCTTTCATTAATAAATCCCAAAAATATTAATTGACCTCCCGAGGTCACGAACTCCAAATTGAGTCCAGGTACAGTCAAAACGCTCAAAATGACGAGCACATCACTATCCAGATATTTTCCAACCCAATTAACCACTCAAATGCAAGGTCAACCAATAAAACCCGAAAAGTCAACAATCGGGCCACTCGGGGCTCCGACCCGGAATTGGGCCCAATTAAATATCGACGAACACAATATTGTCCAGATGTTTTTAGCAACAGAGAAAGACTATCTCTCAGTTCTACCCAAATACGAGTTTTTACATTTTGATCTCCTCCAAAATTTTCATATGCAAAGATATTTTCTGTTAATCTAAAATTGCCCATCAAACTCGTAGTCTCAGACTTCATATATTCACCCGTTGTCATCTTACATTAAATATGGGGAGATTGTTGGGATTATAGGATTTAATGAAGCTGCCAAAATATAGTCTAAGTCTGGACACTCGAAGAACCGAAGGTCGTAGGATCGAAGAGTCGAGTTCGTAGAAGTGAAACTGTCATAGGACGTATTGGCAAGAGACTTGTAAACTCGTAGGGTCTGGAGACTCAAGGCGAAATAGTAACAGAACATAGCGACTCGTAGATCCAGGGTCGAAGGTCACAGAGTCGAAGCACAGAAAAGAGAGTTACTGCAAGCAACAATATGTTCGGAGACTCGTAGAGTCGAAGAATTCTAAAGAACGGTAACTAAAGTTAAATAACTTGTAGACTTGCAGCCCGTAGAACTGTAGAGTCCCTAACATCACTTAAGTCAATTAACAGAACTTAAACTGCCACTATACTTGAAGACTCTTAGAGTCATAGAGTCAAAGCCTTTGAACTCTATTAAGAAAATTGAACTTGTAGACTCATAGGTTGAAGGTCGAAGAGTCGATGCTATACAGACTGGCAAACAAATGAAATTGTAACTCAAGGGTCGTAGAGTCGTAGAGTCGTAGACTCAAGGGATACAATTACTCTAAAGAAATTGCCAAACTTACAGACTTGGAGACCGAAGGCTGAGAGTTATAACTAAAGGGTCGTAGTCATACGGAGACTCAGTTTATGAGCATTTGCGAAAGACTAAGGAAGAAAAACGAAGTCTAAGACTCGTAGAGTCGAAGAATTTCAGAGCCACTTAGTCAAATAAAGTGAACTGAGAGACTCGAAGGTCGTAGACCTGCAGAGCTAGGGTCGCAAACTCGTAGCTATAACAACAGGTAGATTAGGCAGACTACGAAGAAGTCACTCTGAACGCCATTCAAAGAGTCACAGACTCGTAGAGTCGTAGACTCACAGAGTCGCAGACTTCAGTTAATAGAGTGACACAAAAGACTAATCCAACCTGAGCTCTAGCCTTGGAGACTCGAAGATATGAGTCGTAGATTCGCAGAAACACTGTAAAGCCTGAAGCAAACTTTTGCCACTTCCAACAGGTTCTAACTGAAATCTTCGAGTCACCAAATCTATGAGGCATCTACCTTCGAGGCAGACTTACAACCCTAAGCATATTCACTTAGCGATATCTTCAACTAGGGTTTGTACAGTAAGCCTGCGCCGTCTCGAGCAGTTAAGTGCATTTAATGACACATTAATTGCTGCCAACTACCATCCACGGATGAACGGCCAAGATCGATTGCATGCCAAATACGCAGTATGGGCATCTGATCTGTAAATCAGAGCAGATCAACCCATCCCGTGACATTCCGCATTTTCAGTGGTGAGAAGTCAGTCTGTCGGACAACACGGCGCACGAGCACGTTAACCTTAAAAATATATCTCTCACACATTTAACGACAAAAATAGAGAGCTTAATCTCTCTCTAAAAAGAAGGAAACACACATAACACAATATAATAATTTTGACATACTTAATTGAAATAATCTTTTGAAGAATCAACACAAGAGTTCCAACAAAAAAAGAGAGAGAGACTCTAAGAGAAAATTTCCGAAGTGCTGTGCGCCGTGTTGAACCAAGATCAAGATCAAATCTTTCGATCTACCATACCTTCTTGCTTATTCAAGATCCAGCATAATCATTGAGTCTAATTTATGTGTTGTTTTCCACAATCCGAACTATCATAAATCATTCCTTTCACATCTGAGATCTGTTAAGCAAGAAGCATTTACTCACATCCCAGATTTGGCAGATAGTTCATTATATTTCTTATTATCACCCATAGTCCATATTGTCATCTTCTCCATTAATACTTCCATCATAGTTATCTATAGAAGAATCGAAATCCAGCTAACAGTCTAGCTTCCGCAAATGAAGAAAGTCTATTCACCCCCCCCCCCCTCTAGACTTACTTTGGGACCTACAACATGATATCTATGCTATACTATGATGATATTTCATTCGATTGAATGTTTTTGGGAATGTACAAGAATACTCCTGTTGTATGATTGTACGGTGTATTTGGGCAACAACCGCGGTGTGCTCTTTTTGGTGCTAGTTACCAACTCCTTCCCCTTGGGTGCGGGTAGGGGGTAATCATGTACTCGGTTTCGGGTCTCCTGAAGTTAGGGGCATGATAATGCAGGTGCGTGCTACTTGAGGAGAGGCAAGGCGAAAAACGTAGTTGGTACAGACGGGATAGGCTCCACAACAGTTCGTGTGAGAGATCGATGGAGCCCCTTCGGAGTTAAAATGTACTGACCCAGTTAAATGCGAGGAGTATGCCACTAGTCTTGGACTTGATGTTGAAGAGGGGACTTACACATCTTTACACAAACTGGTCAGGAACTGAAGCCGTTTTCCTAATGAGTCTACGTGTGCCCTAATCGGTATGACTTGGAACATTTACCAAAGTGACCAAGTGCCTTATGGGTGAAAATCTTGACCCCGTGATATAGGGTTTGCTTTGATTTGATATTTCTCTCTCTCCCTCAGAGTTCAGAGACGCAAAACAAGCCGACTCAAATCTGGAACCCTCCCTCTCTTTCAGCTATGAATGAGTTTGACAACTCCCCTCCTCTGTCTCTCTCTCTCTCATTGCTTTATCTTGCATGAAGCCCACCTTCTTCTATTACAATCGAGGCAAAAACAAAAAAAAATACACATCAATCATTTTAAAAATTTTTTATTTGAAATTAAATTTTCAAATATTATATTTACGCTTTAATAATATTATTCAAATAATATTATTTGAATAGTTTATTTATATTTTAATATTATTATAATTATTTTTATTTTCCTAAATATCTTAATTCATGTCCCCGCGTAAATAATTGGAATGAAAAAACAAAAAATCTCACGATTTTCACGCCACGCATCCGGATAGCGGATTTCGACTCCAATATTTATCCCTCCATTTATTGTTAGTCGAAATAAATCGACGTCACGAAGAATGGATTCGGTTTCTCCGTTTAAGGTACTGTGTTCCTCCTCCGGTCGAGTAGTGTTAGGGTTTTAATTCTTTATTTTTGTTCCAGGCAATAAGGACATAGTTAGTTGAAGCGCGTTAGGGTTTGATTCATGACATCTTAACTCTCCACCTACACAGTGATGGAATTTTCGTTTTTTTTTTGAGAAATGGAATGGGCGTATACTCTATTAC
Source organism: Taxillus chinensis (assembly GCA_023512835.1). NCBI lineage: Eukaryota > Viridiplantae > Streptophyta > Magnoliopsida > Santalales > Loranthaceae > Taxillus > Taxillus chinensis. The sequence continues at coordinate 40,449,075 of CM042086.1, forward strand.
CACCTTTTTAGTCTATATACTGACATATATATATATACACACACACACACATATATATATTGTCTATGGTCTTTTGGAATCGACCTCAAGCCACTAGTTGTCTCTTTATGCGGGTTCGTTCAACTCACTATCTTTACCGTTTTCCAGTACTCGTGCTAAGACAATGAGGGTGTATGAGAGTTTTTTTTTTGGTTTGATGAGTGTGCTTCTATAAACAAAAAATATTTATAAGAATTCACTGGTTCATAAACACGTTGTTGAACGCTCTAGTTGTTTTAAATAATTATTCATATTCATGTATGGTGGCTGTGTAAAGAGAAAGGGTATAACCACTGTTGGTTCAAAAAATCAAGTACACCCCCCCCCCCCATGGGGTCCTGGTTTTCTAGACAGAATTTTTTCTGTGAGTTTTTAGGAAAGACCGGGGAATGGGTTATTTCAGTTTTCTTAGACAAAACCCTTATAACCAAGAATTTTTTTGTGGCAATAGTTTGAAAATAAAATTTTTGTGCAATGTTTCAACGGTGTTTACTCTTTCAATGGTCCAGTTTTCTGAGTTTATTAATTCCTTGGGCTTGGTTGATCTTCCTCTAGCTGGTGGAGAGTTCATGTGGTCTAATAATGGAGTTGAGTCTTCCTTTTCTTGACTTAATCGATTCTTGCTTTTCGTGGATTGAACTGAGCATTATGTGCATCTCCGTTAGTTGTGGTTGAGTCGGTGGTGTTATGATATTTTTTGGTTCTATTGAATTGTGGTTCTTCGTTGATGTGCTTGCGGCCTTTTCGGTTCGAGAACATGTGGCTGTTGGCCGAGGGTTTTGTGGACTAGGTTAAGTCTTGGTGGGAGTCATACTAGATGGATGGAATTTTGAGTTATGGGCTTGCTTTCAAGTTAAAATTGTTAAAGGGGGACTTGAAGCATTGGAATGCTAGTGTTTTTGGGCAGTTTGGTGTTCGGAAGCATACTTTGATGGCTAATTTGAGTGCTTTTGATGAGGTGGCCCTACTTAGCCCATTATCGGAGGAGGAGAGGAGGTGCAAGGAAGTGTTGAATAGCTGCTTCGATAATAACTCAAAGTTCTTTTATTATATGACAAACTCTTATCGGAATTCTAACATCATTTGCAAGTTGAGCATCGATGGTATTTCCTCAACATGTCAGGAAGATATCCGGGCCTACATTGTGGGGTCTTATGAGTATCTTTTCAGTGAGGCAGATCATTCCTGTCCTCATCTTGATGGGATCTAGTTTGATGTCATTTCAAAGGAGGATGCCTTGGGCTTGATCGTTCGTTTGAGGAGGAGGAGGTAGAGTTTGTGGTTCAAGGTTGTAAAGGGGATAATGCGCCTGGTCCGAATGGGTTTCCCTTGGTGTTCTTCCAACACTGTTGGGATCTAGTTTGATGTCATTTCAAAGGAGGATGCCTTGGGCTTGATCCTTAGTTTGAGGAGGAGGAGGTAGAGTTTGTGGTTCAAGGTTGTAAAGGGGATAATGCGCCTTGTCCGAATGGGTTTCCCTTGGTGTTCTTCCAACACTGTTGGGATGTTGTGCGATTTCATGTTATGGGTGTGTGTGAGGAATTCCAGGAGCACTATCAGTTTGAGAGAAGCCTTAATGCTACTTTTGTGGCTATCATACCTAAGAAGCCAGAGCAGATGACCTAAAAGATTCCAGGCTGATTAGCTTGGTGGGAGACATGTATAAAATCAATGTTAAAGTCCTCACTAAGAGGTTGAAGACTATTTTGGGGGTGATTATTTCCCACTCTCAAAGTGGCTTTGTGCTTGGTCGGCAAATTCTGGATTTGGTACTCATTGTTAACAATTGCCTTAATAGCCAGGTCAAAGCAGCTCTTTCTGGTAATTGAGAAGATAGAGCATCATTTGGTCGAGTGGGAGTGTATTTACCTCTCCAAAGGGAGTAGGCTTACTTTGGTTAGGAGTAACTCTTTCCAACTTGTAGACCTACTACCTCTCTCTCTTTCCTCTTCTATAGCTGTGGCTTCTCGGCTAGAGCCGATCCAAAAGAATTTTCTTTAGGGTTCTGAGGTGGGCGTGCCTAAAATTTATTTGATTAATTGGGATAGAGTATGCAACCTTCTTTCCTATGGTGGTTTGGCCATTAAGAAGTTATGCAGATTTAATGTTTCTCTTCTTGGGAAATGGTTATAGAGGTTTGGGGTGGAGCGGGGGCCCGGCGACAGGTGATTGTGGTGAAGTATGGGGTTTTTGGTTGGGGCTAGACCTCTTTGATGCCTCTTGTTATGGAGTTATGGAAATTCATCTATGCGCAGTGGGATTCTTTTCCTCGTTTTGTCGGGTTTGAGTTGAGGGATGGTTTTTTCATTCCCTTTTGGGATGATGTTTGGCGTGGCAAGAGTCTCTTGAAGCTTGTTTACATGGATTTGTATCAGATTATATGTTATCCTGCTACTTTTGTGGCTGATGTTTGGCGTATGAGGGGTTCCACGAGGCAGTGAGAGGTGTTGTTTTCTCAGGCTGCTTTGGATTGAGAATTGAAAGCTTTTTCTTCTTTTTTTGACATGTTGTATTCAATTCCTACGGCAAGAAATGCTTTAGATTGGATGTGTTGGTATCCAAATCGGGAGAAAGACTACCGGGTTAAGCTTTTTTATTCTTGTCTGGCCTGAAAGCTTTCCTTGAAAGAGCCTTTGGAAGGTTTGGGTGTTGTCTAGAGTTGTATTCTTTGCTTGGTCAATGATGCATGACAAGATTCTTATTGCTAATAATTTGTGGTGCCAAGGTTTCGTTATTATTAGTAGGTGTTACATGTGCAAGGAGTCGATGGAGTCTATGGACCATCTTTTCCTATGCTCGGGGGCTATGGGACATGGTTATGGGATTGTTTGGCTTTTATTGGGTGATGCCTTTGTTTCTTGGTGCACTGTTCACGTGTTGGTTAGAGGGAGTGGGGTGGCTTTTGGTTGTTTGGAGGGCTGTTCCAATGCCTTCTTTGGAGTTTTTGGTGAGTGCAGAATGCGAGTGTTTGATAATCAGAAGCGTCTGTTGTCAAGCTTTCTCTTATTTTTTTTCGTCATTTGAGGGAGTGGTTGTTTGATACGGGAGTTTTCTGTTTTATTTCCATATGTGACGTTGTTAATAGGTGTTCATTTTGAGCTTACTTTTGTATGTATGCTTTTTGTGCACTCTCTATGTGCTTTCTTTTTCTAATAAATTTTCTTATTTATTAAATATTTTTGAGTATTTTTGAAAAAATTTTGGGGAAAAAACAAATCATTTGTTGCCATTTATTTTGTTTCAAGCATTTGAGATAGAAATGTTAAGGGTTTGATTCCACCCTTCTCTTGGACCTTGGACCCTGAAATGGATTAAAACAAAGTTTCTACTTTTTGTTGTGTTGTTTTCTTTTACTTAGTTAAAACTGAAAACATGTCTTTATTTCTTCTCATTTTAAAAGGCATCATTGATTTTTAAAATACAAATATGGACCAAAGACACAATAGCCTTTGTCATATTTTATTAAACTGTTGAAGCCTATAAGGTCTACATTTTTATTGATTTTGCAACGATTTCGCAACAAGGGATGTTCACAAGCTTATATCAAACTATTTTTTATTAAGTATTCCTATACATGCATTGCCTGGAGAGGGGAAACAAAAGTCTAATGATTTCAATGGAACAAATGAATTTAAGATAGATATTCTCTTCCCTTGCTTTTCTTAGTCTCTTTTTATTAAAGGTATGAAGAGAAGAAAATGTGTGAAAAAAATTCTCTCTACTCTTTGCTCTTGCTTTTCTCCCTTCCCAGGTGTTCTCTGTCTTTGTGTAAGCTTCTCCCCTTTTTTATATAGTAGCTTGGGAGTACAATGTGCCAAGGGATCATGTTTTGAAGGTTAACCATGGCAATTGACTTCTCCTTCAATGTGTTGCATAATGGTCATCATCTCCCCAACTCATACAACAACTTATGCTTTTTTTATTTTCTATTTTTTCTATATATATATAAATTTGCAGCTATAACAACAACAATAATACTAATAGAAATAATAATGATTATAAAATTGAAATTGACCCAGCAGTAAAGCTTTTGCCTTTCTCTTGCATGGGTCCCTTATTTAAACCTTCCTTCCTAGATCGGGCAGAGCGACAATGTAGTGGGTTGACACCTCGAGAGCTAAGAGATGGTGGCGCTGATCTTGTAGGTTTTCTGATATCGAATGTAAGTGCTCTGATTCTTGAAATCGATCTGATTTACTTTAAACTCTTTTTATCATGGTTCAAAGTATCGTTCGTGTCTGAGACGAATTGGCCGATTCGTCATGGTATCAGAGGGTCCTGATACGAGATTTAGGTCTGGTACGCAGATCTTGCGATCCTTTATCTCATAAGTTTCGTTTGATATCTCAGACGAGAAGCAACGGTATGTCCGATGTTTAAATGGGTCGCTTTGATACGGTTCCACCGCTTTCATGTCAAGTTATGGTGTTAGTGGGTAGTTAATTCATGTAATGAGTAGTTATTTCTTGTAGTGAAATTAGCGTTCGAAAATATAGGTTGAGGCGGCGCGTTGAGGCGCCGCCTCGCCCGCCTCAGCTCCAACCCATGCGGAGGCGCCTCGTCGAAGTCCGCCTCCACTGACATCCGCCTCGTACGGGCGAGGCGGGTTGAGGCGGCCCGTGTTGCCGCCTCAACCCGTATACGGGATGAGGCGCCCACGACACGTAATCTTCAAAAAATAAAAATAGGCGTAAAAAAAATGATGCGCTAACCTAATATCATCGTCCTTTGTCGTCATCGTCCTCTGACGTCGTCCTCTGTCATTGAAGTGAAGTTGCCTTTGCCGTTGTCGTTCCAGCGTCAGGTCGCATCCAACGTCGTCGTCTGTCATTGATTGACGTCAAACGGCATCGTCCATCATCGTCGTCCAGCGTCGTGGATCGTTTTCCGACGTCGTGCGTCCAACGTCGTCGTGCGTCTAGCGCTCATTCAGCGTCGTTGTCGTGTCCAGCGTCCGTCCAGCGTCGTCGCGCAAGTGTTACATGATTTCTTCAATTTTAAGTTACAATTATTTATTTATTTTGATTAATTTAATAAATAGTTAATTAATTAATTTAATTAATTTAATTTTAAATTATAATTATATTTATTCTTATAAATTTAACTTTCTGTTTATATAATGACTTAAGTTAGATTGCCTATTATTTAAGTTATTGGATTTTTAGGTTTGATGTATGATTAGACTAATTTGAATTTTAATGAGTGTGAAACTTTATTTGATATTTGAAGTATGATTTTATTATTTTAAAACTAAATTTGTTCTTTTAATTTTATATATTTTGTATATATTTAAAAAAATTATCATCTGCGATTGAGGCGCCCGCCTAAACCGCCTCAAGGCGCTTGCCTCAACTGCCTCAAGGCGCTTGCCTCAACCGCCTCAAGGTGCCTGCCTTGCCGTACAGCTTTGAGTCTGTATCGTACCACATTTCGTATTTTTGAACCTTGAGTGAAATAATAGGTAGTTAATTCATGTAATGAGTATTTAATTTATGCAGGGGGAAATATGGTAGTTATAGGTAGTTTATATAAGGAGTCATGAGTTAGTGGGTTGAGTATTTGTAAGGTTATATATAATTATACCATTTTCATTGTAAATCATGTTTTATGAATTAATTAAAAAGAGTGTAGAAGAGTTTTCTGCTATTTTCTTTTGCTACATTTTGGCATGGAGTGGTTTCTATTGGTTTTTATGGCCAAAACACGTACTTCCCATACCGATCAACTCACACAGCAATCACAATCCTCCACCGACATATCCATTCCTAATCTATCAAATCCCATTCCCCCTGATGTTCCAGACATACATAAACAATTGTCAACCATTATGACATGTCTTGAACTACTTGATGGCCTGGCGGCCAAGGTTGCATCCTTGGAGACTCAGTTCCGAGCCACCTCGCAGCAACCATCCCTTGATGCCGTTCCTGAAGTGTCTTGGCGTGGTGAGACCAGGAATTAATGCCAGTACCCCTACGATCGTCCACGACTTCCTTGGTGGGATGATCCGGAAGCCAATGGCAACACACCTTTGTCATTGTATCGAAAAACTAGAACAAAAATTGATTTTCCCAAATTCGAGAGTGGCGATTCATGTGGTTGGGCTCTCAAAGCGGAAAAATATTTCCGTTATTTTGAAATTGCCGGCGACCCGAAGGTTAAAGTCGCAGTGATGCACTTGGAGGGAGATACCTTGGATCTTTATGCCTGGGCCACAGGAGAGCAATAATTAGTGTATTGGGAGGACTTGGTGCTATTATTTCAGGAGAGCTACAGCCCCCTGAGTTTTAAAATCCCAATGAAATCTTGTGTTCCATCAAATAATCTGGTACGGTGGATGAGTATCGGTTGGAATTTGCAAGAAGGGTAGCTAGGGTAGCTGATTGGCCAGAAAATGCTCTTTTGGGAGTATTTATGGTTGGTTTAAAAGGAAGAATTAAAAGCGGAGGTGCATATTCATAAACCGCGTTCTGTCTACAAGGCCGTGTCTTTAGCCTTGGAGTTTGAAGCAAAGGCAATATTGCACAAAATCCAAAAGCCAAACACACTTACACATTTGAATGGCTCCTCAAACATAACTCCATGTCTATCTACTATGACACCCTCACACCCACCGCCTATCCCGTCATTCAACCTTAACGAGCAACAACAAAGATGTGAAAAAGGACTCTGTTTCCACTGCGGAGAACGCTTCACATAGGGACATCAATGTTGACTATCTTTATTCCAACTTGAATTCATTGACAACCCGGAGAAAAGTTGCCTCGGTGACAATGACGGTGGGTCGGGTCATAAGAACGACGAAAAGGTGAAAATTTCCTTCTTTCCGCCTTCAGGACAAGTCGGTTTTTCAAGGGGGGTGCACTAATACGGTTCCACTACTTCTTGAGATTTAATTTAATTTTCATGTTAAGTTATGGTGTTAGTGGATACTTAATTCATGCAATGTGTAGTTATTTCTTTTAGTAAAATAATGGGTAGTTAATTTATGTAATGGGTATTTAATTTATGTAGTGGGAAACATGGTAGTTATGGGTAGTTTATTTATAGGAGTCATGGGTTAGTGGGTTAAGTATTTGTAAGGTTATATATGACCATACCATTTTTATTGTAAAGCATGTTTTATAAATTAATCAAAGAGTCTGTAGGAGAGTTTTTTGCTATTTCCTCTGGCTAGATTCTGGTATTGAGTGGTTTCTATCATGTTTCATCACGAATGAAATTTCATCCGAAACTGATGGGATTGTTTTAGTACGTTACTTTTCTTTCTCCACTCCTTTTTTTCCCTGATTTTCTTCTCGCCGAAAGTCCATCGATTCCATCCTCCTCGGCTTCTTCCTCTGCACATGTATCCTGAATTGCGCGATCTGCGTCAACTATCGAATCTGCTGACTGCTGAGCGTGCCAATTGCCAACTCGCAGCTGATTGCGGGATTTTGGGCCAATCGCCGCTCACTGCTCACCGATTGCGACCCATCTACATTTGGCGCTGTGTTTCTTCTATGCTTCTCTATGTTTCTTCCTTTTCCTCTTTCTCGGCTAATTCGTCGAGTGTCGAGTGTCAACTCTTGGATGCTAACGAGGAATGTTTGGTACGTATATTAACATTTATTGCTTTAATAAATTAATTCCTTGAAACCGGTTGTAACTTCTTAAAATCGTAATTTCTTTGCATTTTTATATATTAATTCCAGTTATAACTAAAATTTAATAAATATACATATGTAATAGATTTAATAAATTTACATACTAATATTTATTAAAATATTTTTGTATTTACATGTTATTTTAATAACAACTGTTGTAATAAATTAATTCGTAGTAAAATTTGTTTATGTATATTATTTTAAATTTACATTGTTGTTTCTATCTATTAAAATTATTTATTAACCCTTTAAAAATTTAATACCAGTTCTAGCGCCTTTTTTATGTTTGAAGTTATAATATGCAATTCAAATAATTTATTTTACTTGTTGAATAGTTTTAATGTGATGATTTGATTTTTTATAATTTTTTTATGATTTTTATTTTTTTAATTAAATATTATTTTACGTCTAAAGTTATATATCATTCGAGATGCGACGAGTCGTCCGTGTTAGTAACTTCGAATAATGTATTTGATTTTTCAGACCTTTTTGATATCAAAGATTATCTGGTATTTTAAAGTGTTCTGATTTTTCAAACCCTTATTATAAAGACTTTTTTTCTCAAATCCTTATAATTTGCTTTAAACTCTTTTGATGTCAAAAGCTGTTTAATAGACTTCAAAATCATATGATTTTTCATTCTGACATTCTTTCAAAGTGCATTGATAGACTTTAAAGTCAGTGCTCTGATCTCTCAACAACTCTTCTAACTTAACTTGAAAGCGCTCTAAAGATGTGTATGCCATCTGATTGATTTTAAACCTCTATAATATCATTGCCAACTTTTTTGTTCAACCCAAAAGTCCTATGAAGCTTCATAAATTGTCCAATAAATGTTCTTTCTCTTGCCTAGTTCCATTTCATATTTTTCTTTTAAATTTATAAATGCATGCCATTGTCAAAGTGTGTGTGTATATATATATATTGTTAGTACGGATAAAATGAGGTTAATAAGTGAGGCTTAAAGATTTGCATATGCCATAATGTTTTGTAATTCATACTTTTATAGCAATATTGCATCTTCAAAAGTGATGGAGCATAATGTCATAGGGTCAAGGTTTCTACCCGTGTCATGGTTTGCAATCGTGGTTGCGGCAGTCATTGCATCACGGTCACGGTCGTCGCAATCTCAGATGACTCGTTGCATCTCGGGTGAGATGCAATTTTAGGTATGAAATAATAATTAATTATTTTAAAAAAATCATAGAAAAATTAGAAAAAATCAGACAATCACATTTAAATCATTCAACAATGTAAATATATGATTTAGATAACATAATATGAGTTATTATATAAAAAAATTGCTAATATATTATTAAAGTATTAAAATAAATATATTATTAAATTTTCATGATTTATAATATAACACATGAATTTTTTATTGATATTTAACTAATAATATTAGTAAATATATTTTTAGTACACTTATCATTATTAATAATTAAAACTAATTACTCTAAATTATATTATTTTATGTATTAGTAATTATCTTTATAAGATTATAATTACAAATTAATCTTAAAGTAGATTATTACATAATAATTATTAATTTTTTATATCTATTAAAGGTATACTTAATAATTAATATATATAATTAGTTATCAATAAATATATTAATTAATGTTACTTGTATCAATTAATATACTAATAATTAATATATAAATTAATTATCGATACCTACCTCGATCGTGCGTTGATACTCGACAGTGGCAACGAGCAGAGGATGTCGGCAGCGAGTAGTAGTAGCGTCGGATGAGGGCGTCGGCAGCAAACAGTGGCAATGTTGGACGATTGGAGATTCGCAAGTCAAGAAAAGATTCAGCAGATCTGCGAAGAAGAAAGGAGAATGTGTCAATTGGAGAGAAGGATCGATCGAGGAAGCTTAAAAAGAAGAAGGAAAGAAAGAAAAAATAGTCACTGTAGTTCGTGTCTCTTGCATCACATAGTGTTGGCATCCCTATGGCCTATGTTGCATGGACACGCGATACGGGATACGCAATAAGATATGACACGACACGTGATACATGCTTCTTCAAAGTATCGACATTTTGATATGTTAATTAATATATATATTTTTAATAAATAAAATATACTTAAATTTATAATCAAATACATAATTATTGATTAAAACTATATTTCATTTAATAATTATGTATTTGATTATAAATTTATTAATAATTATGTACCGAGTTCATGACTTCGTTCTGAGTTCATGATACATAATTATTGATTAAAACTATATTTCATTTAATAATTATGATCACGTAAAGGATGCTGAGACCAACCCACAGAACGAAGTCATGAACTCGGACACGGACGGATCGACGATGGTTGGAGATGAATAGATCAGCGATGGCTGGAGATGTATGGATCGGCAACGGCTTGTGGGTTGGACAAACGTCGACCGATGACGACTTAAGTTAACGATGTGAGGCGACTATCGGAACTGCTCTGATATCACTTTGTCAAGAGGTCAGGTTTTCACCTGTGCGGCACTTGGGTACCTTGGTGGATACTTCAAGTAAGTCATACCGATAAGGGTACACGTAGATTGGTTTTGTTCTATCTTGGGCTCATGAAGAGAATGACTCTAGTTCACAATTAGTTTGTGTAGGAATGGCCAAGTCTCCTCTTCTTCGTCAAGCACTCGACAAGCGGCGTATTTATCACATTTAACTTGGTTGGTATATCCGAACTCCGAAGGGGATCTATTGATCTCCCATACGAATTGCGGTTGAGCCTTTCTCGTCTGCACTAACTACGCTTTCCGTCTTGCCCCTCCTGAAGTAGCACGTACCTGTGTTACTTAGGAGACGCCCGCTAGCACCATGCTGTTCGGGGAATGACATCCTCTCCCACTTAATTTCGCAATGCTCTCGTTGTGTCAAGGTGAGCTCGGAGGAATTAAGATCGTCCGGTGCGCTCCTTATGATTGCCGTAATGCCACTCTGTCCCTTTCACTCATGTATTTCACCCTGACATGTTGACTAGCAACTTTGGTAGATGCGATGCGTGCAAGACTTTCACTGATCAACTCTTATCGCTTTGGGGCTCTCTCTCTGTTTGGGATCAGGGAATACACATGTCGGTCACGAGAGTGCTTGGTGAGCTTTCTAGATACGGGCCATAACCACTTTATCACGGGATCAGGGACAGGCCCGGGTAATCTTTGTTGAGAGTCATTGTATTGCTATCGCAAGGGTGCAGCTTGCGAGTGCATTGTGGCGATGGCCCATGGAGCATCGTTTTTGATTCAGTTTACTTGGGGCAGTCCGCGCTGAGTTCGTTGGTTGCCGGATCTTTTGGCCCTACACCCGAAATGTAATCTGGAAACATAATTTTGAAACTAGAAGCAATTCTTTTGTACAGTATGTTCTGCGCTCCCAAGACCTGGAACTGTTGGAAATGTTGGAGGAGATGAAGGGAGGTTTATTGTTCAAACATTGCTAGTCTATATAAATATATAATGGAAAGAGTATCAAGTTAGATTCATTGAAATATGCATTATTTTGATGATTGGAAGTTATTTTAAAATTTTTGTCGTGTCTTTAAACCCATGCTTCAGATGAGCAGAATGCGTAATATTTTGTAAACATTTAATCTTGTTATTGTGCAGATAATCTTGGGATCGTCATCAGTAGCCCGTAAGAATATATTAACTGATATGGGATATGAATTCACAATACTGGTATTTATTTATTTATTGCTATTTATTTATAATTTTATATCATCTACTTCTGTTGTCTAAGTATTAGCTCCACTATTGTTTATAGACTGCAGACATTGACGAAAAAGTTATTCGGAAAGAAAAGCCTGAAGAGTTGGTGATGGCTCTTGCTGAGGCAAAAGTTTGTCTTTCTTTCCTATGTAAAATTAAAAGCCTGAAGGATATTGATAGATTTTTTTTAAAAATCACTTTGTGTACGGCGCCACTTTTAGTGTAGTGAGTAAGAGCACGCAATAATGTGAACTTTTATCACTAAAGAAAGTCACTGTAATTACATGTCTTACCAACTTAGTCTGATTTACAGGCTAATGCCATCGTATCAAAACTTCAAAATGGTTGCCAACTGAAGGATGCCAAATCCACAATTGTGATTGCCGCTGATACAGTATGTATAAATTTCCCTCCATTTGTATTTAAGCTTTGAAGAAGTCTGTATGGCAAGTGTGGTTGCACCTGTGGCCATTTATGTAGTGGGGATGCTTTGCTTCTTGAAAAGAAATAGTTTATGCTAAGGATGCTACTGGTCACATTTTCAAGGTATATATATTGCAAGACACTGAATTTTGTTATTATTTCACTGTTTTGAGTGGTCGGTAAAAGCCTCGGTGCAGTATTGTCAGCTAAAGGGTGGGGGGGGGGGGGGAAGGCCAGACGAGGACCACTAGGGTGGGGGCGAGGGGGTGATGTTGCTGATGCCAGGGTGGGGGAAGGCCAGATGACTCCTTCACAGCAGGGGCAAGGGGGCTGACGACGCCGATGCTGGGGGGGACAATGCAGGGCAGGGGGAGGGGACGAAGTTGGTTTTGTTCCGGCGATGGCTTGTATATTTTTTTTGATAAATTTATAATTTTCAAAAAAAAAAAACTTTACTTATGGTATTATATATCAATCATGGGTAAGGCAATTAATCATTTTCATTTCCATTTCCATTTCATTTCATTCTTATGTTAATTTGATTTTTTCTAATTTCATTCTCGCGTACCAAACATATTCTTGAAATTTTCTCTTACAAGGTGTAGTTTTCTCCTAGGTGATAAATAAGGCAAGTGAAGATCTGTATAAGACTTTTCATCCATGTTTATCAAATATCCAGTTAGCTTGAAAAAGATTTAGATGCATTTATTGAAAGTGATGGTACTGGATGTCAACTGGCTAGACTCTATGCGGGTCTTCATGGTTAAGGAAGACATCCTAATCTATGGCATATTTCTTGACAGTGTGCAGCCTCTCAGAGGGGTCATAATATCCCATAGAAATTGGAAATATGGAACTACAAAGAGGATCAGGGCTGGCTATCCCTGGTGGGTGGAGACGCGGAGTTTGAGTCTATGTTGAGTTCAATTTTAATGCTACAGAAGAAACGAAGTCATATATTTGAAGTCTGCAGACTTGCAAGATAGAACCAAAAAGTTAAATTTTAGATATATACTGGCCAATTTCAACTTACAGTGTTTAAGTAATTGCATGCCTTGAGATATTTTAAATCTGTAATCTGTATCTGTTTTTTCCCCAAAAAATGGCAATTCCCCTGCGGAATTTACATAATTTTGAATTATTGTCATTGCCTGACGTGGTGATCATGCCTCAAATTCAGAATTATTATTCATATTGATTGCTGGGTTGTGTGGCTTATTAGTTTGTTTCAATTGAATCTATTACTTGTTCTATTTGTTGGCATGGCTATGTAGCTAGCTGATGGGAATTCTTTACAGGCTGGACCTATCATACCAAACCCCACCATTGATGATCACGTAAAGGATGCTGAGACTATGCTTTTAATAACTTGTGATCAAGTATAAATCATTTCCTTTTTTTGATTATATGGCTCTCAGCTCTTCTTTTAAAAATTTGTACAAATAGGAGTCTCAAAACCAAAATTTGGGGCTTTTAAACATGAAGCAAAACTCACCTGTCATCTGTTATTACATGTGTGTCCGGTACAGCACATTAGATTTGTGTATTTTGACCAATAATTCACAGTTATCTCCTGTGATGAAATGCAATTATGCATCCCCAAATATATGTGACTTCTGGTGATAGGACATGCTCAAGTATGGTTCTTTTGTGTGCATGTCTAATCTTTGCATTGTTGTTTATCTGTGCATAAATTTAATGTTAAGTTTAAATGATTTGGAGGTGGTGGTATATGGAGGTACAATAAGGGAAAAACCTTCTAGCAAGGAAGAAGCACGCCAATTTATTAAAGGTTGGTTTTTCTTATAATTCCTTTTCTCCATTGCCTCTTTTGTGGTACTAGTGTTCTCATCATTTGCTGTGACTACAGATTATTCTGGTGGGCATGCAACAACAGTTACTTCTGTTGCAGTTACAAACCTTAAGACCGGGTTCCAAAAGGGTGATTGCGACAAAGTAGAGGTAACGACCTTCTTTCATAATCTCCTGTGCACCATTTAATGAGGCCCTCTAATGTCCCCACCCCCCAATGAAAATAGTAAATGGCCCCGAATCAGTTATGATCTGAACCAATTAAATGATGATAACACCACATATTTTCTTACAACCAGGGCCCACATGTGTCCACCTCATTAGACTAATAAATTTCTTCTCCATTTGAACTCTCCGTACACATTTATGGCCATTCTTTCTCCTCATAGAAAAGGGAGCCCTATATTTTTTGTTAAGCAACATTTTCCTCCAAAGTTTATTAATATTCATATACTAGCAAAGTTTCCCTACTGCACCCAAAGAACCTGGCAAGTACCAAGATCTAGATGCTAAAAGATGTAGCAGTGGGCATTAGAATTGCTTTTTATGACTTTCTTGTTTCAATATCAGTAGAGAATTTGACCACTTAGGTTATTATCTAGTGGACATTTCTTGTGTTGACAGCAGTTCTTTTAGTGGGAGCAAATACTTTTTGACTTCAACCTAATCTGGGTCCAAAATAAAATTCATAATCTCCAATATCAGGGAGATGAAATGCTGTAGTATTGACATGGAAGCATGTAACGAATGCTTCCAGTGCTCAAATGATGTTGAGACGATTGTGATTATTATGGTTTGCAGTTGCGGTTGCGGCAGTCATCGCGTCGCGGTTGCAGATGTTGCGTTGCATCTCGGGTGAGATGCAACTTTAGACATGAAATAATATTTAATTATTTTTTTAAAAATCATAAAAAAATTAGAAAAAATCATATAATCACATTTGAATCATTAAGCAATGTAAATATATGCTTTAGATAACATAATATGAGTTATTATATTAAAAAAACACCAACGTATTATTGAAGCATTAAAATAAATATTATTATATTTTCATGATTTATAATATAATACATGAATTTTGATTAACATTTAACTTTTATAATATTTATTTAATAATAAAATAGGTAATTATTAATTGAGATGTATAATTATAAATAATATAACTCTTAATATTAATTTAATAATATCTATTTACTAAAATTAACTAAATGTATTAAAAATTATAATTTGAAGTTAAATTTATAGTGCACTTATTTTATTTGACATCCTAAAATAAAAAATATTATAATTATTGATTAAAATAGTTTATACAAATATAATAATTTAATAATTAATATTATTTTTATATTATTTAATTTATATTAATAATATTTTTATATAAAAACAAATATAAAATATAAATTAAGACATAAAACATATTAAATTATTTTAATTATAATTTAAAATTTTATTTTTAGTTATTAGTAAATATACTAATTTATACTTTTTTTATTGATTAATATACAATTAATTATTAATTATGAATAAATATTTATTTATTTATTTTATCTTCACCCAACAAAGAAAAAAAATAGGAAAACAAAAAATATTTGAACAATCTGTCAATTAATATATAATAATAATAATAATAATAATAACAATGTCATATCGGAAGTAATAAAATAACATCTACTATTTAACGTCTATATAATAATAATATTTGGACAATCTGTCATTTTATTTGACTTCGTCTTTGACGCTATCGGGACGACAATGACGGCGGCAACTTTGACTTCGTCTTCGACGATCAACGATGACAGTGGCAACTAGCAGATGGCGTCGGCAGCATCGGGCGTTAGCAGCAGCAGTGTCAGACGAGGGCATTAGCAGCGGCAGCGTCAAACGAGGCATTGGCTGCGAGCAGCGGCAGCGTCGGCACTCGGCAGCGTCTCGCGATTCAACATCGAATTATCGTTTGAGACACGATGTATCGGACGAGACGTGGCATATCGGACGAAAACCCAGCCGAGATGAACGTGATCGGCCCTTTCGTCATCTTGTTCCTGGATCTCGTATTGTCACCTTGTGATACCTGATTGAAACGGCCGAGATACGGGTATCTCGGATGATATTGCGAACCATGGTGATTATAGATTGAACTTTCTTGTTTACATCTTCCTGCATTCATCGATTTTGATTTACAATTTTTAAAAAAGTAATTGCATTAATGTCATCATTATGTATCTTCTATAACGTAAATGTTTTTTTTTGCTTTTTTGGGTGCGTACAGATAATAGTATTTGTTTATAAACTGTATTGGTGGTTGTTATTTAGGTAGGTTCTTTTGCTGTCATCTAGGAAGAGTGAAAGTTTGTTGCACTCTTCCTATCGTTGATGGTGATGTATCGGTTACTTATCCTGTTTATGTTGCAGATTGATTTTCATGAAATTCCGGATGAAGTTGTTGACAAGCTGGTTAGTGAGTTTCTACTGCTGTTTCTAAATTTTGTAATATCTAGTATTTGACTGGTCTGTCTTGTCTGCTTGGCGTTCAGATTGAAGAGGGGACAGTGCTGAATGTTGCTGGGGGACTGATAATTGAACATCCTCTGATATTACCTTTAATTAAAGAAGTGGTTGGTTTGCTACCCTCTCTTATGTCTTGTGGGCAGAGTATAATTAGAATGGTAAAATCATGATCATACATCTTTAATAACAGCTTAGTAGCATTAATTGTGGTTCATTGATCTATTGATACCAAAGCGAGGCAAAGGGAGCAAGCAGTGAAGACCTGATTCTGCTAGCTTGCCGGATAGGCATATAAAATTATGATGCTTTTGTCGCATATAACACAAAGAATGGGCTGAAAACTGTAGATTGAAGCTTTGTGCTTCCTGGTGCTAGGCTTTTCTTACTTTTCTTCCTCTTCTCATTTTCCATTCCATCATGTGTTCTAATGCTGCCTGGATTTCCTGTTACACACGGTGTTATATTTTCTGTTACAACTTAAATTACCATATTGTATACTTCAAATTAGTTTTTTAAAAAATATAGGTTTAAAAGAGCTTGATAAAATCTACGTACTCATAAAAATTGAAAAAAATTTAAAATGTATAATATCCTTAATTGTGGTGTTGAAATAACATGTGGTCAAACTTGTAAACTTTGACAGCATGTTATTTGACCTCTAAAATTAAGGGTCTTATACATTTTTAAAAGTTTTCAAATTTTGTTCCTTTTAAACATTAATTTTAAAATAATAATAATTTGAAGTATATACAATATGATATTTCAATTTGTAATAGGAAATATAATATGGTGTTTGTGAAAAAATCCGGGCTTGTTCAAATATGGCTTAAAGAAGGCTGAAACACAATCTATTTTTAGGCAACTTTCATAATATCTATTAATATTTATAAATTGCTATTTTCTGTGCAGGTGGGGACAACTGATAGTGTTATGGGACTTCCTAAAAGGCCCACAGAAAGGCTTCTAAGGGAAGCTCTAGTTGTGTAGTAGTGTAGTCAGCATTGAGGAAATTTGCTGATGTGGCATTATATGGATTGGGTGTACCCGTTGTCATAGTTTGAGAAAATTTAACGTACTTTACTTGTATGTTTAAAGGCATATTATATGTCGAGAAATGAAAATTACAAAACTCTGTACTTCTAGAAAGTGAATTTACTCATTTATTCAGTCCAAAATGTAAGTATTAATTGAAATTAATGTGTACAATATTTTTTCTTTGTTCTTTGGCCTTTACTCGACATGGAGGCAGCAATTGCAGCGTAACTCATGCAGTTGGAGCATTCATGCAACAATTCATGATGGCAGTAATTTTCTTTGCATTCATGCAGGTAGAGCATGAAGACAGTTATATTACTATTGCGGTCCCTCTTTAATCATCTTTACTCACTCTTCCTCAACTACCATGGACAATGGCAGCAATTGCAGCTACAGTAATTTTTTGCATACTGT
Source organism: Taxillus chinensis (assembly GCA_023512835.1). Taxonomy (NCBI): domain Eukaryota; kingdom Viridiplantae; phylum Streptophyta; class Magnoliopsida; order Santalales; family Loranthaceae; genus Taxillus; species Taxillus chinensis. Next base: position 40,466,670 of record CM042086.1, read on the forward strand.
CAACGTCAATTATGTGAAACTAGGCAACCCCTCTCTCTCCAACCCTTATCCAAACTTCCTCAACCACTTTCAACACCTTTGCCTTCACCTCTAGTATAACCTTATTAGTGTCATCATCTGCCCAGCCATCCTTACCTTCTCGTCCATTGTACACATAAACCCTTAACACCCCACTTTGTTTATCTCCTCAATTACACGTGTCATTGTGCCCAAAACCACTAGAAGGTCCAATTCTGCTAATTCACGGGCCACTCAAACCTTGCCAGGCTCTACTTTCAAGTTTTAGTGCAAGTCCAAGTGTGATCTTGGTGCATTACATCCTGCTGATGAGATTGAGCAGGTCATGTTTATGCCTAAGGATCTTGGTATTCTTATAGTGAACTATAGCTTGTTTGATTTGTGCCTTTTGTTCCTATGTACCTGTTAATAAGTACAGGCTTAAGGGTAATACGGGGGATTAGGGCTTGGGTGGGAAGAGGTATAGAGTTGGAGTTATCATAATTGACTTGATTAGGGATTTATTTCTGCTTCATAAGAACACTTATGTTATTGTGAGCATTTATAATTGGTATTTCAGCAATAAGAAATCCACTGTTGTTCCATGTTAGTGTTGCCTTGATTTTGCTATCCAATGAGTTCAAAGGATAGGAGACAGTCAAAGTGCAAGTATATTCATGTTGTGATGACACATTGGGGGTGCGGATGAGAAAAGCATATGTTGCATTTATTAGGAGCAAGATAAAGACTTCGATTGGTAATGTTGTGCTTTTAGAAGAAGCTACTTTTAGCTGTGCTGAAAAAATAAATTACTATGAAAATAAGCAAGTGAGTGTTTAGTAAAATATAATTTTAAAAGTTCTTAAAGTTTTAAAAGCAGGTGATAAGCGTTTGGTAAATTAAAAACGAAGGTGTTATAAAAATATAAGACACAAATATCCTTTTAAATTGTGTTATAATTTTTAATAAAAAAACCCACCTTCCCACCCCATCCCATCCCTTCGCTGCCTTTATCACTGCCTCGGCAGCTATGCAGTCTCGGCTGAGTACTAGTCCATTGAGAACCTACCGAGTCGAGCATTGTCCATCAGTCGTCATCCGCCAAAGCGGGAGAAGTCACTTGGTGGTCCCAGATAATGCGACGATGGATAGGCGATCGATAGAAGAGAGGGAGGAGATGAGCAGCTTCATGGCGCACCTGAGCATTTGTAGCTTGGTGCCACTGCTCACCTTGGACCCGACGTCTACTATCGTCACCAAATTGATAGGCGGGTGGCGCGCCCGATTGAGCGTCGCCGACGAAGTCTCTTGTGGAGGGGCTTTGACCTTAAGTATCATCGCGTGAGCCCTCCCATCCCTGCCGCCACCCCTATTCCCCTGTGCTCTCTCTCTAGCGACGAACCTGCCCAGATGCATCGTGTAAGGCTGTGATGAAAGGGATAGGATTGGTATTTTATTTTTTAAAAACTGCTTCCTGAAAAAGTAACTTTTAGAAGCCACCTTCAAATTGCTTCTGCTTTTGAGCAAAAAAAGCAGAAACTTATTTTATAAACACTTTTTTTAAGATTACCAAACACCTTTTACTACTTTTGTTTATTTTATAAGTAGAAGCAACCTCCTAACAACAATGACAAACTAGCCTAAAGAGTGGAATACTGGCATATTTTGTGGAGTCCAAGGACTTTGGAAGTCCCACATCGGCTGGGGAGAAGAACGAAGTGTGCCTCATAAGAGAGTGTGGATACCTCTCCTGGCACGAGGCCTTTTGGGGTGCCTGTGTGGCACTGCCAAGAACAAAAGCGGGGATTGGGCTTGGGCCCTGAACCGGACAATATCGTGCTACGGAGGACTTAGACTATTATAGATGGTATCAGAGTTGGGGACTGGGTCGGTGTGCCATAGTCCCACGGGGACGTGAGCCTCTTAAGGGGGGTGGATTGTGGAGTCCAAGGACTTTGCAAGTCCCACATCGACTGGGGAGGAGAATTGTAAAGATTCATATGTGGGTAGGATTGAGAGATAGCTATTCAACGGGAATGCAACTATCTGGACGATAGTGTAGCCGTCGATGTGAGCATTTTGACAGTACTTGGGCCTGATTCTGAGTCGGGGCCCCAAGTGGCCCAATTATTGACTTTCTAGGGGTTTATTGGTTGACTTTGTGTTTGAGTAGTTATTTGAGTGTGATAATATCTTAATAGTATTATGCTCGTCATTTTGAGCGTTTTGACAGTAATTTGACTCAATTTGGAGTTCGTGACGTCGGAGGTCAATTATTATAGTCAATTATTGATAAGGTTAATTATTGGTCAATGATTGGTAGAAATATAAATAGAATGAAAAGAAAGAGCTTTCATTTTATGCTATCACATTGGTACGTTTGAGAGAGAGAGATCTTGGAAGCTTGAAGTTTTGGTGATTTGGGTTCGTGAAGCTCCAAGAATCACTCCAGGTAGGTGTTCATGAACCTCTTATCTCGATCCCGTCTTTGAATATGCACAAATTTATCATGATTTATGAAATTGTGTATGAACCATAGGTTTTGGGGAAAATTCAATTTTGGGTTAGATCTAATGGTTTAGCATAAGATCTGTATTATTGTGCGATTTAGAGGCGTTTAAGACGCGTTTTAGGTAAATATTGTAGCCTGTTGAGTAAAACGTGTGTTTGTGAGCGCTTGGGGGTCACTGGGTTGATTACAGAAAAAGAACAGGCAAAAACGATGATGAACAGTACCCTGGGCGAACTTTAGGGTCGAAGTTTGTAGTCAGCAGTTGCAATAAGCAGCTACAGTCAGCAGCTTCGTAGTGAGCAGCTGCAGTCAGCAGCTTCGTAGTCAGCAACTGCAGTCAGCAGCTCGCTCCGTAGCAGTGTTCCGGAGCAGTGCTCCGCAGCAGTGTTCCGCAGCAGTATTCCATAGCAATGTTCCGCAGCAGTGTTCCGCAGGACTGGACCACTGGACCATTTATATTGTAACCATTAAGTCTCAGGTATTATACTTAAGTTACGATGTAAATAGCGAAATACCCCCCTTTCAGATTAAAAAAAATAGTAGAAAATTTAATTCTCACTCTTCCAAAATGCGAAAATTGGGATTTAGTGTAAAATCTCGAAAAAATTCAGTTTTTTGTAGAGGTGATTTTTTGGAAAGTTGGGTCAGATATCTCAGAAAAATCCCCAAAAATCAAATTATCTTAGTCATGATATGGAGATCCAATGCTGGGACTTTTTATTGCAAGAAAACAACTGCTATGAGTATCTTCTTCCTTGGTTAAGGCATGAGGATCGATTTGTGAAGACTGGCTTCAATTATAAAGGGAGTGTTGTAAACCTTAATGTCATACTGGTGTTGACATGTTGGTTTGAGGATTTGGGGCTTGGACTCCATGACTTGTTAGTGTTCTCATCGTGAGGCATAAGTGATACTATGTGGTTGACGTGACAGGCTAAGGCCTGGGTTGAGCCATTGAACTCGTGAGCTGTTGAGCTCGTGGAGCTAGGGCTGAGTGCCCTGAGCTAAGATTCTGTTGAGGATCGTGTTGAGTCGTTGAGCTCGTGAGCCATTAAGCTCGTGGAGATAGGGCTTAGTGCCCTGAGCTGGGATCCTGTTGAGGATCGTGGACGAGCTGTCCTGTGTGGGCAGGTTGGGTCTTAATGTTTGTTTGCAGGTTGAGTCCTGATGATTGTGCACACTACACAGTGCATGAGCACATAGAGCATATAATATAGACTTGTATGTTTGCATGATGTGGAGTATTAAGGTCACCTACTGAGCTTGTCGCTCACTCCTACTTGTTATTTCTCCTTTTCAGGTGTGACCTGAGACTAGTGGAGGACTTTTTTTCAGGAGGACGTGCCCACTACTTTGATGTATGATACAATATTGTATTTTGTATTGTTTTGTGTGATTTCCCAGACAAGGGTCCGTGGACAGCTGTATTACACATTGTTTATCATATGATGTTTGTATGACTGTTTGACATACTGTATGCATGTTGATGTATGGGAAAGTACAGGATTACCCTTGATGTATGACTGTATAGGGTTGCATATTTGAGACAGCACCCGCGTTGTAGTCTCTATTGGTACTAGTCACTTACCCCTTGACCTTTTGTGTGTGGGCAAGGGGAAGTCATGTTCCTGGTTTCGGGTATGCTAGAATTTGGGGGCGTGACAAGAACGAAGCGTGCCTCATAAGAGGGCATAGATAGCTCTCCTGGAATGAGGCCTTTTGGGTTACCTGTGTGGCATTGCTAAGAACAAAACTAGGGATTGGGTTTGGGTCTTAAACCGGACAATATCATGCAACAGAGGACTTGGACTGTTACATATTCTTGGCCATTGTTGGAGGAATTTTAAAAGTCACAGCCTCGTCCTCTCATGCCGGTTAGGGCAGGTGTATTTTGTTTATTTTTTTTAAATATAATAGTTATTTTCGAGTATAGAAAATAACAAAAGATATTTTTATAGTTATACCATAAAAATAAAAATCTTTTATTATTTTCTATACTCGAAAATAATTATCATATTTTTAAAATAAAAATAAAAAATAGTCAAAATAAACATTCCCTTAGGGTATCTCAAACTTATTATTTTATTTTAGTGCAACTTTTACATTAAAATAAAATAGTTTTTATCTATCATCTCTAATTTATTACACTAAATTTTACTTTATAAAGTATATTCTCTTTAAAAACAAAATATTTTATTTATTTTATTTCAGTAATTAAAAATTTTAAATTAAAACAAAATTTTAAAATAGGATCTAGATCCAATATTGTTTGTTAAACTCTTCTCATGCTGTTATTAAAAAACAGGGACGTTGATATTTAAAATTTAAACAAATTTTAAAAAGAGGATCCTTTACGAGAAGGTAATCGATGCAAACCAAACAACGTTGCTGGAAATCCAATAGCGATTGATGTAGACCTAGCAGCATTGATGGCATAAGCATAGCACACAGTGGCCAGACCATGGTTTCCCTTTTCTGGCACAATGGAGAGGGTGTTGGAGAAGAAAGACAAGTAAGAGTAGAGGGCGTCAGAGATTGTAATGACCTGTGTTTTGGGTAGAACAAGCTGGAACGAAGATGAATAATACCCTGGGCGAACGCTTGGGTCGAAAGGTGGAAGACCCGAAGATTTGGGTTGTAGGGTCGAAGACCGAGGGTCGAAGACTAAGGGTCGAAGTTCGAAGGTTTGAGGGTCGAAAGTTAGATCTTCGAGACAGATCTTCGAGGCCGCGTTTCCAGCGAGTCTTCGAGGGAGTGTTTCTACGAGTCTTCGTGGCTTGGTTGTTAGAGAGTGTAATGAGCTCAAGTGGGAGCGTGTAGAGGCTGCGTGTGACAATGACCATGTTTGGATTGTGGGTATTTTGTCCTGTGTGGAAGCGGAGTGGTTAGTTCATGTTTTATTTATCAAAACTACGTCGTTTTGATGGTGTGTTTCATTTATCAAAACTACGTCGTTTTGATGGTGGGATTTCATTTATCAAAACTACGTCGTTTTGATGGTGGGATTTCATTTACCAAAACTACGTTGTTTTGATAAGTGAGGTCTATATAAAGAGGAGTTCTCTTTATTTTAGGTTTAGGGTTTTTGTTGTCAGCCGTCGCAGAGAGAGAGGGAGATTGAGAGAGAGCTCCAGTTCGTGGCTGTCGTTGTCATTCCCGTGGTTGGACAACGTCTAGCGTGGAAGCAAGAGCAGGAGGACGTTTTCAAGGTAGGGGTTCTGTCTTCTTGTACCTAATCCGGGTTAGGCCCTGTGGTGAATGAACCGTTGGATATTGTTCTTGTTATTATATTATTTATATGAAAATTCATATAGGTGTGATCTCCTATATGGATGTTGGCCTTCAATGGTGTGTTGTTTGGATATATGTATATATGCCTGCCAAGTGTTTGAAATTATGCCTGTGAGGCTGTGCATATTATGTGTTTGAGGTTATGCTTGTGAGGCCACGCACGTCAAGTGTTTGAAATTATGCCTGTGAGGCTATGCATATTATGTGTGAGATTATATCAATGTGGCTGGGTTTGTGAGCCTGTGAATATATGCATGCTAAGTGTTCGATGTTATTCCTGTGTGACTAAGCATACTAAGTGTTTGATGTTATGCCTGTATGGCCATGTGTGCTGCGTGTTTGCTTGTACACTCAGTGGCTATGGAAGCCCGGGACTGTTTTGTGAAACCCGGTGGCTGTGGAAGCCCGGGACTGTTTTGTGAAACCCGGTGGCTATGGAAGCCCAGGATTGTTTTCTGAAACCCGGTGGCTGTGGAAGCCCGGGACTGTTTTGTGAAACCCGGTGGCTGTGGAAGCCCAGGACTGCTCTTGGAAACCTGGTGGCTGTGGAAGCCCGGGACAGCTCATGTGTTAGCTTATGTGGCTGTGAAATATTTGTTTTTGCTGATGGCTTACCGTTATATTGGTTGAAATAATTGTATCACGACACTGCACTTGTACACACGACATGTAGATGCTAGGAGCATGGGATGGGTTGGGGAGACATGATCCCTACTGAGCTGTGGTTGCTCACCCCTCCTACTGTGTTTGTTTTCTTCATAGGGACCTACAGGCGTTAGGTGGGAACACCAAGGTGGAAAACTTTCTGCCTTGTGGCTTTACTCCTTTTGTTATTTGAGTGTTTTGTCAAATGTTATGTTGAGACTATTGTAACTCCAATTGGAGATGATGTAATGGATTTTGGAACTTAATAAAGATAAGTGGTTCGCCTTTTTGCTATTTATTGTGGATTATTATGAATGTGTTGGATTTTGTACATCTTTCCCTTGCCCACCGGGTGGGTAAAGGGGAGTCACGAACTGGTTTCCTCGGGTTGGAAATCCGGGGCATGACAATATGGTATCAGAGCATGGTCTAGTTGGCCTAGGGTAGTGGGCGGGTCTGGTTATCTTGAGTCCTTTGGACGAACCTAGAGGGACGTGCCTGATCAACACGGTCCTCTTGGAGCCTCTAAGGTGTACTTGGGGTAGTCCAGACCTGAGGTAGGATTTGCATGCATTGGCATTAGGGCACTAGTTGCATTAGTTGTTGTATGTGAAGGTGTGGATAACTGTTAAAATTGTAATCGTGATAAACAAAATGTGAATAATGTGATAAGGTGTGAACTATGCAACTCTGATTTTCTTGAAGTACCTTGAGCATGACTACAAGGAAAGGTTTTGGTTTATTTGAGCTGTGTGCACTGTGCATTGAACGGTGTGTGATGTTGATTGGTGCAACGTGTAAAATGTGTGTGATGCCATCTACTACTTGACTTGATAATGGGGTAGAGGTAATGAAACTTGATAGTAGTCGAACGCGTTCTGACATTTGTGCTTCTTACTTCATGTAGTAAGAATGCCACCGAGGAGAGTGACACGTGCGTCCGGGGCAGTGGCTGATGAGTCATCTGCCCATGAGGGCCTGGGTGCGGGGTAGTCCGTTGGAGGACATGCACTGTTGCTGGTGCAGCTGCGAGAAGGTATCCGGCTAGAGGTCCAAGAGCAGAGGGAGGGTATCTGACAAGAAGTCCAGGAGGAGGTGTGCCGTGAGATGGTGGCACAGCAGGTGGTGCCACCACCACCGCCACCACCAGCGGGGGAGTTACCAAGGGAGCGTGAGGGTTCGCTGAGTGGCATACCGACTCGTGCAGAGGATGACGTGGTGACACGGTTCCGAAAGGAACAACCTCTGCGATTCAAAGGAGAGGAGGACCCAGTGTTAGTTGAGCACTGGCTGAGGCAGATCGAGCATGTGTTTTCCTTTTTCCTACCCCGGGAGGAGGATAAGGTGAGACTGGCCATTCAGCAGTTGGAGGGGAATGCTCTGGAGTGGTGGTTGAGTGTCGTGGGGAGCTGTGCGGTGCAGTTCATGCTTTGGGAGGAGTTTCTACAGCTCTTCCATGATGAGTTCTTCCCGGAATCTTTGAGGTGGCAGAAGAGGGAGGAGTTTGGCAGCCTGAAACAAGGATCAAGGACGGTACTTGAGTATGAGCGAGAGTTCCAGGAGCTTGAGTAGGTTTGCTCCCGAGGCCGTGGCAAAGGAAGACTGAAGGCCCACAAGTTCACTTTGGGCCTTAGGCCACCCTTAGGCAGAGGGGGCGATCTTGCGCTTGAGGACTTATGCTGAGGTTGTGGAGACGGCTCGTATCGCTGAGAGAGAGCTGGATGATGGGAGGCAGGCCCATCAGGGTTGTCAGTTGCAGGGCAGATCTGAACGTGATTCGGGACCCAAGAAGCCCAAGACCGAAGAGAGGGACAACAGTTCCTTCCGCGACGGGGACACGGACATCGGTACACCCAGGGAGGTCTAGCTCTGGCGGTAGCAGACTGGGAGGTCCAGCAGGAGGTCTCCCCAGCGGTTGTCATTGCTGTGGGGAGCAAGGCCACTTCAGGAGGGAGTGTCCAAAGAAAGACTGGAAATGCAACAGTTGTGGGTGAGAGGGCCACTTGAGCCAGGTGTGCAGGAGTGGCAACAGGGGAGCAGGAGGCGTGGCATCTAGCATGTGGAGTGATGCTAGCTTCCGTACACCAGCTGAGAGGCCAGCTCGTCAGTAGCAGGCCAGCCAGGCAGGATCTAGCCAGACCCGACCTCAGTGGAGGCCAGAGCGACAACAGACTGGAGCTGGAGGCAGTCTTGGCGGGAAGCGCCCAGTAAGTGAGCCGACTAGTGGTTCAGGCCAAGGGAGGGTGTTTGCGCTGGAGGCGACGTACCAGGAGGAGGCTGAGCTACCACCCCCACCGGTTGAAGGTGGAGCAGGACCATCGGTGGTTAGAGGTACCCTTTTGATCTCCCGTACATTAGCTTCTGTTCTTTTCGATACGGGTGCATCGTGTTCTGTTGTTGCTGAGCTTGTGATAGATAGCTTGGGGTTAGCTTGTGTGGAGGCAGTGAAGCCCCTAGTTGTTGAGTCTCCAGTGGGGGGTATGATTGAGGTGCGGCTTGTTTGCCCTGACTGTGTGTTAACCATAGGAAGTGTGGAGCTGAGCTTCGACCTGCATGTATTGCCCTTGCGTGCTTTTGACCTGATCTTGGATATGGATTGGCTTATGGCTTTCCAGGCCAAGATAGACTGTTATTGGCGGCGTGTATCCTTCGTTACACCTACAGGGATCTCTTGCACCCTGCAGGGGGAGTGGGACTGTGAGGCGAGTCGGGCGGGGCCAGTGTTGGACCAGTGGGGTGTCATTACCCACAAGTTGGCAGCCCTGACCTTTGCTGAGGAAGGGAAGGTGGAAAAGAGAGTGTGGCCAGCAGTTGTTGACCAATTTCAGGATGTCTTCCCTAACCAGTTGAGGAGTTTACCTCCTAAGAGGAGTGTAGAGTTCACCATTGAGTTGGTACCGGGGACTGGTCCAATCTCCCAAGTAGCATATCGTATGGGGCTAGCCGAGCTGAGGGAGCTCCAACGGCAGATAGAGGAGTTGGTGGACCAGGGGTATATCAGACCGAGTACCTCACCTTGGGGTGCTCCGGTGCTCTTTGCAAAGAAGGCAGATGGCACGCTACGCCTTTGCATCGACTATAGGAAGCTGAATTCGGTGACTGTGAAGAAGAAGTATCCGTTGCCTTGGATCGATGACCTGTTTGACCAGTTGAGTGGAGCCCGGTGGTTTTCCAAAATAGATCTACGGTCGGGGTATCATCAGTTGAGGGTTAGGGAGGAGGACATCCCTAAGACTGCTTTTCGGTGCAGGTATGGGCACTATGAGTGGGTAGTGATGCCTTTCGGGCTCACTAATGCACCAGCAGTGTTCATGCATTTGATGAACCTGGTCTTTGCTCCATATTTGGATTCCTTTATTGTGGTGTTTATAGACGATATATTGGTATATTCCAAGACGGAGAGGGAGCATGTGGAGCATTTGGCAACAGTGTTGCAAACCTTGAGGGATCAACGGTTGTTTGCTAAGTTTAGCAAATGCGAGTTTTGGATGCAGGAGGTCCATTTTCTTGGCCACGTAGTGTCAGCTGAAGGGGTTAGAGTGGACCCAGCCAAGATTGAGGCGGTGTCATCATGGGAGAGGCCAACCAATGTTTTCGAGATTCGTAGTTTTCTTGGCTTGGCAGGCTATTACCGTCGTTTTGTAGAGGGATTCTCCCGCTTGGCAGCGCCTATGACGGCGTTGACTCGGAAGGGAGTGAAGTTTGAGTGGACTGACAATTGTCAGCAGGCGTTTGAGGCTCTCAAAACCCGTTTGACCACTGCACCGGTGTTGAGGTTACCTCGGGAGGATATCCCATATGAGGTATACTGTGATGCGTCCAAGGTTGGTTCGGGGTGTGTGCTTATGCAGGAGCACAATGTGGTAGCTTATGAGTCGAGGCAGCTGAAGCCTCATGAGCAGAATTACCCTACCCATGATCTTGAGCTGGCGGCTGTCATCTTTGCCTTGAAGAGTTGGCAACATTACCTTTTGGGGGAGAAGTTCATAGTGTTTTCTGATCACAACAGCCTTTAGTACATCTTTACTCAGAAGGACTTGAATTTGAGGCAGAGGAGATGGGTGGAGTATTTGCAGACCTTTGACTTTACTCTTGCCTATATCCCGAGCAAGGGTAATGTTGTGGCTGACGCGTTGAGCAGAAAAGGGAAAGCTGAGGTGGCCGTGAGAGAGTGGAAGCTGATGGAGCAGTTGGCGATGTTGCAGCTGTAGCCTGTTGTTCGTGATGGTGGGACAGTCCTGAGTCCTTTGGTGGTTGTGCCTGAGTTGTACCAGCGCGTCCGGGAGGGACAGTTGGGTGACATTGAGTGTGAGGTTCTCCGTGCCCGTATTGAGGCTGGTGAGCTATCTGAGGACTGGACAGAGGGTCCTGAGCATGAGTTGTCTTTTCAGGGGCGGTTAGTAGTGGCTTCTTCTCTCAGGGATGAGGTGATGAGGGAGTTTCACCAGTCTAGAGTTGCTGTGAATCCAGGGGGTACGAAGATGTACCATGCGCTTCGGGGACATTTTTGGTGGCCTGGGATGAAACGCGATGTGGCTGCCTTTGTTTCGCGGTGCCTCACGTGTCAGCAGGTGAAGGCTGAGCATCAGCGGCCGGCGGGCATGTTACAGCCATTGCCCATAGCGGAGTGGAAGTGGGACCACATAGCGTTGGATTTTGTGACGGGTCTTCCACCCACCACAGGGAGGAAAGATATGATTTGGGTGATTGTGGATCGACTCACAAAGTCGACCCATTTCCTGGCTGTTCGCGAGCGGGACTCTATTGGGACCTTGAGTCATCTATACATGAATGAGATTGTGAGACTGCATGGAGTACCATCATCGGTTGTCTCTGACGGGGATTCGAGGTTCACTTCCCATTTTTGGGCAGGTTTGCAGGAGGCTATGGGGACCAAACTTCACTTGAGTACAACCTTTCACCCTGAGACTGACGGCCAGACAGAGAGGACGAATCAGACTTTGGAGGACATGTTACGGGCCTGTGTGTTAGATTTTGGGGGTTCGTGGGCAACTCACCTTCCTTTGGTGGAGTTTGCCTACAACAATAGTTATCAGGCATCCATTGGGATGGCTCCTTTTGAGGCTTTGTATGGGCGGCCGTGACGATCACCTTTGTGTTGGACCGAGGTGGGGGAAACAGCTCTCTTGGGACCATAGTTGGTTCAAGAGGCTACCGAGAAGGTTAAGTTGATTCGTCAGCGGTTGTTATCAGCTCAGAGTCGGCAGAAATCTTATGTGGATCAGCGGCGGCGACCTTTGGAGTTTTTTGTGGGCGATCATGTGTTTCTCCGTGTCTCTCCATGATGTGGACATCGGCGCTTTGGGAGAGGTTCCGAACTCTCTCCCTGGTTCATTGGTCCATTTGAGGTTATAGCTCGTGTGGGGTGTGTAGCTTACCGGTTAGCATTGCCACCGCGATTGAGTCGGGTGCACAATGTGTTCCACGTGTCTCAGTTGCGGAAGTATCATCCTGACCCCACCCATGTGATCGATTGGGGGACATTGGACATTGAGGATGACATGTCCGTTGTTAAGGCCCCTATCCGTATCCTCGATCGGCGGGAGAAGCTTTTGCGTGGTCGTGCTATTCCTTTGGTTTGCGTGCTGTGGCAGCACCGTGGCATTAAAGAGGAGACATAGGAATGTGAGTCCGTGATGCGCGAGCAGCACCCAGAGTTGTTCGAGGACGAACAATCTTAAGGGGGGGAGGTGGCTGTAGTGATGTGTTTTCTTGTGGTTCATGCTTTGGTGTATTTGTATTTCTACTTGTAAACTGGTATTTTTATTGAGATGTGTTTTGAGATTGCAAAATGTGTTTGAGATGTCCTGTTATGTTGTGTGATCCATCTAGGCGTTGTGGCTCGCTGTCTTGCAAATGGGCCGCATGTGTTTGTTTTCCTTGCATGTTGTTTCTTTTCGAGGACGAAAAGTCTTAAGGGGGAGAGGATGTAATGACCCGTGTTTTGGGTAGAACAAGCTGGAACGAAGATGAACAATACCCTGGGCGAACGCTTGGGTTGAAAGCTGGAAGACCCGAAGATTTGGGTCGTAAGGTCGAAGACCGAGGGTCGAAGTTCGAAGGTTTGAGGGTCGAAAGTTAGATCTTCGAGACAGATCTTCGAGGCCGCGTTTCCAGCGAGTCTTCGAGGGAGTGTTTCTACGAGTCTTCGTGGCTTGGTTGTTAGAGAGTGTAATGAGCTCAAGTGGGAGCGTGTAGAGGCTGCGTGTGACAATGACCATGTTCGGATTGTGGGTATTTTGTCCTGTGTGGAAGCGGAGTGGTTAGTTCATGTTTTATTTATCAAAACTACGTCGTTTTGATGGTGTGTTTCATTTATCAAAACTACGTCGTTTTGATGATGGGATTTCATTTATCAAAACTACGTCATTTTGATGGTGGGATTTCATTTATCAAAACTACGTCGCTTTGATGATGGGATTTCATTTATCAAAACTACGTTGTTTTGATAAGTGAGGTCTATATAAAGAGGAGCTCTCTTTATTTTAGGTTTAGGGTTTTTGTTGTTAGCTCCCACAGCCGTCGTAGAGAGAGAGAGAGAGGGAGATTGAGAGAGAGCTCCAGTTCATGGTTGTCGTTGTTATTCCCATGGTTGGACAACGTCTAGCGTGGAAGCAAGAGCAGGAGGACGTTTTCAAGGTAGGGGTTCTGTCTTCTTGTACCTAATCCGGGGTTAGGCCCTGTAGTGAATGAACCGTTGGATATCGTTCTTGTTATTATATTATTTATATGTAAATTCATATAGGTATGATCTCCTATATGGATGTTGGCCTTCAATGGCGTGTTGTTTGGATATATGTATATATGCCTGCCAAGTGTTTGAAATCATGCCTGTGAGGCTGTGCATATTATGTGTTTGAGGTTATGCTTGTGAGGCCACGCACGTCAAGTGTTTGAAATTATGCCTGTGAGGTTGTGCATATTATGTGTGAGATTATATCTGTGTGGCTGGGTTTGTGAGCCTGTGAATGTATGCATGCTAAGTGTTCGATGTTATTCCCGTGTGACTAAGCATACTAAGTGTTTGATGTTATGCCTGTATGGCCATGTGTGCTGCGTGTTTGCTTATATACTCGGTGGCTGTGGAAGCCCGGGACTGTTTTGTGAAACCCGGTGGCTGTGGAAGCCCGGGACTGTTTTGTGAAACCCGGTGGCTGTGGAATCCCGGGATTGCTCTTGGAAACCTGGTGGCTGTGGAAGCCTGGGACTGCTCATGTGTTAGCTTGTGTGGCTGTGAAATATTTGTTTTTGCTGATGGCTTACCGTTATATTGGTTGAAATAATTGTATCACGACACCACACTTGTACACACGACATGTAGATGCTAGGAGCATGGGATGGGTTGGGGAGACATGATCCCTACTGAGCTGTGGTTGCTCACCCCTCCTACTGTGTTTGTTTTCTTCACAGGGACCTACAGGCGTTAGGTGGGAACACCAAGGTGGAAGACTTTCTACCTTGTGGCTTTACTCCTTTTATTATTTGAGTGTTTTGTCAAATGTTATGTTGAGACTATTGTAACTCCAATTGGAGATGATGTAATGGATTTTGGAACTTAATAAAGATAAGTGGTTCGCCTTTTTGCTATTTATTGTGGATTATTATGAATGTGTTGGATTTTGTACATCTTTCCCTTGTCCACCGGGTGGGTAAAGGGGAGTCACGAACCGGTTTCCTTGGGTTGGAAATCTGGGGCGTGACAGAGATCTCCTCTAGTTACAGCGGAGTGGACCTGAGACGCAAGATCTACCACAAAAGTTAAGGGAGATCTTATCAGTTGCATATAGATCACTTGGGAGTAGGAATGACAATCCTGGCTTGACCCGACCTGGCCCAAGCAGTTTTTCCTTGTCTTGTCCTGACCCAAACAGTTTTCCTCCAACCTGTTCCATCCCAAAGAGATAATGAAACAGTCACGAATATTGGTTGATCTATCTCGTTGCAACTTTTAAAAAGTTTTTAAAACAGTTTTAGCTTAAAATATTTGTCATAACCGAAATTGTCACACCCTGGGTTTCTAACCCGCAGAAACTTGTTAGTGAATTTCCATGCCCGCACCCGAAGGGAAAAGGAATTGGTGAAAGCACCTACCTAAAAAGAGACCTTAGCATGGGTGTCGTCCCAAATCCACACCACACATGTAGCACAAATCCAAAAATCTCATTTCAATCAAAATAGTACTTACATAGTTTCCCCATAGGATTACATCATGTTATTAAAACTCATAATCCAAACAAAACAAACAACCAAGAAAAACAAATAGAAATACAAAGACAAACACAACAGGAAGGGTGAACAACCACAGCTCAGTAGGGATCTTGTCTTCCTGACCTATCCCAACTCATACTTTATTCATCTATACAGTGTAGGTATGTGCTTGTGTCATATCACCTCTAATCCACATAATGACATTATAATTATCATCATTTATCACTTTATCATTCTTTAGCCTTGCAAGCCCCAACTCAAGTCAAGTCATTTCTCTCAGGCGCCATCAACCTAACCTCGTAGGCTTTCACCACAACTAACCCTCATAGGCATACGTCCATCCCATAGCCTCACAATTCATAACATTACATATAGTATGGAATACTCAAAACATCTCATGTATTGATTAAAACACTACATGCAATACTCAACTCAAATCATAGTATCACATGCATAACTCAAAACATGGTATTACATGCAGCAATTAAAACAATTCATGGCATAACATGCGCATACACACATACCCCCATAGACTCTCAGCCCCAAAAAACGCTCTCAAAGATACTCGGGCATATCTTGGACCCCTTAGGACTCAATCCAAACCAAATGGTATGCAAAACAAAGCAAACAAGCTCAGCACATAGGACCGGCCGTGGCAGACCCCATCCCGGTCGCGGCGGATCAACACCGTAATACTATCCCAAAATAGTTGGTCACGCACCCAAATCCTGGAAGGACTGGAACTAAGGGATTTGGGGGCATGACAAGTTGGTATCAGAGCATGGTCTAGTAGACCTAGGCTAATGGGGGTGATTCATTGATTCCTAAGAGCATAGAAGACTGTAAGGAGGGTACTTGATCAACGTAGTCCTTAATGTGTTCTGAGTTACCTTGGGGGTTAATTAGATCATCTTAGGATGCATTGGGTCGGGTGCATACATTAAGTCATATTGATTGTGCATTATAAGCACTAGATTTGATTGTGTCGATACTCTAATGATAGCTTGACCCTATTGTTGGATCCCATTTTATCCTGGTTGGACATACATATTCATTTTCAACTTTATATTATTCCATATTTGTCATTCACTTTTTATAGATAAAAAAAGAGACATGATCGTTAATTTAAAGGGTGTGACGTTAATTATTTACAAAAAAACAAAAAATAATAAAACAACAACAAAAAAAACATAAAACAAAAAAAAAATAAAAATAAAATTTTTAGCGTCAACATTTTTTATTTTTCAAACAACATTTTCTGCACCAAAATAAAACCGTCCCAACGATCAGTCGCGGCCGACATAAGATTCCAAAAAAACGTGAATAGTACTCAGGATACTGTTCATGTCACTATTCATGAATAGTACCCAGAGTTACTATTGCATCAACAGTACCCGCACCCCTTATTTAACTTCTTAATAATAATAATAATAATAATAATAATAATAAAAATGGAAGTCCCACATTGAAAGTTTTACAAAAACTTCCTCCCCATGACTCCTATATAAAGGGGTCTTCTCCCCCTTCTACAAACACACCAATACAATCAAATAAACACAACTCTAAAAAAGAGAGTAGAGTGTAAAATTAACTGTGGTTCTAAAAAAGAACTGCGGTTATAGCCAAATTATTCTTTTTCTTTCTTTTGCAGAAAAAGGAGGCATTCGGGAGAAGGGCACCTTTGGTCCACGATATTCCAGGTTTTTATTTCTTTCCTTCTTTAGTTTTTAATTATTATTTTGTTTAGTAAATTAGTAGTTAGTTTGTAATTAAATTTAGCATAATTAGTTAATTAGTTTTTAATTAAATTTAGCATAATTAGTATAATTTTAATTAGTTAAATTTAGCATATTTATTTAATTAGTTTTTTAAATTTAGCATAATTAGTATAATTAAATTAGCATAATTAGTTAGTTAATTTTTAATAATAAGTTTGTAATTAAAGTTTTCAAAGTTCGACATGTAAATAGTAATTAAGCCCGATAATTAATTAATTAGCGCGTAATGAATTAAATAACATTACTACTTAGATAAATTAGTAATTAACTTTTATAATTAATTTCCATATTTATAATTTAGTAAATAATTAGACTAATTTAAATAATTAGTAATTAGATTATGATAATTAAATTTAATTTTTAGCTTTTAATTTAATAATTAGCGCGTGAGTAGTAATTAAACCAGTTAATTAATTGATTAGCATGTAACGAATTAAAATAACATTTTGATAATTAGATAATTAATATGTAATTAGTACTTAGATTCACATGTGATTTTTTTAAATAAAACAAATAAAAACCTCCTCCTCCTAAGATAGGTACCGAAAGGGCGTTGTAGGAGTGCTAAAACTTTCCTTACACGTAACCAACTCCCGAACCCACATCTGGTAACGTAGATCACATTTTAACTACTCAAGGTAGAGGGTATCCAACTGCACCAAAAAAACAGTTGGTGGCGACTCTGTACAATCTCATCATTTGGTTGCGGCCCGGACGAAAATCAATGATGACAGCTGGCAACTCTGCTGGGGACAAACTTTAATTTTAGAGAGTTAAGCCTAGAATTGAGAGTAGGAGGTTGCTTTTGTTTTGTGCTTGCTTAACTGTTAATTATGATGTATATACTTTGAAATGCCATGATAGTTATGATTTACTGTTTTCCCTAATTGTTGCATCCATGCATAACCCTATACCCGGGTTTATTTCACCATTTAGGTTAGCGAGGTTTAGTAAGGTCCCCTGCGTGTTGATCATTATCCGCAATGGGGCCCCAGACTCCTCACTCAAGCTTGAGGTTCTTTTAAGGCTCGTCCTTTTAAGACCCCCCTCTGATAAATCCCATGGTGTACGGAGTCCTCTACAGAGGAAGTTTGGGAACCAACGAATAAGATAGGTCTAGCAATAGAAGCCCATCAGGGGCATGGACCCATATGCTGTTTGCTCATTCTATGCCATGCTAACCTTTGTTTTGTAGGGTAGTCTTTAAGTCATCCCTTGCACAAATGATTTGCCTTACTATTGGTTTATTCTTTTATACAACTGTCTTACTATTACCTTATATATTGTTTTACTTATCTCATATAACTGTTCATAATTTTATGCTAACTCTAGAATATAACATCACTTTGTTACTTTCCATGTTTATTTCTTGAGTTTAACATCCAACTTGGGTTCACATAGGACACATGTTCTGTTCCATTCCACCCCACACACAGTCTTGGGTCACATAGACCATCTCAGTACTAGGTATCCATTCATTCCCCACTTAACATGCAACATTCTTCTACATCAGTCCATACTCCATAGGTACCTAAGAGGTGCACCCTCAGTCATACATTCATAGCACTATAATAATTTGCCCTCATGCATTGCATCACGTAGATATGTAGATTCCTGCATACATGCTACTCACACACACATTCATGCATACATACATGTTAACATAGGTACATAGAAATCTGCCTCCATGCATTGCAACACTTATAGACAGGTAGATCCATGCATACATACATGTCAAAAATATAAAACAAAAAAAAACAAGCAAAAGATAAAATAAAATCAAAAAAAGGGGAGCTCACCACAATCCATTTCTATTCCAGCCAAGATTGCACATCGATACAACCTCAGATCCCGACAGCAACAACCACCCACTTCAATGGCAGAACAAACAGAAAACAGATTTGCTAGTCTGGAGCAAGGCCAACAAGAGCTGCAAAGTCAAATGAAAGCCATGATGGAAATGTTGACCAAGTTGGTAGCGGACAAAGATAGGGGTCCCGATGACATGGCCACTAACCAGTCCCCAGGGCAAGCACAAGAGGCAGCACGCCTCCCAATTTTATACCGGTGCCCCCACAGGGGTTCAATCCATCCAACATGAACCCCACGCCTTCTCATCAAGTCCAATTTACCTCACCTACTCCAAGCAACGTGGCGAAAGCCATGGGGCTCAAAATACCTCAGGAGGGTGATCAGTCACTGTCAATGAAGAAGCTGGAGGAAAGACTCAAAGCAGTTGAAGGAACAGAAGTTTATGGGATGATTAGTCCCTAAGATTTGTGCCTAGTGCCCGGAATCATTTTGCCACCAAAATTCAAGGTGCCCGACTTCGAAAAGTTTAATGGGTCTCAATGCCCGAGAACACACCTTACTATGTACTGTCAGAAGATGGCTGCCCATGCTAATGATGATAAGCTCCTCATGCACTGTTTCCAAGAGAGCCTGACTGGGGCACCACTCTGATGGTACATTCAGCTGGAGGGAAGCCATATCAAGACTTGGAGAGACCTCACAACAACTTTCCTCACACAATACAAACACGTCACAGACTTAGAGATGGATAGGTTGGCGTTGCTAGCCTTAGAAAAAGGGGCTAATGAAAACTTTAAAGTCTATGCTAGAAGATGGAGGGAGGCAGCTACAGAAGTTCAACCCCCGCTAACTGAAAGGGAGTTAACCACAATGTTTATCAAAACTTTGAAAGGAGTATACTATGAAAAGCTGATAGGTAACGTATCCAGTAGCTTCTCAGATTTAGTGGCTTCTAGGGAACGTATTGAAGATGGTGTAAAGGAAGGGAAGCTTCATGGAGATACATCAGATGCATCCAAAAGGTCCTCACAGTCAGGGAAAAAGAAGGAAGCAGATGTCCAGTCAATTTGGCAAAGCACTCCTATGCATCAAGGCAACTTTGGGACATACCCCGGTATATATCTATTGGTCCCGGAGAGCCTAGAGGGGGGGGGTGAATAGGCTCTTTGAAAATTCTTTCTCTCTCTTAATGGCTTAGACACTCACTCTGGTTAAACGGATAAAATCAGTGCGGAAGATTAACTAGGTAGTGGAAGTATGTTGCTTTATTATCTGAAGATAATTACAATAAAGCAAAACAACGTTTTAGCTGATTACAACACAACACTCTGTTATAGTTACACACACTTGGCAGTGAATCTCTGTGTTTGGCTCTTTACAAGATATACGCTTATGAGTGTATAAGTACAAGCAAGCACGCGCATCTATTTTTACATTGCTTCAGGCATATATATAGACATCCTAGAAATCTATCTTGGAATTGCATTTTCTGAGCAGTGTGGAGCATTGAAGTTCTTCATCGGAAAATGCTGAAGCTTTAACTGCTGCGGATGTGGAGCTCGAAATATTGGAAGCATAAGTTGTAATGAATTCTTTGCTTGATTCCAATTGCATTTGTGACTTGATAACGTGCATTTTATGTCGTTATTCTAGTGTTTATTTAGGATGTTTAAGAGCATGATTAGAGCCTTATTGCTTCATATATCATATATATTTGCTCTAACCCCTAGGAAGATGCTATTTGCAAATACAGGCGTTTTTAAGCTGTTTTTGCAGATATTGGAGCTCACTTTTGACAGAGTAGATGGCCTCAAACAATTGGCGTGCAAGAATAAAAGTTTCTTAGTTTGACGTCCTCTACCTACCACAGAAATTTCAGAGCATTTGGAGCTGCACGTGAATTCACCCATTTCACGTGCAAGCCTATTTTTGCCTCTTAGGCCTCTACAGGATGCAAGGAAGCTTGGGGAGAAGTTTGAGCTGATTTGGAGGTGCACGTGAATTCACCATATCACGTGCAAATTGGCGTGCAGAGATATTTTTGGACCGATCCTATCGTTTTTCCATGCTGATCATTTATTTCTGAAGGCCCATGTCCAAATTGTGGATGGAAGATAGAGATTTTAATGTTTCGAGTGTTACTTATCAAAACTACGCCGTTTTGATAAATGGGCTAGGGTACACACCTCAAGGCCCATCCAAACTCTATAAATAAGAGCTCCACGCCCTCTGGTATGCATCCTAGACCCCCCTACACGTTTTTAGAGAGAGAGAGAGAGAGAGGCTCCACGACTTGGAGGTTGCTCCTTGACCTAGGAGAGCAGCCATCGCAGCCGTCGCGGATTTTGGAGCCTGGATTTGAAGCCTTGTTGCGCGCGTGGATTAGAAGAAGATATTTAGCTTTACTTCTATGGTTTTGCTTGTAATCATGTGTGAGTAGTTCTTATAATCTAGGGGAGCAATGTAGCCCCCTTGTTGCTTTGCTGTGTTTATGAATATTGGGTTTGGATGATTGAAGTTTTGCATGTTTTATGAATCTGTTCTTAATTTCTATCTTTTGATGTACACCTTGATATTCTTAGCCCTAGTCTGGGGCGGATTGAGATTCATAACTTATTTATAATTGGTGTGATCATTATCCTTTTGCAAGTATGATTTATTGGCTTTGCATGTTTGTGTGTTTAGATGACCATTCTGGCATACAACTCTTAAAAGGACCTCAATGACCATTTGTTGTCCTTGGCTTGTGTTTAGCATGTTTTCAATCAGACAACCCTAATACCATGAACCAGTAGAGATAACATAGGGAGGTGAAATTGTGATCCTAGATTCTTTAATCCTTGAATCTTAATCCTAAAATCAATTTGCTTTCTTTGTTTATTCAGAAAACCAAATAAAAATTAGATCTTTAGTTATAAAAGGATTTCGTTTTTGCCAAGACATTGTTTTAAGCAAGATTAATTTGGTGATTTGAGTTGAAGCTAGATAACTTGGTAATCTCTGTGGGATCGACCCCTTTCTTGTCGCTATTCTAATTAGCATTAGTTAAGGGAATTAATATTTTGAGAAGGGATTTAAACGACAGTAGCTTAACCCTCACTTGGGTTTCGCTCACGAAATACCCGTTCGTCATGACTGCGTCCACATCTCCGTGTGTTCCACGTGTAAGACAATTTAGGTATTCAATAAGTTTGTCTTACATCGAGACGTAGTGAGCTGCTAGCATTAATTGCGGCTTGAAGAAATGAAGCAGCGTCTTCTTGGTCCGTTGCAAGGTTCCTTACTCAGCATGAACGAAGCTCGGATCCTTACTCCGTATCAGTGATTGCTTACTACATATGAATGAAGTCCTAGAATCCTTATTCCGTGTCAGCGCTTCCTTACTTTGCATGAGTAGTGGTTTAGAGAGCTTACTCCGCATCAGTGCTTCCTTACTCTGCATGAGTAATGGTTCGGATTCCTTATTCCCCATTTGATGTCCTTACTCCGCAACAGTTGCCCTTACTCCGCTCGAATGACAGACTCGGATTTCTTCGTCCGTGTCTTCTTTTTCTCAGTCTGGTTGGAGTGACAACTTCGATTCTTTCTCTCTCATAAGTCTCTTTTACTCCGTGCAAGATGTAGACTCAGGAACTTACTCCGCATTAATTGACATAATCTTGTTGAGTGTTAGACGCGGGTTCCTAGTCGTTTTGTCAAGTGTTTAATCAGCACGAAGGGTCCTTACTCCGGATGATGACTTAGTTATATACCAAGTGAATGACGACACTCATGATGATTTGGATCAGGATTATGTATCCTGTCCTTAGCTTTGTCCTCACATGAGTAGGTCCGGATTTAGAGTTAACTTATCTGCACAGACTTAATGGTAAACATGAAACATCTCAAGTCAAATTACATAGGGTTTGTTCCGCATTATCCAAATTCTCGGTTTGATCCAACAATCTCCCCCAATATGGATATGCCAAACCCTTTGTAATCTGATCCGATAAGGTAGCAAGAAATAACACAGAGGTAAGGATTAAAGAGAACAGTTCCACTTAGTTACAGCAGGAATACATTACGCCTTAGTACAGATATACATTATGGTACATATGGCTTACTATATTTGAAGATCATCCTTGTTGCATGCTCTCGTAGTGCCATTGTCTGCTTCTTGGAGAACTCGATGATATTTTTCCAGTCATCATCAAAGGAGATAACAGATTTCAAGAAGTAGCAGACAAAGGCTCCACAACTGTTTCCATCGGGTTGCTGGGGCACATTCTTTTTGTTCCGGATCGTCCCCATGAGTACTTCATCCTGACCAAGAGGCGGTAGATTCAAGTCTTCGTAGAGAGAACTCTGTCTGATTGCATCCGACAAGGTTCGAACGAGACTCCTCATCTGATTCTTTCTAATCGGGCGGTCAACCACCTGATGAGAATCCAGAAGCAAGATTTTCTTCTCTTTGATCAGGAAAACAGTCAGCATAAAATGTGGGGAGTCGACCCGGAAGGGGATGAAAACGATGGACAGAGAGGTCATTGGTCGGTTGTTCTCTACTGTACCATTGATGTAGGATAGAATAACGTCTACAGCAAGAAACTAGTTTTCAACCCAGCAAGGAAGAACATCAAAATCAAGGCCTTCCTCAAGTAAAGAGGGGAATAGCCTCAACTCCATCTTTACTGCTAGAGCGTAGTTGTCGATGTCGTCAGTGAAAAATTGTCCCTCCTCAGACAGTATAGTCCGGATGTCTTGAGGTTCGAAGGGGGACGAGGCAGACACACATCGGCGCTCAGCAGTGGAGAATGCATAGGCCTTGGCCGCAACAAGAATGCTCCCATCAGCATCATCCGGATGTAATTCCGCATATGATGGGAGGAAAGAGATGGCACCAGAAGGAACAGCAGGAGTGGGAGAGCTGGTCTGGCCAGTGGAGAAACGGCTGCGTTTAGGCACTGGAAGGCCCGGAGGAAGAGCAGGTGTAGACCGTTTGCGAGAGGCAACGCTAGTAGTGGAAAGAGGGGAAGGATCAGATGATTTCTCCCCCGGTTTGGAAAATTGGAGAGAGAGGGAGGGACTGGCCACGACTTACGTTAAGTCCGCAATGGAGGTGGACAAGTCAGAGAAAGACGCGGCAAGCCGCTCTAGCTTCTGATCCATGGAGAGAGAGGTAGAGGAGAAGGCAGAAAGAAGCTCGGCACCCATGGCCCGAACATGGTCGGAAAGGGCCTGGGTCTGAAGACGACTGTCCTCAGCAAGGCGATCGAGTTGGGCGGAGCAAGCAGCCTTAGATAAAATCGTGGCAAAAGAGGCGCGCCCAAGACCAAAAGCGGGAGCTTTCGAAGACTCGCCCGCATGAAGAGGGGCAGGTGTGGGCAGGGCAGAGTTGGCGGCAGCAGGAGAGGACGGTGGTTGTACAGCAGCAGCAGAGGAGGTGCGGTAGATCCACTTTGACCGGAGAGGTCAATGATAGGGATATCCGCAGGATAAGAGGGGCCAGCCTCAGCAGGGGCAGTTGTCCGTGCGTCATGGGCATGGCCGGAAGAGGCAGCAGCAGGAGGTGCAGCCTTGAGGAGTGACGGCGTCACAAAGCCGTGGTAGCAGTTCCAAGTAATCATTTCCTCCGGGGTCTGGGTGTGTTGAGCATAAAACACCCGGAGGGTAGGTTCTGGGATGTTAGCAGTAATGGCGAGACTGAAGCGCAGCCAGCAGTCATTCAGTATGTCGGTGGAGAGATGGTCGAGATAATCCTGGAGGGCCGGAGAGTGAGCGGGAGAGGCTTTCGCAGGAGAAGATGGAAGGTCCGGAAGAACAACAACAATAGCTGCTGTGACCGGAGAGATGGGTGCGGGAGCATCAGCAGCAGCAACAGCAGGAAGAGAGGCAGGGACATCAGCAAGAGAGGCGGATGTGGTAACCTCATGGAAGGGCGGCTGAGAGGGCCCTGCAGTAGTAGACGGGTCAGCCCAAACGCTGTGCAGCGAACTGTGGGAGCGTGCCAGAGCGGCTATAGACCGATGCGGGAGTGAACGGATCGGAGAGCAGAACTAACTTCGTGGCCCGAACTGGCAACTGGGTCACCAACAGAACTCGCTTGCTATTTTGAAGCAACAGCAAGGGCACGGGAGACTGGAGGGCAGCGAACGGTGAGGGTCTTGTCGGTAGTAAGATGACGGAAGTAGTAGGACGCCGGGAAGGGAATCACCAGTTCACCCTGGAAGTGCGTGGGGTGAAGATGCTGGAAAATTTGGGACAGAATTCGTCCGAAAGACGAGTTCCATTTCCCATTCCGCAACACCCGAAAGAGAAAGTTGCCTCAGTCAAGTGGCAGTGACTCAAAAATCGCATACATCGCCAGCAGGAGATCATACGGAACCGAGTCGAGAGCCGTGGAGCGAGCCAGAATACACCGGCTAAGTATGGTGGCCATACAGCGGTGAGGACCATAGAAAGACTTCATTTTGTACTCCTTCACCTTATTAGGACACCCTATGGAAGCAGCCATGGGAGCAGCGTTCGGTCGAATGTCATCGCCGGTAGGAAGGTTGAAAACGTCCCGGATCACCTGAGGTGTGATCTTGATAGAGTTCCCTCGAACCATAGAAAGGATAAACTCCTCAGTGGAGGTGGAGTGCTGATGGAAGGCTAGGACGTCCGACACTAGAAGATCGGCCGGGGCAGAAACAAGCGCAAGAAGGTTGCTATGCTCAAGTAGCTGGCGAACCTCGTGGAGCCATGCTGGAGGATCAGAGATTCTGGACCAATCGACAAGATGGCCAGGAACAACACCATAGAGAGCTTGGGATGCCATTGAGAGTGAAAGATTGAGGGAGAAGGAGAGAAGAGCTTTGCAAGAATAGGTGCGGCGAGGGTTTAGGGTTTTGAGAGTTGGTAGTCATGACCTCGGCCGACGCCGATAGTGCGGTATAAATAGGATCCTTTCCGTGAAGCAAGTGGGTCTCGAGTTTAAACGAAATGAACAGTGAGCCACTCGACTTCCATATGTCATTAGAAATGATGGATTAGCGCCGTCGAATAGACTTATGACGTGGCGGCTGTGCTAACCATTTAAAGATGACAGCTGTAGGCATACTTTCGGATTTTCGAAAAGATAAGTATTGGGCTCGATGCGTGCATTAAATGAACCATCATTATCCCTCCTCAAAAATAAGCGATGTAAGATAATTACTTGGTTTATCGCAAATTGAGAATTCCAAGAGTCAGGAGGAAATAAACCGACTTTCATCCGGAGAAGGATAATCCATATAAAGAACATCCGGATGAGACTGACTAACTGTCCGTATAACAGAGTGTTGAAAAGAGATGATTCCTTTGCGGTCTTGATGTCGAGGGAGTATGAAGTACCACAACACCTCAGAAATCCAAGACATCTGACAGGATAGAGCAATGAAATGCAAAGAGAATCTGAACCTGTGACTTAACAAATAGATGCTTTGAAGAGCAAGCCTCGCTAGGTTCGGGTTAGTCCGGATAAACAATATAAGAGTATAACACACAATCCGTACTAAGAAGAAACAGAACTTATGCATAAGAAGTTAAGTGCTAGACACATACATAAGAAGTGAAAGCCATCATACTGAAATCAATGTATGTATGGGATAATTAACACATAAATCCAATAGGTCAACATAGCCAATCCTTCATACTGAAAATGAGAGCAAAGATCAATTTGATTTATATGACTTCATCCATCAGAGAATGTATGAGTGAAAATGGAAAGAAGAGCACATGATGTATGATGATACAACAGACTGTCATGCCTAAAATGCTAGGAAGAGGAAGATAACAGCCAAGCAATCCGCAATTCCGATTCAACAGTGCAGATCCAATCAGCTTTATGGGTGAGAGTTATAGGGCGGAACATCCGAGACATATCAGAGAGACATTACTTAACAATAAACATTCTCTCGCCCTGTAGTCATGCCTTTTGCTGAAACAGGGGGCCTTACTTAAGATTCAATGAAGTATTCTCTCCCCCTGAGATCAGCGAATCATTTTGATTCGATCTTCTCGAGGATGACTCCCCCTCAGATAGACAGCCAGGAAAGAGGTCATGAATTTTGAATCCAGGGGTATTACTAGATAATAGAGAGAGCAATTTCTCCCCCGTGGTGTTTTAGAGCCTGTTAAGACGTTTCCTGTTTTATGATGAAACGAGAGAAATTGCTGCCTATCCTTGATTTACTCCACTCAAGCAGCTAATCAGCAGACAGTGAATTTCCACTTTCAGTCCGAGCTTTCCCAAATCATTCCTCAACCATACATCTTAGATATTTCAGTCAGTCATGAAATCATAAGACATGTGATGGAAAATGGAGTAGAATTCATGACATCTGAATATGATTTGTCATATAAATTTAATTATGTTTGCTTGATTCACTGTCAGTCCGGATAAGCAAGCATCCTCCTATATGAACTTAGTGACAAATATCAGAACATTTACACGACTAAAGTAAGATAGTTAAACATGAAGTTCAGTATCTATCACTAACCATGAAGTACAACAATGCATGTTCTGAAAGTAACTACTGATGGATAACAGGTGAGAAGCTATGTAGAAAAGTCAAGCATACCTAATTTAAGAAGAAGTTCAGAAAATCTTACATCAGGTAGGGGCTTTGTAAGTATATCCGCCAATTGATCTTCAGTAGCAACATGTTCCAGGGATATGTGCTTTTTAAGAACATGATCGCGAATGAAATGATGCCTAACCTCAATATGTTTTGTCTTTGGATGCATGACGGGATTATTGCTGATAGCAATAGCACTGGTATTGTCACAATAGAGTGGAACAAATGTCATGTTGAAGCCGTAGTCAGTAAGTTGACTTTGCATCCAGAGAAGCGTCTGCGACGAACTCCCAAAGAGCTATATATTCCGCTTCAGCAGTAGAGGTTGATACGGAATTCTACTTCTTACTGAACCAAGAGATCAATCTGTTTCCAAGGAATTGGCATGTACCACTAGAGCTTTTCCTGTCTATGCGACACCGGCAAAATCAGCATCAGAATATCCGGATAAGGCGAAGTTGGACTCTTTTAGGTACCAGAGTCCCAAATTCAGCGTCCCTTTGAGATACCTTAATATCCGTTTTACATGAAGTATATGTAACTCTTTGGGATTCGCCTGATATCTTGCGCAGATGCAAGTTGCAAACATTATGTCTGAGTGACTTGCTGTAAGATACAGCAAGGGTCTAATCATCCCTCTGTACTCAGTCACATTCACTGATTTGCCATCAACATCTGGGTCTAATTTGGCACTGACTGGCATTGGAGTTTTGACAGGAGATGAACCTTCCATACCAAACTTCTGGATTAAGTCACGAGTGTACTTAGCTTGGTTGATGAAGATCCCTTCCTTTAGTTGTTTGACCTCAATCCCAAGGAAGTAGGACAGTTCTCCCATCATACTCATCTCAAACTTGCCAGTCATCAACTTGGCGAACTCATCACAAAGTTTCAGATTAGTTGATCCGAAAATGATATCTGATGGTCCCTTGGAGCCTAGAGGGGGGTGAATAGGCTCTTATCGAAACTCTTTCTAATCTCTTAAGACACAAACATTTATCCAGTTAAGTGATAGAATCATTGCGGAAGATAACCAGATAGTGGAAGTATTTTGTTTTATTATCAAAAGATAAATACAACAAAATAAGACTCTCTTACACTCTATTTACAAAGTGATTCACACACTAGCCTAATTCTATCTTTTGAACTCTTGTGCATACACAGGGTTGATCTTGGCTTGCTTACGCACACGTACATAAATGTACAAGTATGAATATTTATATAAACATTCCTAAGAGACAACCTTGGAACTTGTAGTTCCGGAATGCGTTCAGCACTAACTATTCCTCGGTAATCTCTCTGTCTTGACTGCTGCGGTTTGTGGAGCTCAAGATCTTGGGTTTGAAGAGTATAAGTGCCTTTGTGAGTTCCCAAACATAATTGAGGTTGTGTCCACATATCCGGGTGATCCACGTGT
Source organism: Taxillus chinensis (assembly GCA_023512835.1). Taxonomy (NCBI): domain Eukaryota; kingdom Viridiplantae; phylum Streptophyta; class Magnoliopsida; order Santalales; family Loranthaceae; genus Taxillus; species Taxillus chinensis. Next base: position 40,494,930 of record CM042086.1, read on the forward strand.
AAGATTCTTCAGGTTCTCAACGAGTTTGTCTTACATCGGGACACCACGAGCTGATAACTTTAAATGCGGTAGTTTGAAGTAGCATCTTCTTGGTCCAGTGTAATTTTCCTTACTCCGTTGCTAATGAAGCTCGGAACCTTACTCCGTGTCAGTGGTTGCTTACTCCGTATCTATTTGGTACTGGAATCCTTAGTCCGTGTCAGTCGCTTCCTTATTCCGCATGTAAGTTCCTTACTCAGTATGAGTGAGTGGCCCGGATTCCTTACTCCGCATCTAGTTTCCTTACTCAGTGCGAATAAAGACTCGGGTCCTTATTCCGCATCAATACTTCCTTACTCCACATCAGTTTGACTTAGTCCGTATGAGGCATTAGGAACAGATTCCGTAATCCGTAGCTTTTAAGTTCTTAGTCCACACAAATGTTACTTATTCCGTATGTATTGGTGACTTGGTTATTTACCAAGTGTTTGATGACACTCACTCTTGTCCGGATCAGGATTATATATCCTGTCCTTAGCTTTGCTCTCACGAGTGTATCTCCGAATTAATAACATATCTTCTGCAACGATCAAAGAAACACAAAAGATCTCAAATCAAATTACATAAGGCTTTATCAGCATTATCCAAATTCTGGGCTTGATCCAACAATATCATCCACGTAGATCTGTACGATCAGAGTATGTGTCTTCTCTTTCCGTAAGAATACCGTGGTGTCAATCTTCCCTTTTTGGAAGTTGTGAGCGAGTAAAAATTCCGAAAGTGTGTCGTACCAGGCTCTTGGAGCTTGCTTCAATCCATACAAGGCTTTCCTTAGTTTGTAGACCAGATGTCCAGCCTTTGGTTCAATGAAGCCTGGAGGTTGTTCAACATATACCTCCTCTTGAAGATCTCCATTTAGAAATGCACTTTTGACATCCATTTGATAAACTTTGAAGCTTTCGTATGAAGTGTATGCCAAGAACATTCTGATTGCCTCAAGTCAGGCTACTGGAGCAAAAGTTTCGTCATAGTCTATTCCTTCTTCTTGACGATAACCCTTGGCTACCAGTCGTGCTTTGTTCCGGATTACGAGTGCGTCCGTATCAAGTTTGTTCCGAAACACCCATTTAACTCCAATGACTTATTGAGACTTTGGCCTTGGTACAAGAGTCCACACATCATTCCTTTTGAACTGATTTAACTCTTCCTGCATAGCGTCTATCCAATTTGAATCTTGAAGAGCTTCTTCCACCACTTTTGGCTCTATCTGCGACAAAAAGCAAGAGTAGAGGCACATGTTGGAGGTGGCTGCTCTTGTTCTAACACCAACAGTAGGATCACCAATCACTTGTTCTTGAGGGTGGCTTTGAGTCCACCTATAGTTTTGCGCAAGTGGTGGTGAATACTCAATGATTTGAAGCTCTGTCAGATTAGGTGGTCCTTGGTCATCCACTGATTGAGCTTCTTTCGGGCCAGCGTTATTCAAATTTACAGGTTCTGGAGTATTTTGAGGTTCTCCATTACTGTTCATTTCCGTATCAACTGGTCCGGATGGACTGGAAGGTACTCTGGTATTTTGAATATCCGAATGAATATATCCGGAGTTATGTGGAAGTCCCGAGTCTGATTCATCCGTAGCATTATCTGCATCATTTCTTCGTTCTTCATTGGTGCCACATGGTTGGTTAGTAGAAGTGACAGGAACATTCATAAACTTTGAGTAGTCAATGTTGTCGTCTTGATCTTGCACATTAGAACTTGAAGAACCAACTTTCGACCAATCCGTGTTAGCTTCATCAAAAGTCACATGGATAGATTCTTCAACATTGAAAAGTTTTCTATCGAAAATTCAATAAGCCTTGCTATGTAATGAGTATCTAACAAATATCCCATCATCGGATTTAGGTTCAAATTTATTCCGGGATTCTTTTCCATTGTTCAGTACGTAGCAAGTACACCCAAAAGTTTTGAAGTGTGAAATAGAAGGGTTTCTGCCCTTCCACATCTTATAGGGTGTTTTCATGGTAAGTTTATTTATAAGAGTTCTGTTCTGAACATAGCAGGCAGTAGACACCGCTTCAGCCCATAGACTGAGAGGAAGCTTTGCCCCTGCTAACATTGATCTGCCAGCCTCGACTAAAGTGCGATTCTTACGCTCAGCTACGCCATTTTGTTGTGGAGTTCTGGGCGCAGAGAAGTCGTGCTGAATGCCCTGTCCAGAACAATATGACCTCATATCTGAGAAATCAAATTCTGTACCATGATCACTCCTGATGCATTTAATGCTCAGTCCTTGTGAATTGCTTATCCAGTTGAAGAGATCGACAAGGTGTTCAAAGGTTTGATCCTTAGATTTCAGGAACAACACCCATGTGTATCTGGTGAAGTCATCGATAACCACTAGGGTGTATCTCGTACTAGCAAGGGAAGAAACAGAAATGGGACCACATAGGTCCATGTGAAGAAGTTGTAAAGGAGCAGTTATTGAATTAACTGAATTGCTCTTAAAACTATGTTTGGTCTGTTTGCCAAGTTGACATTCTCGACAGAGAGTGTCTCTGGAGTATTTTTGTTTAGGCAAACCAGTGACCAAATCAAGCGACACTAATTTAGACAGGGTCTTAAAATTTAAATGTGCGCAACGCTTGTGCCATAGCCAACTATCTTCATGTGATGCTGTAGTAAGGAAGCATACAGGGTCAGAAGAATTGTTTCTCAAGACCACAGAATATATGTCCCCATCTCTTGATCCGGATAACTTAATATCTCTGGATAAGTTATCTCTAATTGTGCAGGTGTTTGACAAAAAGGAAACTGTGAATCCTTTGTCACATAAATTACTAACACTCAGCAGATTATGCTTCAAACCTTCGACTAATGCAACCTTAGTAATTGATACACAGCCGTTGGTTAAAGTTCCATACCCCACAGTCTTACCTTTACTGTTGTCACCATATGTCACGGATGGGCCTTGTTTGTCAGTTGTTGGACCCCATTTTGTCCGGGTTGGACATACTAGCCCCATTTGATATACCTTTTTGCCCATGCCATATACCTTGTTGAACAGGTCCACAATGATCCCATACTTCCAAGGAATGGTTCGGAATTGATGGTAGCTCCAATTTGCATGTGAGGACACTCCCAGCGGATGAGTTTATAATGATGGTGAATGGGCAGTGGAACGTTAAACGTGTAGTAGTGTTTTGTTTGTGAGTTGTTCCTTGTGGTGGTGTTTATGATGTGAGTTGCTCTGTGACCTATGTGATCTGTTAAACGTGTTAGTGATGGGCGTATATGTTTTATACTGTCGTGACATGTGAATACTTGTGACATGTGTTAGGTGAGGAGAACAAGGGTTGTTTGTGAGATTAGAATATGTGTTTCCCTATCATGCTGTGTTGTATTGGGTCGGTGGGTACGTGCCTTCATGTGTGTTATGGTGTGATATCTTCGGTCGCGGGTATGTGAATGGTTGTGGGCTATGTGCATCAGCAGGTGCGTTTTGGAAGGTGTGTTGTCTTTTAGGGGCCGACACGTCCTGTAGAGGAGACATGGAATGTGAGTCCATGATGCGTGAGCAACACCCAGCGTTGTTCGAGGACGAACAACCTTAAGAGTGGGAGGTGACTATTGGTGGCTGTTGGCCAAGGGATTGTGATGTGTTTTCTTGTATTAGTTGTGTGTACGATTTGGTGTATTTGTATTGTCTTTTAGACATGTGTTCATATTTGTGATGTGTTTTGAGATGTGTATTTGTGACATGCGGATATGTGTTATATGCATTATTGTGGTTATGGATTATGGTGGTACTTTGTTATGTGCTATTGTGCTGTGTGCGGTGTATGACCCATTTGGGTGTGGTGGCTTGCCGGGTGGCAAATGGGTAGCTTGTGTTTGTTTTCCTTGTATGTCATTTCTTTTCGAGGACGAAAAGTCTTAAGGGGGAGAGGATGTAAGGACCCGTACCTTGAGTTAGTCAGTTTTGCCTTCTGAGTAGAGTTTTTCTAGATTTTGACCTAGTGAATGGGCTCAAATGAATTCACGTGCAAAAGGAAAGATGCTTAGAATGATGTCCTCTATCTACCAGAGAAGTTTCAGGCCAAACGGACATGTATGTGAGGTGCACGTGAAATGGGTCCAATTCACGTGCAAGTGTGGTTGTCTTCTAAATGATGCAAGGAGGCTAGGGGTGAAGTTTGAGAGCATTTGGAGTGCATATGGAGTTGCACGTGAATTGGAGAATTCACGTGCAAATTGGCATGCAGCCATATTTTTGCATGGTTCCCTTGGTTTTGACATTCTAATGATCTTTCTTCAAAGGACCATGTTGAAATTTTGAGTATTTTGGCCTATATGGGTGCGGAAGGGTGCTAACTTGTGTGATCAAAACTACGTCGTTTTGATCCTGGGTTTACTTAATCAAAACTACGTCGTTTTGATGTGGGTAGTGTCTATATAATGAGGGCTTGAGTTTGAGTTTAGGGTTCTTGTGTTCTTCTTTGCTGCAGTATTGCCCAGAGAGAGAGAGAGAGGGATCTCCGGGCAGTTGCCGTGGTGGTTCGCGTCGTTGGGAGCTGTCTAGCGTGGAGGTTAGGACAAAAGCCTGAGGTAGGGATTCGTGTTCTTCCTAACTCTCCTCTGTTTTAGGATATTCACCTATACATATATATATATATATATATGTAAATCCATATAGGTGTGATCTCCTATATGGATGTTGGCCTTCAGTGGCATGTTCTGTTGATTCTGATGTTGAATTTGGTCTGAGGATTTTCTGGGTTTGTTTATGCCCACCATGTGTTTGATAAAATGTTTGTGAGGCCTGCACACTATGTATTTGATAAAATGTCTGTGAGGCCTACATGCCATGTGTTCAATATAATGCCTATGAGATCTTATATATGGGTGTCTGATGATATACCTACGTGACTGGTGTGTACTGTGTTTGATTTGTATTTGATTTTAAGCCTATGAGGCTGATGTGTGTGGCTTGTATCTGACCATGTTGGTCCTTCTGAGATAAAGTGTAAATGCTGTGCTGAGGTTACATGTTGAGATGTAATGCTATGGCTTTCGTTGATCTGTTTGAGACCGAGCTGAGATATGGGCCAGGCACAATAGCTGGACCCCTTTGAGATTTGGCCAGGACGTGGTCCTGAGTCTCGGTGTAGCACTCACGACGGTGGGCTAAGTCTACACCCATTCCTGAGGGTAGGTATGGCGCCCGAGGAGGTGGTTGACCATATCTGACTCGGGTGGAAAATGTTGCATTGGTGTCCATGCAACATTCGCCTGGATGTGGTATGTCATGTCGCCGTGGTGGCGGGGTGTCCTCTGCCCTTCAGTGCGGGCTCAGGTAAAGAGTTTTTACTGGGTGATGTTTGCTGCTTTAGCCTTAGGCACGACACGAGCACAAGCATACACATATCATGCATGTTGTAGAGCGGGACGGGTCCGGGGAGACCGGATCCCTCCTGAGCTATGATTTGCTCACCCCTCCTATAAACTGTTCTTTTGCAGGGTTTAGTAGGCGGTAGGTGAAGGCTGAGGAGCTAGGCCCCTGGGGCTGGGAGTTTTATGCTATTTCCTTTGTTGTACTTTGGTTTTATGTTCTGAAATTTGGTTTGGTTTCATTTGTAACAGTACACCTGGCTTCATAGGGGTTTTTCCCCAACTGGGTTGTAATAAACATTTAGTCTTTGAAATGAAATAAAATGAGATGTTGTTATTCAATTTGTGTTTGTATGCATGGTTTGGGAGCAGGAGCATGCCCCTTGGCATGTTGGCCTGATTGTGCAGGTTTGGGACAGCACCCGTGCTAGAAGTCCTTTTAAGGTGCTTGCACCAACCCCTTGTCCCTTCGGGTGCGGGCATGGGCAGTCACTACTCATTTCCAAGTGGAAGGAAATTGGGGCGTGACATTGCACGAGATGGATACAATTGACACGGACGGGGGAGTCCAAAATTAATGACTTCTGCTACAAGTCCTTGAAGCGCCCCAAGATCAACACCAGGTGATGGAGGATGAAAATTGGAGACCAACGCACTTGACCGAGCTCAAATCAGACTTAAAATGAAGAAGTTATGGCCAAAACAACTTTCGTTAGAAAAAGTCAAACTTGCCAAAAGACGGTCAATGCCCCTAGTCAAATCACCCGAAAAAGTGGCCATGCGAAATTCCTCAAAGCGTCAATTTAGGCGAATACGGATCGCCCCAAACAATCCCTGGAAAGTTATCCATTTTTGCATTTTAGGTGAAGGGTAAGAAGGTAAAAAAAAAAAAACTTCGGCGTTGACTGTTGACCGTTGACCTGCCGATACTTCGACCCATTGACCTTCGAAGCCCCAAAGCCTCGAAGCCTTGAAGCCCCGAAGCCTCGAAGCCTCGAAGCCTCGAAGCCCCGCTGCCGACACTCCGACCTTCGACTCGCCCTTCGGCCCTTCAACCCCCTAACTCTCGAAGCCTCGAAGCCCCGCTGCCGACACTCCGACCTTCGACCCTTGACCCTCGAAGCCTATAACCCTCCGACCTTCGACTTGCCTTTCGGCCCTTCAACACCCTAACTCTCGAAGCCCCGAAGCCCCGCTGCCGACACTCCGACCTTCGACCCTTCGACCCTTTGACCCTTGACCCTCGAAGTCTATAACCCTCTGACCTTTGACTCGCCCTTCGGCCCTTCAACCCCCTTACTCTCGAAGCCTTGAAGCCCCGCTGCCGACACTCCGACATTCGACCCTTCAACCCTTCGACCCTTGACCCTCGAAGCCTATAACCCTCCGACCTTCGACTCGCCCTTTCGACCTTTAACTCCCTAACTCTCGGAGCCTCGAAGCCCCGCTGCCGACACTTCGACCCTTGACCCTCGAAGCCCCGCTGCCGACACTCCGACCTACGACTCGCCCCTTCGGACCTTCGAACCCCGCGACTTACGACGCCCACGACTTACGACGCCGACCTGCGACGCCTTCGACCCGCGACTTACGACGCCTTGACCTGCGAACCTTCGACCCATTGGCCGTTGACCGTTGACCTGCCGACACTTCGACCTTCGACCCTACGACCCTAGACACGTGAAGCCTATAAACCTTACCTGCCGGCACTCCGACCTTCGAACTTTGACCCGGACGCTTGTAAGCCTTCGACCTGTTGACCGTTGACCTTCGACCTGCCGACACTTCGACCCATTGACCGTTGACCTTTGACCTACCGAAATTTCGTCCCACCGAAGCTTCGACCATGCCGACATTTTGACCCTTTACCTTTTGACCGTCGCTGATGGCTTTTCTCGCTGGCTTTGTTTTTTTCTCGCTGGCTTCACGAGACCCGTCTTCTGCGATGGCCATTTGACAAGGAATCATTTCTCAACAACCTGTCAGTCACATGCGCTGCTAAAATACAAATTCAAAAGGCAATCACGAGCTCCCCTTTTTCCGCATAAGCTGTCCACCCGACCAAGCACCAATCTGCAAATAATAATGTACCCGACAAAACATTTATTGCAGCAATTAATGAGCCCAGCCAAAAATTTTCTGCCAGCCCTTAAAACTCAGTCTGCTGTCCACGCGAAGAGAGGAGATCACGCCTGAGTCCGTCCCTGCGCAAGAGAGTTGAGCAGAAACAAAAAAAGGGAGAGAAAAAAAAAGAGGAAAAGGAAAAAAGGAGAGAGCCATCATCGTTGGAAAAAACCTGCTACCATTCCTCATCCCAACGCAAAGAGAGAGAAAAAAGAAAGAAAGAAAAAACAGAGAGTTGAGAGGAAAAAAAGAAAGACAGAAAAGAGAGATCACTCGTCCACCCAAAAAAAGAGAAGAGAGAACCCTGCTGCCATCTTCACGCCCAGTTGCCTAATTCCAGAATTTCTCCCAACACTCCCCCTGTCCTATCATCCAAGTCTTTCCAATTCCTTGTCCCTGACACCTCGTTGCAGCTCTTTACCCAGAAAGAAACAAAAAAAACAACAATTCTAGCTCTGTTTGGTTCTCTTCTTGCGTTTCCATCACAAAAACAAAAAAAAACAGTTGTTTTTTTTATTCCCTCTTCCTTACACCCATTCTCCTCGATTCCAGCCCAAAAAAAATCTGAATCCAAAATATACATCATCCTCCTTTCCCACGTTTTCTACCCAAAACCCAGAAAAAGGTTCTTACTTTTCATCTTCTCTCCTCTCCACACACCATTGCAATCTCCAAATCAAAATCCCAACTGATTCTTGCCATTTACGCTATTGGAACTTGGTGATTTGGAAATTCGGACAGGCGACTATCGGCATGGACAGGATTCGCACAGCAATTCGGTGTTCAAAGCTTCAAAGTCGGTTCAGCCCTTATTTCTTCATTACTTTTCAACTTACTTATATTGATACTTGATGTAACTCTTAATATTTCCTTGTATTTCTTTTTTCTTTTATTGGTTGCGTTGTGTTTTCCTTGTATTTCCCTTTCCTTTGTATATGTGTATGTTGTAAAGTATAGCAAACAAAAAAAAACAAAGAAAGAAAAAGAGAGAGAGCAAAGGGAGGCATGAAGAAAAAGAAAAGAAAGAAAAAGAGTGGATCGTTTTGATTTATGGATGTCACAATCACACACATCACTTTATATGTTATTGTGTTAGTTTCGAAGTTTTATCTTTGCAAAAAAAAAAACAAAAAAAAAAACATTTTCAAAACCACAAAAAAAATGCATTTCAAGTAAAAAAAAAGAAAAGAAAAAGAAAGCATCTAAAAAAATGCACGTTTCCATATTTAAGAGTTCCAATTCCATTTAAAACACAAAGCAAAAAAAAAAACATGTTTTACCTTCCAAAAACAAAACAAAAAAAGACAAAATAAAGCAAAACCAAAACAAAACATTTTTTACAAAACATAAAAAACAAAAAAAAAAATAATAAATATGTTTTCTAACCCAAAAAAAAAACCAAAAAAGGGGAAAATAAAAAACCAATTTTTAGGAATTAAATTTCCAAACGAAAAAAAAACCAAAACCAACATGAACCCGTAGGATCTCATTCTTCACTTCAAACAAGAACCCAAAACTTTTAGGACTCCCTTTAAGGATTTAGGGTAAATCACTTTTAACCGTAACTTTGACAAATAACTTAGCCAAATAAAAATCATAGACTCTTTAGGAAACTTAACCTAGTCATGGCAGTGCAAATAAAATAAAAACCTCCTCCTCCTAAATTAGATACCGAAAGAGCGCTATAGGGGTGCTAATCCTTCCCTACACGTAACCAACTCCTGAACTCTTCTCTGATAATGCAGACCACACACTTTAAACTACTCAAAATAGAGGGTATCCAACTATACCCCAAAAACAGTTGGTGGCGACTCTAAATTTCTCACCATTGGTTTAGTTTGAGCTCACCCCAAATGGGCCCGGACGAAAACCAGTGATGACAGCTGGCGACTCTACTGGGGACAATGAACACTTTAGAGAGTTAGGTCTAGAACTAGGATTAGGAGGTTATATTTAATTGTATTGTTGTATATATTTAACTGTCATGCTAAGTTGTTTTTTTAGATATAATTGTGATTTACTTATTTTTTATACAGTTGTCGTTTAAACTGTGATTTATTTATACGCTTTAATTACCATGATAGTTGTGATTTACTGCTTTCCATACTTGTTGCATTCATGCATAACCCTATACCTGGGTTTAGCACAATTTAGGTTAGCGAGGTTCAGTATGGTCCCCAGCGCGTTGATCATTATCCGCAATGGGGCCTCGGACTCCTCACTTAAGCTTGAGGTTCTTTTAAGGCACGTCCTTTTAAGACCCCCCCTCCGGTAAATCCCATGGTATACGGAGCCCTCTATTGAGGAAGTTTGGGAACCAATGAATAAGATAGGTGTAGCAATAAAAGCCCTGCAGGGGCGTTGACCCACATTTTGTTTGCTCATTCCATGCCATGCTAACCTTTGTTTTGTAGGGTAGTCCTTAAGACATCCCCTGCATATATATTAGCTTTTTACGATTGGTTTATTCTTTATCTTGTCTAACTGCCTTGATATATATTAACCTGTCATCCTAACCTGTCATCATGCATAACATGACATTCATATAGGCGTGGCAACTTTCAGTCATCTCCTAAAAAGCCCTCAGGACAAGGAGGCTGTCGCAGTGGTGGCCCAAGCATCTGGAGACATTCAACTTCGCCTTGGAGACTTTCCCCCAGGGGAAACCCACAAGGCAGAACATGTTATCATAGAAGATCAGCTAGACTACACTAAGGAGGTGTAGACAATATGGAAGCAGTGGTCAGACGAAAGGAAAAGCATATACATACAACAGTTTGGGGATTTGCTCCATGTGACCGAGCTACTGGCCGATAAGGATATGCTTGAGGCAGCCATATATTTCTGGGAGCCTCGACGGCGGTGCTTTGACTTCAACGGCATAGATCTTGTTCCCACAATAGAAGAATACAGAAGATTATTGGATACCCCCGTGGAAAACAAAATCAAGATCTATCTACCGGAGCCTAGAAGATCATGTCGAAGGGCCTTTGCTGAGATAATAGGAAAGCCAGTATGGGACTCATCGGCGGTCACAACCTACGGTGGGCGAGAATATCTTCCATGGGCAACAATTAAAGAAATAATACAGACTGCAACAAAAGCAGAGGCACACAAACTGCTTACACTAGCTATATATGGGCTAGTCATTTTCCCGAGGATACCGGCCCACATCGATGGGGCAATTGTAGATTTGGTCCAGCAGGTGCTCAAAGGATGTGACCCTACTCCTGCTATCTTGGCTGAAACCATCCGATCTCTTACTTACCTGAGGAGTAAAGGCTCGGGAAAGTTCATGGGGTGCCTACCTCTCTTGTGTACCTGGTTACGAGGTCATTTCCCCTATAATGTTCATCGTTTCCCTACTGTTTATCAAGTACTAGCCACAACACTACTAGATATTCTGCTTAGCAAGTGGAGCCTACCAAAAGACTTTGAAAGCTGGAAAAAGAAATTGGAGAACCTCACAGAAGCTGACATTACCCAGACTGCTCCTTGGACCGGTGGTCTCCATGACATATAGCTGCAGGGACTACAATTGGGTTCCACTTTTAGGTCCCTGGGGAGGAACTGCATATGCACCACTGCAGGTGGGAAGACAAGTGGGGCGTCATCAGATTATTCCCGTGCTCTTTGGCATGGAAGAGTGTGACTTCACTTACAGCAGAACCATGCTCACAGAAGAAGGCAAGAAGATGTATCAAGCATGGTCCACACCACACAAGATCCAACCCAACAGCTCAAAACTTGGTGTTTACCCTGCATACATATATCTTGGAGGGCACAACACAAGCCACAGCTAACTTCAGACATGAAGGCTATCCTCCAGGAGAATCAGACTTTAAGGCAACAGATCCAGAGGCTAGAAGCATCTCTAGAAGGAGCTCTTCAAAGGCTACAGCTGAGGGAAAAACAGATCGAGACGATAATGAAGCAGAGGGAGGAAGCAGGTGAACGACCACCCCAGAGAAAGAGGTGCCGTGCTCCTTAGGAGATGACTGGAAGAATGCCTTAAGATAACGTAGTAATAGCTTTCATTTTACATGGCATTTCCGCATTGTGTGTTTGTATTGAGTGTTTGTATTGTGTGTTTTGTTTGCAATAAAGTTGTTTGTTTCTTTAACCCTCTGCATAGACATTCATGCATACATGCATATCAAATGAAAAATCAAATAAAAATTCCCTTGTACCCAGGTAGGTAGCAACCTCCCTCCAGGATTGCGCACTCTTACAATCTCAGATCCCGGCGCAATCAAATACCTCAACCGCAGCCAATGGCAAAAGAAACAGAGAACAGACTCATGGGGTTGGAACAGTCACAACAAACCCTACAGGGGCAAATGTTTGCAATAATGGAAATGCTCACAAAAGTGACTGAAGAAAGAGGAAGACTTCCGACAGGGGGAACTACCAATCACCATCAAGAGCAGGGACAGGAGGCCGTTCAGTCACTCAACCTGCCTCTAAGCCAGGCGCCCACATACCATCCCGCTATGGCACAACCACCAACCCCAAATCAAACTCATTTCACTATGCCTGCACCGAGAAATGTAATGGAAGCGGTGGGTTCCCCAGCTCCTCAGGAAAATGTTGAGTCTTCCGCTCTACGCCGACTCGAGGAAAGATTGAAAGCCGTAGAAGGCACTGACAGCTATTGTATGACCGGCCCACAAGACTTATGCTTAGTCCCTGGAGTGGTGCTGCCTCCAAAATTCAAAATGCCAGAGTTTGAAAAGTTCAACGGGACCCGATGTCCAAAGACACATTTGGCCATGTACTGTCAAAAGATGGCTGCTTATGCTGGTGAAGACAAGCTCCTCATGCATTGTTTCCAGGAGAGCCTAACCGGAGCATCCCTTCGCTGGTACTTTCAACTGAATGGAAACCACATCAAGACATGGAAAGAATTGGCTACCTCTTTCTTGGCACAATACAAACATGTCACCGAGCTGGCGTTGGATCGACTAACCCTGCAGTCCATGGAAAAGGGATCCGAAGAGAGCTTCAAAGATTATGCACGAAGATGGAGAGAGGCCGCTGTGGAGGTCCAACCTCCTCTTACCAAAAGAGAACTCACCACTCTTTTTATCAACACACTAAAAGGAGTATACTACGAGAAGTTGATAGGTAACGTCTCCAACAGCTTTGCAGACTTGGTTGCATCTGGTGAACGTGTAGAAAGTGGAATCAAAGGAGGAAAGCTAAAGGGTGATGCAGTTGAGGCATCAAAACGGTTTCAACCACCAGCAAAAAAGAAGGAAAATGAAACCAACCTGGTATATCCATCACACCAGTCAATACAACCAACATTCTACCAAGCGCCAGGATGCTACAGAGGGTCACCGGTAGGCGCTTATCTTTCTGCTCCATCTCCCCAATTCATGCCATACCTGCCGCAAGGAGGGGTCCCATTTCCATACTCAATGGTACCTAACTCATTTCAACCGAGAGCGCCATACCTAGAGAAACCAAGGCCAGCAACTCAGGAAGGATCAGGAGCCTCATTCCAAGGACAGGGGCAACCAAGGGCCTCGACCCAGCAAGCAGGAGCGAATCAGGCTTCTCGTTGACCACGACAAGAGTTTGATCCTATTCCAATAACTTATGCGGAATTATACCCCAAGCTCTTAGAGGCAAGGATGGTAACCCCTATACCCTTGGGAGAAATAAAGACTCCTCCCCCAGCCTGGTACAAGCCGGATGCCAGGTGTGAATATCACACAGGTGGAGCTGGACATGATATCGAGAATTGTATAACATTCAAAAGGAAGGTTCAGGCGTTGAAGGATGCAAAGTGGCTGGATTTTTCCGCACTGACTGGGACACCAAATGTGAACAGTAATCCGCTTCCAGAACACTCCAATAATGTTGCTAGTATCGAAAATGAAGCACGGCTGGAAAGGGTCTCCCAAATACAAATGGAGAAAACACATTTGTTTACTCTGTTATAGGAACATGGCTATATACTTGCTAAAGACACGCCAAAGGCAGGAAAAGGAACAGATGGGCAAAATCAATGCCCTTATCACAAGATGTCACGCGGACATGACATCGCAGAATGTACTGAGTTTTCCGAGGTGGTGCAAAAACTCATGGACCAAAGGATGATAGAATTCTTAAGAGGAGGAATAGACAACCAAAGCCACATGATCCAAGAAGACGATTCACACAAATCGCCATGGGTGCCAACACCCCATGTCTTAACTGTTAAGGCTCCGGAGATCCCGCTACTGCCACAGGGAGTCAAGCCTCTCACTATTCATGCCTCAAGTCTCGTGCCAGACAAGGGGGAGAGGAACGAAATCCCACAACTACCGCATGGAATTGTACCTCTCACCATAGGTGTTCCTGCTCCTTTCTCCTATAAAACCGATAAAGTAGTCCCATGGAATTACAATTGTGAAGTAGTCCAGGGAGCCACCGCAGCGGAAAAGAAGACCAGGAGCGGTCGGGCTTATGCCCCTGATATGATTGACAAAGCAAGGAAAGAAAAGGTTGTCGAACCAGACATTGAGCCAACACTGGAGGCAACAAGAAAAGGAACACCAATCACTGAAGAAGAGACCACAGAATTTCTGAAACTCATGAAGCAAAGCGAGTATAATATTGTGGATCAACCAAGTCGACAACCGGTTCGCATCTCCTTGCTCTCATTAATGATGGATTCCCAACCTCACCGGGAAGCACTGCTGAAAGTTTTAAGCCAAGCTTACGTTCCACCGACCGTCTCAGTGGCAAATGTTGATGGAATCGCCAGTAACCTCATCATGAACAACGTTATTAGCTTTGGAGATGACGAGCTACTCCAAGAAGGAAAGGGGCACATAAAAGCTCTGCACATCACGGTCAAATGTAAGGAGCATACCATAGCCCGAGTACTCATTGACAACGGCTCTGCCTTGAACATTATGCCCTTGCATATACTGCAGCAACTTCCAATCGACGCATCCTATATGCGTCCTTGTACGATGAAAGTACGAGCATTCGATGGAGGAAAGCGTGACGTGGTGGGAACTCTGGATATTCCGCTCATGATTGGGCCAACTACTTTTACGGTGGAATTTCAGGTGATGGACATCATGCCATATTACAGCTATTTGTTGGGAAGACCCTGGATCCACATGGCAGGAGCGGTGCCATCAAGTCTCCACCAAAAGATGAAATTTGTAATGGGGGCAAGGATTAGGCCTGCCAGCTCAAGGGATTCAGAAACCCCTGACCATCCGAGAAAATACCGAAAGTTTGGGCTAGGCTACGTCCCTACAAAAGCTGACAGACAGAGGGAAGCTATCAAGAAGAGGGAAGTCAGAATGGCAAGATTGCAGAAAAGGCCAGTACAAGAAGAAAGGAGAAGCTTCCCCCCCTTGAATGTTACATTCTGGAGTGGAGGGTCTATCCATAAGAGCCAACCTGAGCCCAAGACGGGGACTGTAGCCGTGTTAAACACAAATGAGCATACACCAAGCGAGATGGTTCAGTTAGTGCGAGAGGATCCCAACCAGCCATTGAACAATTGGACCAGCCTGGACCTCCCCGTAATGTAATGCTTAAGGGGTCACTAGGAGTTAATGTATTCTGTTTAATGTATTTTGAAGCTGTGAACATTTATTTTTCCTTAAACCTTCCAATAAAATGTGTTTTTCAAATCTTTCATGGTGCATTCCATTCACCACATATGCATATCATATTTGGTTACCAACTTGTCATTCTCTTATAAGCAGTGTTGGATCAAACCCAGAATTTGGATAATGCTGATAAAGCCTTATGTAATTTGATCTGAGATTTTTTGTGTTTATTTGATCATTGCAGAAGATATGTTACTAATCCAGAGATGCACTCGTGAGAGCAAAGCTAAGGACAGGATACATAATCCTGATCCGGACAAGAGTGAGTGTCGTCAAATACTTGGTAAATAACCAAGTCACAAATACATACGGAATAAGAAACATTCGTACGGACTAAGAACTTAAAGGATAAGTGCGGAGTAAGGAAACCAGATGCGGAGTAAGGAATCCGGATATCTTACTCGCCCGGAGTAAGGAACTTACATACGGAGTAAGGAAGTTACATGCGGAGTAAGAAAGCGCTGACACGGAATAAGTCATCAGACTTTTCAAGACTCGCCCGGAGTAAGGAACTTACATACGGAGTAAGGAACTTACATGCAGAGTAAGGAAGCGCTGACACGGACTAAGGATTCCAGTACTAAATAGATACGGAGTAAGCAACCACTGACACGGAGTAAGGTTCCGAGCTTCATTAGCTACGGAGTAAGGAAAATTACACCGGACCAAGAAGATACTGCTTCAACTCAACCGCATTTAAAGTTATCAGCTCGTGGCGTCCCGATGTAAGACGAATTTATTGAGAACCTGAAGAATCTTACACGTGGATCATCCGGATATGTGGACACAACCTTAATTGTAATTGGGAACTCACAAACGCACTTATACTCTTTGAACCCAAGATCTTGAGCTCCACAAATCGCAGCAGTCAAGGCAGAGAGATTACCGAGGGATAGTTAGTGCTGAACGCATTCAGGAAATACAAGTTCCAAGGTTGTCTCTTAGGAATGTTTTGTATAAATATTCATACTTGTACATTAAAAAATAAAATATGAAAAAAAAACATCAAAAAAAAAAACAAATGTGCGTTAGAAAAGAATAGACTAATCTGTGTATGCACAAGAGTTTTCATCTTTGGAGATAGAAGTTGGCTAGGCTCCAAGGGACCATCAAGTGGTATCAGAGCGAGTTCTATTTTGTTCTAAGTAGAGATCCCACTCTTTCAATCTCAGAAATGGCCGAAGAAAGCAGTATGCTGTTCAACACTCGCCTTAACTCCGGAGGTGCACAGGAGCCCATCCCGAATCGGAGCAGCAGTGAAAATGTCGACCCACCTCAACCTGCTGCTGCCGCTGCTTCTCAACCACGGAGTTCTGGCTTTACTTTAATGAAACCGCCCAAATTCACACCTGAGCTTTTCTCCCAGTGGAAAGCTCGCATGAAGATGTTTATGGTCTGCCGTGATCATCTTATGTGGCCATGTCTTCATCAGGAGATTCCAATTCCGATGACTATCGGAGAAAATGGAGTTAGGAGGCCAAAGACAGATGCTGAACTTACCAACGATGAAAGAGCCTGGCAGTGCGCTAGTGAAAAGGCTCTGGCTTATGTTACATCGTCCTTGGATTCCGAGGCTTTCACAGATGTCCAGGGCTGCACGACAAAGAAAAGCTTTTTGGGACAAACCGACAATCCTCTATGAGGGGAGTCGGTCCCAAATGCAGAATGTGATCTGCACTCTCGACGTAACTTTGAGAGTTTTAATCATAAACCGGGCGAATCACTCGAAAGCATCTATCGGAGATTCGGTAAGCTCATTCTTGAGCTGAAGACTGTCAATGAGCACTATTCTCAATCCCAGATCAATGACAAGTTCTTTCGCTC
This sequence comes from Taxillus chinensis, assembly GCA_023512835.1. NCBI lineage: Eukaryota > Viridiplantae > Streptophyta > Magnoliopsida > Santalales > Loranthaceae > Taxillus > Taxillus chinensis. Next base: position 40,511,873 of record CM042086.1, read on the forward strand.
CTTGCCGGATCGCTACTACTCCAAACAACTCCAGATGCAATCAGACAAAAACTGGCAGTATGTTCCCCTTGAAGAACTGTATGGAGAGCTGCGGACTCACGAAGTCAGGTTTAAGTACTCTGACAGGGATGAGAAAATAGCTCGGAAAGAAAAGGGAGTAGCTCTCAAAGCTACAAAATGTCTAAACATACTGAGGAATGATGATACGGACGTGTCCGAGAATTCTGATTCTGACGAGGAGGAGGAGATAGCCCTTCTTGTCAAATCCTTTGAGCGATTCCTACGGAAAAGCAGAAAAGGGTTCAGAAGAAACTCATCATCATCCTTCCAAAGGAAGGAGCGACCGGAGTCCAGTTCCCAGGAATGCTTCAACTGTGGGAAAACCAGTCACTGGGCCAAGGAATGCAGGTCCAAATCAAAAGTGGCCGAGAAAAGTGACAAGGTAACTCCTCGCCGCTCCACCTCAGACAACAGCAAGAGCAAGAGGAAGGCGCTCGTGACAAAATACATGAGTGGCTCGGAAGAAGAGGAGGAATCCTCGGATGATGAGCCGATCACTAAGCCGAACGTCTGCCTCGTGGCAAATACTGAGGTACCTTCTATCTCTGAGCTCCTGAGTAAATTAGAATCTCTTACTACTGCATGTGACCATGAAAAGAATGAGAGACTAATAATTACTCAAATGTACAAAGATATGGAAAGTCAGAATAAACGTCTTGAACTTACTATTAATAGACTCGAAAAGGACATCACTGACTTCAGAGGAAAAGAAGCTTGGTATCACGATCTAAGAGCTGAAAATCATTTGTTAAATACCAATCTCTCAGGCCTAAAAGTTATAGTAAAAAGACTCGAAAATGAACTGGAACAGGAAAAGGAAATAAATCGTAAGTGGCAAAAATCCGGGGAAATAGCCTCTACCTTTAGGACTGATCCTGACGACATCCGAGTCAAACCTGGCCTAGGTTCCGAACCATCAACTTCCATAGCTCAAGCTACTGAGTGTCCTTCGGATTTCACTCCTAAACTAACCAACTTATATCCTGTTAGTACATCTAAACCGTTGGATGGTTTCATTTCAGGTGGCACCATAGTTTATGATTGTGGAGTCGAGGTCATTCTTGCACTTCCCGAACCAGTAGCACCCGTAACTAAAGATGAAGGGAAGGCTGCTGCAGTTAAAGCCAAAACTGTAGCACCCAAAAAGAAAGACAAGGCTAAGGCTGACGTATTTAGGGCCAAGAGCGCATCACCCAAACGCAATGGATTAGGCCACAGGGAACAGAGTAGAAAGTCTGTAAAATCTAAGAGACCTGTATCCCCTATTTGTACTTCACATTATAGTGTCTGTTCATCTGTAGGGAAATGGGTCATTATCACTATGAATGTTGGAGTCTATCTGATAGCTGGCTTTGTAATCAATTTCAATCCAATAAAGATCAGTTTTATAAAAGGGGTTCTTCGAGCAAAACAAAATCTAAATCTAAAAGGAGTGTCTCTCCAAAGAAAACCCAAATAAAAGAAGCAGTTGAAACTAACAAGTTAATGTCAACTTGGAAAGCTAAGAGTCCTAGCAAAATCAAATCCGTAAATGTTGACAATACTACTGCTCTCTCTAACCGCTCGAAACAAGTTTGGGCACCAAAAGTGTAAACTGTTGTCTTTCAGGAGCATCTCTGGAATGCATTGCCGGATCACTTGAAGTTAAAGATCAATAAAAGTAAGTGGATCCTTGATAGTGGATGCTCCGGACATATGACGGGTGATCAGACTCTGCTTGTAGAAGTTAATGATAAACAAGGTCCATCCGTTTCATATGGCGACAACAGCAAATGTCATGGACAGCAACGTTGATTATTCGAAGTTTATGAATGTTCCTGTTACACATCCTGACCAACCACGTGGCATCAGCGAACCACAACGAAATTTTATGGATTATGCTACGGATGACTCTGACTCCAGACTACCATTTAGCTCCGGATATACTCCTACGGATACCCAAAATTCCGGAGCACCTTCAAGTCCATCCGAACTAGTTAACACTGGAAGAAACAGTGTTGAAGAACCATCTAGTTCAACCATACCTCTAAATATGGAAACATCTAGTCCGGACGAAGCTCAACCAGCCGATACAACTGAACCACCCAATCTGGAAGAGCTTCAAATTGTTCAAGATCATCCAACACCTGCTCAGAATTATAGATGGACTCAAAACCATCCCTCAGATCAAGTGATTGGTGATCCTACTGTTGGTGTAAGAACAAGAGCAGCCACCTCCAACATGAGTCTTTACTCGTGTTTTCTATCTCAAGTAGAACCAAAGGTGGTAGATGAAGCTCTTCAAGATTCGAATTGGATAGAAGCCATGCAAGAAGAGCTGAATCAGTTTAAGAGAAATAATGTGTGGACCTTAGTACCAAGGCCTAAGTCTCAGCAAGTCATTGGCGTTAAATGGGTGTTCCGAAACAAGCTTGATACGGATGGAATAGTAATCCGGAACAAAGCCAGACTGGTAGCCAAAGGATATCGTCAAAAAGAAGGAATAGATTATGATGAAACCTTTGCTCGGGTAGCAAGACTTGAGGCAATCCGAATGTTTCTGGTGTATGCTTCATATGAAAACTTCATAGTTTATCAAATGGACGTCAAGAGCGCATTCCTGAATGGAGACCTTCAAGAGGAGGTATATGTTGAACAACCTCCCGGCTTCATTGAACCTAAGGCAGGACATCTTGTCTACAAACTTCAGAAAGCTCTATATGGTTTGAAGCAAGCTCCAAGAGCCTGGTACGACACACTATCAGAATTCGTACTTGCTCATAACTTCCAAAAAGGGAAGATAGACACCACCCTATTTCTACGAAAAGAGAAAGGACACACTCTGATCGTACAAATATATGTGGATGATATCATTTTCGGATCAACGAATCCGAAGCTTTGTGAAGAGTTTGCTAAGTTGATGACAGGCAAGTTTGAAATGAGCATGATGGGAGAACTGTCCTACTTCCTTGGAATAGAAGTTAAACAATTAAAGGAAGGAATCTTCATTAATCAGGCTAAGTACACTCGCGATCTTATTAAGAAGTTTGGTATGGAAGGTTCATCTCCCGTCAAAACTCCCATGCCTGTCAGTACCAAGTTAGATCCGGATGTGGACGGCATCTCAGTAAATGTGACTGACTACAGAGGGATGATCGGATCCTTGCTGTATCTTACAGCAAGTCACCCAGACATTATGTTTGCAACTTGCATCTGTGCACGATACCAGGCGAATCGCAAGGAGTCACATATGCTTCATGTAAAACGGATATTAAGGTATCTCAAGGGAACGATGAATTTGGGACTCTGGTACCCAAAGGAGTCCAACTTCACCTTATCCGGATACTCTGATGCCGACTTCGCTGGATGTCGCATCGATAGGAAAAGCACAAGCGGTACGTGTCAGTTTCTAGGAAATAGATTGATCTCATGGTTCAGGAAGAAGCGAGAATTCCGTATCAACCTCTACCGGCGAGGCGGAATATATAGCTGCCGGAAGTTGCTGCACACAGCTACTTTGGATGCAAAGTCAACTTACTGACTACGGTTTCAACATGTCATCTATTCCTCTTTACTGTGACAACACTAGTGCAATTGCCATCAGCAACAATCTTGTCATGCATCCTAAGACAAAGCATATAGAGGTCAGGTATCACTTCATACGCGATCATGTTCTCAAAAAGCATATTTCACTGGAACATGTTGCTACTGAAGATCAATTAGCAGACATACTTACAAAGCCCCTACCTGATGCGAGGTTCTCTGAACTACTCTTCCGATTAGGTATGCTTGACTTCTCTGCATAGCTTCACATTTGCATTACCCAATAGTATATTTACTCTCAGAACATGCATTTTACGTTTACTGAAAGTAGTAGAGACTTACTGACTGTATTGCTGATCATACTTACTGTTTAACAGCTTTATGCTTCTGACATTAATCTCAACCTCATATTGGGAGGATGCTTGCGTTTCCCGACTGAAGTCGTTTAAGCTAACATAATTACAGTTTATATGATTTACCTCTTTCGGGTTCATGATCTTACCTTCCATTAATCACCACGTGACAAAAGCATGTTCATTTAGATTACTTTATTAACATGCATAGTTGAAGAAGTGAAATGGGTTAGTTTGGAATGCCTGATGGATGAATACTCAATCGCAGTTTGGTCAACTTCTGACGTATAGTTTCCTAAAAAGATAGACAGTGTTGAATTCTACAATCCGGAAATGTCAACCGAGAGGATTGCAAAATCTACGGGGGAGAAAATACTTTATTTATTATTCAGTAATACCCCCCGTATATGTCTCATGACCTCTTTCCTGACTGTCTATTTGAGGGGGAGCTTTTCATTGAGAGGATTAAATGATCTATGGGGGAGTAGCAATGAACCCCTAATATGTCTCGTATTCTCCTTCCTCTAAACTTTTACTTCCGGATCTGACTGGACATGCTGTTTTGAATTAGAAAAGTGGCATGTTTGGATGTATTTTCCTTCTTCAACCATGCATTTTAATCGGCTAATCATCTGCTTTCTTTTGACAAGTGTTCGCTCTATCATTTTTCACTCATGAATCCTAATGTGGCCAAATCATATGCTCTCTAATTAATCTTAGCTACGTTGTTCAGCAAGACGGTTTCGCTATGTTGACCTATATGAACCTGTATTGTTGTCCGACATATGCCCCGATTCAAGAATATTGATCATTTTCACGTATGCATACGTCTACTACATTCTTAGCCATGCATGAGTTCTGTTTCTCATTAGTTCGGCTTATGTTGTTTTTCACTGATTATCTTCTCTAATCCATACTAATCCTTGCCTGTTAAGCTTTTGTATTTTCAGTTTATCCTTATTTAGCTACAGTTTCAGATTTTCTTTGCAACCCTATCGATAAATCCAGTCCATAGTCTCAGATTTGAAGTGTTGTGGTACTTCTCTTCTCTTCGACTTTTTGACTGCAAAGGAATCTACTCTACGCTCTCACCGAACTCTGTTTACTACGGACAAGGTCTATTATTCATCTGGATACTCTTCCACGAACATTATTTACTCCGGATGATTGTCGGCTCTTTCCTCCGGACTCCTGACACTGTTCAATTGTGACAACCCATGTATACTCATATGTCGCATGCTTTTGAGGAGGAATAATGATGATTCATTAAATACATATCTCGGGTTGCACACACACTTCTCTGGATGGCAACCAGTTGTTATCTTTACTTGGTCATGTGGTCTCCACGACATCGTTTCATTTGGAGGCGCATCGATATCTAGACCAATGACATCAGCATGTCGCGCGGGTCCCTATCTCACTCGCATATTCCTAGGCCCGCTGACATTTGGGAACTCGGTCTTATATGTTCTGATCATTCCTGCGAAGCATGAGTATTGCTCATTTCAAAACCCTAAACCTCTCGTTACTCCTTCCACTGTCAAGACCTCACCTTTCATCTTGTCCTTCCAATCTAATCTGCAATGGCACCCAGAATCTCTCTTTCCGGCTTTAATCCTGGCCATCTGGTTGATTGGAATGCTGTTTCTAATCCTCCGGATTGGTTTCTCTAGCTTCGCCCTCTCCTTGAAGCCTCGCATATACTCAGCCGAATCTCCAATCCTGTCGATCTTCTTATCAACGACGTTCTTGAGTATTACCAACGGATTCGCTGCACCACTGATTCAATAACCTCTTATGTCCGCGGTGAATCCATCATCATCACTCCGGCTGTTCTCCACGCTGCTCTCCACCTACCTCTTGGTGAACCACAGCGCCCGGATGCCGATCCAATGGCGGCTTCTATGGGTTGCACGAACAAGGGGAAGGAATACAAGGTGAAATCCTTCCAGGGTCGCTATCGATGTATGGCAACCATTCTAAGTCGATGCCTACTGGCTCGCACATCCGCCCTGGACTCAGTTCCGTACGACCTTCTCCTGGCCATGTACGGCATTTTTGAAGGTCTTCCGATGGATTGGGGGGTGTTCTTATTTCGTTTGCTGCAAAATGGTTCCAAAAACCATTCCTTCGGGCGCATCCTCAGCATTGTCCTCCGGCATCTACGTCCGGACCATTTCTCCCAAGTTGGTGCTGTCTCGTTTCCCTCGGCTTATTACCTCTGTTACCTTACGCCGGACGGGAACATGACCGCTCGTCGACCCACTGTAGCTCTCCGCATTCTCCCTGCCTCAGAACAACAAGGCGCCTCGTTGGTGACCCCTCTGACAGCCAAGCCCACGAGGTCAGTTCAGCACCCCGATCCTCCCGGATTCGGTCTGTTGCTGCGCCCTCCCACTCACGGGCCTCCCAGCCAAGTGTCCGTGCTGAACCGTCCAAGGTTGCGGGGCCCTCTCAGCGCAGTGTGTCTAAAGTTGTTTCCTCAGCCCCCTCTGCTGCTGATGTCCCCACTCCCTCCACATCCGCTATTGCTGCCGCGGTTGATACCGCTGTTGCTGTCGCCACCGCTGATGTCCCGGCTGCTTCTCCGGAAGCCCCTTTGCCTCCCCTACCTCAACCCCGAGATTACCTTGACCATCTCTCCGCCGACACCTTAACGGACCTTTGGCTTCGTTTCAGCCTAGCCCACACCTCCTCCATTCCTGACACCGATCTCCGGGTGTTTTACACACGCAATACCCAATCCCCGGAGACCATGATCATCTGGAACTTGGACCACGGCTTTCTTACGCCGGCTGCCATTCCCGATGTGCCGTTCCCTACACCCTCCGGCCCAGTCCCTGCTGTACGAAGTCCTTCCTCTGCTAAGGCTGGACCCTCTTCTCCTGCTGCCGCGATTCCCGTTGTTGACTTATCTGGTCAAAGCGGGTCCCTTGCTCCGGATGCCTCCGATGCTCCGGATGCCTCTGATGCTCCGGATGCTCCTGCTGCTGCTGATACTCCTGTGGACTCCTCTGCCCAACGCACTCCTGCTCCTGTTCATGCGGGGGAGTCCTCCAAAGCTCCGGAGTTGGTCCTTGGGCGTGCCTCTTTTGGCACGGTCCACTCCGACGCTGTGCTTTCCGCCCAGCTGGACCGACACGCCCAAGCTCAAAGCGCCCAAATTTCCGCCATCGCTGCCAAAGTTGATGCCCGCGGCGCCCAACTCCTCTCCGCTCTCACTGACTCCTCCACCTCCATGGAGCAGAAAATGGATCTTGTCGCCACATCCGTCCATTCATTGTCTACCTCCTTCGCGGATGTGGCGCACACGATGGCTCGTCCTCCTGTTGCTTCCCGGCGATCTGCCAAACCGGGGGAGAGAGTGTCATCTGATCCGTCTACTCCTTCTGCCCCACAACCATCAACTCGGACTGAGAAGCGGCCTGCCACTTCAGTGCTTCAGGGAGTTCAAATTCCCAAACGAAGCCGCTTCTCTCAACCAAGCTCCTCTACTGCAGCTCCAGCTCCTCCTCCATCCTTCTCATCCGCAGCTGATACCTTCCTCCCATCATATGCGGAGTTTGACCCATCTGATGCGGATGGAAGCTTGCGCAAGACAATGAAATCCTATGCTGCGTCTTCTGCTGAGAGAAGATGTCTTTCTGAAATGTACCCTTTCTCCCCGACTGACATTCAGACTCTCTGTTCGGAGAAAGGACTCTTTACTACAGAAGACATTGACAACTTCTCGAGAGCTGCTAAAATGGAGATGAGGCTGTTTCCATCTCTCTACAAAGATGGGCACTTGTTTGACGTTCTACCGTGTTGGAATGAGGGCTATCTTCCCAGTGTGGAGCTAATTCAATCCTTCATCGACGGAACTGCTGAGGATAGCAAACCATGGAAAACTCTCTCAACCATCCTCATTCCGTACCGGATTATGTCGCCACATTTCATGATGGCTGTCTTCATGATTTAGTCCAAGCAAATGATTCTCATTGATTCTCATCAGATTGTGGAGCACTTCGTTAGGAAGAATCAATGGGAACCTCTCGTGTCTCAGGCCGATCAAGTCGTGAAGAAAGCCGGATTATATGAAGAGTTGGGCATCATACCCCTGCGTCCGATCGAGAAACTCAAGGCGACATTCCGGGGCAAGAAGCAAGTGCCACAACAGCCGGGATGGAGATAGTGCTGGAGCCTTTGTCTCATCACTTCATCAAGTCATTCTTAACTGTGGACAAATATTGGAGCCAACACACCACCTTTACGATGAAGCAGACAATGGAGCTAAGAGAGAAGGCAGCAACTATGATCTTCAAGTATAGTAAGCCTTATGTACCCTAGTGAAAAACTTGTATTAAGGCTGAATTGTATTTAGTTGCTGATTAATGAAATTGGTTGTGTTGCGTATTACGTATGTTATTCTTTTGCATTGTTTACCGGATCAGATTACAAAGGGTTTGGGCATATCCATAATTGGGGGAGATTGTTGGATCAAACCCAGAATTTGGATAATGCTGATAAAGCCTTATGTAATTTGATCTGAGATTTTTTGTGTTTATTTGATCATTGCAGAAGATATGTTACTAATCCAGAGATGCACTCGTGAGAGCAAAGCTAAGGACAGGATACATAATCCTGATCCGGACAAGAGTGAGTGTCGTCAAATACTTGGTAAATAACCAAGTCACAAATACATATGGAATAAGAAACATTCGTACGGACTAAGAACTTAAAGGATAAGTGCGGAGTAAGGAAACCAGATGCGGAGTAAGGAATCCGGATATCTTACTCGCCCGGAGTAAGGAACTTACATACGGAGTAAGGAACTTACATGCGGAGTAAGAAAGCGCTGACACGGAATAAGTCATCAGACTTTTCAAGACTCGCCCGGAGTAAGGAACTTACATACAGAGTAAGGAACTTACATGCGCAGTAAGGAAGCGCCGACACGGACTAAGGATTCCAGACTTAAATAGATACGGAGTAAGCAACCACTGACACGGAGTAAGGTTCCGAGCTTCATTAGCTACGGAGTAAGGAAAATTACACCGGACCAAGAAGATACTGCTTCAACTCAACCGCATTTAAAGTTATCAGCTCGTGGCGTCCTGATGTAAGACGAATTTATTGAGAACCTGAAGAATCTTACACGTGGATCATCCGGATATGTGGACACAACCTTAATTGTAATTGGGAACTCACAAACGCACTTATACTCTTCGAACCCAAGATCTTGAGCTCCACAAATCGCAGCAGTCAAGGCAGAGAGATTACCGAGGGATAGTTAGTGCTGAACGCATTCCGGAACTACAAGTTCCAAGGTTGTCTCTTAGGAATGTTTTGTATAAATATTCATACTTGTACATTAAAAAATAAAATATGAAAAAAATAGCAAAAAAAAAAAATGAATGTGCGTTAGAAAAGAATAGACTAATCTGTGTATGCACAAGAGTTTTCATCTTTGGAGATAGAAGTTGGCTAGTGTGTGAGTTCATTTGTAAACAGAGTGTAAGAGAGTCTTGCTTCTATTTTGTTGTATTTGTCTTGTGATAATAAAACAAAATACTTCCACTATCTGGTTATCTTCCGCAGTGATTCTATCACTTAACTAGATAAGTGTTTGTGTCTTGAGAGAAAGAAAAGAGTTTGAATAAGAGCCTATTCACCCCCCCCCCTTTAGGCTCCAAGGGACCATCAAGCAGGTATCGCAATGTCAATAAAAACATAGTATGCGAAGGCGAAACGAGATGCCAAAGGTTTGACCAAAGTCCAAATTGGGAGCAGCCTGTGTTTGAAGATGACGAGAATGAGGTAGAGTAGACACCTGAGCTACCAGGGGAGATTATACGCCTATTGGAAAAGGAAGACCGTTTATCCATTCCAAGTGAAGACCCAGTAGAAATAGTGAATCTGGGGACAACAGCCGAACCAAAAGAATAGAGGGTGGGGTCTTTGATAGCTACAGACATCAAGAAGAAGTTAATCGAGCTGTTAAAACGCTATATCAACATTTTTGCATGGTCATACCAAGATATGCCCGGATTAGACACAGACATAGTGTAGCATCACATACCAGTGAGGCCGGAATGCAAGCCAGTTCAGCAGAAATTGAGAAGAATGAGACCGGAGATGATACTGAAGATTAAAGAAGAAGTCAAAAAGCAATGGGATGCAGGTTTCCTAAGTGTCTCCCACTATCCAGAATGGGTGGCCAATGTTGTACCAGTATCGAAGAAAGGAGGCAAAGTACGCATGTGTGTCGACTATAGAGATCTGAACTAGGCCAGTCCGAAAGACAACTTCCTGCTTCCTCATATTGATACCTTAGTGGATAATACAGCAAAACACACCCTATTCTCATTCATGGATGGTTCCTCGGGCTATAATCAAATTCGTATGGCCCCCGAACACATAGAGAGGACCACATTCACGACACTCTGGGGCACTTTCTACTATAATGTGATGCCTTTTGGTCTGAGGAACGCAGGGGCAACTTATCAGCGAGCCATGGTGACCCTATTCCACAACATGATGCATAAGGAAATCAAAGTATATGTGGACGACATGATAGCCAAATCACGAAGCACTGAAGATCATATCGAAGTACTCCGCAAGCTCTTCAATAGGCTACGGAAATATCAGCTGAAATTGAACCCCGAAAAGTGCACTTTTGGAGCCATGTCGGGAAAACTGTTAGGCTTCATTGTGAGCCAAAAAGGAGTTGAAATCGATCCAGATAAAGTTCGAGCTATCCAGGAGATGCCACCACCACGGACCATCAAGGAGGTTAGAGGATTCCTAGGGCGACTGAATTACATTGCCTGATTTATTTCCCAGCTGATAGTCACATGTGAACTCATTTTCAAGACTTTACGAAAGAACAACCCAGAAATTTGGAATGACAAATGTCAAGAAGCTTTTGACAAGATCAAACAATATTTGTCTAATCCACCTATTTTGGTCCCACCAGTACCGGATAAAGCTCTGATCTTATACTTGACTGTTCAGGAGTCAGCAATGGGTTATGTCTTGGGGCAACACGATTCTACAGGCAAGAAGGAGCAGGCCATTTATTATCTGAGCAAGAAGTTCACCATCAATGAAGAAAACTACACACTCTTGGAGAAGACATGTTGTGCTCTTGTCTAGATAACAAGAAGATTGAGGCAGTACACTCTTTATCATATCACATGGCTGATTTCAAGGCATGATCCGCTGAAATATCTCTTAGAAAAACCATCCATTTCTGGGAGAATCGCCAAATGGCAGTTGATCCTATCGAAGTACGATATCATCTACATACCTCAAAAAGCCATAAATGGAAGTGCGATAGCCGACTATCTGGCAGATAGAGCACTGGAAGACTTTGAGCCCATGACTATTGGCTTCCCAGATGAGCACATTAACATCATTTCGGCCGAAGTATTAGACATATGGACGATGTGGTTCGATGGAGCCTCTAGTCTTTTAGGTCACGGTGTTGGGGCCATCCTGATATCCCCAAAAGGCGAACATTTTCCCATGGCGGCAAAGCTAACCTTCCCTTGTACAAACAATGTATCAGAATATGAGGCTTGTGTGATGGGACTTCAAGAAGCCATTAGCAAAGGAATCAAAAAATTACGAGTGTTCGGCGATTCGGCACTCATCATTTTTCAAGTAAGGGGTGAGTGGGAGACTCGAAACCACAAATTAATCTCATATCGGAAGCACGTTGCAGAGTTAGCCGAGCAATTCGAAGACATCACATTTGAGAATATGCCCAGGGAATACAATCAGCTCCCTGACGCGCTGGCAACTCTAGCCTCCCTCCTTCGGCTAGACACAAAGTTAGAAGTTCAGTCTTTCGATATCCGTATACAAGATGCTCCTGCACATTGCATGGCCATCGAAGGAAATACTGAAGAAAAACCTTGGTTTGAGGACGTCAAACAATATTTGCTTAAGCAAGAATACCCAGCAGAGGCCTCTGAATCTCATAAAAGAAATATCCGAAGGTTAGCATCCAACTATTATCTTGATGGTCCCGTTCTGTATAAAAGAAACCATGACATGGTATTATTGCGGTGTGTGGCAAAAGAAGAATCAACACAGATAATGAAAGAAGTGCACGAAGGAGAATGCGGTTCACATGAAAATGGACATGCATTAACAAGATAAATCATGCGAATGGGCTATTATTGGGTCACCATGGAAAAGGATTGCATTGAATATGTGCGCAAATGCCTTAAGTGTCAAATTTATGGCGATAAAATCCAAGTACCGCCTTCCAAACTACACGTGATGGTTTCCTCGTGGCCGTTCTCGCTTTGGGGCATTGACCTTATCGGACCAATATCTCCAAAAGCTTCTAATGGTCATCGTTTCATTTTGGTAGCCATTGATTACTTCACCAAGTGGGTAGAAGCAGCATCATACCCTAATGTCACACAGGCTATGGTACTTCGGTTTATGCGGAACAACATCATATGCCGATATGGGCTTCCCGAGCAGATCGTAACGGACAATGCTGCCAATTTAAACAGTCGAATGATAGGGAGGTTGTGTGAAACATACAAAATTCAACACCGCAACTCGACCCCCTATCGCCCAAAGATGAATGGAGCAGTCGAGGCAGCCAACAAGAACATCAAGAACATTATCAGAAAAATGACTGAAACATACAAAGATTGGCACGAGAAGCTACCATATGCTTTGCATGCTTATCGTACCTCAGTGCGTACATCGACCGGGGTAACTCCATTTTCTTTGGTCTACGGCATGGAAGCAGTTCTACCGGTCGAAGTGGAGATACCTTCCCTCCGAGTACTTAAGGATACTCAGCTCGAAGAAGCAGAATGGGCCCAAAGTCGTTATGAGCAGTTGAATTTAATTGAGGGCAAGCGCTTGGCAGCAGTTTGCAGAGGACAGCTGTACCAACAGAGAATGAGGAACAATTACAATAAAAAGGTGAAGCCCAAAAGCTTTC